>JAVGWX010000008.1:71146502-72346502 GCA_036924085.1 Ariolimax columbianus | reverse complement strand
CACTGATGGACCACCAAATGTATCAGAGAATAAATGGGCTTGGAAGTGTAAGACTCAAGCAGAGCAACTTAACGGCATCAGTGAAATAAAAGTGGAGGAACAGATCCCACAAATTGGCACATTAGAAATATATCTATACACACTATTTGCACATTTCCCACCTGGAGAAAACAGCACTTCTCAGGGCTGATAGAAAACAGCACTTCTCAGGGCTGATAGAAAACAGCACTTCTCAGGGCTGATAGAAAACAGCACTTCTCAGGGCTGATAGAAAACATTCCCAACATTGTTAAAAAAAAAAAGCTAGACAGAAACAGAAAGAAAAGTCCTAACTGTATGATACATAGAGAAACACTACCTAAGCAACAGGTGGACCAATGCAAATACAGATAAAACAGCATCAAAGAGAATGGAGAATGGAGGGATCTTTCGGAGCCTGAAAAACATTACAAAAAGACAGCTAGCTATCTGTGGCAATTAAAAAATGTTCCAGTAACTTCAAAACAAAGGCAGACGCCTTGAAAACTGCAGCAGAAAATCTAATGATATGAAAACATCGAGAAACAAGTGGTATTCTTCACAGATGCGCTGTTAGTTGTTGAGGCACTGACGAGCCAGAAAAATACAGACTTAAAGGAAATAAGAGTGATACTCTATAAACTATATCACCTGTTCAAGAGAGTTGTGATTCAGTGAATTCCATCTCACTGCAATATTTTTTTCCGGTGAAGTGGTTGACAGACTGTCAAGAGAGGGTGAAAAGTTATCTCTACCTGATATAGGTATTGCTTCATATATGAAGAGGCCTAGAGGTTTACGTGATGTAGATAAAGGAACAAGTGGGAAGCAGAGCACACAGGTCATCAACCAAATGACACCGATTACCAGCTCAACAGATGTGAGCAGGTAGTAATCTTTAGACTTTGCAGTCCCCAATTGACTAAAATACCATCTGTTCAACAAATTAAGAATAGGACATACAGATGAATGTGCCTGTGGAACTGACAAAATGATTGCTGAGCATCTGCTTCAAAGGTATTTAACATACGAGGAACAAAGAAAGCCTGACCCTGGATAAACTCTATGGAGGTACCAATAGCCTCAGGCTAACCACTGCTTTCTATAGATATATTCTTTTAAATTTTGTACCTCACATATTTTGGCATCACCGGGCTGGTCTGTAGATTTTCTTCCCACCCCAGGCAGAAGTCAGAAATGTACTGTCCTGATATTAAGTAATTGTGGGGTGCATTAATCAGAATAGTTATACAATGGATTGATGGTAACTCAAATACACCTGGCAATGACAAGGCACAGACTGGTTAAGAAGGGATCAAGTCAAGAACATTACACACCAACAACTACAGACAGCCAAACAACTACTGAAGACTGCAAACAAAGAGGACTGGCTGAATAGATGGGCAATGGGAAATACTGGGAGAGACATCTTCAAACATTTGACAATCCCAAATCCTAAACACAACATCAACCTCCTGAAAAGGAGAGACCAAAGCACCATTTTCCAAGTTAACAGCCACTTGAACAGAATCCAACCAGAACATACTCCAGGGTGCCAGCTGTGCACACATCCCTATGAAACTGTTGAATATCATCTTTTTGAATGTCTGGCGCTTGCCCATGTTAGGAATGAGCTTCTTCCTCCAAGGCCAGACAAATGAAACACTTTGTACGGAATTAAACAACTAACAAACACTTGCAGATACCCCTATATGGCATTGGGTGAAAGGACAGGAGCCCATAGGCCACTGGATCAATAACCAACCATAGATATATTCAGGCTGTCGCCTGAAAGCGTATGAAGACGATAACAATGATGACATACCCAAGTGCCATTTGGCTTTTTTGGCATGAATACTGTTCTTGTTATCAATTACAGGGTCCAATGTATGAGAGGTATTTTTCATATCTGAAATTAATTGTTAAAAATAGCACAATTATTATTCTTAACATGGTAAATGCTTAAAAAAACATCTTCATAATTTCACTGCTGCCTCCCAAACATGTCAAGTTTAGTTATTTTAATACTAGGCTTTTCAAAAATTAAAAATCACAAATCATAAAATGAATGGACAATAAGATTTCTCTGTAACTTATGGTCGCTAATTCTAGAATTTTCTTAGTTGATCTGAACTTCTATGAGGATGGTTGCCTTTGGGCAGGTTCCAGCTTTTTGTGTGAGTTGGTGGTAGCTGCTCGGTTAATTTCTCCTCTTAGCCGGCTTGGCTCGAGCAGTACTATGTTCTTTTTGTCTTGTGCAGATCCCAACTCAGGCTCCAGTCAGATCTGTCTCAGACATGTGTTGTCAAGTGGGTAGCTAGCTTGTTCGTTACAGAGTCGTGAATTTTGTTGTGCAACTCTAGTAAATCATGCCATAGTGTGTGTGTTGTGTGTGTGCGTGTATGTCTGTCTCTTTTCCAGGAGATCTCTTTTCACAACGTGGGCACCACATAATGGTTGCTGTACTCCAGTATTAATTTTTTCAGCGGTGTTTGGAGTTGTTGGCATACTGTATGACATCCGTGACATGTGACATTTCCCAGATGTCACTGTTGTGTAAGCCCATCTGGCGCTATTGCCTGATATGTCCTGTTGTTCTTAGCTGGTTCTCCATGGCTTTTGTCAGAGTTCCGGTTTAATTTCCATAGCATTGTGCTGGTAGGACCACTGAATCGAATCTGTTTGCTCATAGTTTGGTGTTTTTTGTGGCATCTGTTGCGTTCTTGACCGAGTTTTGAAGGGAGCCCAACCTGCTCTGCTCATCGGTGCTTGGCAATCTCAGGCTTCAGGTTATTTTTCATGTTGAGGAGACACCCTGTAGGAGAGTTTCGTTTAGGAACACGAGGCTGGGCTTCAGAAAAGCAATGCGGCATAGCTTTTTTTTTCCCTATGATTATGGTGAGGTTTTCTTTTTGTCCTCCACATGTGGGTGTCTCTGTGATGAGTGTGATATCGTTGGCAAATCTTAAATGGTTAAGTAATCACCCATCTATGTCAATGCCATATTCACCCTATGCTCAATGTCTCATCGTCGATTCCAGACATGCAGAAAAAAGGTTTAAGCGAGATGGGGGTCACCTTGTCATATACATTTTTCCATGTGGCAACAGTTATGCATTGTGTGAATGGACGAATGATGTTGGTGCATTCATCATAGCAACGTTTTCAACATGTCTATGTAGCCAGATTTAAATTCCTGCGCTTTCTACACAAATTCTGGTTTGACAGGAATGAAACGTCGTTTTGTAGTCGATGAATGTCAGTACTAACAGTGTCTTGCTGTCTCAATCAAATGACAATACATGGTTATGTGGTAAAACATGATATAGGTGCATCTGAACCCAACCTGCTTTATAGGTTGGGTTTACTCAAGGGTGTTGCAGATCCTCACTAGGAGGCATCTGGTGAGTACCATATGTTACTATTTTCACTAATTCTTTTTTCTCATTATTTGTAGCACTAACTGTGACTGTTCACTTTATGTGTTGTTAGCTTGTGTCATTCTTCTGTTTATTCAAGACTTCCTAGTTGAATTTCTAGTACTAAGATGCTGCAACCTTCATTAGAACCAAATCCAAATTATGAAGATTTTTTCCTGGGATTTTATAACTTTGTCATTTATTTAACTATTTTTCCTTTTTATTTATAGTTTATTCCTTGATTTTATTTTTATTTTTTAAATTCTTTATATTTGTCAGTCACATTATTACAACATTTCTTCTCTTTATTGTCTCATTTCTATCATTTTCATTTGTGTTCCAGGATGAAAGTCTGTTTGCTGTTGCGGGATCTATAACTATAAAACTGATTTTTTTTATATATTTGTAATGTTGTTTCTTAATTTTGTCACTGCCTTTTCCTTTCATACTTTTGATGCTATATTTTTGTATGCACTTAACATGGCTGTAGTCCAACTTTTCAACATTCTTGCTGAGGTAAGTGTACAAATTACGCTTCAGTTTTCTTAATTGTGAAAAGATTCTTATGAATCGTATGTCATTTTGAAGATCATGGAATGTACTATTTTATCAAGCTACACGATAAACCTCTCAGGTGTTGTGAGTGGCTTATGGTAATTAATGTGTTAATTCAATCAAAGCCTAAATACAAATAAGCATTTTAGCAACATTCTTGCTTTTGCATGTTTTTAAAAAAAACACAATAACTAATAGTCTGATGCATTACCTGGCATTCGTTCAGGGTGTGGCCTCATGGGGCTTGAAGCCTGAGAACAGGATCATATAATGACTGTCAAGAATTGCTAAAAAATGATAAATTAGAATAAGCAAAAGCAATCTACCACAAAATAGAAACAATATAAAAGTAGTTCTGAAACTCATAAATGTTCACAAAAATTAGACACAAAACTAATTTAATGCAAGTGATGCATGTACAATGTAAATGTGTAATTATGCAGTATCTTCTTCTTTTTCTTTGTTCTCAATTGGTAGCTATTAAGTCCTGATTAGGGCTTTGCAAGTAGCAGGATGTGGTCCGGAGAACAAAATGCGTTGTCGTAGTTTACAGCTTGACTGTGAAATTCGCACCTTTTGGTCCGACATATCCCACGTCACCAGGCATTTTTTAGTACCGGGTTACCTTCCCTCTTCGACCTCTTCTCCTTAGCCATCTGCTCTATTGCAGCCTGTTATTCTAGATCACTGCATGGAGATGTAGAAGGGTCTTGGCAGCTCTGGTTTGCTGACCATTATGCTAGCAGTTAGCTATGGGTCGCTGACCTCTGCAGCTCATGCGCTAATTATGCTGTATAAGTACTGAACAAAGTAATAACTGTTAATGTAATCATTTCACAATTCTGTTCTTGATTAAGTATTTTACATATAAATCCATTTCAGGTAGTCTATCAATTTGACAAGTGGCTAAATTGCCTCATCTGTTTTATGACAGTACATTTGTGTATGTTTTTTAGAAAGTGAATTACAATTATTTGTTGAACTGATCATGTTTTTAATATGCATTTTTGCTGTTTTACAGTGAGTATCAGAACTTTTATGCTGCATCTAACGTGTTTTTAGTTCAAGGAATTTAACATTAACTTCATTACAGAAAATAATTTATAAGAATGTGCTGTTAATAACATTGAACAACTATGTGTTAAAAGATTAGAAAAGTTGTATAAAACTGGAAGTCTTATAGTATATTATATGAGTTATAAAAAGTATGATATTACAAGTAAATGTTTTGAATACATGTATCAATACTAATTACCAGCTGTGCAATGAAGTCTTTCACAATAGAACAACAAAACTATTTCATACTGCAGAGGCTCGATCACATAAACATCATTATAACATAGAGACAAAAACTCCAGCACGGCTTTTGACATCTCTCTTTCTTCTGTTTTTTTAAAATCATCTACAGATTTATGTTTCAAAGTTTCTTCTTGTATTCTTGAGTGTACCTTTTCTTCTATGACATGTACAAGTCAAAACCATTGTTATATGTACCATTGTAAAAATTACAGATATAACAAATAGAAACAAAATCCTTTTTTAAAAGCTAAACTTACCAAGCTGAATGCTTCTGGTGGTGGACTAGATGCCAAATAAAAGTCCTGATACTCATTACCAACTGTAGAAAAGCACATTGAAAAAATATCAATTGAACAAAGAATTTTCATTCGCTTTCTAACAAACAAGTCATAAAACAAATACAAATGTTACTAGCTATAAAACAAAAACTTAAAAATACAAGAAAGCATATTAATATATAATTATTTTAATTCATTTACATGTGAAGATAGAAAGACATCCTAAAGAATCCAGGAAGACATTTTCCACAGTTCAACAACAGCAAATTAATCAGGAACTAAAAAATGTCAAGATGACAAGTAGAAATATGTGATGAAAATACCTATCTCACCAAGACAATCACTATTAAAATTGTCCATTGCAAGGACAGATGGTAAACAGAATCAGCGTAAATAAACATTTTAAAATAAACAGCGCTATCGATATAAATTATTTGTTTCTTATCCGTTTTCTAATCTTTTCAACCTCATAAGTTTTACATGTTTTTATATGATATAACAAGGACTGGGTGACATAACAGAAGAACAATTTAATAATCATCTCGCTGCAGTCACAAGTCCTACCTTTGTCATGCATTAGTTGGTTGTCCAGGATCAGGTGATAGGCAATATACAGCTGATCATGAGGGTTGTCTGCCAACAAGGCTTTGTGAACCTCAACTTCCTCAACACTAAATTTCTGTGGGGAAAAGACGTTCATGCATAGTTACGTACAACACCACTTCATCATATATCATTGATCAAAGCAGTCATCAACCTCGATGGCATCTGTAACGGCCGCAACAAATTTCCTCTACACAACCCAGTCAGCAGTCATCCTTTATACATGATCTTCATTTCAACTTATATCACAACAGACTGAGGTACCATCTATTTAATAAACTGAAGATAGGTGCTACTGACGAATGCACCTGTGAAACAGGGAAAATGATCCCTGAACATCTGTGCAAAATTGCCCGACAGAGGACCAGAGAAAGCAGATGTGACCATCACCAGACAAGCTGTATGACAGTGTCGACAGCCTCAGGATGACCGCTGCTTTCTTCAAACAAATTCAAGTTGATGTCTGACAGTGTATGGAGAAGAATAATTCCAGAGCAGACCGATTATGATGGCAAGCATATCTTCTTGCTTGCCCTGGGCAAGCAGTTTTTGGTTGGTGAAGGTACTTTATAACGTGCTTATTATATTTTGGATCCAATAGGACATTGTGGTCACCACTGCAGTTAAACTCCTTACAGGAAGCCTGCACCAAATCAAGTGCATTTTTGCTGAAGTGATACTCGTAGTATTTTATTGAGAGACTGCTGGTTCCATTCAGATCCATCCATTAGAGTGCCGTGGTTGTATTCTTTTATCTACAAAAAAAGAACCCTAGACCTACACAAGGGTCAGGCAATAATATATATATACATATATGGCTATTTTTAATGGTGTACTTTGAATATGGAATATTTTGAATTATGGTACTCAAATTAAGTACACTCAGCAAAAGATGTCATAGAAAATGAGAGAGAAGGTACAAAAAAAAACAAAAACAAAAAAAAAAAAAAAAAAAAAAAAAATGAGAATAACTTCAATGCTAATGCTACAGCCCTGAAGCAGGTAACTTAAATCCTAATGAACTGCAAGGAGTGGGCAGAAAAACAATTGGTTATTTTCACAGATGCCCTTTCAATTTTAACTGTTCCCAGGAACGAGCACAAAAATGAACTCTCTACCCGAACAGACTCACTTGTACGCTTGGCCCAAAGTTACAAAATACAAAAGAAGTACAACCCAGTGGATACCAGTCCACTGAAACATCTCAGACAATGAAGAAATAGACAGACTTGCCAAATAGGGAGGGATACTGTAACAAAGTGACACAGCAACAACATATGATGAGACAAATGTAATAGTCAAAGCATGAACAGATCAAAATAGAAAAGAAACCACTCTGGCCATTTAGAAAATGATGCCTCCATCCAACTCTCCAGACGAGACCAGATGATCATCTTTTGAATACTCACAGGACAGAGCAGACTGAGATGTCATCTTTATAATAAATTCAAGATTGGCACCACAGACCTTTGTGCTTGTCATGCAGTTCCAAAGACAGAGGAACATCTATTGAAGTCCTACCCATCACACTAGTGGAAGGAGTAATATGTCGCAACAACCAATGTTCAATGAAAAACTGTACGAAAGTGTACAGAGCCTCAAGTTGACTACTTCCTTTGTTAAAGTCACCGAAGTCGGAAGACAAACAAAAAAGGATGCCTGCTCTCGCCATTGCTGTTCTTGTTGGCTGTAGATTGGATAATGAAGACATCAATCAACAGAAAAAGAACTGACATTCTGTGGACACTATCGTCACAATTGGAGGACCTGGACTACGCAGATGATCTTGTACTTTTGTCCCACAGTCATAGCCAAATGCAAGACGAGAAACTTGACAGGGTGAAAGCACAATCATCCAAATTGGGACTGAATATCAACATGAAGTAAATCAAGCTCCTTAAACTCAACACTATCAGCAAAGAACCAATCATGCTGGAGGGAAAGCAGTTGGAAGAAGTGGATACCTTTACCTATGGGCAGCACAAGTGACATAATCAGGAGGTACATATGTAGATGTAAGGACCATAATTCGTAAGGCAAGAATGGCATTTCTGACACTAAACAACATATGGAGAGTCAGAGAAATCCAGATTCATACCAAAGTTAGAATATTTAAGGCCAGTGTCAAATCAGTGCTGCTGTACGGAGACAAAACATTAAAAACGACCAAGGCCACACAACAAAGACTCAGTTCATCGTTAACAAAAGTGGCAGGACATGGTGAGGAATAAAGACCTATGGGAAAGGAGCCAACAACAGCCACTGGAACAACAAATTAAGAGAAGAATGTGGAGCTGAATAGGACAAACACTATGGAAGGCACCGCCCAACACAGCCAGACAGGCTCTTACATGGAATCCTCAAGGGAAGAGAAAGAGAGGTTGACCCAAAAATATATGGAGAAGAGAATGTGAGAAAATTACACCTGGAGAGCAGCCAAGGACTGTGTATGCTGGTGTGTTGTTGTCAATGACCTATGCACCGAGAGGAAAGAAGAGCTTTGATTGATTGATAGATTTACAGAGCATATCCTTGCCCTTAAATTTTAAAAATGAAGTCAGCAACAATATCATCTGGGATAAAGTGTTAGAAACTTTATTGCACTTGCTTTCAGTTTCTCTAAGGTGGGGTGACCAGCTCCCTGTTTCCCTACCTTGCTTTTTCAAACACTCATTAGATACCCATTTATACCAGAATGAGAAAGGCGCAAAGAGTAATCCTGTCAGGTAAAACATACTGACCAAGACTCCCACCTAACTTCCATGTAGTGTTCCTGGAAACAGGCTGTGTCACAGCAGTATGGCCAATGGGCTGAGGTTCAATACTGTAATCTCTATAGGGGTGAACTTATTAAAGGGCCTCGTTTTGCATTACAGCCTCACGATGAAAGAAGGGACACTGTAATCCGCTACCAAAGAAACATCAAGCGTTAACTCAACTCAACACAATTAGCCATGAATAAGACTACAACAAGCTCGTTGAGGCAGGTCTGTGGCAATGAGGTGTTCTATGCAAAAAAACAAGACCTTTAAAATATTCACAGGTTAAGTGCCATTATGAAGATTCAAAATCACTGCATTCCAGGCAGACTTTGAAGATTCTAAATCACTGCATTTCATGCAGACTCAAAGTGCTGTCTCATTCTATAAATAGATACTGGTGGTTCTTGTAGCTCACTTATTATACACAATCCTGCTGTCCACTCAGGCAATCCTCCCTGATCAACCCACTTCTGATTCCAAGCTCCTGGAACCATTGAATTGGTGGTCATTGGTTCTAGTGTGATTATCTAAAAGGTGGTACATAATTTATATTTATGGTCCAGATATCCATAATAGATTACAGATTATGATGTGAATGTTGAGAAATAAATTTAACCTCAGTAATGGCAACAAGAACAAGAAAGTAATTAAACCCTCTTTTTCTGGATATATGAAAACACGTTTTTAAGTTTACCTCACAGATTTCACGAACAATTTCTGTATTCACAATGGAAGCATCATGGTCTGTTGATGATGGAAATAGATAGTCAGGAAGCTCTTTTTTAAACCAATCATGTTCTCTGAAACAACAATGTACATATTATGCAAAAGACACAAATACGTAATACATGAAGAAAAAATTATTTTAACATTAGATAAATTCTAAAAATTAACAATTAATAAGAAAAATGATTATAGGTATATAAATGTTACCTTATGTCTTTTATGGTAGCTCGTTTTACTGGGTCTACTTGCAATGTGTGACACAAGATGTTGACAACTTCTTTATTCAAGTATTCAGGAATGGCGAAGATACCAGCTACAAAATTTGAATGAAATTAGCAATAGTTAAAAAAAAACTAGATATAAAAAATATAAATCTTCAACGTTCTAGATTACCATGTCATCCTTTCGTTTCCCAATCATTGTTCATCTGTACTCTTAGCAGAACAAAAAATGAACTACCAACTAATAATTAAATTTACTCCCACATATCCAATATTATTCTGCTCTAAATTTGGCAGCTATTAACAACAAATGCAATGGTGAGGCACAATCATCAATATGTTTAAAATGTTTTATATCATGCTACCATGATCAAACTACGTTTGCTTGAAATGATTTAACTCCTATCTACTGTTTATTGCTTCTATTAGTTCATTTACTGCACCTACATGTCTTGTGTTGTTCACAAAATCATTTATTATTATGCAGGGATGGCGTGGGCTAGTGGTTAAGTGACACTTCTCACAACCCAGAGGTGATGGGTTCGATCCCCAACACATCACCACACGTTACCCCGAAGAAGCAAATCCTTAGAAAATGCAGGAGGAAGCAGACCCTTACATAAAATGCATGCCAAAGACAGATGCACTGGGCAGACAGGAGCAAAATAAAAACATAGTGCAACACACGCTGCTTTGTAGAGAGATAAGGCGAATGGTAAAATATTTTTTTTTAAATGTATTATTAAATTACTTTTCCATCCACTTGGTTCGCTAAGCTTCTCTCATCAATCTTGGGCCAAGTGTGCTGCATCTGTTGTTGCAAGCCTTTGGGTTTGTTTTTTTTGGGTACGTTTTCTCTTATGTTATCTATCCATCTGCCACACGGCTTTCTTTGTGCTTTGTTGTCAGATATTCCTCCATTGTAAGCATGCAGTTAGTAGTTGATCAGATTGCACTCTCATGAGATGACCAATTCATTACATTTTCTGTCTTGAAATGTATTCAACAAAAGTGGTAGTTCTCTATTTCTAATGTACTTATCACTCCTTTTATCTCTCCTGGCAACCCTAATTCCTTTTTTTTTAGACATTTAATTTTACATTGTGATCATTTATTATTGCCTTTCTATAATCTATATAATACATTTTTACTGCTGCTGGATTTGTATTTGACAAACAAATTGTAAGTAGTAACACTAAAGCAAGGGCAAACAAATGAAACATGTTTAAAATGTTTAATCTAATAAAAATGACTCTGCAATTATGTCAAAAAGATTATTTTTCCAACTTAGAAATGTACATTTTTCACAACTTACACTTAATTTTTCTGAAGAGAGTCGGCACATGTTCATCGTCAAATGGAAGCTGAAATTACAGGTAATGTAAAAGTATAACTATATTAGACACTGCTGCAAGGAATAAAGTGTTAGAGACTATTGTACTATGTCTCAGCTTCTTTTCTGAGGTGGGGTAACCAGTTGTAGCTGTTTCCATAGCTATAAGATAAATATCTCTTTACAACTGGGTAGACTCAAGCATGTGGAGAGCAGAGAGCAAATCTAATGTCTTTGCTGTGAGAAATACTTTAACCAATCTGACTACAGATGGATGATAGAACTTCTAATACTGCTGCTCCTTGATCCTTTACGTTCCTCTGCAATAGTCATCTTCCACAGATTTCAATTCTAAGTGGCCTTCTTGAGCTCTGCCCATGAGGCTTTTGTTGCTCTAATTTTCATTTCTATTGTTATTTACCAGGTGTTCTTTGACTTTCCAACTCCTTTCTTTCTTGCAGGTTCAATCCAGCACATCCCCACAAGAAAATAAGAAATACACAATACACTTATGGGGAGAAGAAATGGAAATTTAAATATTAAAAAGGTTAAATTTAAAAGTTTTGCTATATTATTATATGCCAATTTGACAATATCTTCCTCCTCTTCTTCATTCATCCTCTAATCAAGGTACCAGCTTCTTTTGAAAACTCTACAGTTGTTTGCAAGACTGTTTCATGTCCATACAGATTTTGTTTTTCATCTGTCTTGTGACGCAGTATTGTTTTCTCTCTTCCTGTATGAGTAGGCAACTTTGTAGGATGTGTTCCACAGTCCCTGTATGCTCACGGTATGGACACCAACCACCTGTCCCAATCTTGTTAATTAGAAAAGATGATTCTTGAATCTATTGGTTTCATCATGGTAGCTCTCTACTTTTTGGAAGTGGAGTCATCCTATTTTTTCCCTGTTGTTGGCTTTAATTATGGTCTGTGTCTCTTTATACGCTATGCTCAGATCAGTTTGTGGGGGAAGCTGCTCCATACTTTGCTAGTCTTTCTGCAGCTTAATTGCTTTCAATATTACAGTGAGAGAGGATCCACTGAATGACTAACCTTGAGTGGTCTGCAGAGAGATGCGTCAGGAATACTTTAAAATATAAGGATACAGATTAAATTGTTTTCAGTTTTGTTACACAAATACTGGCTGCACATTATCACATAAAGACGTACTACTTATTTAAATGTTAACTATCCAACTCAGCCATACTCATGAGGCTGTTTTTACTTTGGCTTTCCTCTTACCTTCCCAGTTCGTCTCAGTTCCAACCATAAGCATGTCTAGTTATAGTGTTGTGTTTGTTACTGAAGGCACATCCTTTTCACTTCTCAACTTTCTTTAATATTTTTTACCATTTAAGTTTTTTAATCGACTTCTCTTAAACAAGTCCGTTTATTGTTCCTAGCCTGCTTATATGAAAAATTAATGAAGATTTCTCTTGGCTAAGGTCTACCAACTGCATTTTATAGTCTTGGCAATATGCTATGACTCCAAGTCACAGAGTAGTGTAGAGTTTACAAATGATTAAGTATTGCTTACTAAGTGGCGCTCTCTCCTACACACACAAACACACACATTTACCAACACCAAAAAAAAAAACAACCAAAAAAATGCCACAACACAAAAAAAAATCTGACAAACTGTAGACCTACAATTCTCTATACCTTTGTAAAGTAATTGAAAAGTTTATAAATTATTTGAACTGCAAGAGAGAAAAATAGATGTTCTTGAAGAAGTTTTTAAGCATTTCCATTTTCACCAGACTTTGTGTTACCTTGCAATCAATGGTGCTTGCACTAGAGGGATTGGAGTTTACTTAAGCAAATACTAACTATGAGGTAGCTTCAAAAAGGTCCAGGAATAGTTGACTGTGTTTGAATGAAAGATGATATTATGGAGAATTTATATTTATAAGTTGGTAGTGACCTTGATGAAATTCACATTTACTCTCGAACAGAAGTTGCAGAATTTTGTTTGTGTGTTGTGCTCATTGCATTGACGGAGTTGAAAATGTCCTTGATTGAACAACGTACAAATGTAAAATTCTGTGTTTTGTTTGAAAAGTCTCCCGCATAGACACAAAATATTGCTTAATAATGCATATGGTGATACCGCAATGAAGAAATAGCAAGTATTTGAGTAAAATAAAAACAAATAATTTAATGATACAAATTATTGATTTGCCGTTTTGCTCCAAGTGAAGTATAGGGCCGCCATTAAAGCTGGTTCTTTTGCAGGATGCATGTACCAAAGTATTTGCAGTGGTGGTTTAAATAGCAAAAGTTGTACATATTGATGTTGCTAGCCGCATGCAAAACCCATTTTAACCACCTTTTACTAAATGTTTGGAAAGTAACTTTTTCCACCTGGATACCACTCAGATGCATATGATGATAACATATTACTTACTGTGCCACACAGAAGAGCATAAAGAATGACTCCGCAACTCCAAATGTCTACCTCAGGTCCTGCATACAGCCTTAAATTTTAAAAATAGTATTAAAAGGATAAGCGTTGGTCAAGCATTGGATCTTTAAAAAGAATGAGCTGACATTTAATCTTTGAAAGTACTTATTGTGGACATTCAATAAAGAAAAGAGGGTGGGGTGGGAATGTGGCCAGCTGCATGAAACAGTCAACAACCAATTGCAGAATTATAACACTGCTATAGATAAACTGCATAACAGATCAAGCATTAAAAGGTCTGTGAGTAAGATGAGAAAGGTTCTCATGCAAACAGCAGTCGGTTTGACCCTGTACACACTGTCAATGTTGTTTAAGGCTCTGGGAGCAAACCCGAGGAAAAATACTGCATCCTTTGCTGTCTCTAGTTGTTTCGACTAATATGTCATGGGACTGAATCAAAGCTCAGGGCAAGAATATGTGGCCAAAGTTAGCACAAATTCTTCCTCATTTAAATCTAATTAAGGCGCAAGTCACAGTGTCCAACTTTAGAAGATTAGGATAATTTATCTATATTGATGTCGTCACCATCATCTGTTACAATGAACAACAATTATCTCTCTCTAAGTGTGCTGTCCATATTTCATTTCTGTAAGTGTTTTCTCCCATGCATTCCTTGGTCTTCTCTTCTTCCACTTTCCTTATTGTTTCCATGTTGTTATATTCTGTTATGTTCATTTCAATATATACTGACATTTTCCTATCTGATAATCTTGCACTTCGCATGCGCTAATTTGATATCTACATTTTTTATTCTCTCATGTCCAATTTTGTTATTACATCCAAAATTAAGCATCTGTTAATGGGTTAATGTATTTCACTGACCTTTTTTTCTGTTTAACAATTTAGTCTATTAACCCCTATAACTTAATTCAGAATAACAATGATAATGATTAATAACAAAACACAAACTGCAGTAATTTAGAAAATAAAACATGAACAAAAAGGGTAGGGGCTCCTGTGAGAATGAATCAGGTATGTGTATAACCAGTCAGCTATAGAAACCATCATTATCAATATCCTTCACATCTGCTGAACGAGACAAAGCATCTATAGAAGTGGAGTGCCTGGACTGCTGTGATGTTGATTATGCTTAACATAACAAAACAAAACTAAAGTCTCAGGTCAGATCACACCGTAACCAGTGAGGTCGTTGGGGAAGACATCCTCACAACCCCTCGCCACCCGCATCTGTCAGCGACAGCTGCTTGTGCATCTTCTGGTCAGAGATTGGTCCATTCTTTTATGTTGTCCTCCCACCTCTTTTTGGAACGGCCTCTTCGTCATCTGCCTTGCACCTTTCCGTGAAGGATCAAATTTGCAAGACCATTGGATCTCGATATGTGACCGTACCAAGCGAGTTTCCTTCTTTTGACAGTTGCCAAGATTTCTTCAAAAGGCCCTATTGCTGTTGTAATTCTATCTCGTATTTACTCATTTGTAACTCGATCTTTGTACGTGACGTTTAAAAGTCTTCGGATACATCTCATCGCCAAGGCCTGTATCCTCCAATGCAGGTCAGCTGTAACTGTCCATGTCTCACAAGCATAGAGGAATATTGACAGGACCAATGTACTGCATTAATCTTCTTCTTCTTCTTTGTTCGTTCTCAATCTCCCCCTACCAAACCCTGAAAGGGTAAGTAGCAGAATGTAGTCCAGAGAACGGAATGTGTTGTGTTGTAGTTTACAGCTTGGCTGCGATATTTGCACCTTTCGGTCCAACACATCCGACTTCAGCAAGCATTTTTTGAGTACCGGGTTAACATTCCCTCTTCGATCCCTTCTCCTTAGCCAGTCTGCCCTGCTGCAGCCTGTTATCCAGGATCACCGCGTAGAGGTGTAGAAGGGTCTTGGCAGCTATGGTTCGCTGGCCCTGACGCTAGCAGTCAGCTATGGGTAGCTGACCACTGCAGCTCATGCGCTGCTCAGCATCTTGATCCCCTGCATTATTCTGATTTTCATGCATAGTGCTAATCGTTTATCTTGCCCGATTTAGTTAAGCTGTGCAAGCGCCGTTATTATCTGTGCTATTCTGGCCAACACCTCACATTTTGATCCTTCATCAAAACTAAAGTCTACAGCACTTTTATTACTTTTTCAGTGAAAACCTTCTCTTGAAAAATATTACAATTCTTCAAGTTTAGACTTGTAGTCTGGCTGGCTTACTTACTTTCCAGAAATGACTTCAGGAGCAGCATAGTTAGGAGAACCACAACTGGTACGCAGAAATTCCCCATCAGTCATCATGTTTGAAAGACCTTTAAAATGACACAACAAAAGGAATGGTATGTCATTATCAATGAAAAGAAGTAATGACTAGTTAGCAGTAACTTTACTGTTTTTTTTTTAAAGCAAATATTGAAACATGGCTGGTATTAACTAATGTGGAGCCTGGTTGGAGTTAACCACTTTAACAATTCAATTTCAGTTCCTCAATGTTTTGAAATGATAAAATAACCGTAATAATTCAAAAATGAAAACTAAAACTACCATTTAATTATTTTCCTTTTTTTTATACTATTGCATTTTGATTACAATTAACAAATGATTAATAAAATATGTTATCTCTTTTTGCTCTTAATTTATTTTTCTGGAATGGAAACTTCAGTACACTTTTAATATCATGTGGAAGATGTTGACCAGATATTCTGGTTTCTGCACAATTGTCATAATTTTTCACATACTCTAATTCTAATCTTATGGACAAGTGTATTTACCAAGTGTCAATGGGGAGGAAGACTAACGTTTGGTCAGGCAAAATATACTGATCAGACATGTTAGTCAGGGTCATACAAAACATACTGGCCAAGACCCTCACCTCGGCTTCCTAGTAGTCCTCCCTGGAAATGGGCTGTTTACTGGCAGCCTGGCTAACGAGGTGAGGGATCGACGTGATCCCCGAAGTAGTGAGCGACACACAGATGAAGCCAAGCATAGCAGAACCGCCTGGAGGACCCCAGTACACCATCAGTACGCTCGGGATCTGAGGAAAGCTACTGCAACCCTCCACTTAGCGTCCTTTTCAGGCCGCACAAAAGAGTTACCTACTCATTGTGGGCATTCGCAAACAACAACCAAAGTGTCAATAAACTGCTTATTTGATGCAGCAAGTAACCTTCTATATATGTGAACAAACATTCTAACACATGGGTATATTTCTGGGTTGAGCTAACCATGCCTCAACCACAAAACGATTTCTAATAAATACAAATATACAATAGAAATGACAGGTGGTACTGACAGGAGATGAACAAACTTACCAAAATCAGCAATTTTTACATTGTTGGTGGAGTCCAAGAGAAGATTTTCAGGCTTCAGATCTCTGTGAACAACCATGTGTCTGTGACAATAGTCAACACCAGAGATTATTTGTTGGAAAAAACGTCGAGCTTCTGCTTCCTTTAGCTGGGGAAAAAAAAAAAATAACATTACATTGTTGAAAAATAATACAATCATTAAGCTCTTGCCCCCACCCCCAACAAACTAATATACAGCGGACCTCCTTAATGTTCAAATGGTTAAGGACTAGAGCATGGTCAGAACTAAAAAATGGTTGGACACCGAAACATAGCCTTTATTTTGAATGCAAATGCATTTTTGCCACTGGAAACAGTAAATTGGATCATCAGTTAAAAGAAATTTTTTTTTAAAAAAAGGCGTAAATTTCAATCACACTGAAACATAAAATAAATGACTAACACTCATGTTAGCACAAAGCTACAAATGGCAAGATGTTGGGAAAACTGTTTCTTATAGGTCTGTTTGTGGGGATGCTCCTCCACTCTTTGCTAGTTTGTCTGCAGCTTCATTGTCTTCAATACTGCAGTAGAATGGAATCCACTGTGTGACCAACCTTAGGTGTTCTGCAGAGAGCTGTCGGTGAGAACATACATTGCTCAAGATCTTCATCTTTGTGTTGTTTTAGCGCTGCTAATACTGATGAGTCATCAGTCAGGAATACTATGTTCTCTTGGTGGATATTTTTATCTTGGATTACAAGTTCAACTGCGGCCTTCAGTGTCTCTGCTTCTAGACGGAAGTTATTGAAGTATGTTCCCGTTGTTAATACTGTAAGATTTTTCTTCTCCGTTTCTTAGTCTGTAATAGACCATTCCGCCTCCATTGGATGTGTCTTTGTTAGATAAGCCATCTGTTTATATGTGTATCCCTGTTTCTTGCGGGTATACTGTCCTAAGATATTCTTCTATGATAAATTTCCTTTCTAGATCTGTCTGAGTTTCCTTCTTCAATATTCCAATGGTTTCTACCATCTGAGAGGATTTGGCTTTTTTCTATGGTGGAATTTGGGATGATTGTTTTAGATCTCTAACCACTGCTTGGCTTATAATTTGATCTGCTCTTGCAAGTTCTTTTATTTTTTATATGAAGTAGTTTATCTTTGATCTCCCTATTCCCATGCGATTTATCCTATCATATATTGGGTGATCCTGCATCCATTTGAACTTATCTCCCTGCTGGAGTGTATTTTGGTCTCTGCATGCATCCATACTTTCGATTTTTGGGATATTCTCTATTGCCTTTATTAGTGTTGTTCTTATAGCTCCAGTAATGATATGTATACTTTGGTTTTGGGTTGTATTAATTTTTTGGAAGTTATTTAAAAAGCTACTCAAACAGGATTAGAGAGACATGTTTGCAATAAACATCCATCTCTGTTGCCTATAAATCATAATTTGAGTTTCACTGTCACTCATGTTTATATGTAGCAAACCTCAAAATGACAATACCATCATTACTAGTGTACAGAGAGCGAGACACGATGAGAAAGAAAATAACAATATGTTCTGCACCTACGAAGGAAAGTCAGTAAATAGGTCTCAAACGGCTATTTAAAAAAACAACTAAATGAGATACAAACTTCAAAACCATTTATTATTGCACTTACACGGCCCCTTAATTTCCAGCAACATTGATACACTTATCCCATCTCTTTATCAGTTCAAGAACAGGCCCATTCACTTTATTTTGTGTTCGTCAGTCACAGTTGTCTAGGGATCCAGCTTGACCACACTTTCCGGAAATTCAATTAGTCATTCATTATGCCCTAGGCTAAACCATGCGAATGCCCTATTGCAATTGCTTCATTGTCTATCATTACTCGCCTGTCAGCTTGAATCATCTCTCCCATTCGCAACACATTTTCTGTTAAAATCTGAACAGGCCAACCAGGTGATGCTTCAGCAGCAATTTTTATTAGTGTCCTTGAAAAAATTTATTAACCCAGTTATGCACTGCTTTACGCAACAAACACTTCTCACCATAAACAGGAAATATTTCCTTATGAACATCATTTGCAGAACGTTCTTTTGTCCACAAAAATAAAATGCACAGCAACATGCTGTTCTTTGATTGTATACTCTAAGCACAGACGCCATTTTGTATCAGAGCTGTGCAAAGGTATGTGACACCTTGCGCCTGCTACCTACAGTAATCACAAAGCAGGAGTGTTGCTGCTACGGAATGAAACCTTTAGAAACTACCAACTACATTTTTCAGCTATCACATCAGTTTGGGGGTCTATTTATTACCATCATATATTTAGTTTTCTTTTTTCACCATCTCGCTCCATGGGAAACATAGGGCCATCATGTAGTTGTGTTATGTATCAGTGAGTAGTATATAACAGGACCACCAGCCAGGAAAAGTATAGATGGTAGAAACAACAGTTTTTTCTCATAAAGTTGGGGAAAACTAGGATCAAAACAATGGCATAATCAGATTGGTTAGGAGTCGAGTGGGTGAAGGGCAATGTTATTACTAGTGAACGCCCCTTCACTGTTTAAGCGGCAGAGATTAGTACGCCAAGTGTCACAGTTAGAATGACAGAGTGGCTGGTACAGATGGTCAATGAGACATGTCTAGACAACATGGTTAGGACAAGAGGAGAGGGGCCAAGGTATGGTTGACAGATGATCGGACGGCTCAGAGAGAGAACATTCGCCGCCATTTCGGTTTTCACTGGGCTGAAGTGGGTCCTTAAAAAAGAGAGGAGAGTAGATTTACGCTGATCTAACAGGCTGTCTCACTATGCTCAATGGGTCATTGCATTTGGGTCTCTTGAAGTGAATGGGCCCTTTTATGATCAGTCGAGACACTGAGTTTTTATACAGAGGTTATCTCACTATACATCGAGAGCATTGCATTTGTTTGCTCAATGGTGAACTCCCTGTATATAGCAAAGGCTCGTGGTACAAAAATTGTTCTGTGAAATTCGTGGACTGCAATCTCAAAGGCACGTGGTACGAAAATGGTTCTATGAAATCCTTGGACTGTGATCTCAGGCACATGGTACAAATAGAGTTTTGTGAAATCCTGGTACTGCTATCACAAGAGCTCATGTTATGGAAAAGGGAGGTGTATCATAAGAGCCCTCAGGGAACGCATTTGCTCAGTACAGGTGTAACACAAGCACCAGAGGGACACGTTCCAAACACTTGCGAGAACTGGTAATTGGTCCAAGAGTGAGTTGTACCCTAAGCCTCCTTTGGGAGTTCAACCTAACCTATGTGAGGAGATCTTGTTTATAGCCTAAGTCAGTCAACCACAGAAGACAGTCCTCCTCGATCTCGACAACCCGGAGAGAGTTACATATTCATCTTCGATTTCAACAGCCCAGAGGGAATAGGAGAGACAACAAGTTAGATAGTGATTAATTTGTAATAAGTTGAAATAGATCAAGTGTAGGATTTGTAGTAGTGCAAATAGTAGACTGAGAACCTGGGTAATTTAGTTACAGAGGTTCCACCAATAGCTGATGCTAAAATCCTCTGTGTTAGTTTACATTTGACATGTTTAGATTAGTTAGTTCTGTTTGAGGTTGTTGTAACCAATACTCTTGTAAATAAATGTATTATCTTGTTTCATGGTTAACGTAAGTTTTAGTGTTTTCTATGTTGAAGTCATAACGTCATGTGTAACTCTTAAATCACAGTCTTAAGTAGACCTGCTACAACCACCACAGCTGGTCTTTTAATAAGAAGCCCGTATCTGAACACTTATTGTAGTGGTTTCAACAGTAATGGTTCTACTTGATGAGGTTGGTAACTCCATGCACAACCTTCTTTAGTCACTTTTTACAACATGTTTGGAAGGTTAATATGGCCCTATTCTTTCCACCCGTTACTACTCAGGTGATATTTAGTTGTGGTGAGTGATAAAACTGCCACTACAGTTCAGTCAGTCAAAGTGCCATGTTCAAAGAGAAACTGTTCAGATTAGATTTATTTTCAGGAGTCTAACTATATATTAGAAATACAAAGGAATAGTACTGCTGGGTTCCTTCATAATAACAAAATTAAAATAAGGATAGTTGGGGTTAAAACAGTAATCTCGCACTCTATAAGAAAATCTTCTTTTAGTAACTGTTCTGCCAAGTACTACATTGTTGACTTTTTTAATATCAAGATCATAAATTCTTGGAAGTGATGAGATCTCAAAATTATAAACCTGACTTACTCTGCCATGTTTCACAATGTAGTCAAATAATTCTCCACCAGCAACATGTTCCATAACCATGAAGATATCAGTTGGAGTGGAAATCACCTGGTACCTGGAATTTTTTTTTACAATTATTTTTATATTATACTTTTGGAATAGAGAAACAGAGATGTGCCAGCATTTTTTTAAACAGCATCTAAATAACGCTAGAGATATGACATTATTAAGAAAAACCAGCACCTATAAAATTTTAAATCCCATAATCCATCAGATTTTAAAGCGCAGTGCAGATGTTGCCAATTTTAGGCATCCAGAATTCTATATACTTTTTAATAAAATAGTGATAGTGATACAATAATTTATACAGTAAAACCCTGTTATGGTGTGTGCTACAATAAACTGAACTTGAATATAGGTAAAGGTTGTACTATAGTAGACACTGTTGTCAGGGATGAAGTATTTGAGACTTCATTGTACCAGGTTTCAGCTTTTTTCTAAGGCCAGGTCACTTTCTCTCTGCATGTTCCACCAAGCAGTAAGCCGGGTACCCATTTACAGCAGGGTCAACTAGAGCGTGCTGATACGTGGCTCAAACTCTGTACCTTTTCTATACTCAGACAATGCATTGAAATTTATAACTTTAATAAGTTCCCTTCTATTTCTATTTTGAACAAAAGTCTGGAATGGCTAGGAAATCCACAAACACCAGGAATGCAATTTTATTCAAAACAGTAGCTAGAATTATTGAAAACAGATTATAAATACACAAGATACAGGTGTACAGAAATGGTCAACTTAAACTTAACCTATTTACCGTGCTAACCTGATCACATAATATTAGCACTTGGTGACAACAGACAATTGCAGGAAAATTTACATCTGAAGATAGGTGGTTTGTTGCAACTAATACAAAACTTGTGATGTTAGCAGAGCATTGAATGGTGAGTAATTCTACAATTTTATGATGTTAGATCATACACACTCATTAACCATACAGAGTGGTCTGGAAGTAAGACATGGGTGGTTGAGATCGAAGGTGCTGGAGGTCGAGGGTTCAAATCACGGTAGCGACAGGTATTTCTCCGGATCTCTGGGTAGTAGAGATCAGACGCCTGTGTGCAGTGTCGCACATGTTAAAAATCCATCGGCAGTTGAAAATTGAAAAGAGTAGGCTTAACGGCCGCTGCTCGGGCAATATTCAAAATTATGTTGAAAATCTACCCAATCTATTACAGGATCCTTGTTGATGCTACGGAGTTCGTGCTTTGTGCTGAGATTCTCCAAAAATATGGAGAAGAACAGAGTACTTATGGGTTAAACTTGTGCATTGACGATTCTTCAACTAAACTAAACTAACCATACAATGGTAATTAATCTTTTCTTTTCATCTCTTCAATCCTAGAGTGTAGGGGGTCTGTCCTTTTTCTTGTGGCTCTAAGCTTTTTTTGTGGCTCTAAGTTTCTGAAGGATGAGGTAGCCTGTCCTATACCCAAGCCTCCTTAGTCTCTTCTTCTTCTTCTGCTTTCGTTCTCAATCTCCCGCTACCAAATCCTGAACAGGGCTTTACAAGTAGCAGGATGTAGTCCAAGGAACGGAATGCGTTGTGTCACTAGTTTACAGCTTGGCTGTGATATTTGCACCTTTCGGTCCGACACATCCGTCTTCGGCACATAGTCTCTTCTAATAATATGCCTGGCACATTACAATGTAACTATTCTTTGCTCCCCTTTTGAATTCAGAGTACCTTACAAATTGAAATTTAAGATCAAATTGCTGAATTTTTAAGCTCCAACAATCTTCACATTTTAATTCCACCACATCCCTACATAACACGCCTGTCTTGTCTCAGAGCATACTGCAAACAAAGCTAAACTTACAATTTGATGATATGTGGGTGTCTAAACAACTTGAGATTCTGGATTTCCCTGCGAATTTTGCCAACTACGTCAAGATTTTTAATCTTCTGCCTATTAAGAATCTTCACAGCAACTGTGTGTCCTGTCAGCTGATGTGTAGCAACTGAAACACAACAGAGTTAGCAGAAGTTCAATAAACCAACATGGCAGAAAATGTCAGTGGGCATTGTAGGAATATAGAAATATCTAACAGGCCAACTACACCAATGATAAGCAAAGATAAAAGTCAAATCAGCGATTGACTTGATCACACTATGAAATGTTGAAGATCACTGTCAGAACATATTGTTGCCAACTATTTAAATTCTATATTTTGAGGGTTTAGCAATATTAGCTACTTATCAGTCTACTTATACCATGGTGAGTGTCGTGGGGAGCCTAAGTCACCTCGCCTGAACCAGATATGTTTGTCGTCGCCAACATGTGTTGCTGCAAAATTGTCTTTACATCTTCTATCCCCCATCCCCTTGGTAGCCCTCTTGCTCGGAAGCAGGACTGTTGTGCATATAAGCCCACAGGTGAAACTGATCAGGAGGCCACGTTCACACCTTCTGTCTGGACATGTATTCAACATAGGGCATAGAACTAACCCTTTTGTGAATGTCGTTTCTTAATGTGTCTCTCTTGGAGGTGCTGATGGCCATTCACAGACATCTCATTTCGCATGAGAGATTTTACTTTCTCATGACTTTGGACATAGCCTAGATCTGGTAGCATAGGGTTAGTAGGAGGATACTGTGACTCATCTGCTGCTTCGTTGTAAGATTAATGTGGGGATGCTGGAGCAGTGGCATCAATTAAAAAAATGCTGCTTTCTGGCATCTGGTCTAATTTTTTCTGTCGCACCTGACCTTCTTGAAAATGCTGCTTTTATGCTCTTGTGGAATTCTCTAGGATCTTGTTTTTCTTTTTGCTTTTTCTGTTTTGCCTTTGAGCATCAGATTATGAAGAGATCTCTAGAACGAATCCTACTGTGTGTCTCATGCACGGTGGCATTAACCTCTCAGATATTTCCTTACGTCACCTTTTATGTGTTTGGCCTTGAATCTATTGTATCTAAATAGCATTGCTTGTTTGGGTGGGGTGAAGTGTGGGGGGGGGGGGGGGGGGTTTTTTGCTGTGTGGTGGTAGTCTTGTTACATGGCCAAGCCATTTTAGTTGCTGTCTTTTGATGTGGTCTAATACTACAGTCTCCTTATGTCATCGTTTCTGATCCTGTCTCTCCTTGTTACATCCAATATTTTTTGCAGGTATTTTATTTCTGCTGATACGATTTTTCATTTGATATTCTCTAGGAAAGGACTTGCACGTGTTTAAGAGATGTTCATCATACTATGACGAGGCTTACTCCCTTAGACTTCTTTATCTGATTGCTATGTCTTCTGGCATTCTGGTAAGAAACATAAACGGTTAGATATCTTGAAACAAGCCACATCCCGTACAATTTATTTTTGGCCTGTATGGTGATTTTAGACATCTTCATTCCACCAGGATGTTCTTTATTTTTCCACCACTACATTTTAAAACGATTTGGTTCCAAGTTCTTTTTTTGAGAGCGTTCGTCTTTGCTAGTTTGAAAGAGGCTAAATTCGTTATCTATAGTGGCAGCATCTCTGTTAAGTGACCAATGTGCTTTATTCAAAGCAGTGCTTCTACTGACCCTGACAGATTGCCCTCTTGATTTTTCTAAGTTTGTGATCTTGCTCGTCTTCTCTATGGCAGTTTCAGGTTGGAGAGAAATATGTCATTATGACCGACCTGTGGAAATATGTCATTATGATCGACCTGTGATCAGGACAGTTTAGCAATCCTGTCACTTATTTAAGAAACTTTCCTTTATTGCATCTTTACTTGACTTGTTAATGTTCGAAATAGCATTACATTGTTTGACAAATGCTTGTTTCAGCTCCAGAACTGTTTGACCTCACATTTTTCCCAGTTACAACATTGTAAATTTGGCCATGCATTCTATCATAGTGGTGATGAACATTGTAATCATTAAGCACAGTAATTTGTAAAGACATATTAGGCAGTTAACTCTATCTTTAAATTATGTTTTGCATTTTTCCGGTTACAGACTGATTCGGCTTGCGCTGCAGCATAGCTATAATTTGGAAATTTATTCTATAAAGTTTACACCTGTTCTGACTTACGGTGAAATTGCGATTGGAGAATGACCCCATCGATAATGTCAATGTGTATGTCTACCTAGTCCAGGAAATCAACCACAACATTGATAAGGAGATCTCACACAAGAGAGTGACGCGCTGGCTCAGCTTCAAACCGCATGAAATCGATACTTCGATGATTGCCAAGGCTCAAACCTTCAATAGCATGGTTATCTCAGTAATGGTATATGAATGTGAGGTTTGCAGTCTACACAAATCAGATGCACAAAAGCTCTGTATTACCAAAAGAGCAATGAAGCGAAATCCTTGGAGACCACATCCAAAATACCTACATCCACGACCAAACAGAGTTTGGGGATGTTTGCTCTGTATCAATGCGACCACCAGTCAACAAGATGGAGAGATGATCTGCATCATGTCTTTGGACCATCATGGTACTCGAGAGCGAAGGACAGACATGGATTCAAGTAGCTTTTGACTACCTGGCATCAGGCAACTTTGTCTAATTTGATACCTGTTCACAGGTTCTGTTATGCAAGATTGTCACTTGTTTTAATATCTCTGTTATGTACCATCAACTCACATGTAATCAATGTACTATCAGTACTTAGAACCATGTTTCTGTTTTTAGAATCATACAGATTCTCTTATATCATCTTGCCGTATGTATGTCAGAACATCTGTCTCAATACCATTCAATTGGTTCATGGCATGAAGTCGAAAAATAATTGCAAATGCTCTAAAAATAAACTGTGCAAGCAAACATAACAATAAAAATGCGGGTTTCCGTTGGAGTCTGCTGGCAAGACCTTGTCACCAACACCGAGATGTCCCACGGCACACAACTTAAGAGCAAATTCTCAACACTAGATAGACAATTCCTCTCTTTCTTTGGCCATGTGGCCT
Organism: Ariolimax columbianus; assembly: GCA_036924085.1. NCBI lineage: Eukaryota > Metazoa > Mollusca > Gastropoda > Stylommatophora > Arionidae > Ariolimax > Ariolimax columbianus. Next base: position 72,320,414 of record JAVGWX010000008.1, on the reverse strand, counting down.
GCCTTTTTTTAGGACATTCCTACTCTACAGTTTCTACGCCTGTCCCTGGAAAACAGGGATGGGAAAAACATGGCAGATTTCAGTCGTCCCCGGGGCTCCTTAACAACACCTGGCTGAGACATATCGCTTCCACTCCATCTGTCTTGCATGCTGCCATCAACCATGGTCATGAAAACGGTACGGCCAACGGACCCTGGTTGCCTTGACGAAATTCTTCTCTTGACTTTCTGTACGAACAGCATTAAGTCGCTGGTGGGAATTTCTTTTTTTCTCTCAAAGTTGTATGATAAAACCCTCTTCAATTTTATTTTGAAAACCATCATTGAAGACGAGAAGAACAACATTTTTTTAGTTAGTGCATTGTGCAACACAAAGTGAGTGGGAGTGATATGTGACTGAATCTAATAATTGAGTGTTAATATTTTAAAATTCTGACAAATCAAGCATTCTCACACTCATTTTATACTTTTGCTATGTAAATAAATTGATTTGGTTTATTAAATGGCGTTTTAAATTTTAATTTTTAATATTTTAAAACTATAATTAATACTCTTGTAACACCAATCAGTTTGAGTTTATCAGGACGCCACGGGCCACAGAAAACTGCTTCGCTGGAAAATGAAAGTGGCTTCTGAGGGGCCATGCGTTTGAGACCCTTGGTCTTCATCTATTGATTCACTATGCGTCTTTAATCTTTTTCTTACGAGATTGCATAAAATCGCTCTTACAATCAAATTGAGTCACTGTCCGTCTTAATCTTTTTCTTACGAGATTGCATAAAGTCGCTCTTTCTTAATCTTACAATCAAATATGAAGACAGCATTATTATACTTTTACTTTACATCTGTAACAAACAATTAACAATTCATAACACAGAAAAACAGTCAGGCTAGGTTTTCATGCACATGAAATGGGACAAATAGATGCATTCGTTAACAAATTCACTGCACTGGACTGTTATTGTAGCAGTCAGTAATTTACATTTAGTCGCCTAACTAACGTCAACAGCAATTCAGAGTGTGAGTCTGAGTGTGGTCGTGGACTAACTGAACTAACTCAACTCAACTGGATTGTGGACGTTATCTATTCGTATAGCGGTTCGACATCGAGATTTTGTATGTGCAGTCAAATGCAAATATAATAATAACATATAAATAATAAACAACACGCCTCGTAACTTACTTTTCACTTTTCCGAATGTGCCTACTCCTAGCGTATCGCCCAGAATATAGTGACCTATTTTCACTTGAGCTCCAATTTTGTCCGCCATGTTTATTGGTCTCGAAAAGGCAACAAGCAATAACAAGGGTCGCGTTCAAGGTCACCAGACGTACTGGATGGAGATGATGTGGTGTTTCGCATATAATAACTGAATTTTAATTTTTATATTATTATTTCTAAATGCGTACTACTTTTAAACTATTTTTTTCCAATAATGTCATGTCAACTAGCTTAGGCGATCATGCAATCTTGATACATTATGTCCCAGTTGTTTTTTATTTTATCTTTCGAAAAAATACTGCAGTACGACTATTACTTTTGTCTAATACTATTTAGTAATAGTAATAGTCGTACTGCAGTATTTTTTAGTGGAATTTTCAAATTGACTCTACATCATTATAAATACAACTATTAAAAAGCCCTAGAAAAATGCTTTTCAGTGATATATCAACCATGTATCTATGTCGACCCCTAAGGAAGTTACGAATTTTTTTGTATTTAAAAAAATCTGCAAAAGGGCCATACAGGGATATAGAGACCTAATAGTATTACGAGTCTTAGGTATACGGTAGTTCATTCCCATTGTTGTTGTTCGTTAGAGGTTTACTTTGTTTGTTGGCGAAAGTATGCCGCTTTCAACCTAAGGCATAGTCCTTGTCTGTTATGTTGTACTGGTTGTATACAGACTCTGCAGGGTCTTCTAAACCAGTATAAAGACGTTAAGTTAAGTACCAAGACGTATCTGTCGTGTAGATGTATGTTTCGCTACGTTGTAGTGCTCCCACTCACATTGTTTCAAGTTTGTGAGGTCCAGCACCACTCCCCGTCATCACTAATGGTTTTTTTAATTACAAAAAATGCTGACGTGGGATGAGGCAGAAAGTACAAAGAAATCAAAGTTTGGGGTGTAGAAAGAAAGAGATAGAAATCCAGTGGAGAAGTGGCGCTATTCTTGTCCTTGCCATACACAGAAGACTCCGGCGGACCACTCGTGAATGTATAATCTATAACTGAAAGTACACCCAAAAGAATTTGCTATTATCATATTGTTTAGCGATTGTTTAGGGATACAGCTACCAATGTAAGTAAAGCCATCAACTGTTTGTAGATGTTGGTCATGCACAGTGGTGTAAGGTTAGTGATATGACTTCGCGTGAGCAGGTAGAAACATTAATCATTACTTCCGTTTGCCTGATGTTGACTGCAAGAACAAAGTTTAGTGCACGCAGTTGAAAACACATTAAAGGTGGTCTGCGTGTCCTGTTCATATCGCATTTTAATGGCTCAGTCATCAACAAAGAACTATAGAATAGTTGTTTATTTCACTTTAGGCGCCTCAAATTTAACAACTGCACATCCGATATACACGCCAGTGTCCTAGCCACGTGTAGCATCAGAGATAATCGCAGCAAAACCCATGCTAAAGGGAGCTTAGGCCAGCATACAGCCCTGGAATCCATTTATGACTTGGAATACTGTAGACAGTTCACCATCATTCAGTACACAAGCCGACTTGCCATCATGAAACTGTAATACATGTTCCAGGGCAACTGCATTTTGTCATGATTTACCAAAGGTCGTTTCTGTTGACAGAGTCAAATGCCTTGGTCGGTCAACATAGGTCTCATATACAAATCACGATGCTGTGCTTTACGATTGCTTTTAGATTTGACAAGCTGCGCTGGAAATATTATGACTACTGTCCTACGACCAGCTCGGAATTTACATTGATTTTCTGAGAGTAGCTTCTGCTCGAACTGTTACGCGGTTCGAGCAGCACTCGTGCCAGAACTTATCCAGCCATCGACAGGAGGGAGATTCCTTGTGGTTATCATACGCTTAACTATTGCCTTTGTGCTTGTGCATGTGGATAATGGTAGATATGACCTGCATCCCAAATTGAGCGAAAAAGGTATGATATCTTGTGCAGCAGCACATGGCCTCCTGCTTTATAAACCTCCACAGAAATAGCATCTGACCCAGATGTCCTGCCGCTGGACATTAGGCTCATTGCTTTCTCAATCGTATCTACTGTGTGGGATATCAAGCCTGTCGTACTACCAACCTGTTTAGAATTGAAAGCAGAATGCAAGATAATAACGACATTTTATATTTGGAGATGAATAGCTACACATGTTGTGGCATGACCTTTCTCTTACTTAACTTAATTTGACGTCTTAATACTGGTTTAGAAAACTGCAGATTTGTATACAGAAAGTGTCTTGGAAGGTGGTTGACAGATGTGCAAGTCCATCTTAATAAACTCAAACACTAGAGCAAAGTCGACCAGCAGCCCGTTAGGCGCCATTCGTGCTGCTCTTAACAAACCACATAACCATGGCCGGTGTTAAGCCTTGTCACACAGTTAGTCGCCTCTTCCGGCCTGCTCTCTTTGGGGTGGGGGGGGGGGGGGTGAGAGGAAATCGGTGCTTTACTTGTCTTTGTTATACAAAAAGACCCCAGCTGACCACTCGGGTAACAAGAAGATACCTGATCAGAAATTATGACATCGGGTGACTAGTGGGAACAACACCAGTATTAGACTACATCAAAAGATATCAACTAAAATGGTTTGGTCACATAACAAGACTGACGCCACACAACACACACACACACACACACACCCCAAGCAATGTTATTTAGACACAAATGATTCAAGGCCAAAGACCACGAAAACGAAATTAACACATAGGACCTAAAGAGAAAATATTTTCACTCAACACGCACGCACACACACGCACGCACACACACACACACACAGACACACGCAATCATGTATGCCATTGGACATTGCAATATAAGTGATTCATATAGAAAGACAATCCAACATGTTCATCTAATTAGGCGCAATAATTGTCACAATATCCATCATTTGTTTAAAGACATGCCAAGTCAACAAATCCCATTAACAAGTTCATGTAGTATTGAAAATTATGTTGCTGTTCGCGCAGTTATACCGGGCAACGCGGGAGCGAAAGTGTTTAAGAAATTTCACCAATATTTTAATCTCATCATGAGTCCCGTAACCTGGAAAGTCATTTGGGCACCAATACTGCAGATTGTGGAACCAGTTCCCGCCACTCCACGGGGCACCAATACTGCAGATTGTTTAACCAGTTCCCGCCACTCCACGGGGCACCAATACTGCAGATTGTGGAACCAGTTCCCGCCACTCCACTCGGTTTTGTGCCAAGATATTTGTTGTTATGGACCTTCCTGTCCACTCTCTAAGCTTGTCTTTCCATCTGTTTTTTTCTAACGCTTCCCAGGCACAGTACCTAGCAGAACTGTCTTGGTCAACCCAGACGATCTTGAAACATACCAATACCATGTGAGCTAGCGTGCTTTGACCATAGTCAATAGGACTTTATATTGGCCGACCTCTCTCCCGATGTCCAGAACTGTTTCATTCGTGACGTGGTCTAGATACGAAATGCCGAAGACTCGACGCAGACGTCTCAGCTCCATCGCTCTAGAACCGCTGGCAGTCCAAGTTTCGCTCGCGTAAATACACACGTAATGGCCAGGGCATACATTAAACTCAGTTTTCATCTATGTCTATTTTAAAGTTGTGTAAGCCTACCACATTATTTGGGGAACTGCGAAAACTGCTACTAGTTTAGTCAGACAGCAAACTGACCAGAACGTTACGTCAGGGTCAAGCACAATATACTGACCAAGACCACTATCTCTTTTCCATGTAGCGTTCCGTGGAAACAGAATGTTTTCAAGGCAGTCTGGCTGACTATATGTGGATCGACGTGATCTCCGTAGAAGTGATACGACTAAAATTAGTGCGTACAACAGAAAACGTATCTATTGTCTCTAACACTTTACCCCCACCCCCCCCCCCCCCCCACCCCGATGGCAGTGTCTCGCTATTGTGAGAAAAAGAAAGTAAATATTCGTTTTATTTACATATTTATGTTTACAAATACAATAATTTAGAGCAAGTGATATTAGCACGAAAACTACAAACATGCTAGAACTTCTGTATGTCTTCTTCTTCTTCTGCGTACACAGTCAGACAGTAACCATTATTTTTTCGAAAAAAGCAGCGGTCATCCTGAGACTCTCGCCACTACCATACAGCTTGTCTTGCGAACTTCTGTATGTGATATTCATACATTGTTGTTGTTGAATGCCCACAATGAGTAGGTTTACTCTTTTTGTGCCCCATAAAAAGGACGTTAAGTGGCGGGTTGTATAATTTGGCACAGACCAAAGCGTATATACGTGTTATCACAGATAACGGACACCCGCTGTACAAAAGCACTGATACGAGTACATCAAAGGAACATGAACAACAAGAAGGATATCATGGGGGGCACGTGCAGGGAGAACGATTAGACAGGTGGCTACATTTAAGACGATGGCCAAAGAAGAATGACAGAGAACAACGGAGTCGCAACCATATGTAAGAATGTAGTGATTTATGCAACGGAAAAGCAGAGCTCGAGGTCAACCAGCTGATCAGAGTTAACACTCAGGATAATAATAACATCCCATTAACAAATGGATAAATGGGATCAAAACGCTAAGCAGCGCATGAGCTGCAGTGGTCAGCGACCCATAGCTGACTGCTAGCGTCAGGGCTAGCGAACTAGAGCTGCCAAGACCCTTCTACACCTCCACGCGGTGATCCTGGATAACAGGCTGCAGCAGGACAGACTGGCTAAGGAGAAGGGATCGAAGAGGAGGGAATGCTAACCCGGTACTCAAAACATGATTGCTGAAGTCGGATGTGTTGGACCGAAAGATGCAAATATCGCAGTCAAGATGTAAACTATGATACAACGCATTCCGTTTTCTGGACTACATTCTGCTACTTAAGACCTTTCAGGGTTTAGTAGCGGGAGATTGAGAACGAACGCAGAAGACGAAGAAGAAGATATGGATAAACACTATGCAGTTAGAAATCAGGTTAGAGTTGTTTTTTCCTGCTAAAGTGATAGATTAAGTTGCTGTCGAGCGAAGCGGAGTATACAGGAAAATAACCTCCAGTATGAGAATGGAGATGGAGCAAGGCCGTCTTAACAGTATTGCAAACCCAGGGCAAAGCAATCATTTGGAGACACTACATAATCATTCAAACTCAAAATAAACATGAATAAATTGGTAGAAATTCATAATGGAACCACAGGAATCGCGGGGCCCTGTCCAGTGTATGCATGCATTAAGACGGCACTGAGATGGAGACAGTAACCTCGGCTCAGTGATGGTAAACTCTGACCTATTATTAGGGCAGTCATCGTGTCAGATTCCCAACTCTTTTTTCGGAAGGTACGTAAGGATTGGATAGGTCGTGAGCGGATAGCCGCTGAATAGACATAAAATCTCCAGGGGCTGATATGGATAAAATATCCTGGTAACGTTGAAGTGTCAGGCAATGGAAGAGCTGATATGTTGGGTACTCAAGCATTAATTATGAACACTTTGGATATGTATAGGGGTGGCATTTTGAAGTATTGTTGTCGTTAAATGGCCACAATGAGTAACGTTACTCTTTTATGCTCCATGAAAAGGGCGTTAAGTGGCGGGTTGCATTAGCTTTCCTCACATTCTAATCGTGCTGACGAAGGTAGGTCGGGGTCCTACAAGCGGTTCCGCTAGGCATGGCTTCATCTGAATGTTACTCACTACCACGGGGATCACGTCGATCCCACACCTCGTTAGCCAGTCTGTCACTTGCAAAAGGGATTGTTCCACGGGATTGGAAAGATGCAGGAGTGATTCCCTTATTCAAAAAGGGCAAAAAAGCAGATCCAGCAAACTATAGACATGTGAGTTTAACGAGCATAGTCTGTAAATTGTCAATAATCAAAGAAAACATTGTAATGCATTTATACAAATTTAATCTAATTAGAAATAGTCAGCATGAGTTTACTAGAGGGAGATCATGCTTAACAAATCTATTAGAATTCATGGGAGAGGTTACCAAAATGATAGGTAAAGGGGAGCAAGTGGACGTTATTTATCTAGATTTTGCAAAGACCTTTGATAGAGTACCTCATCAACGATTATTTCGACAATTAAAATCACATGGAATAGGTGGGGAAGTTGCAAAATGGATTGAAAAATGGTTAACGGGAAGAAGGCAGAGGGTGGACATAAATAAGGAGTACTCTGAGTGGTGTGAAGTGAAAAGTGGAGTGCCACAGGGCTCGGCTTTGGGACCAACTTTGTTTTTGATATATATAGATGATTTGGACATTGATATGGGATCCATGATTGCAAATTTGCTGATGACACAAAACTATGCAGTAGTGTCTCATATAAAGCAGAAGTGGATATATTGAGGTCGGATTTAGATAAAATTCTAGAATGATCTGTAATCTGGCAAATGGAGTTTAATGTAGGTAAATGTACATTCATTCACTCATCCAATATGGAACATAATTACAGAATGGGAGAGAACAATATTAGAAAGATAGATAAGGAAAGGGACCTAGGGGTTATAATAGATCATACAGGTAAGGTGAGTGAGCAAGTTAAGGTAGCAGTGAAAAAGGCAAATGCAATGTTAATATTATAAAAAGAAATATTAAACATAGGAGCAAGGAAGTGATAGTCAAACTGTATGAAGCATTAGTTAGACCTAGATTGAAAAAAAAAACATGGAAAAAAAACGTTAAAAGTTTATTAAGGTTGAGTTTAATCAAAATTAAAAAATGGGTATGGTCAGATACCGCACCGAGACGAGAACACAAACAAAACCTACGTTACGACCAACAGGCCTTCATCGGGGACAACAATACTGAACTAACAAATCAACATATAAGAAAAAATTGTCAAATCATCTGTTTCTGATAGTAACCTAGATTGGAGTACTGTGCAGGTTTATGAGATGGTCAGAGGAATGGATAAATTAGACTATAACCAGTTTAAAAAAAATACAACCACACACAAGAACAAGAGGGCATAGCTACAAGTTGACTAAAGAGAAGTCCAGATTAGATATTAGGAAATATTTTTTTAGTCAGAGAGTGGTGTCTGCTTGGAATGCATTGCCACGGGAGGTAGTGGAGGCTAGGACAGTTAATGTATTTAAGAATAAATTGGATGCGCATAGCTTTTAGAGCAAGGTGATGTAAATGAAACTGGTTGTATACAGACTCTGCAGAGTCTACTAAACCAGTATAAAGACGTTAAGTTTAGTAATAACAGCCGGTTTCCGCTGAGAAATATATGGAAGTGAGATGGCGGTCTTGGTTAGAATGTTTTTCCTCAGTCCGTCTAACTTGTCTAATCAATGTTTCGCCTGACCAGACGTTAGTCTCATATCCCCACATTTTAAGCATATCAATGACCACCTAGAGACATAAGCAACACACCGACTGCAGAACTTTTAAATCAATCAAGGTTCCTGAGTGGGAGGGGGCGGGGGGGGGGGGGGGGGGGCGGCTCATGAGAGGCCAGGAGTCCGTTCAACCAACACGCTACTGAAACTATCAGTATCTACACCATTCGTCATTTATTGAGAACACAAACGGGTATGCCTGAAGTACAGTGAAGTCGATTCTTAAGAAGAGAACAGAACTAAATATATCGTCTGTCAACTATTTTTGCAAAGACGGAGATAAAGAAAATCAGCAGAATAGAGAAAGCACTAAATATACAGGGTAAAACACAGCAAGTAAGAGAATTCAAATACTTGAGCAGCGTGTTCACACAAGATGGAAAATAGATAAAGAGATGGAATCAAGAACACAGAAAGCTAATGCGGTTTCCTATCGACGCTCACCATTGCTAAGACACAAACACGTTCCAATGAAGACAAAGTGACAGCTGATAAAAATAATTTTTATACCAACTCTCTTATACCAGTGTCAGATATGGTACAAGAAAGAATAATTATGGTATGCGAAATTAGGTGTTTGAGAAAGGCTGTCGGGGTCACAAGGCTGGACAGAGTTCGAAACGAAGTAATCAAACAGAAGGTGTGTGCAACACCGTGCATGGAATTCATGGAAAGGTAGTGGTAGTGAATAAAAATAATAAAATGGTTCGGACACCAAGCAAGAATGCAACCAAAGTTACCAGCCGATCGTACATTCATTCCCCATCGCAAGCGACGATGGCGACATCAACAGACGGTTTTGTCTTGATGTATAACTTGCGCTGTAACTGGATTATAGTGAGTAAGAAACTCAAACTGCGCTTGTCATCGACAATACCAGAAATCAGGGTTGCAGAGCAAGGGGCAGACCAAGAAAAAGATGGATAGATGATGCAACAATAGGACACTGAAGAAACACAGCATGACAGCAACATCGGCGACAAAGCTGGCACACGACAGAAAACTACACCTCAACACGCCGTCTAACGACACAAGTGGAAAGAAGATGATGAAGATGAACCATTCTTGATTTTGTGTAAACTCTTTTATGGGTATAGTTTTTAATTGTAATAATTTATTTGAATATCGTTTTAACCAGGGTCTACGCATGCGCGGCGACATATTTGTTGTCAAGAGAAGCCATAGAAGCCGCGAGACATGGTCAATAACACAGAACGACATAACAGATGTACGATGATTGCAAACAAGTGTACCGTACTAAAGTATAATATTTACTATCTTTGCTTTTGTAACATGAATACATTTAATTTGTAATCAAATTAATTGTATAAATATTATTTGATTGATTGTAATACAACGACTTGTAAAACACACGAGACGTAGACCCAGTCCTGACTGTCAGTGAGAGTGACAATTCGCAATCGACTCGTCCCTGCCTGCTGTATCAAGTCTATTTATCCCGCCCAAACACATCAACTAAACTACACCATACACGTGCGTAGTAAACATTTGATTATTCGCACACATTCGTTCATAATAAAAGTCCTTTTTCTTTCATTTATGGAATCAAGTTCAAAGCTGGCAACATTATTTTTATTAAAGTATTATTAATATTAATTATTTATTAGTATAGTTAATATAATAATAATTTGTATAGACTAATTATTACAATATAAATTTGATAATATAATCATTAATATTATAAAACATATGAGACTTAGAATATTTAATTATATATTTTCATAAATTATGATGTACGAAGTACAATACACTCAGTAATACAGTATTATTATACAAATAATGAAATAAACAAGCAGTTCATATGGGTTCACTTGACATGGTCCGAGTCTGACAAAATCAAACATTAGGCCTACATTGCAATGCCATTTTCTGTTATTGAATTACAAAAATAACAACCTGCATTACGGTAAAAGATGTTTGTAATGTAAGGGACAACTGACAGCACTAAGCATTCTAATACAGGAGCCTGAAACTCAAACCACTCTGTGGACCAAATGAGGAAAAGGTTAATGGTCCACATTAAAACCTATATATATCATTTGCAAAATGATATTCATTTGGGTTGCCTTTTTGCTTCAAGGGAAGTGTAGGGTCATTACTACAGTTGGCAATCTAGGGAACCTTTTGTAGTGGTGGTTTTGCATGATGAAACTGCTAGCCTCAGGAACTGTACATAATATGTGGCTGTGAAATAAAGGTCACTTGCAACACTGTTTTGGATGCTAAGTATTTATTTCACCCCTGTAAAGAATATTGTAGAATATAGAACGTTTAAACTCAGATGTATATGCTTATATATATAAAAAAAGCCATATAAAATAATTTTGTTCCTTGCTTGCAAACTTGCATTTTTATTTCAAGTTCATTTTATACGTTACATACCAAAACTGTTCGGAATTAAATACAGAATATTTATCAAGTCATTCACATTCCTCTTTTACAGTAAATAATGCCCTTATACTCTTTTTTACAGTTTAACCTTTATTATATCTTCCACAATAATAGCCGTTCATCACAAATATAAATGGCAACAGGAGTCAGACATGTTGTGTTGCACCTCACAGGTGAGTCAGGAGGTGGTTGTATAGTCCAATTCTAGCACAGAATCACCCTAAACATATGCAGCATATAAGGTCATGGTTGGGCATGCGAGTGTCAATTGTTTTGTTATTTCACACAGTGCTTTTTCTTCAAGCCTCTGAGATTTAATGTTCCTTAGCAATGGAGGCAGCTCTGATGGTGGTTCTATGCCATGCCTGGAAGTTTTGTGCCAGACACTTCCATAAGCTTACATCAATGGTGAAGCGTGTCAGAGATATTTTCAGGGAGTCTTTGAAGCGCTTCTTTTGCCCATCGACCAGACGCATGTCCTCTTCCAGCTCACTGTCATTATTTATTTGGGGATGCGATTTTCAGGCATGACATGGCCGGCCCACCTGACCTAGGTCTTTTGCAAAAGTACATGGATGATTGGCATTTTGGTCTTAGTGAGGATCTCAGTACCTGGTACCCTATCCTGCCATAGCATTCTTAACAATCTTGCATGGAAGCAGTTCATTTTTCAAGCATGTCTACTGTACGCAGTCCATGTCTCACTGACATACAGAAGAGTGGTGAACACTACGGCACGATAGACTTTGAGTTTCATATCAAGGCTAAGACCTCTCTAATTCCACACAGTGTTGTGCAGTCTTTCAAAAGCAACACTGGCCTTTGAGATTCTGTTGCTACCAGTGGTAGTTTCCCTGGAGAGAGTACTGCCAAAGTAGGTGAAGTCTACTGATTGGAGTCACTGGTTCTTAACTCTGATATCTGGGTCGCGATATACACCACTTGGGACAGGCTGAAACATGACTTCAATTTTTATAATATTAATGGTGAGAGCGAACATGTCACAGGCTGTAGAACTTGTTCATATATGTCTGCATGTCTCTTTCAGTGCTGACAGTGAGCACACAGTCATCAGCAAACAGTAAGCTGGAGATGGTTGTGTTCTAAACCTTTGTGTGAGTCTGCATCCACCTGTGATTGAAGAGTTTCCCATCAGTCCTGTATTTCATTTCCAGTTTGTTATCAATACAACCTCGAGATCTATCACTGAACATCACAGCAAATATCAGGCTGAAGAGTCTTGGGTCAGGTACACAGCCCTTGCTTTGAGACGGGAAAGTCATTTGATGTTTCCCTATCACTCAGCACATGAGCATTCATACCTTCATGGAATTATTTTATGATCTTGGTGAATCTGCTTGGACAGCTTAAATTCTCTAGGATTTTCTAGTCCATCTCAGTTGACAGTGTTAAAAGCCTTCGTCAGGTCTGTGAAGGTCATGTATAGTTGACGCTGCTGCTCTTTACATTTCTTCTGGAGTTACCGTGCTGTAAATATCATAGCCACTGTTTTATGACCCGATCTGAAGTCACATTGGCTCTCTGGAAGAAGACCATGTTCTAGGTGATCGATCAATTGGTTGAAGACAACTCGTACCAGTATCTTGCCAGCAGTCGATAGTAGGCAGATTCCTCTGTAGTTGTCACAGGATTGGCGATTTCCCTTTCACTGGTATTAATGGATGATGGTAGCATCCTTCAGTTCTTGTGGGATACTTATCAGGTACTTAAAGTTTAAGATGGAAACATGCACAGAAATGTTGTCATGCTAAAAGAAAACAAACTACCACTTTGAAACAAACAAATATTTATAAAACATAGCCATTGACAGCTTCTAAAACCCACCTCCACATCAAATAATATTGAAAAATGATTAAATATTGAAAAACAGGACAAAACATTTAAAAAGAAATATGTGTTTAATTTATTTGACTTTTATTATTCAAAATGTTATTAATATTAATCATTACAACAAAATGAAGTGTAAAATAATTACGTTTTGTCTTTAATTCCTACTAAGATTTATGTTTTTACAAATAATGTTAATCTTGAGAATAAATCAACATGAAACTGTAAGGATTTAAAATGCAAATTATTTGTCAACTAATTATTTCTCTTTATAATTTTTATTATTCAACACCAAAATCAGATGACACTTCAGGGCTGAAGATGTAACACTGGAAATGAGCTTGCAGCAAGCCAGTAACTCTTAGCTGGCTGCTTGCATTAGGGTCAGCGAACCAGAGCTGACTCTATTCCGCCTCAAAATGATGGTCTTTAAAACAGGCTGTACTAGTGTAGTCTGGATAATAGAATAAGGATCGCAGTGGAAACCTGGAAAAAGTAAGATGCAATCAGCTGTGTCGGACTGAAAGGTGCAGATATTGCAGCCTTGCTGTAAACTACAACACAGAGTCCTTTCCAGGACGAATGATGAAGAAGAAGATGACCCTCCATTGAACAAATGGGAAATTCATTGGTCTCTTGATTAGCACCATTTATTGAAAAGAAGGCTCCATCCAAAGCAAATGTTTGGGTCAATTTAGTGAAATTCAAAGTTTTTATCTCTAGCTTACTGTCAATAGTTTTATCATCTTATTAGTCTAAATAGATGCTATATTTATCATAAAGTAATATTATTTTAAAATGTACGTTTAATCCCCAGTTTATCTAGTCCACATTATGTTTGTATTTTCTTGTATGACTTTGTAAAATAAAAAGAAAACATTAATAAAATTTAAAAAAAACAATCTCCCAACAATGTTATCTGCAACAATAGGAATGTTATCTATTCACTAGTTAATGATCTAGTGCTGATACACATAGAGAGATGATGGAGGGTATAACATTTTTGCTCTAAAATATATTTTGAGAATTAGTTCTAGATTTATAATGAATGTGTACGTACTATACTTTTCCTGCTCACTGATGTCGTTAGCCACCTTAGGAAGCCAATACTTCCTCTATTTGGCTCAGACTCAGTATGCCAGTGTTGTTGTTGGATTTCTGTTTGTCATCTGTCTTTCTGTCACGTAGTCTTCCCTGTGCTTTGTAATTAAATCTTTTGTTATAGGTGCCAAGTGTAGTTGAGTTGATCATGTCCCGGTCTTGCTATGCATTTGGCACAAAAAGTAGTTTACACACTGTTTATGTCATTATTTCACATATCTTTCCTCTTCTTCTTCTTTGCGTTCAGGATCTTTTGGTCATGCTATATCTGCAGGCCAGTCGCCATGATGAAGTCTGTAGTCTTCACCAGGTCGGAGCAGCTGCCCCACAGCTTTTGTCTCAGCTCTACATCCTCTGGCCAGGTCTGGCATCTCATTTCCCTATAAATTGGGCATTCCTATAAAAAATTCTCAGGGTTCTGGCATCCTGTTCCACATGGGCACTCATTGGTGTGTGAGATCTTCAGTCGGTATAGATGCTCTAGTAGTCTGCAGTGTCCAGTTCTCAGGCGAAATAAGGTAGTTTGTTGATTTCTTTTGAGTTGGTGAATTGAGTCTGGTGTACTGCTTACGTTTCTGCCTTCTCTCCATTGGTGTTTATACTGATTTCTGATGATGTTCTTGATTTCTCTGTATGGTACTCAATGATTAAATTATGCTTTTTTGCTGTCATCTTTTGGCAGAGCATTAGCTCTCTCGTTTCCTGTGATTCTGCAATGGGAGGGTAGCCACTGGAGCACTATTGTTGAGGATCTTTGGAGTTTTCCTAGTTCTGCTCTGATCTTTGATAACAGTGGTTCGTTGTTTGTTTTTTGTATTGTCTCTAATAGCATTCTGCAGTCCGTGAATACAGCTATTTTTACTTTTGTTGGAGGTTGCCTTTCTGTTTGAAGTATTCTCAGTGCTCGCGGCCCATCGATTCTGATCTGCGGTTTATATCTTTCCTAATTACATTGATGTCTTTTCCTATAAATTTACTTTCACATACTTAATTGTCCTCTCATGTGTTTTGAATAAGGACAAAGTTTGACACTGGCAGTATAAATGCAGATACAAAAATTATTAAAGTGGTTGTTCTTGTTTGCGAATGCCCACAATGAGTAGATTACTCTTTTGTGTGCCCTGAAAAGGACGTTAAGTGGCGAGTTGCAGTAAGTTTCATCACATTGTGATCGAGCTGATGAAGATGGATCCTCCAGCCAGTTGTACTATGCTTTTGATTTGTATAATTCACCTCTCGCTGCGAATGTGGATGGCTTTAATGCGCTTCTGATCACCCTGCAGAATAGTCAAGGTTTTGAAACCATACAACAGGATGGGGATCACACAGGTTATGTAAATTGATAGCTTGTTTTAGGTAAAAGCCTCTGCTGGCTCTAGACACGATGCAGGGCATTCATAGAGGTGGCAGCCAGATCAACTATTTGTGGTGGCTTTGTGTGTCAGAGTTTTGTTTTCTGCCCAGGTAACTGAAATTCTCAGTGGAGTTGACATTGATGCCATTGACAATAATTCCTGCTGTTATGGGATTGCAGCCAAGTTTTTTGTATCTTGGTTTTTGTCCATGGAATGTGGAGGTCTAATTGAGATACTAGGTCTTCAAGGTACTCCAGTGGTTTTTCTATCAATGCCTGAGGGTGGGATCCTTGGGCAGCAAAACAAAGACAGGCGAGGATACTTTACTGCCAGACACCAGATGATGTTGAGGACCTGTCTGATAGATGGTGACTCAGGGGTACTGTTGCTACAGTGTTGCAGTGTAGCAGCTTGATTAGCCATTGCAGTGTGCTTGGAACTCCCACTTATTTACGTTTTAAGGTCTGTCAATGGAGTCAAAGACAGCCTTGAGGTCGATCTAATCAACATGGAGAGGGTGGATGAATTTCTGGTGTATCTGCAAGAGTAGACAAAGAGTAAGGATGGCATCGATAGTGGAACGGTAGGCAGCGAAGCTAGACTGTTGAGTGAGATGATTTCTTCGTTGCAGAGGTTGGATGTGGGAGAGAAGTATGAAGGCCAAGACATTTCTGAGGACAAACAGTAATATGATGGGCCTGTAGCTGCTCTATGAGGTGTTTTTTCTTTGTATAGAGAAATGATTCCATCCCTTCATGCAGTAGGAACCTGTCTGGTGAACCAGACTATTGTGAACAGTTGGGGCAGAGTGACACTCATAGGGTCACATGTGTATTTGAACATCTCTTGAATGTCATCATGTCTTGTGGTTCAGCTGCCTTTCAACTTCTGCAATGGCAGGAGTGCTGCAATCCAGGTCATTAACACATCAACTGTGAACGTTCATGTTTGAGTGAGGCAGTAAGGGGACTTTATTTTTGAAATATAGCTTACTTATTCAGCATTGGCATACCTTTAACTCATACTTTCAGGTCAAAGACAACAATATGAAGAGAATTCAAGGAGAGAGCCATATTTTTTGGCTAAATTGACCACATAATTACAAAAATGACTGCTGTTGACTCTGAAATAGACAGCTTTATACGTCAGCAAAAAGTCAAACTAGCCAATGAGAGACAAAATCTGAACCTGGTAAGTAGGAATTCTGCTAATGAGTTGGTTGAAAATGAATGGATTATGTATGAAGATGAGAACATGGAAGATATTGCATTCTATGTTTTATGATGTTGAGAAAATAGTAACAGTAACCATCAACCATGTTTACCATGTGAGGTGGTATGAGCCATAAAGAGGTGCACAATTCAAGCATTAATAGCAAAATAAATTCACTATATTTTAAATGGTATTTATAGTGAGTAAAAAGGACAATCATTTGCTATTAGAACTTGTACTTTAAGTAAAAGTTCAAAGCACAGTCAAAAGTTCAGATTAAGTTGAAAGAATAGATATTTCAATGATCATGTCTGTAGAATAAGAGTTATACTAAACATGAATAATCTTAGCATGTTTTTAATTAAATGATTGTGTTTTAAAAATTGCATTGGTTTGCCTTTTAGAGAGATCAGTTTTTTTTAATTTCCAAAAAAGAAATTGTGAGATTCTCCATAGGATGGCAGCAAGATGGTTCAGCTTCGATCGTATCAAACCCATAATTCAATAGATGAGATACGGCAAGGCAAGAGGTGAAAACTTTAACAGCATGGTTATTCCAGCCATAATCTATGGCTACGAGGTATGGGATCTGTGAAAAGCAGTTGCAGAAAAGCTCAGAGTTGCTCGAATGGCAGTGGAGCAAAGAACATTGACAGTCTATGGGACTGAATTTGCAACACATAAATCAAGTGTCATCTTCAATGACGTAGTAGATGCTGCATCATACAGATGGGTGTGGCATGTGGTGCAGTTGCCTGACGACAGATGGTCACAAAAAGTGATGTGCTAGAGGCCTTTAAGTTCCCCCAAGGACGTCCAGCAATGGGATGGAGAGATAGCCTGAGTAAAGATCTTGGTTCAACATGGTACTCCGCATTGAGTTTAAACAATTGGCTACCTGGTAACAGGCACTTCCTTTGCCTGTTTGAATACCAGGATTACAGATTGTGCAAGCGGCTTAAAAGCAACAAAAAAATAACTTTCTAGTTGCACCATTCTGAAAGAGCAAAGAAGTTGGAATAAGGCAAATATGGCATATACAAGTGATACAATTTAGCAAAATAAGTCATTTAAAAAGGTTAAAGAATGGGTTTGCATTTTTTAATTTTGAGAAAAATTATCTTATTTACTTATATATATATATATATAGATATATTACATTTGTGAAATTGATTATTGAAAATGTTGCTAAAGAATGTAGCAGTTCATTTTGGCACACAAAATCTTTGCTGTCATTTTGTCACATGTGTATTTTAATTCTACGTGCATTCATATTTTATTTCAAGAGTGTGCTATGCTTTTATGTTCTTGCCCATACTTATTGTAACATTTAGCTTTTTCTTGTTAAAGCAACAGACATTGATAATGTAGAGTAATTCAATATTTTATGAGATAAGGTGTATGGACATCCAGGGAACTGCAAGTTGTTATACTTGAACAAGTATACTATTTTTAAATTGTGTTTTTCTAACTCTGCCTTATATTTTGTTTCCTCTAGCAAGTTACCAAATTAACTGAACTTGAAAACTGAATTACATTTTTATTTTGACCTAGAATTTAATTTGTATTTGCGTACTATTTAATATTTGTTGCTTGGTGTTATTGACTGATTTAATCATTTTTCTTCTGCAATGAATTCAGAGGACTTGTCTTCTTGTGGTTTTTAGTTTCTACAGCCTCTCATCCAATCTTATTTAGTTGCCTCTTACAATATGCCTAACAGGTTACAGTGATACTATTATTTGCACCCGGGTAACAAATTGACATTGTATTCTTTATATGAGTCATTTTCACATGTTTAGTATTCATTTATAGCCTTAGTGTTATTATTTTAATGACAGAATGGAAAAATAAAGGCTTTTGACTAAATAAGGATCACATCTAAAAAGCTAATCTGTCTAAAAGGTTGTTGTTGTTAAATGCCCATGATGAATAAGTTTATTCTTTACTGCGCCCTGAAAAGGGCGTTAAGCTGCAGTAGTAGGTTTCTTCACACCTTGAGAGTGCTGTTGAAGGTGGACTACGGTCCTCCAGGCAGTTGTGCTATGCTTGGCTTCATCTGCATGGCTCTCACTACTATGCGGATCACGTTGATCCACATCTCGTCAGCCAGACTGCTTTGAAAACAGCCTGTTTCCAGGGAACAAGACATGGAAGAGAGATAGTGGTCCTGATCAGTATGTTATTCCTGAACGGACTATTGTCTTAGTTCCCCCTGTTTGAAAGGTAAATCAGTGTAATGTTAAAAAAACATTCACTGATTAAAATGTATAACAACTCTAATAACATCAGATGGAGGATGGTACTTAAGAAAATAATATTTAAAAAAAAAACAACATAATTTACTGCAAGTGGCTGCAGTAAAACTCCACTTAGATAATGGCTAAAAAAATACAAAATAGGTTAAAAAGAAGTTTTACTTGGGAACAGCTACAGGTATTAATTGATGCTTCGACCTGAATTCCTTTATTGAGGACTGGATAAATATGAGCAACAGAAAACAGGTAAAGGAATAAGAATTTAGAAAAAAGCTGCATTGGAAATGGTGAAAACGTTTATATATGACTGACTGCAGTAAAACTCAATACTGATAATGGTCGAAATACAAAAAAAACAATTTCAGAAAATGAAAAACTGACTCTGCAACCAAAAAAAAATAGTTCATCAGTATTACACAAAAGGCAAATCTGACATATGACAGTGAATCGTCTGCTATCAATAAATCAGCACCAATGAATTTACAAACCACACAATTAATTCAAAAGTTACTTTATCGATTGAACAGAATAACTGGTTTAATTAGTTTAAATGCATGTAAACCAATTGGTTGTCATCAGACCTCAATTTACTTTCACATAACTATTTGTGCTTTCCAAAGTGCTGCAATTAAAATGTTTGTAGTACTGTTAAATTAAAGTGTTGGTGAAGTTGAAGTACTTGAAAACTATTCTAGTTTTATTAATTTTAATATCATGGCTTCCTTTTTAGTCTTCACTTCTTTTACCCTAAAAGATATTGGAGCATGTAACAATGGCAAACTTTCTCCTATTTGGACTTGTCTTATCAGATTGTTCAAGGTCTTTTCCACTCCGTTGCTCTTCACTATATATGATTCTTCTTGTTCTTCCTGTCTAATTCCTTTCCCATATTTGCTGCAAGATGTCAACACAGAGGTATGCAAGCAGGTTTGTTATTTATGTATTTAAGCATTCCCTAACAGTACTCAACCTTTTTATTTATATTTCATATTTGATCAGTCACATTACTGCTTCTGTCTTCAGTTATTCCAATATTTAATACTTGTACTTCCTATCTGTTTCTAATAAATTTCTCTTATACTTTTGTTTGTGAAATCTGCCATGTGAATGTCCCTGGAAGTTGGCCATTCATGAATTTTGTTGTGTTTTGAATGTGTTACATGTTGATTGGGCTGATAGTACTATTAATAAAAGCCACTAAGTAAAACTATTTACTGTTTGATCAATGTAGAGCAGTTGTGCTTTTTATTGCTTGGTACACTTTTGTTGGACAATTCACACTGCTAACAAAAGTCAATAATGAATATAATTAAAATTTACATAGATTTTTTAAGTTATTAACCTGGTGCACTTCTGTTTCACTAACTGACACTCATCGCTAACAATTATATCCCAAGTATACCTGTCTGTAAGATGTCACATTATTTGTGTTACTTTGTGCATTTTTATTATTCTTATATTTGTATTTGGTTGATTCATCTTATTGAGGAATATTTAATGGCTTGAGTGGAGATTGCATAATAATTTTCAAAACATAACACTATTTGTATAATGATCAACACAAGTTTTTGAAAATGTGTGTGTTGTTGCAGTAAAAAGATATTTGTAGCTGACATATTGGTGATAACCTACTCACTACATGCCATGGTGTTTACACTTATCATATCTCACATAATCTTGTCATGTTATCACTTGTGAATATATTTTTGTTCATTATTTAAATCATATTTATTACTCACCCTCTGGTATTATTATACTTTCCCTACATGCCCATATAATCACATATCACACTAATTTGGTAAAACTTCAAAATAATTGTAATCTTTCTTTATTTTTTTTTTTAAAGACTGAATGTTCCTCTTGAATTGAAAAAAAAAAGTGTTCTAGACTTAAATGTTGCTTCTTGGCATTATTTAACCAATGACTAATAGAATAGAGCAGTTTTTGTACTTTATCTTACCATAGCCAGTGATTAGTAGGAAAGTGCAGTTCTTGTAACCCTGCCCATTTTGTATGTAGTACTTTAGCACCCGGCTTCGTCCGGGAAATAACAGTTTTTTTATACACGCAATATGGTTGTGACTTCAAGTTGGCATAACAACTTGAAATAAGTTGTGTTGATCGCTACGAGTTTCTTAATGAAATTAGTATTTGAATCATTGGTGGCATCATGATAATTACTCTATGAAATATTCACTTAACACAGAAAACTCTGTCATAACAACACTGCAATCAAATGAGAAAATAAAAGTTACGATACTGAAAGCTCGCGGACGGAGCACATGTTCGGTTCATGGTTATACTTTTGAAATATGATTTGTCAACACATCCCAACTATCACATTGTTCAGGAGCAAAGGATTAACCTTTCCTTATACTGATCAGTTCCAAACATGTACTGGTCCTGGCGCTTTGAGTATCTGTCCTTGAGTGACCACACTTAAAAAAATGGCAGTCACAATATGACCATTTCCTCCTCATTTTCTGCAATGTTATTTCTTTTTTTTTAGCTTTCAGACCTCATCCTTATAAAGATTTATTAGTTTTTCAACTTTTTATAATAGTGAACATTTGGGCTATCACTTGTATCCCAACATTCTCAACAAGTAACACACATAGTAATATTTGAGAGCCGAGACTAACATTGAAGTTTGGTGAAACATACTCATCTCGTCCTTACCATGCTGATTGAAACAAGCTGTGTTATAGCAGCCTGGCCAGTGAGGTTGGATTAACACTGTGACGTATAGTGGTGAGCTCACTGAGGTGCCTCACATAGCACTACATCCAAGAGGTTTTGTTTTCACCCTCTTCAGTATGATGGTTCATAATATAAGAAGAGCCACTGCAGCCCACTGCTAAAGAAACATCAGCAAGAGTGATGAGTTAGCTAGGGTAGTATTGAACAGCAGAAACAATAATACTAAATAGATTAATGATAAATATATTTTATGGACTTACTTTTCATATTTCTTAATCTCTTGGTAAAACATTGTTAATGTACATATTCTGTTGCTTTGTTTCATCTTTACTTAGCTGTTCTTGTTTTTCATAGTACTGTCTTCTGCCATGTCAAAAAAGCCATATGCGCATTGTGTGTTTTATTCTTCTTGTCTCCTTTCTACTCCATACTAAGGGGAACTGAGAGTCAGGCACAAAATACTGACCAGGATGTCAATACACTGACCAAGACTACAATCTCTCTTTCATCTAGCGTTCCCTGGGAAACAGGCTGTTTTCAAGACGGCCTGGCTGCCGGAATGTGGATCGATGTGATCCCCGTAGTAGTGAGTGCCATGCAGATGAAGCCAAACCGTGGTCCACCTTCATCAGCATGCTCGGGATGTGAGGATAGCTACTATAACCCGCCACTTAACGTCCTTTTCAGGGCGCACAAAGGAGTAAACTTACTCATTGTATACATTAAACAATTACTACTCCATATGAAGCATAGATCAACATCTGAAGGCTTGTCTCCTTACTGGAAGTCTATATCAAAGCACTAATGCATAATCATGCTGTTGTGGTTTCTGTAGCAGTTCTTTTTACATTGCCATTTCTCCCATGTTAGAGAGCATTCCATTAGTGATGCCATCCTTTTCTGAGGCCTTTCTTTTCTTGAGTTTACATATGAGTGATTTTAGTTCTGCCTTGGTGATATTTATCAGGTGTTCCTTATGAACTTAGTTTGAGTGCTGTATGTGGTTTTGTTTTCTCTTTATATATCTTTTTATGTCTGGGAATTTTGTTCTTCCATAATTTTAGACTAGAACGTCTACTGGTGTTTGTCTGGTCAATACCTTTTCCTCATTTTCAATCGCATTTGTTGACTTGTAGCTGTTTTCGTCACTCAGGGCCCTTACAAGCTTCTAGAGCTTCTTAGTCTCTCTATCGAAGATGAGCATTTCTGTGTAATCGTGTCAGATTTTCCTCCATGCTTGGTTGATTGGTTTCCAATATCTTGCTGCAGCTGCCTTGAGTGCGAAATTACTTTCTTAATTTTGGTTAATGTTTGCTCTTTCTCATGCTTCTGTTAGTTGAAGTTCCACCTATTACACGTTCTGTGACCAGTGTGGTTTCTAGTTTCTTCTAGCACCTCTTGGAATGTTTTCCATTACTGTCTTTAGAAGGCACTGGTTGAAATTTTCTACCATCAGATTTGTACTTGTGGCAAACTCTGTCATTTGCTTTCTTATAGTTAATACGGTTAAGGAAGGAAAAGGCAGCGATGAAGAGAACTGGCCATCCCACCTCACAAGCTGAGGCTAAGTATACTGAAGGCTCTAACATTTCATTCCTGACCAGCGCTTAAGTCTGCTGAAGGACTTCCTTTTTATGGCTTGCAGTCTGATTGAATGTTTCCAAGGTTTTGGTAAGTTTGATAAATCTATGGTCACTTTCTGCTAAAGATGCAAGTAGTGTGCTTTTGGTTTTTTTTTAAGGTCATCAGAGGTTGATATGTAGCCATTGCCTTGAATTGAAAGTTGGAGCTGCTGAAGATGGATGTGTCGGACCAAAATGTGCAAATATCGCACGCGAGCTGTAAACTAGCAACACATCGCATTCTGCTACTTAAGCCCTTTCAGGGTTTGGTAGCGGGAGATTGAGAACGAACGACGCAGAAGAAGAAGAAGAAAAGAATACTGATCGCACACCTCCTCCTAATCATTCTTTTGCATAATTCCGTAGACAGCAATTGAGGAGCCAATAGCTTTCTTATGGAAAGTTCTAACTTTTATTCTTGGCAAGTCTATTTTCATATTTTGAGTAGGAATAATCCTTTTTATTGTTGTATGTAGGAAAATTCTCACATATTAACGTATTTATACTGGTTTAAAAGACTGCAGAGTCTGTATACAACCAGTATTATTGGAGGGTAGTTTAACCGATGAGCAAGACCATCTTAATAGACTCAAACACTATAGAGCTAAGTAGACCCGCAGCCAGTTAGGCGCTTTTTATAGCTGCTCGAAACAAACCACCTGGGGAAAGGTACAAATAACTTGGTTAGATTTTTAACTTGAATTTTGTCCAGACAGCGGTCGTTAAGCCTACTCTTTTTGATTTCCAAGTGCCAAGGAATGTTTAATGTGTTTGACACTAACCACCGGAGTCCGATCTCACTACTCAGAGATCAGGGGAATTTTTACCAGAAGATCTGCATGAAAAAAATCCTGGTCTTCAGGTGAAATACGACCTCCGGCACCAGAGGTAGACACCTTACCTTGAGACCACTGAGTCCCCAGCAGATGTGGGAGTTTTTATTGCATTTTTGAAGAAAAGCATTACAAAAATCATTGTCTGGTTTTTTTTTCTGGAATAAAAAGCTTGAAAACAATACATACATTTTTTTCCCTTTTCCTCCTTAATTTCCTTATTATTACAAGTCTGCAAAAAATATTGATCCAGTTTGGTGTATAGCATTGTTCTGTAACTGTCTAGAGAAAGGTTTCGATTTTCTTATTGAAAAATGTTATTGATCTCCATCAGCTATAACCCTATACAATTTATGGTTGCTTAATGGTGTCTAATCAATAGTGCTATTAGCTGTAACTCTTTGATCTGCTGGAAACATTACATCATCAGTAGTAGTCATTGGGGGTTAGTTAAATGTATTTAGTATTTGCCTATGTAATAACAAGGAAAATTTTGACATTACTAATCTGATCTATGATGCTATATTGATAAGGTAATCCATGCACTAATGTTGTAACTAAAAAACAGGTGAAATCTTTTAGATATTGTTCTAATGGAGAAAGTTATAATATTATTTCCATATTTCGGTAAAATTATATCGTCACTGACTGTTATCTTAAAGGAGAACAACGTCTTCATTTCTATTCTTCAAGTGACAGAGAAATTAGATTGCTTGCCAAAATTGACAGGTATCTTTACCAGTCATGGCTGGCCCCAGTAGACCCAGCTGTCAATTAATACATGAATTTTGGAGGCAGTGAGTAGGTGAGCTAGTCATCTATCCTAATAATGGCATTAATTGCAATGATACTATCTTTAACTATATGTGGGCAGGAGCAATGATAAACAGTGCATGGACAGAATAGACACGGATTTGAAGGAACTGAAAATAGAGTTGCAGAACTTTTTAACATAGTGGATTTGAGAAAAACCACCTGGACTAGTAACACAAAATGTGTTAACCATTTAAGATCATATGCAGTTTTGCCTCATAGTTATAAGCAGTAAAGAATATTTATCTTAAGCCATCATATCCTTACGTACTAATACAGCACTATTGCTTTCAGCTTTCTGTTGTCCATCTTTTATATAACTCATTAACAATAATTACCCCTGTTGTATATATTCTTTTCATTTTTGGTCATTTTGCTTTGGCTTTAACCTGTCTCTTGTGTGTAGCAGTAGTTGACCATTTTAGAGTTTGTCTCAGTCAGGTTTTTCTCATGACACGACCTTTATCTTATTTAACTGTTTACTGTGACAGCTGGAACCTACACATTACTACAGGGGCAATGCTAGACGTAGGTGGGGTCCACCTGTTGATCTTGATACTCTTAAGACAGCAGAGAAAGAGAACTACAAGAGAACTTGGTATGAGCTGAAAGGCAAATATCTTGAGGTATATTGCTATTTATGTAGTTCTGATAATCAAAATACTCACTCTCATTGTTTTTATGAAGTATCTCCACTTGAATATTCAACAATTATTTCCACTGCTCATGCCATCTAATTTTTGTCTCATTTCTGCAACATGTGTTGAACTAGCTGAAAAGTTTAATTTCTGCTACTTATTTAGATGATGATACTGTAAATTTTATTCTACACTAGTGAAATATATTTTCACATGCTAAAGTGTCTGTATACAAATAAATCATTCCTAGTCTTATGTACTTTGTTTTAGTGAACAATCAATTCAAGTGGATTTAGCAGAACATTAAGCTGATGATATTAACTTTGTCCTAAACTACAGACCTTTTCATGTTTTTGCAAATCTTATTTTCATTTTTCACTTATGTTTCTTCCTAAATATATATAGCAATTGTATTGTTTCTACAAAATATTGAATTTTGCGAGCGCCTCTTTTCTAAAGGTGTTATCCGTTGTGCTGTGTTTTGTGTCAAATGGTTCTGCAACCAACTTCAGCACACATTTTATCAATGGGTTTATTTCTTATAGGGGTATGATTTTGTTGTTTTGAGAATCTGAACCCGACAAGTTTAAGGTATTAGCCATGTCACTATCCACTTCGCTATACCACACCTGTTTCTGTGGAATTTAAGTTTTTGTCACAGTTGCTGTCCTTGAAGCCATTCCTTAGATTTAAATCCACTCATAACTTCAAGTGGAAGGTGCAACTGAGAAGTAATGAATACTTAGCCCAATTAAAAACAGGTTTCCAGATACTGATATAATATTCTAGTCAGTAAATCTTATTTCTTGGCAGTAAAAAAAAGAGTTCTCAAATGGTCATCTCTAAGCAATTGATTATATTTTGCAGAATGGATCATGAAAGTAAATGTGATACTTTTAAAACAAGTCCATAGATTAAAATGCCAGAGCACTTTTATAGCACCAGAGTGTGACAAAAAGAAAATGGATGAAAGTTTAACTTTATAGCTTTGAGGGAAGTCCACCTAAGAATTGATAACAGTACAACATGGAGATGGCAACTTCATCATATAAAAAAACAAACACTGCCTTTTATAATCAGCTACTGCAAAAGCTTAGATTCAGGTTTCCTGTAAAGGGACCAGTTTCAGTTATAACCTATGTTTCACATTGGAGAAAAATGCTGAATGATTGCAAATGCTTGGAAGCAGACTTCACTTAAACCGGGCCAGCTGCAGTGGTGGTTTATGCATCACATTGTAGCAAACACGTGAATCATGAATGTCTGACTAGTGACAAGAGCTTGTGCTGAGACATCATGCCTACATCAAACAGCATAACACATAGAGATGAAGATCATTACAACTCTCAGAAGACACCAAGAACTTGTAGTTGATATAAATGCGATCATCTACACAATTGAAAATGGTGATTGTTGGCATGATAAATTTATAAACAATCATGCAGGATTGGTTGTTATCAAAAATATTAAATATGGCAAATGTGTGTTTCTGAACACTGAGGTAAATTATGAAAGCTAAAGATAATGATAATTTTTCCATCCAGCAAAGTGATATGACGTCTTTCATTGCATAGTAATATTTTAGAAACATCCCTACAGATTAGAACGTTTTTGGTCAACTTTTGAGTACATGTGGAGATTCATTGCTACAAATGCACTTTGTTTTTTCTGTAATTACTTTAGAGAAACTTTCTATTTTTGTATTTGTTCACCCAGATCCTTAATACGTAATTGTTTCTGTCTTAATTTAATAAACTCTTAGTAACTTACATTTCATATTTTGTATGTGGTTTTTGTCTTTTTTCATTCGTTTTTCATCATTTTAGACTACTGAAATTTGTTTTTTCAATAAAGTGTTATTAGTGTTCAGTTCAAATGCCATCTCCGCATCGAAGGTCTGATGTAATGGATCTCCGGTGTACTTTATCTCTTGCCATAGTGGTGCAATCTGACAGGCTCTTTCCAATCCATTTCCCAATATTTTTCACCCACTAGTAACGTTGTCTGCCTTTTGAACAACTACCTTCCACTGTACCCTTTAGTATAGTCTTCAACAAGGACGTGTTTTGCTATTTGGCCAAAATAACTTAACTGTCTAACTTTGATTTTGGTAATTAATTCTCTTTTTACCCCCAACTTTTTCAATACCTCCACATTTATTTTCTACTCTTTCCAAGAAATGCTACCAAATCTATATACCCACATTTTGAAGGCATCATTACTCTTTTCTAGCTTGTTATTCATTGTCCATGTTTCTGCACGATAAAGTAGTGATGAATATACATAACACCTGACAATTTTCAATTTATTATTTATCTGTCTGGAAGGCAGTATGCGTCACATGTTGCCGAATACCATCTTGGCCATACCTATTCTCTTTCTGATTTCTTTTTCACAGCTGCCGTCTTTTGTTATTATACGACCTAGATAGGAGAAACTCTGTACCTGTTCCAGTAGTTGATCTTTTATTTTTATCTGCATACAAGGTTTCTTGTCACTTTTCCCACATATCATAGTCTTTGTTTTGTGTATGTCTAATCCAAACTTTTGACTTATTTTGTAAATTGTTGTCACAAGCTACTGTTATTCTTGCACACTTTTTGCGATAAAAACTGTATCATCCACAAATCTAAGGTTATTCATTGTCACTCCTCCAATGACAAGCCCTGGCATCCTCACTATCTGTTGAATATTTGTTCTGTGTAGATATTAAAAAGACAAGGGGATAATACACATCCCTGTCTCACTCCTCTTTCTACATCTACACTTGGAGAGCATATCTTTCCTGATTGTACTGTGGCAGTTTGTTGCCAGTACAGATTACTGAGAAGTCTTATGTCTTTGCCATCTAGACGTATTTCTTGGAGACATTTAATTAATTTCCCATGTTGGAATCTGTCAAAGGTCTTCTGGTAGTCTATGAAGCAAATATAAATGTCATTATGGATTTCTATATAGAAAATTGCTTCCCTTATTCCATTATACTTTTGAAACCCAAATTGGTAATGTAATTTTTGTTATTTTACAAAATGAGTGCAGTTCTGTACTTAAAAATAAATATCCCAGTCTTGAGAAATTATTTAAAAAAAATAGTAATAATGAAGGAGACAAAAAAATTGGACAAATAAAGTAATTTGTTTATTTTAAGAGACAATACTTTCTTAATGCCATAAATTATTGAAAAGAGAAAGAAAAACTGGCTTAAGGATTATCACAATGAAGTGTGAAGGATATATCACAACATGGCCTGAACCTAATCTTACTCAGTGGCTCATCAAGGTAGGAACCAGAAAATGTTATAGATCTATTTAAGCCAATCTTTGATAAGGAGGCAACACTTGATCTGATCTAATTCAGCTTTCTATTTTTCTCCGCCTTATATTTTCAAACAGTATTTATTGGGCTTCATCTTTAGTAAATGATCTTTTCTTTTTGCTATGCCTGGTCATATATTTTTGTTTGTTTGTGTTTTTTTGTTTTTGCGTTCGCCTTATTTATCTATTTCCCAAGGCGTGTGTGCGTTACACTGTGATTTTTATTTTGCGCCTGTTGGTCCAGTGCATCCGACTTCAGCATGCATTTTATGTAAGGGTCTGCTTCCTGTTGCATTTTCTAAGGGTTTGCTTTCCCGGGGTAACGGCCGGTGCTGTGATGGGGATCGAACTCAGCACCTTCTGGTTGTGAGCCGTGCCACTTAACCACTAGGCCACGCCGTCCCCCCTGGTCATATATAACATGTGAGTTTTATATGTCAAAAACACACTTTGTTTACCACAGTAACGTGTCCACCTGATGGTGTTTTCACTCCACAAATGTTTCAATTATTCTCATTCCATCGATTATGTCTCTATTTTGATGACTGGTTTTAAATAATGCCCTTTATTTTTCCTTATTTAGGCCACGGATTTTGTACTGATAACTTTGTGATGATATACACCTGTTTGCTACTAGGGCCTAAAGGGGGATCAATGAATAATAATACTGGAACCTGTTAAGCATGTTCTAATTGGCGGCTAAGATGGGTTGGTCATGGGACAATCATATCCTGTAGTAACTATAAGTGAAATGACTAAGTCAAGTCAAGTACATCAGTATGGGTAACACACAGTTAACTACTGCGTAATTAATATTTTTGTTTTATGAGAAAATTTACTGCAAGTACTATTCATTCTTTGAGTTTAGATTATTTTAATACCTTTGTATGTTCATCCATTTGACTCCTGGAAAAAACCCAGTTTTTAAAAATGTGTGTATCTAACATCTGTATTTTGCAATATAACGAAAGAGATAATATAAAATATTCTTGTTAGCATGCACTTGTTGCTTTTTCCTCTTATTAAATTGATGCTCAGTTTATCTGAATACTGACTTAATGTGTATAGTTCTTTTACTCTTCTTGCTGTTTTGGTGGTCACATTTAAGATATAATTGATTAAAAGCAAACAGTTTCAAATGAACTTCTTTAGTGATCTAAACAATGTGCATAAGGCATTTAAGGTGATGTTGATTAGAAACTGAAAGAAGAGACTTTAATAACAGTTTTTTATGATGCCAGAATTTGTTGAGTTAGTAAGGGTCCACGATTGACGAAATTCGAGAAATTCATTGAAGCCTAACATGCTGTCTGAAGTTTTAGTGGCATCTGATCTCTATCTGGAACATCAATATTATTTACTTGCCTAGAGTTAAAATGGTTGTTATTTTGTTTTTTGTTTTAATTATGCAATAATTAATGTAAAATATATGTAACTTATAAACCATTGCTTCTACATTTTCTTACTTCTCTGTTACTGCTGATTCAGATTTATTGATTGTCCCCATAGCGATTTGGATGTTGGTTTATGGGGAGTGTCTTATTATCTATCTTAATTCATTTATTTCAAATCCTCTTATTTCTTTTTTAATTTTAAATTGTTGAATGTCTATTTTTAATGATTCAGTGATCTTTAAGGTTTGCAGGTTTATGATTGATTGGAAAGTTAAAAGTATCGGTTATGATGTGGGTCAATGGCCATTCTGTTCTGGGGGAATGATCAACCACTGAAAAAGACATTAAAGACTTTAATTAGCCACATCACCTTCACTTTTGATAGATTGAGTGTGAAAAATATATTATATCTCCTTTACCTTTAACCCCTAAAGCCCAGTAGTAGTCGTAAGCAGACGGAATTTACCATGAAGCTGTCTCCTCGGGGTGTTCTGGACACTAATGCTCTAATTTTGGATGTGCAAAAGGAGAAAGAACGAGAGGAATATCAGGAGCGATGGAGGCAACATCATGGAGGACAGGTAAACTGTTGACAAAATTGGCTGCTGGTTTCACTATCATTGTTAAATTGGTTTATTGTATAGTCTTCTGATTAGTCTGATTAATTTTCAACTTGCTTACCAAAAACAGGTTTCATATGCTATTGTTATTTCCATGTTTGTGATCTCATCAGTTTAGATTTGTTCGGTGTGTGTCCATTTTTGGATCTCTCTCTAAATTAAGTTTTCAAAACCTTTAAAGCATGGTT
This sequence comes from Ariolimax columbianus, assembly GCA_036924085.1. Classification (NCBI taxonomy): domain Eukaryota; kingdom Metazoa; phylum Mollusca; class Gastropoda; order Stylommatophora; family Arionidae; genus Ariolimax; species Ariolimax columbianus. Next base: position 72,289,585 of record JAVGWX010000008.1, on the reverse strand, counting down.
CAGACAATAACGAGGGAATGATAGATAATATCATCTAAATGTCACATCTGCATCATATATTACATAGCTAAGTTGTCTAAGTTTCAGATGGTAAATTCTATACCAATCCTACATTGGTTATCATCATCATCAGTCCCGAAACCTGAAAGATCATTGAGACACCAATACTGCAAATTGTTGGACCAGTTCCCGCCACTCCACTCAGTTTTGTGCCAGAATATTTGTTCTAGCTATGGACATTCCCATCCACTCTCTGGTGTTGTCTTCCCATCTCTTTTTCTGCTTCCCTCTCTTACACTTCCCAGGCACTGTAACTTGCAGATTTGTCTTGGTCAACCCAGACAATCTTGAAACATGCCCATACCGTGTGAGCTTGCGTGCTTTTACCATAGCTAATAGGTCTTTATATTGGTCGACCTCTCTCTTAACATATCCCGCATTGGTTAAATCACTTTTTAAAACGATTATATTTTGAAATGATGTCTGGTGCAGAAATGAAGACAGCGGACAAGCTGTTGGAAGAAAAAAATGCATTGCCCTTGAAAATGTAGATAAAACCATATATAGGTAATGACTCAGTGGTCTCACCAGGACAACAACAAAATGACACCCAGTGTGGTTACTGAGCCATTACTTAAATATGTTTTTTATCGGCTTTTGACCTTCAGTACCACTGTTGAATTGATGTATGGGGCAGAAATGAAGACAGCAAATAAGCTGTTGGAAGAAACAGATGCATTACCCTTGAAAATGTAGATAAAAACATATAAAGGTAATGACTTAGTGGCCTCACCAGGACAACAATAAAATGACACCTGGTACAGTTACTGAGCCATTAACCATAAATGTTTTTTTAATCATCTTTTGACCTTCAGTATCACTGCAGCTTTGATTTATTTATTTCTAAAATGTAGATATACTGGATATTTCAAGGAAATAGAAGTAAAGATTCAGGAATTAAAAGATACTTAAAAAATTAAATTAAAAAAATTGACAAATAAAATAATTTTGACATATAACATTTTTAGGTAAACTATATTAGATTATTACAGTAATCCAGTATATTAGAGTGCAAAGTACTTTCTCAGTTCTAACTGGGAAATAAATAAATTCAGTAAAATGTAAAAAGTAATAAAAATATGAATAAATAAGATTATAAAATAGCAAAAAGCAATTATGCTGGACATTGTGTTAAAGTATACTGGTTCTGTCATTCAGTCATCATCTGTTATTTATCTCAACTGTTCCTAGCAACAACAAGAACACTGGCCTACTTTTTCAGCCATTGTGTTTCTTGTGCTGTGATGAAAGAGAAGGTATTATGTTTTTAAAGATGGCATCCACTGTTCTGTCAGAAATAGCATCAGATATAAACTAGTTCTGTACTAATATTCTGGGCCTAATTATTATTGTTTAGGAGCCATCCTCACGTAATCCAATCAATCGAGCTCCAGTCAATCGAGCCGGTGGCGGCCCTTCAGATCCCAGGACAGGTGCTGGGCTTATAAGTCCACGTACTCAAAAGCAGTTGGAAAGAGAGAATTATAAACAACTATGGCAACAGCAGCATCCTGAGGTAGTTGCATCATTATTTGATAGCTGTGGTATTAGTTATGGAACATTTACGCAAACATGATTTTAACTAACACAAATATGTATGTGTTTGCTATGTGATTTTTAGATACAGCAATAATTATAATTTAACTACATTAAATACAACATTATGATAGTTTTAACACTTTATATGTGTTTCATTAATCATGGGGTTTCATCATTTATATTCTTTTCTCAAATGTTAATTTATCAAGTGTGCTGCAAATCATCACCATTCCTTCTTCACTCCAGTATCTGTCTGTATGGGGCTACTGTTGAGGTTGACCTCAGCAAAACTGCACTAAAGTAGTTGTGTACAGTTGTAGGGGGGGGGGGGGGGGGTTACTGTATAGTACTTTGTTATATATAGTGAGGTTGCCAGCTCCATGATCAACCCTCCTTTGTCACCTTTTGCAACATGCATAAGGTGCAGCAGATAAATTCCTTTCTTCGCATTAGGCATCACTGGGATTCACACTGGGCAATATATTAATAAATGCCTCGTGTGTGTGTGTGTAAGCACATACTCAGATCATTTAGCCACCAGTTTGTATAAATATGTATATAAACATATTGATGATCAATGTTAACGTTATGTGTTTAATTAGTCATTGTCAAAAATCTTAAAAAAGGAGTTTTGATGGACCTTTCCAAGTAAGCGGATGCAGTAACTATGCTGGTTATTCATATACTGTTTTGAAACTTTCATTATAAGTATTGGATAAGTTATTTTTTTTTATTATTTGGATGTTATTTTGATGGGGGTCATTTACAGTAAATTAATGCATTGTTTTGGTAGTTTATTCTGAACAAGTTATTAAATTGTTGAAAAAAAGATAAATAGCCTTACACTATGAATAGATTTCCAGAAATCCTACGATAAAGTATAGAAAGATGGACTAATGGCAAAACTGCAAAGGAATGGCATCAAGGATAACATGAGAAAATGGATCACGGCATTCCTACACAACCAAAAAGCTAAAATTACGATGGATGGTTATAACAGCAAAAAAATCTTCCTAAAACACGAAGTTCCTCTAGGCTCAGTACTGTTTCCCACATTGTTCGTGGTGTTTATCAATGATCTCACCCACAATCTGCCACAAGAGGTGAGAGCTGCTATATACGCAGACGACTTGGTGGTGTGGTATGTAGAAGAACACCTAACAATTGCAAATAAGCGAATACAAGGAGCAGCAGACAATATCGCAGCATGGGCTGATAAATGGATAGAACAGATCAACGCAGAGAAATCTGCAACAAAACTCTCAAACAAAGAAATGACAGGACAAATACGACTTGGAAATATAAAGGTCCAAATAGATGATGAGCCAGTATATCTGGCCATCACATTTGATAAGAGAATGACGTGGAGGCCTCACATTGAAAAAACAGAGGCGAAGGCAAGGAGAAAACTCGCAATATTGAGGAAAATAGCTGGGTCAAATTGTAACAATGCTTATGAAGATCTATAATGGGGTAATAAGATCAATAGTAGACTATGGATCAGCAGCATGGCCCACAGCAGCCAAATCACAACTACAAACCTAGATAAAGTACAAAACCAAGTGCTTAGGGTGATCACGGGTGCCATGAAATCAACTCCAATAAATGAAATGGAAAAATCATAGGCATTACACCTCTATCCTGTAGATGGGACACCAAGACCATGATACAAGCAGAAAAATACAAAAACTTGACAGCAGACCCAGTGAAGACCAGATTCGAAGATCTTGCCAGTGGAAGATTGAAGAGAATTAATGAGAACATATAAGGATGAATTACCAGACACAACTAAGGAAGTAAATTCAATATCCCTTCTAACCCCATGGGAGCAACACCAAAACCTCAGCATAAAAACATTCATAACTGACACCAATCCAAGGGAGACCAAAATGCTCTCCAAAAGAAAGCAGCAGCATGCGGCATGATTGGTAAACTGTACCACAGAGAAGCATGGATCCAGTTATATACTGATGGATCAGCAACAAGAGCAGTGAAAAATGGAGGTGCGGGAATTTATGTTATCTACCCAGATAAAGAAAATGTAACCACTAGTTCATCCACTAGAAAATTCTGTTCAAACTACTCGACTGAAGTACAGGCACTAATTATTGCTGTAGAAATGATTAGCAACACAACAAGCTAATGTCAGCAGATTGTATTCCTTACAGATGCAATGTCAGTTCTGCGAGCCCTGAAAAATGATAAATTGCCAGAGCTTAAGAAAGCCTTGGGCAAACTAAAAGCTGAAAGAAGGGTAGTGCTACAGTGGATGCCACCACACTGGGGCATACCAGGAAATGAGACAGCAGACAGGTTGGCAAAGGAGGGAGCAACACAAGAACAAAACGAACAAACAATCCCTTCCAAGAAAAGAAGACACGTATCCAAGCAAAAAGGGAAGTTGATGAAATGAAAGGCAGCTATCACTGTCTTGATTGAGCAGAACAAGTGATCCTGTTCCGCTTGAGAATGGAACATAACAGATTGAATAGCCATTTACACAGGCTAAAATTGGCTCCATTGCCAATGTGTACATGCGGGCAGGCAGCACAGACATCCAAACATATCTTGCAAGACTGTTATATGCTTAGCCACACAAAGCTGTTTGGAAGCCCAGAAGAACTGTCCACTACGGCAACTTTTATCTAGAGAATTGGACTTCACATGTAGACATAACAGGAAAAAGAATGGCAAATGAGAAGAAGATTATTAAGTTATTATGGTGGGTTATTCTGAATAAGGGGATAAGTTATTTTTATGGGTCATTCAGAATACTACTAGAATCCTGATATTCATTCAATAAGGCAAATCAGTGCCTGATGCCAGTTAGTGAAAAGGTATCTTATTCTAATTTGGTCAATTCTTAGAAGAAGCTAACTCATATTTTCCATGATTTTTTATTGTGACTTTCATTTGGCTATTAGAAGTAAATTTGTGGATGGTGTCCTTCCTGCTAATTATTAGGCCTGGGGAATCTGAAAAGTGGGTGCAGTATTAAGATGGATTATTTTGAATAAGTGGATATGTATTTTTTTCTTGGCCACTGTATATGTGAGAAAAGTGCTATTTTATTTGTGGTGCACAAATATGTGCTGTTTTCTGTCTGTTGGTGGCTCTGTTTGAGTATGTAAACAAGGTTATTAATCACCAATAGGGTCGGGGATACAGACCAGCTCAAAACATTGGAATGAATAAAGGTGGTCTTGACACAGATCAAATCATACAGGAGGTACAGAGAGAAAAAATGGAGGAGGAGGAGTTCATGAGAACACAGAATGCAGTATTTGGAGGAGGTCGACAGGCTGTATCAATTCCTGGCAGAGGACAAAACACACGAAAAGTGGAAGGAGAGAAGGGCATTGGTACGGATGCATACCGCAAGCGTTGGGAACAGCAGAATTCAAAGGTACTACTAGAGTATTGTTAATGTTATGTAGTTATGAAATCAGTTATACCAGTATTCTTTGTTAAGTACTCATTTTTAGGTAAATTACAGCTGGTTGTGTTTTATTGGTTAACTATACTAAAGTGAATCAACAATTATCATTACCGTGATAAGCCACTGTGACCTTCAATGGTGAGGATAATTCTAATTTTTTTTATGGTCAGTGATGAACATATTAATTATGTTTTGGAATAATAATTTTGAACCTTCATCACCTTTATTGATTATATTAATTGAAATTCAACTCTAGGGACATGAACATGTTAGTAACATATTGTCTATTCCAATCAGTATGACACTTGAAGATGAATATATTATTAATCGCAGCGCAATTACATGCATGAACAGGCAGACATAAGAATATGTGTGTGTATAGATATATATATATATGTTGCTGATGCTCATAAAAGTTAGTTACATAATATGTATAGCTGCAGCTGGAAACACAATTTTAGATCTGGTCACGTTATTAGAATGTCATGTGATCAACACATTTGTCAAACTTTTAACCAGCTTTCATTGCTATGCTAGTTTTGAAAGATATTAATTAAAACTTTTGAAACTATTTTTATCATTTTGTAATTTAGAAGTCAGGTTGACTTTTGAGTGCATTTAACAGCTGCCCTAGATTGTTGTAAGATTTAGATCTATTTATTTAAAGTGACTTTATTTTGTATTCGTAATATACCAGTAGTTACTAAACATTTTCTAGATTGGGAACCTCTTAAACAAATGATAACTTTCTGCTGCCTTCCTCTTCCCTCTTTCTAAAAAGAAGGAATAAAACATACAAAATAATTATGTATATAGGTTTGTGCAGAGAGTTTGAAGTTTAATTTCATAATAATTTGATTTCTTTAAAAAAGTAATATGAAGAAAACAAATTTAATAACTTGTTACTTAGTCAGGTAGTCAAATAGTGCTCAGTACAGGAGTCAAAACAGTGGGATTAGAGTTGACAATAAAAAAAAATTGGGAGCAATTGATTAAAATCCACATATTTCACAAACTGCCAGAGAGAGCAGGGCACCACACAGTCAGCCAAACCAGCGGCTGGGGCTAAATTAGATACAGATGCTCTTATTGCTGAAGTAACTAAAGACAAATCTGAGGAAGAATACAAACAGATGTTGGAGGATAGGCAGTCACTGCAAGCTGCAAAGGTATACAATGATTTATTGTTGCTAATATAGATGTGTTTACAACAAATCTAATCCAGTGCTGTTTTGAAGGTTGACTTTAATGAGTCTCAAACATTTTCTGTTCAGTTGTTTATGTGTTCATTTTCAACTCTGATCAGCTAATCTCTGTCACACATATTTTTTGTCCCTTCCAACTTATAGTTCTACTGGCTTCTTGCACATTTCTCTTGAATTACAGCTTTCAGCAAATTGAAATATCATTTTGTGTTCAGAATATTTCATTTTGGTAATATTGGTCTATTTTTATCTCATTATTTCTAATTTTTCCAGAATTATAAATGATTTTTTTGCTCCTGTTATCACCGGATGCAGTAAATTCTTATGTACTAGGGCTTTTCTTTGTCTCTGCTCATGCACCATAAGCATTTAAGAGTTTATGAGTAAGTTAAATAAAGATCCCGTTTCACGCCATGCAACGTGTGGAAATATGGTGTTAGACCCATATTATTTGCTGACCTACGGCACATAACGAGTGGTGTGGTCAGTATCACACTGGCCGCCTTCACTTTACAGATTGTTCTGGTGCCTAATTTTGCATTTCAAAGGTTATAATATGAATCATCATCATGTATGTCCTTTGCAGTATGTTGCTCTCATGACAGCCTGTCTGTAGGAACCTCTATCTTTCGCTAGTCTTCCGACCTGCGCCAAGGTCAAATCCAGCATCTCATTGATGCCCTGGGTCCATCATCTTCTCAGTCAGCCCCTGCCTCTCTCCCCAGTGACCATGCCTTCTGTAACCACTCTCTCCAGTCCGTTGTATCGTTTGATGTGTCCAAAAAACCTGTTTTCGGGTCAATACATCATTTATGAGCTAACATTCAGGTCTTGCTGGATGGATTTTTTTATTTCTTTCTTTGTCCACAGGATTTTCAGGACTCTTCTGTAGCACTGTGTTTCAAAAGCACAGATCTTTGCTCTTATTGCTTTTGTAAATGTCCATGTTTCACATCCATAGGTTGCCACAAGAAAAATGCATGTTCTTAGTATCTTTAGTTTTAGTTCTTTGTTTGTATTATGCCATAGGTTCTGCATAATCCTTATCTTATTCATTGTCATAGTTAGTCGCCTTCTTACTTCCTTTGTACAGTCTCCATTGTTGTTCAGTATTGATCCCAGATATTCAAAATGTGCAACATTTTCAATCTCTTCGCCAGCTATCTCGATTTTAGGTTGGAGTTTTGGTGTCTTATCAGTTGTCATTATCTTTGTTTTCTTTGTGTTCAGGTAGAGATTCTGGGCTTCACTATGTTTCTGGACTGATGTAATCATTTGTTCTGGCCCCTTGGCACTGGTCGAGAGCAAAACTGTGTCGCCGGAATATCGTATTACCAGTATCTCCTTTCTTCCTAATGTGAAAGGATCAAAGTCTGTAGAAATTGGATCTGCCTTTACATTCCTGATAATGTTTTCTGCATATATATTGAACAGGTATGGTGAAAGAATGCAGCCCTGCCTGACCCCCTTGTGTATCTCGAACCAATCTAAGGTTTCACCATGTATTCTAACAACTGCTTGCTGCCTGCTGCCCCCTGTAGAGGGTTCTATTAGTTGAACCAGATGTGTTGGGAAGCCCATTACTTTCATAATGTTCCATATTTGCTAATGTTTTACACAGTCAAAGGCCTTGGTGTAGTCTATGAAACAGGCATACAGGTCTGTATTGAATTCTCTGCTTTTCTCGATGATGTTTCTCATGTTGAAGATATAGTCTCTCGTACCTCTTCCTGGCCTGAACCCTTGCGTTTCGTTTACTTCATAGTCCAATTTCTTTCTATTCTTTTCATGATGATATGCAATAAGATCTTGCTGGCGTGGCTTATCAAGGCGATAGTTTGTACATAACTTTAGATTCCCTTTCTTAGGTATGGGGATATACACAGATCGTTTCCATGCTTTGGGCCATTCTGTGTTGCACCAGATCTTATTACAGACTGCATGGTGTATGCAAATGTTTGCCTCTCCTTTCGCTTGTATCAGTTCAGTGGGTATATCATCACAGCTTGGGGTTTTCCCTTTTTTTAGCGCTTAATTGCTGCTCGAACTTCGCTCAATGTGGGTTCTGGTTCTTCTTCTTCATTGTTTGTTAGCATGTCTTTGTTTTTTTGTGTTGTCCATGTACATCTCTCTGCAGTATTCCACTCATCCTTCTAGAATGTCTTTGCTTTCTGTCATAGTTGCTCTGTTTCTTTCATTTATTGCCTTTAGAGATGACGGGAATTCTCCAGTCAGAGGATCTAATCTCCTAGAATTCGTCACGTTCCTTCCAAGGCCCTTGGAGTTCCTCTATTTTGTTACATGTTTCTATTATTTGCTGTTTCCAATCTTGCCTAATCTTTCTCATGATTTCTCTTGTGCAATTTCTGTAATTGTCTGTGTTTTATTTTGGTCCTGTCTGTCTCAATTTCCTTCTTGCCTCTACGAGTCGCAGTGTCTTTTCCGTAATATAGTTCTGTTTCTTATGGGAATAATGTCCTGTGCTGCTGAGATGAGGGCTTCTCTGACATGTGACACCAATTCTCTAGTAGACATGTTTTCTTGCGTTGCCGTTAGTGCCTCAAACTTGTTTTCTATTTCGACGTTATGTTATATTCATATGGTATTGCTTGAACATCGAAATGTATTGGTTGTGCACCTGTGTTCACCATTCGTAGTCTTATCGTAAGTACAGCAACCAGCTATTCATGATTCGTGTCACAGTCCGCTCCTGGAAGTGTCTTTGTTGATAACACACTGGACCACCATCTGTGCTGTACTAGAAAGTAATCAATCTGATTTCTGTGTTTGCCATCGAGGGAGGTCTAAGTGTGTAATCGCCTCGGATGATGCTTAAATAGGGTGTTGGCAATGGTGATGTTATTCTACATACAGAACTCAACTAGTTTTTCTCCACTTTCGTTCCTGTGTCCAAGACCAAATGATCCTCGTACTCTTTTTTTATCTGCTGTTCTTTCTGCGCCAACTTTCGCGTTAAAATCCCCCATGATGATTAGGGTGTCTCGTCTCACTGTCTTATCCAATGTGTCTTGCAAGATGTTATCCTCAATTTCACAATCTTCTAATGTTGATGTTGGTGTGTAAACCATTATATGAATACCAAAAATAAAACTTTTAATTAAAAAGAATTATCTATGGAAAGGAATAAGCAGTTATCTTGATGTCAAATTCTTTGTGAGATGACAACAAAATTTAAGTTTACTGCTTTGAGATTTTCTAGAATATTGATTATCGTTAATTTCTGAACATTACTCATACTTTGTAAAACCATGTTCATTTCTTTCTTTCTCTAGTACCCACTAATTAGCATATGTGATATCTAACTTTCTTCGTTCTCTCTTGTCTGTCTTTTGTAGTAATGGTTCGTTAAGTATAGTAGAGCAATAGCATGCTCATTAATTATTTTCACAAAAAAGTTTTCTATTGACATATTAGTCTCTTTCAAAATATCATTCAATATATTTTCTTTTAAATTTGATGCTATCTATAACTCATGGTGCATCCGCCACCTAAAGGCGCTTGGTTTAAATCCAGACTGTCTCCTACTTTACTATCTTTTCTGTTATGTGGTGTGTATGTTTCTCAATACCTTATATAATATTCTTGTAAATGTGGTTGTTATTGCTACTTTGTCAGTTGTAAAACAATTTTATGCAATGAACTTGAAATTCACAGACTTACCATAATTTTTTTGATTTTGAATGTTATTAAATTGAAATAACGAGCTTAATGACATAAAAATCTACAATTTTATTTTCTGCGTCATGGTAGAAACTAATGGTAAGTGGTGTGCATAAGCAGGATGGGTCTTTGTTTGATGAGAGCCAGCAAAACATTGAGAACAAAATTTCTGAGGCAAAGCATGAAGCAGATGATTATCGTAAACGCTGGGAAGCCCAGCATGCCAAGGTACTCCCACTCAGACTGCCCTTTATAAGTGGGCTATATTTTCTTATTCCTGACATAAGTGTTTGATGTGAAATTTCCTGTAAAATTTATGGGGTGCCTCTGATTAACAGTCAAGAAAATATATATAGTGCATAGTCTGTGTTGTCATAGATGTTTTCTAAATTAATTCTGAATATTTTATTTAAAAAAAAATTTAATGTATGGGATACAATAGCTTCTACAACCTAATCTGTTTAAAATTGAGCTGTTGTAAGTCAAGCACTTATTTATAAAATGGAATCTTGTTTCTGGAATCATATTTTGTGATCACAAAATAATAGGACTGGCCCATTAAAATAAAATCAATGAGAATAAAATATGGCACAAGTATATATGTTAGAAATATTTGTAAAATTAAAAGAAAACACTTAATACTGCAGTGTAAAACTCACATTAAAAAATATCTTCAGTAGGTAAGTCAGGGAACAGGTGTAGGGGGCACTGGTTCATATGAATCTTCAAAATGCTTCAGATAAAACGGATGGAAATAGGAGGTTGGGAAAACTTGTACTGAAAGTTCTTGCCAACATGCTTTCTCGTAGCTATGATTGTGCCAATTGTGCACATCTGAGCTTAGATAATTTGATACCATGTACTGCATGTGAGGCTACAAGACATTCTGAAGCTTATTTATTTGACAGAGGGGCTAATATTTGGATTTGTAAACTATTTTGCCTCACATTGTTCCTGAAAAAAGCGTGTAATGTTTACATTTTCAGTCGTTCACTAAAATAATAAATTAACATTCAATACTAGTATTTGGATTGCATTAGATGAGAGGCTGCATCAGGAAATTAATTCAGAAGTATACAATGACATTCTTGAAAAGTCCACACAAGGGGCTTAGCATTTGGTTTGAATTGGCCTATTGGTGGTCATAAGTACGAGTTTGGACATGAGTGTAATGATCTCATTTATTTTATAGGAGGATAAAAGTACAAGAGTCATGCTTTGAGTAGTTGAAATTCTGGAGTCACCTGTATCAATTAAATTCAAATTTAAATGGTTGTTTTGTAGCTTTTTTATAATTTACCACTTTGCAACCCAAGTGTTACATTTGAGATTACTATACGTCTAGTACAAGTGTAAGGGATAACATTCTAGAGCTGCAGTCGAAGTGTAGAACAAATATTTAAGCACTATATTATAACTCTGCAAGAGCAAATTCCTTCACTGATAAAACCACTTTACTCAATCAATAATTAAAATGTTTAATTGTAGCTCCTGTGTAAACTGTCAATGTTCCTTATATTCTTATGGTGGGACGTAGTTATGTTGAATGATGATTAAAAATATCCGCATCACATACATCAAACAAATACAATAACTTGATTTTCATTTGAGTGTTTCCATTTTATTTTTGCCTTTGCATTTTACTTGTGCATTTATCTTGATCGCAATTTGCAGTAATTTTAATAATTAAACATTTTTAATACCTCTAAAACTGTTTCTAGCATCCATGACATGGTTTATCATACTTTATACAGTCATATTAACGTGAGATGTAAGAAAGAGCTTATTACTTATCATAATTAGATAATCTTGCAGAATTTATTTTTGTAGCAGTAGTGTTATAATGCAAATAAAAGCACACAAAAAGAAATTGCATAAATCAAAAATATTAAAAAAACAATCTAACAATCTGTGACTCAATTAGAAATTAAATCTGCTGCTTTCTCACCAAATCCCATGAAAACTTTCTTTAGTCAATTTTTATGACATTCTTGATGGTCCTACTCATTGGTACTCGGTTCAGGGACTAATATGGTGGTAGAGAAATAAAACAAATGGAGACATAAAGTCACAGATTGATTGGTTGATTTTGAATTTAATATTTGAATTTTACCTAGTATTGCTTGCTGTTTTATTGCATCTCCTATCACATTTTGAAGCTTTCAGTGGTTTCTTTGTCACATATTTTTACATCTATTTCTTTTATGAAGAATTAAATGATTTTATTGAGACTTTTATTCCCCATATAAAATGCATAGAATAAATTGAAAGCTAACATTTTTATGGTCGGTTATCAATATATTTTCTTTCCATTCTCTTTTGTATCACATTGATCAGCTTTTAATGAATCTGTATATGTTGGAATATATGTACACATCCTTTCACTAATTCTTCCTTCATCATCTTGCTGTTTGTAGGTAAACTAGTTTTTCACTCTTCTATTCCCTGTATCATAAACGGTGCATTGTTTCTAGAACTTTCTTAGCAGATGGCTACTCTACACTTAGCAGGTATTCAGTTTGTGTGAATAGCAGGGTGTGCAAAAGCCATGAGTTGAGGAGGCTTCAATCCTAGAGTTAGATTACACCTAATCACCTTTATGGCATGATTTTAGTATAGCTATGGTCCTACTATTGTCTTTGTCACACACTAAGTCAGGGGTCTCAAACTCATTGCCAGTGGGTTAAATTTGGTTTACAAAGCCGTTCTCGGTGGCCCACGGTGTGGTTGGGTGTATCTGATAAGGGATAACATCGATTAGACAAGAGTATATACAATTATTTACTATAAAAAGAGAATCTGCGTGATTTCAAAAACAGAAACATGGTCTAACTACTGACAATACATTGAATAAATTTGAGTTGATGGCACACAACAGAAGTATTATAACAAACAGAAGATATGATCTTTATAGATGAAATTTTAAAAAACAGGACTGTGCACAAACTCAAGCCAAATAAGTCTGTTTCAGATAACTGTTTCAGATTTTTAAAAAAAACCAGATATCAAGAAACAGTACATCACCATAAGTATAAACCATGGACACTAAGCAAGCATGCAGCAAATGTGAAACATAAATTTAAGTTTCATTTGATTCAACGGACATTGTCATCTGCATGCTTTCGTAAAAACATTGGCATAGCTCTGTAATAATTGGCCTTTCCCTTAATGCTCATTTTTCACAATTGGATACAAATTGTTAAATGTTTTTCCTATTTAGGGAGAATGGTGACAAAATGTATTATTTTTTATGGGGAAAGATCGCATATTTTTTCCATCAGAACCAGTCATTCTCAAACTATTATATTAACTATTACTAGTTATTAATGAAACCAAATCTATTGGTAACACAATTCATAGTTATGAACTGCATGGGTGCTTTTCTATGATTAGGCTATTAAAGACAAAGTTAGCATTGACAGACATTTATGTTTTAGACATTTAGAAATGGCATAGATGTCTAAAGGGAGAACACTTGCTGAAAAAAAGGATTATTCAAGGTAAATGGTAGAATTTATATTTATTTCGCTTAAGTTTAAGTTCTTAGAGTTCAATACCTTTTGTTTCCAAACAAAAGTTGTATTTAAATGACTTAATGTTCGTCACAATGATAAGACAATACATTGCTAGACTTATGATGTCATTACAAACAATTATAAAAAACAATTCTCAAGCTGAAACAAACATTTGTCAAACAAAGAATCACCTTTTTAAACAATATAATGCAGTAAAGGCAAGTTTCTTAATAAGTGACATGATTGCTAAATTTTGAAACACATTTACAGTAGGTATAATTTTTTGTTGATCAAGGGAAATTATAAGATCGGATAACATTTTAATGCATCGGCTTTTTTGTGCAGAATTACTGAGCTAACAAGTAAATTGATTCAAAAATTTAAAAAAATTGAAAGATTTTCAATAGCTTTTGACAAGAATACAGATGAATATGATAAAGTGCAGCATTCAGCACATGTGTTCTTTTCAATATAACTGAAGAGTTGCAGGACTTAATACTGTTGCATGGTAACAAAATGAAGCATGACATATTTCATGGATTTGAAGAATGTCTAGAAAAAGCTGCATTACCTTAGGACAAATTCATGTCCATGGAAGCCAACAGTGCACCAGCACTGTGCTCTGAAAACATTGGTGTTTTGAAGTTCTTCGTCTTTGGCATTAATTTTGAAAAGGATGTTGTGTTGTAGTTAACAGCGAGACTGTGATATCTGCGCCTTTCAGCCAGACACATCCAGTTTCAGCTGGCTTTTTTGGGTACAGGGTTTGTCATTCTACTGTGACCCCTATTCTCACTAGTGCAGCCTGTTTCCAGGGCCACCACCTTGAGGTTATGGAATAAGGTCTTGGTCAGCTCTGGTTCACTGATTCTGAAGCAAGCAGTCAGCTATAAGTCCCTTGCTGCTGTCAGCCCATTTACTTTGCTGCATCTTCAGCCCTGTTGTTGGGTTAATTATTAAGTTCAAACTGAATAGTCTCACAGTACCATATAATAACTTCACAAGCATCCATTGTATTTTGCACCAAGAAGCTCAGTTCAGTTCAGTTCATCCCGTAACCCATCAGGTCGTTGGGGCACACATGAAGACACGCCCAAAATCTCACGCCATCCATCTCTGTCTGTCACCGCCTGTCGTATCTCACCGGGACGAAGGCCTGACCACTCAGTAATGTTGTCCACCCATCTCTTCCTTGGACATCCTCGCTCTCTCTGTTCTTGTATGGAACTGTCGATTCGTGTGATGTTCTCCATTGCATTTATTGGTGTTGTTCTCATAACTCCAGTGATGATATGTATACCTTGATTTTGGGTTGTATTTATTTTTTGAAAGTTATTCTTTGTTGCTGTGGACCATGCTGCTATCCCATATTCTAGCACAGGTCTCACATAACCTGTGTACAGGTTCTTTAGGGTGTCCATGTCAGCTTCCCATGTTGAGCCTGATATCTTCCTCATTATCGCCATTTTGTTCTTAGCTTTGTTGGTGGCTTTTTTTAAATCTGGTTTTTCCATGTCAACATTGGGTCCATTGTTATTCCCCAATAAGTTGGACTTATGTCAAAGGGAGGGTCTGGCCATTTACTTTCAGGATCACTTCTTGGGGCTTGGGAGATAGAGAGAAGATTGTGTACGTGGTTTTGGTTTCGTTTATAGAAATCACAGACAAGAAAGTTCACCTCTAGGGAAGATGATAGTGAATACGGAGAACTTTGTATTACACTAAAATTAGGTGATTGTGTCACTTAAGAGTTTTGAAGCAGGTTTTTTTTTCACTTTGGAAGAAGATCGAGACATTCACGAAAATGAAAGACATGCAGGTTTCCTATTTCTCTGATTCAAACTTTATCTGTAACCTCGCTTTTTTTTTCAGACCTAGTTGGTCACATGAATACATTTAATTTGAAACTCCAGGGTAAAAGATGGTGATACCACAGATATATGATTGTGTGAAGTTATTTAGAGTCAAACTCACTTTGTAGCAGAAACAGCTGACTTGGTAACTTGAATCATTTTCCCACTCTGAATTCCTTGGGAAATGTTGAAATCAGCTCTAGAAGGAAAATACAGATATGGTCTTTGGTTTACATGCACAGTTTGCTTCCCGATTTCAAGACTTTGAAGCACCTAGACCATGATTTCTTTTTTCTCTAAACAATGTGCTGCGGATATTGAGAGTGTCTCTGAGAACATACAGATGGAGTTGGTGGTGCTTCAGTGTGACACTGTCTTGAAATAGAAATATAAGGACAATGCCATTCCATAATTCGGCAAGTTTCTTTTCTGGCTTGATATAGATTTCCAGAATTGCTTTCTGCAGCTACAAAGATTATGGGCATTCTTGGCAGCACTTATATATTTAAACAATTTTTCTCATTATTTATGAAGATACACAAGACAATATTAAGGTCAAGACTCATAGATGAGCATTTGGTAGCAATACTTAGACTAGCATCAGGATATTAAACTAAATATTGATGTTCTGGTTAAAGCTAAGTGGCTCAAAATTGACTTCTTCTTCTTCTTCGTTCCTTCTCAATCTCCTGCTACCAAACCCTGAACAGAGCTTTGCAAGTAGCAGGATGTAAACCGGAGAACGGAATGTGTTGTGTCGCTAGTTTACAGCTTACTGCGATATTTGCACCTTTCGGTCTGACACATACGTCTTCGGCACAAAATTGACTTAATATAAGCATGTAAGTGTGCAAGTGCTGAGTAGAATTCAAATTTATGACTTTGTTTTCCATATATATATGACTGCATTTAAATATTTTACATTATACAAAATGATTTTGAAAGGGACACAGATTTTACTGTTGTCGACCCATGAACCATCAATCTTACCCTAATACAGCCCATCGAGTTATTTGCATTAAGCCATCACTTAAACCATTCAGATAATCTCACTGATTAGCAAAAATACATATAACAACATTAGATTTTGATAAGCGATATATTAATTTTTTGTGTATATTTGACTACAGTATATATTTGAGCAGTATCGAAGTGTTGCTTCTTTCTTTTTTTTTAAATTCATGAAACATAACAGAGGTCAGAGTCACAGAGACCAAGGTATCAAAATAATGGTTTCCTCATTGAAGAAGATGGACGGCTCGAGAAAGTGAAACATTTGCGGGAAGAAAGGAAAAGGGAATATAATGATTATTTGGCCAGTCAGGTAAACTTGAAAAAAGTGGCTTATGATAGCATATTAGCAAAATATATTGTGACATTTATATTCGCATTATAGTTCTTTCTCTTATGGTTTAAATGACAAGGTATTATTAGAGTATTGTCAAAATGTAATGTAGAGAGAATTGATGATCTCAGACCTACATTTTTCATATATATGCTCATATATATATTTATACACACATATACTATAGTTCTTGTCTGTGTGCAACTCTATTTCCTTTGGCTTCTTGTGCATTTTGACACATATATTGCTGCATAATTTGTGAGATAAAATAAATAATAATCATGTGATAATTATAATAGCATACCACAAAATGCATGAGTTGAAGTGTGTCTCACAACTTTAGATTTAAACTATGATTATGCACCACTATGAAATATATAGGAAATATATATATAAAAGGTACTCTATAATGCCTGAGCAACTTCTAGAGTGATTCTCTATCTAAGCTGTCAAATGACATTTCATAGTCCAAGAATCCAAAATAAAATGTAAGTTCTATTCCACATTTTGTTCAACTATTATCTATGTAGCAATCCGGTCTGCACAAGACCTGTTACGTCAAAAACCTGTCACTTTTTATGTCTATGGTCTCTTCAAATACTTCAAAATTTTCTGCATATTTATTCATCTGCTCATCTAAATTGCTAATTAAATTTCCTTCCTTATCTTTATAAAACCATTTACTTGCCTATATTTCCACGTCAGTTCCTTTGTGCTAATGAAGATCTTATATTTAGGTTTCCTGTATGCTTCTGTTCTGGCATGGTGTCTGAACTATACTTATGATTGTAATTATCAACTTGACCAAACATCTGTTTGGTGATGTTTTGTTGCTCTCAAATTATAGAAACAATTTTCAAAATCTAATTAACCAGTGAAAATGAAATCCAACAGAAAGAGCTAAATAACAATGGTACTATTGAATAATTGGCATATATGTAATTTTTGTCCTTCTTTGCAGCATTATTGCGAACAATGAATTGGCAAAAGCAATATCAAAGACAATAATGTTTTGCTCTGAGTTCTTATCTTCAAAACTATTGTTGCTATTTTTGTTTACAGTTTCCTTGTCTTGAAGTTGTCTCTTGTTTTCTGATTGAAATCTAAGTTGTAATTGTTACAATCAAGACACCAAGTCATTTGCCTCATTTATACTGGTTACTGAAGTGATCCCAGCCCAAAATTCTTTGTATATGGACTTCAATGTAAGAGTTGGAATGGGGCAGAACCGTTGCTTCCTTATAATTTAAAAAAAATCTTGTGCTGTAACATGAAATGTGTTTCCAGATAACATTTAAATTAATGGTGAACAAAATATGTGGCAGTATAGATAAATTAGACTATAACAAGTTTTTCAAAATACAACCACCCACAAGAACAAGAGGGTATAGCTACAAATTAACTAAAGAGAGGTCCAGATTAGATATTAGGAAATTTTCTTTTAGTCAGAGAGTGGTGAATGCTTGGAATGCATTGCCACAGGAGGTAGTGGAGGCAGGGACAGTTAATGCATTTAAGAATAAATTGGATGTGCATAACTTTTAGAACAGGGTAATGTAAATGAAATTTGTTGTGTACAGACTCTGCAGAGTCTTCTAAACCAGTATAAAGACGTTAAGTTCAGTTAAGAAGCATTGACCCCAGTAATTAAGTTGTATTGGGATAGTGTTTGCAAAGCATGCTGGATCAAACCTACTAAATGTTTGACAAGCTAGTGTAATTTAGTTGACACATGGTAAAATTGAATGATTTATTTAATGAGGGCCGTAATCATCTCTGGCTCTCAATCCTTGCTTTCGAAGGTGCAGAAGGGTTGGGTGGTGCATGGGGATAGTGGACATAGAGGTCTAAGACCTTCAAGAACCTATGTGAATCTACTGTCCTGGCTATGCTGTGGTTTGCTGGAATAAAAGAGCTGACATCCTGGTCTCAGGGGTACTCACTGTGGGGACAATGACAATGGATTTTGAAGTTGATCAACAATTGCCTTTTGAATGAAGACACTGCAGTTGATGAACCAGCAATGCACAGATTGCCGCATTTTAAAACCATGCACAGGCCTGAGAGGACAAATCAGGAGTGTGTACAACCAGCAAGCTACAGGAACCATCAGTATCTACACTTTTCAGTATTTCCTGAGAGAGATTTAGCACGATGGATCTGCCCAGAGTGTAATGCCATCGATTCTTAACAGAACAGAACAATGTTTTATTTCTAGCTAAGTGCAGCTATAACGAAGTATCATTCACTTATTTAGCTTAGTGTAATTATATATGGAAAATATTAAGTTAAGTGAAGGTATGTTTAAATTGCATGTCTGTTTTCATAGACTGGCACAATTGGGGTTGTTTTAGCACTAATTTCATATTTCTTGTTCTCATGCATTGATTTACATCATTACTGTTTTGTCAACAAGTTTTGATATTTTTCTTTATGTGTGACTCTTACAACGGT
The DNA here is from genome assembly GCA_036924085.1 of Ariolimax columbianus. NCBI lineage: Eukaryota > Metazoa > Mollusca > Gastropoda > Stylommatophora > Arionidae > Ariolimax > Ariolimax columbianus. The sequence continues at coordinate 72,270,494 of JAVGWX010000008.1, read as the reverse complement.
GAGTAAATTATCTCTAAAATTGTTGGTATAAATAAATACGTACTTATGGCTTATATATACTAAGTCACCTGAAAAACCATACCCAAAGTTAAAAAGATATAACTTTATGGAATAATGTTCATTAAATATGGATAATCAAACAAGGATATAAGTGTGAACCAGTCATTTGTTGCTTCAGAGTTATAGGAAATGTTCCAAATGACCTCTTTTCAACTGCATTTTTGTTCAAGTTCAACCTTTAATAGTCCATAAATATGGTGGTTATTATTGCATTATGTCTGATTTTTATTTATCTTTCCAAGAAAAAAAGTCACAATATTTTAGGAAAAATGTATGCTCATTTTGGGGATTTGAATAATAACTGTGTCTACCATTAATGTATTGATTAAATTATTCTTTAAATTGTATGTCTTGAATGTGATATATAACATTTGAATTTTTTCTAGATATGCACATTTCCTAAATGTTAAGTGACATTTGATGTCTACCTTTCCATAAAAGGGAAGAGATTCTGAATAAAAACTTTGTGACAATTTTGATCAAAGTTTGACCAAGATCTGATAGATGCCAAAATATGTCTACAAAGAAATTTGTTGGTGTAGCTTCATGCAGTTTTTCTGCTGTAATGTGTTCACAGATTGTTCAAAAGAAAAACTGCAGTAATGTATCATTACTCTGTCTAAAATGAAAACTGAACAATATTATCATACTTATGACTAGAAAACACTGAACAATTTTATATCATTACTCTGGTCTGCAGCGTCGGATACCAACCCGAGAAAGATATGATCTAACCCCAGAGTTTGATGAATCAGAAGAATTTGGTCTCTTCCATAACCTAGGGATGGAAGATAAGAAAAAACAAAGGAAGAGAGAGCCAGCCAGTCAATTAAATCTACCGGTTCAAACTTTCTACGAAGACATCCAACGAGTATTATATATAACAGTTTCAATTTTTCTACCTAATATGTAGAATCCTTAGAATTTGACTTGAATTAACAATGTTTACTCAGTAGTCTAACTTTAAATACATTTGTTAGGGGACGGCGTGGCCTAGTGGTTAAGTGGCACGGCTCACGACCCGAAGGTGCTGGGTTCGATCCCCATCACAGCACCGGCCGTTACCCCGGGGAAGCAAACCCTTAGAAAATGCAGGAGGAAGCAGACCCTTACATAAAATGCGTGCTGAAGTCGGATGCACTGGGCCGAAAGGAGCAAAATAAAAACACAGTGCAACGCACACCGCCTTGGGGATTAGAGAAAAATAAGGCGAACGCAAAAAAAAAATACATTTGTTACATTGATCAATTCACCTTTTTGCTCCAAGTGAAGCATATGGCCACCACTACAACTGGCCCCTTTACAGGAAGCCTGTATCTGAGAAATTGCAGTGATGTTTTCAATAGTAATGGTTTTACATGATGAGGCTGTCAGCAATGGATAACCCTCTTTGGTTGCCTTCTATGATATACTTGGAAGGTTACAGTGGGTCTATTCTTTCCAAAGATATTCATCATAGGCGTTAGTCTATATAGACCATTCGCGTGACACACCCTGTAAGTTTTGTAAAGGCCGATCCGCGAGTGACAGTTCTTGCCACAGATCGTACAACCATACTGAGGAGGCTGGCTTGCCTGGCTGTTCCTTGATCTCTTCAGTCTTTCTTTTTTCTCTGCAGCCAGAAGACCTCTACAATCGTCAGCAGCCACTATGCTCCCTCCAACTGACTGTCTCCAGATATCTCGATCCTGAGCAATTTCTTCCCAGCCCTCGGGTGGGATGTCGCATGACTTCATGTCCCTCTTGCATACATCCTTGGATCACAATGTGGGACAGCCGATTCTTCTAACTACAATGGCTAGCTATCTATAAAGGATATCCTTTGGCGGCCTCTCGTTTACCATGCAATAAACATGTCCCAACCACTGTAGACGTCGCTGTCAACATCAAGTACATGCTGTGAGTGTTTGCTCTCTGGAGGTCGTCAAGAGTTTCACTTATCTGGGATCTGTCATCAGCAACACTCTCTCGCTCGAGAAGGAAATAGACAGTAGGCGTGGCAGGGCAAGTACCGCCATAGCCCGCCTAACAAAGAGAGTCTGGGAGAACACTGGACTGTCTCACTACACCAATGCCCAGGTCTATCAGACTTGCGTTCATGGCACTCTCATGTATGGAAGCGAGACTAGGAGCACTTACACTAAACAGGAACGGCAGTTCAACACCTTGAGGTGTCTACTGTGTATATTAAGGATTGGGTGGCAAGAGAGAGTGTCGCATAATACGACCATATTACAAAACAACTGATATTCACATGTCCAATTCTGACATTAAATGCTACGTATGTGGAAGGATTTTCCATGCCAGAATTGAGCTATACAGCCACCTCCAAACTCACTGGTGAGGTGCAGCACAATATGTCTGACTTCTGTTATCATCATCACTTGCGATGGACAGCTATTATTATAAATCTCATATCTGTCTGAGATTTCAGGGGGGACAGCACCTCTCGCAGTAGGGCCCAGTGCCATATTTATGCCTCTATACATACCCTGGATATTTCCTGTCTCTGCAGTTAGCTTTATTTCTTCACACAGTTTCTGCCAGTACTCATTCGTGCATTGTCTAGAGGTTTGTTGATTGGTGATTTGGGCCCTCCTGAGGTCAGCAAGCGTCCTCTCATTTGGGCATTTTATATAATTGATGAAAGCTTCTTGTTTGGCCTCAATTACTGGTTCCATTCTTACGAAATGTGCATTGAGCCAGTGGTGATTGGCCCGTTCTCTCATGCCAAATGTACCTAATGTTGTATTATAGATGGCACCTTTTATAACGTTCCACTTAGCTGTGGCGTCACACTCAGATCCTCCCTGAAGAGCAAGATTCAGGTCAGACACAAACCTCTCCGCCTTGAAAGGAATCACAATCTGTGCAGTGTTGATGTGGGGATGCCCCATCTGTTTTGAGCGGTATATTTTGCGAACTTGCAAGCGTACCCTGCTACATACAACGGTCAGAGTTGCAGTCTGCACTGTGATAGCTTCTAGTGGAGAGGACTATGTTTAGAGCTAAACGACTGGTAACAATCAAGTTGATTTCATGCCATCATGCGGGAGTGCACAGCTCCAGCAACCTCTGATCATTGTCATTTACCCTGCTAATACCATGATGTCCAAGGCAGGTGGGCCATGCTATGTGGTCCCCACCAATTCCAGCATTAAAGTTGTTGAGTGTGGATGAGTGATTCTTTCCTGGGGCTGTTCTTGGTAATTTCCTCCAGCTGTCCATATAATTGATCCTTCGCTTCCTCCGGAGATGTCAGGGTTGGGGCATAGGCGCTAAGGATATTAACAGGACCTGTAGTGGTGATGAAGCGAATGGCCAGTAACCTCTCAGAGCTCTCCGAAGGAGGATCGACTGAGCCATAAGTGTATTTTTAATAGCAAAACCAACACCATGCTGTAGAGATTCCTCAGATTCACGACCCTTTCAGAAGAAAGTGTAGTTTTTCTCTCTTAGTGAGCCACGTTAGAGGCAAGTCTAGTCTCCTGTAGGGGAGCTATTTCAACATTCAATCGAGAGAGCTCCCTATCAATGATGGCTGTTTTCCTGGCATCTCCAACCTCTCGAAGATCATCGAAGATGCCTGTACACATGGTACGCACATTTCAGCTTGCAAATCGAAGAGCTGGAGTCTTATTTTTATTTTTGGTTTTGTGTGGTGCAAGTTTAACATCCGCTTGTTATGCATGCACTAAGCTCCAGGCACCCACTGGAGCAGGTAGATGTTGACAAGTCGACACCCTACTGACCAGGGGCTGCCCGGCTGAGGCTTGTGGTAGTAAACCAATGCGATGATCCCTCCCACCGTCGAAGCTGATCCCTTCCCCATGCTGATCGGGTGGGACTTATAAGCCATAAACTGCCATCTTCCGTGTTGTATCCTCACACAAGAGTGAGGCTGGAGTAGCCTCTCCAGGGTGCAAGCCTGAGCGCTAAATATGGAGACTCTGGGCTACCTAAACTGCAGAATCTCCCTCTCGGCCTCACTGGTGTAATCAAAAGGAATGCAAAGCATGACAATTTGGCACCAGCTCAGCTGCAGGAGCTGCCGGAATGATTTCTTAATTTTGATACCATCCGCCTTAGGTGCTACCACTCCGAATTTTCTGTCTGGGTTTACTCCAGTAGCCCTACCCTCTCCCGAGGTTTCCACAAGGCAGTGGAGTCATTGCCCGTAGATGCTAGTTACTCAAGACATCCAATGATACTCTCGTCACATTACTAGCTGGCACTTGTGAGTTCCCCCTCTCCTAGGTTAACTGCCTGAACAGACTAATAAGCTTCGTCTACCCGGGTTTAGAGTCAGAGTTTACCTTCTCTTAGATTGGCTGCCAACCAATGCTAATGAGCCCAATCTGCCCAAACATATTAGCAATCTGGTAAATTAGTCACATTAGTGGAATATTCTTTTTGGGGGAATCAGTAATGGTCCCTTATTTTATCTACCATGAAATTTTCTTTTAGAATAAAATGTCACCCATGCTTACAGTAGAATTGATTTCTTTCCAATTGTGATTTGGATAATTGGAAATTCTGATACTTGGGTTAATGTAAAAAACAACACGTTCACAATAAAACAATTATGAGATTTTTGTGCACCCTAAAAACATTATTGAGTAGTGTGATGTACTCTTGCAATAATAATATTTTTAAAGACACTTAGACTTGGTGAATTATACAGATCATGTAAATGTAATTATAAATTAACATAATGAGAACACTTTATTAAAAAAAAATTAGGTTGACATGTGATACTATTACTGGGATAAACTGGATTGGTATGGAATAACTACCACTTTTAAGGGCTAACTATATTGAAGATGGCCCACATTCCTTTTTTAGTGGGATTTGATTAAATGCCAATTTAGAAAGTTGTTATTAAGATAACCAGTGTTCATTTGTATTTCATTAATACTTTCATCTAGATGAACTAATTGTTTGCAGTGTACTATCTTCTTTACCAAGATTTATGCTTGTATATCTTTACATAAACATTACTGTAACATGTAGTTTTCAGATCACAATCTTTGCATATGATTGGCAACTATTTTTATCATTTTTGCTACGAGACGTGTTCAAATGAAACTGGACTAAACTGCTACAAGTGAACATATGTACAATGTGCATTATGACGTCACTTCTGGTGTAAACAGCACATACCAACCATCAAGTTTTCAAAATTGTATTTTTCTCCAACTCATAGTGTGATATGGAATCCGTCCAGAGTTGATGAGCGAGCGGTGATTAATTTTCTAACAGCTGAAGGATGTCGACCAGTTGACATTCATCGCAGAGTGCAGACAGTGTATGGTTACAAAAGTGTGTCGAAAACAACAGCGAAGAACTGGACAACATGTTTAAAGAAGGACGTGAGTTAACAAAAGATCTTCTGAGACCAAGTCAGGCGCATATTGTTGCGTTAACTCACGTCCATCTTTAAACATCGTTGTCCAGTTGTTCTGCGATAAATGTCAACTGGTTAAAATCCTTAAGCTGTTAGAAAATGAATCACCGCTTGCTGATCAACTCTGGACGGATTCTGTATCACTCCCGCCATGTTTTCAACGATGTGCTGAGGAAACTATGAGTCGGAGAATAATGAAATTTTGCAAATTTGACGGTTGGTATGTGCTGTTTACACCAGAAGTGACGTCATCATGCGCATCATACATATGCTCATTTGTTGCTGTTAGGTCTGGTTTCATTTGAACATGCTTCATATTTATGAATGCAACAATGACAAAAAGCATAATAAGTTGACATATGCTTACTCAGCATGTAATTTATGGTTGCAAATTGCTAAATGGATAGTACTTGTTACTCACTACTACATGTACTACATTTTATTAAGTAGCGATAGACATATCAAGAATGTGAACTTGAAGATACAAGTAGAAACACCTTACACGAAAAACAGTCCATGAGGCATAGAGGATTTTTAATCCTTCAATTTGAGCAAGATTTGCGTGAATTTCAGTACATATTTGTAGTGCATTACGACATAAAATATTTGTAGTGCATTACGACATAAAATAATTGTAATATGACATTACAAAAGAATATATTTTTGTAGCCTATGTAGTTATCATTTCTTTATGTTTAGAAAATTTGAATTTAGGTTTAGTGGTTTTAAAATTTGAAAAACATTTTATTTGTATATTATCACCTTGCAGTGTCATTTTTACTAATCTTTAGTTTATCTTAGTCTTATTTGATTTGAAATGGGTTAATAGAAATAGATAGTGCATTTCCTCGATTCTAATATGCACGTTTTCCCCCATTTAAACGCCTCTAAAATTGGGATGTCTAACAAATGTGCTGGGACAAGACGTAGATACAACCCCAACCATCAGTATCGATAACTATGAATTGACAACCAGTTCACTTACCTGGGGTCCTTCTTCAATGATAAGTTCTCTCTAGACCCTGAAATATGCAATCGAATTAGCAAAGCTGCTGCAATATTTTCCCGACTCACACCTTGCATTTGTGAAAACCCCAAATTTACAGTCAAGGCCATGGTCTACAATGCCTGTGTCATCAGTATGCTCTTATATAGTAACGAAACATAGAAACAAGAGCAAAGGCTCAACACCTTTCTTCTACGGCCTCTGAGATCCATCCTTGGCATCTCATGGAGAGACAGGTTGACAAATGTAGGGTGCATTCAAGTGAAAGTAAGATGGCCGTACCTTAATGGCTGTGCTCTTGACTCGCTCCAGTGTTTTGTGTCGAGTTTTCTGATATTTGGTGGTTCCTGTTCGGATTATAATTCACAACTACTTCACCAGGTGGTATCAGGGACTTTGTTCTGTGGAATTGATGTGCTTTCGATTGGTTATCCTGTTTGCTGTGCTGCATTTCATGCCTGGCTTGAACCATGTGAGGCCAGTCCATGATCTTCGGCATTCTGCTTAGCTGCAAATCAGAGTCCGGTCCAGATTATCACTACTCAGGGACCTTCCTACTTGGCCTTCCTCCTGCATGCCCCTCCCTCTTCAGGAGGTTGCATGATACCTCTTCCAACTTGGTATTCTCAGCACAGCAAGGATCACGCTGGCGAAAATGTGGACACAATCTAGAGGACTCGACGACGGGACACGAAAAAAAACCAGGGAGTTTGACATGAACAGACACGAAAGGCCTGATACAAACATTGGTCTAATACACTCCTCGCGGCCCTCATCCCAAAACAGCTGAGTACTCGGCTCCACCTGGGGAGTCTGTAGAGATTTTGGTCGACGGGCTACGCATGAACACAGCCCCAGCAGTTGGAAATGGTAGTGGTCGATCGACGCAACAGGCCTTTGATGCCTACGCGAACATTATTATTATTATTATTATTCTTGCACCAGTCTTCCAAGTATGTACATCCTCCCTCGGCAATGAAGACTGCGATGGCTTGGTCATATTTTTTGCATGGAAGACAGTCACATCCCCAAAGATATTCTATATGAACAGCTGGCATGGAGTAAAAGAACAGCTGGCTGACTAATGCTGAGGTTTAAAGATGCATGTTAGCGGAACATGAAGGCACTGGATATAGATCTGACATCTTGGGAAGACATAGCTGCAGACCGATTCAAATGGAGATGCAACCTGAAGAGCCAACTCAGACTTGGCGAAAATAGTTTATGCAACACAGGGAAGTGAAGATACAACGCCGAAAGGAAAAAGAAAACCAAAAACTCAGTAGAGAGTTGCTACTCCAAGGTTGCATCAACCTATAATCAGATATGACTGACAAAAGGCTACTTCCTTACTTTACAATTATGACTTCTTACAATCTCTGTAAAGAAAAGTTGTCTGGCATCAGGAGGGCGAGGCTTCAGACGGCATTGTTGCTTGCAAATTTAGTAGTACAATTTGTTGATCTTGGCATAATATTGTTGCATCATTTAAGTTTTGTTTATTTTTTGTATCCCTTATTGTGATTCAAAATGTTAAAAAAAATTGCACTGTGAAGCTACAATAAAAGTAAAGCTATTGTGTATGCAGAAATTAAAATAAGTTCAGTTCAGTTCATCCCGTAACCAATCAGGTCGTTGGGGCACACATGAAGACACTCCCAAAATCCCACGCCACCCCTATCTGTCTGTGCCCGCCTGTCGTATCTCACCGGGACGAAGGCCTGACCACTCAGTTTTGTTGTCCACCCATCTCTTCATTGGACGTCCTCGCCCTCTCTGTCCCGGTACGGAACCAAAGAGTATCGAGTTGGTAATTCCGTTGGACCTCGCGACGAGCCTGCACCAGGCCACCTTTCGTCTTTTGATAGCTGTGAACAGATCTTCAAAAGGACCAATAGCGTCTTCAACTCTCTGACGTATTTCTACGTTCGTGACACGATCTTTATATGTAACATTTAGGAGTTTTCTATAGCACTTTATTTCCATTGCATGTATTCTGCCCTGGATATCTGCTGTAATGGTCCAGGTCTCGCATGCATACAGAAATATTGATAGCACCAAAGAGCGCATTAGTCTAACTTTTATGCCGAGGGCGAGTCGCTTGTCTTGCCATATAGGTTTCAGCCGAGTCAGCGCCGCTGTTGTTTGTGCTATTCTTGCAATTACCTCTGGCTTCGATCCCTCTTCACTGATCAATGATCCCAGATATTTGAAATGTTTTACCACCTCAAGTTCCTGCCCATTTGCCTCTATTACAGATTTAAACCCCTCTAGGAAGTAAAATAAGAGGGGCACAGTAACAATTTGACATTAATGAAGCAAATGCTTCCATGTTTTCATGCAAAACAACAATCAAGGGCCTAAAATAGGAATATTTCCACAAGTAGATGAAGCTATGATAAGTTTTGTTTTGGAGATACGCACAAAAAGGATTACCCACTTGTCATGCAATTGAAGACCAGAGAAATTGCCTCTTCACATAGAATAGAAGAAAGAATTTTCAAAGGCATTAAAAAAGCTGACACAACGAATTAAGCAAAAGAAGAAGCTATGAATTTAGTCAAATTAGAAAGGCTTATGAAACGCTAGTCTTCTTTGATATCTCTTGAAATCATACCATCAGCACTAATTGTGCTAAAGTGAATAAGATTATTAGTATGTGCTGCGAAAACCAGTGCATAACTGTTATGACATACATTACCGCAGAGGGCCAAAAGTAACTGCCATATTTAATTTTAAACTGCAAAGTCATACAGAAGAATGACATTTTTCCAAGGGCATTAAAATAAAAAAGAATGAATGGATGACAGCAGAGCTTATAGAATGCTGGATAAATGTTGTATGGAATAGATGTTATGGCAACTTAACCCACCTAGTATTCTAGTACTTGATACATTTCATGGATATTTGTCTGAACATGTAAAAAATAAGCTCATATGACAGCATGGTGAACTTGTTGTTATTCCCTGTGGCATGACTATCCAACTGCAGCCACTCAACATTTCAGCCAACAAGTCATTTGAGAAAAGAACAAGAATCATGGCTATTGACTGACAACCTACCGCTAAAACCTTCAGGAAAGATTAAGAAAGCGCTCAAATCAAAATTGGCAGAATAGATACCGATGTCTTGGAAGTAAATCCCAGAAACAATGGTGCATTACTCATATAATAAATGCTACATCACCAACCCTCTTGTTGATGGCTTAAAGGATGATATATCATGGAAGAATGTAGATATCAATGACTCAACTGGGGATTTAGAAGAGCCAGGCTCTGAATGTGAAGTTGGCTTTGGTATTGATAAGAAACAAGTGATATACCACCTAATAAATAACATTGTCCTTAGTAAATGAATTGATATTTTGTTGTTGGTAATTAAGCATCTTATAATTGCTGATTAAAATTGTTGGTGTTTGTTGTGCTGATATTAATTGGGTCGTTCTGCTGAAGACGGAGGTGTCGGACCAAAAGGTACAAATATCACAGTCAAGCTGTAAACTAGTAACACAACGCATTCCGTTTTCTGGACTACATCCTGCTACTTGCAAAATCCTGTTCAGGGTTTGGTAGCGGGAGCATGAGAACGTATGACGAAGAAGAAGAAATGATAAGGGGGCTGTCTTATAATCATTAACATCTTAGAATCGAAGAAAGACAGTAACTGAATGTTGTTTAATAATATCCACATAAAAATATTAGAAGTTTTAGTTTTTTTGTTGCAAACATTAGATGTTGCTGATTCTCGGCTGTGTTAGCTAATGTCATTTCCCAGGTTCAATTAGCTACATGGAGAGGGAGTGATCTATTCAAATGTGCACACAGTCAGTGAACACATCTCATTTACACTGAGCATATATCTAGTATGGATAAAGTAGACTATAACAAGTTTTTTAAAAATACAACCACCAACAAGAACAAGAGGGCACAGCTACAAGTTGACTAAGGAGAGGTCCAGATTAGATATTAGGAAGTATTTTTTTAGCCAGAGAGTTGTGAATGCTTGGAATTCATTGCCAAGTGAGGTGGTGGAGGCTGGGACGGTTAATGCATTTAAGAATAGATTGGATACGTACAGCATCTAGAGCAAGATGATGTAATTGGAACTGGTTGTATACAGACTCTGCAGAGTCTTCTAAACCAGTATAAAGACGTTAAGTTAAGTTATATACTGCAAACACATTTGACATACACTGTGAACACATAAAAAATATTCTTCAAACACGTCTCACATACGCTGCAAACACATCTCACATACGCTGCAAACACATCTCACATATACTGCAAACAGATCTCACATACTCTTAATACATCTCATATACTCTGTGAAAACATCTCACTTACACTTAGTACATATCTCATATACACTGGGAGCACATTTGTCAGCCACGAACACTGGCTTCCTGCTCATGATTAAAGACAACACAGAGGATTTAGTTTGTGCTTTCCGTTTCATTTACTTTAATTTATATAGAAGTATAATCTGACTGCTGGTTGTAATTGTGTAGCTGGTGTACATTTAGTTTTAATATCCTCAGGGTGTAATTCAAAGACTTCCACTCCGTGAGCAGACAGATGAGTACAAGGTGTCTGCACTGGGAGGTAATGACAGTGACGCTGTTAAGGTAAAAATCAAGATTAGCATTGAGTTTTGATGATTTCAGTTAGTTGTCAAGCAATGCAATGGACAACTAAGCAATGTTTGCTATAAATAATTGTTATTTTGGGTGATATACAACATTGTATGAGGACAAGTCAGTAAATAGGTCACAAATGGCTATTTAAAAAAAAAAAATTCAGAATGAGACACAAACTTGAAAATATTTTATTATTGCATTTACATTGTTCCTAATTTTTTAAACATAATTTCTACCAACATTGATGCACTTTTCTCGTGACTTTATCAGTGCACCAAAACTTGCAGCATAGAAGTCTTTAATCTGCTGTCTCAGCCATATTTTCACTTCACATTAAACCATTGGTCAAACACAAAACATCTCCTTTCATGGATCATGCATTATGCTTTAGGCTAAACCATGTGAATACCCTATTCCAGTTGCTACACTGTCTATTTTTACTTGTCTTTGTCAGCTTGAATCTCAGCTTGAATTATCTTCCCCACCGACTCCATAGATGTTTACAAACCAATTTATAAGTAAACAGAGAAAGAAGACATATAATGGTTGTTTGAAATCAAAGAAAGTAGTGATATCGTTGAAGGAGAATATAATAAAGACAAGTGGACAGAATCATCAGTGAGTTTTATGATGAGAGGTCAGTTTTAAATATCCAGAATAAATGTGCAGGACCACAAATACTTGCAGCAGAAGTTGAGGATCCTAAACAGTACATTCAGAAAGGAAACATTCCAGGATCAGATAATATACAAGTGGAGGAATTTGAAGAGATTTTGGGATTAGTGTGAAAGCAAAACTTTGAATTGATATGGCAGTGGGTACATGCTGAATGAAATATTTAAATTGACATTTATAGCTTTTCCAAAGATACCAGGGGCTATTGTATGTTAATATTGTAGCACAATTAGCCTATGGATCCCATAACTAAAAACATATATGAAAGAATTATCATGAGAAGAGTGGGACAAAAACAAAACAAAACCACACGAATAAATATACTCAACATAAATAGAGGGTGCTAGGGGTTGCTGTAGCTGATAGAAATGAACAAATTAAAGCATAAAGTAGTGGGAGTTCGAATCCTGCAAGTTTTAAGCATCCCCTGGTCTCATGGGAGATGAAATCCACAAATAGTCCTATTGGAGATAGATGATAAACTGTGTGCATAAAAGAACCCTTGGGAAAAGGGCAGGCTGTTAGCCACTGTCTGAGCAAAAATTCTGATGGTAATAAAATTCTTAACCAATAGCGGCCTGCATAATGACTAAAAAAGATGGCCCCTCCATCATGCAAAGGCACAATACTACAATCACCTGGATATCTGCACATTCGATTGCAAGTATTACAACCAAAAAATAGGTTATCTACACCCCCAGAGGGAGAAGAGAATCGACTAAGAAAAGAGAGAAATAGAGGGGACCCAAGAAGTAAAAACTAATCTATGTTTGTGCATTATAGACTAAACATAGGCTTCGGGCAAATTATAGGAGATTGTCAGCTTTAGAGAGCTTAAATATTGGCAACAAAGTTTAAACAAAGAAGCAGTATTTGTTTTGTTGGTACATTCTGAAAAAAAGGTCAGTTAGAGCACACTGTGGAAACAGACACAACTGCTAGAAAATCTTTCTTCTAAAAACAATCTGGCAAAAGGGATTCCAACTTGGGTGCTTGCATATTTTTGTCATTCCCTTCACAAGTTATGGGCATATGATTATATGTTTGGGCAAAGAATATTGTTTGCCAGCAAATACTGACACTATGAACTGACAACATGAACTGACACTATAACTGATTTTGACAACAGCAAAATTAAAAATGTTAAATTTCATTCTATTTATTGTATGACATTTTTTGGCTTCATTATTTATTTACTAATGAATTATGTGTATTAAAAAATTATATTATTTCCTGGGCGAATCCGTAACTAAAGCACTTATATGATATTTTAAAAGTGAATTTAAATGCATTAATATCAGATGTGCATTTCATAATCAACTACTCACTTTCTAATTGTTTATCAAAATTATATTCATCATATGCCATGCTGACTCCTACCTAATTTTTATCTCCATGTAATTGGAGTTAATTACATTTTCAAAAATAAGGGGTGGTTCTATTCTATGCACCAACATTCTTACAGCATACATTAATGGTTGAGACAATATTTCAGTTAAAATACATTTTTGATTATATCACTTTAATTTACATTTCATGTACATTTAAGAATTTGTTGGAAGTTTTACAAATTTGTTTTGCCTACACATTTACAGACTTTACTGATTTCATCAACAGTTGCAGAAAATAAAGGAAAGAAATGAAGAATACAACCAGTTTTTGATGGCCAAAAATGAGGATAAGAACAGATTTACAGACAAAAAACCAACAGAGGTGGGCTGTGACCAATATGGTTTCTTGGGTTCTTGTTTGTTTTCAAGCTTCGTTGGTTAAGAGTTTGTTTCTTATTCTTCTTCTTCTTCTTGTTCGTACGCAGTCAGACAGTAACATTTATTTTTTTGAAAAAAGCAGCCGTCATCCTGAGGCTGTCGACACTGCCATAGAGCTTGTCTAGTGTTGCCACAGGTGATGGCCACATCTGCTCTCTCTGATCCTCGTATGTCGGGCAGTTTTGCAGCAAATGCTCAGCGGTCATTTTCCCGGTACCACACGGGCATTCGTCGGTGCCACCTATCTTCAATTTGTTGAATAGGTGGTACCTGAGTCTATTGTGGCCAGTGCGAAGTCTGAAGACCACGACCTGCTCTTTTCTGTTCAACTGGTAATAGGCATCGTTTTTGGTGTTTCTTATTCATCTGAGATTATGATACCAAAAAAAAGTACCAAATGGTCCCCATTGTCTGCAAATGCTGAATCCTCTTTATTTAAATTACCTCTTCTTTACTTTTTAGTCTTTGGAAACAAACCTACCAGAACGGAAAAGACATCCAGTACTAGCTGAGGGTCTTGTTGTCTGTTTATGTTTTTCCTCCTTGAAGAGAGGAACTCCAAGTGGTTTGGATACTAGTTGGTCTCCTTACGAAGGGGGCATGGATTCAACACCTTAATATGGAAAAAATGTTTGTCTATCTGTGGTTACTTAAAAACAGCCTGCACATTTTGTGCTGATTTAACAGACACGTTGCCAGTATTCCTCAGTTCTATAAATCCTTTGTGCACCCCAGCAATGCAAATAGAATGCTGAAAAAATAGTTCATATCTGTTGTCATCTTTTGCAAAGGCACACACCTAGCAACCACTAACTGAAACAAGCATGCCTAGCCAAAAGGGGGGGCAAACATTATCTGTTAGATCTGCTTTGTTTTGTAAAATATTGCTAACGTTTCCCAGATAATCTACAAGATAATTCATGTGATTATCAAACTACTTCTAGCAACAGGGAATATAAGAACAGCAAGGTCAAATGTTGACCTGTCCATTGTCTGTTGAATTTTTTGTGGCTTAAAGTTTCTACAGGATGAAGAAATTAAATAGCTATCCCCTTGCCTAGCCCTTCTTAGTTACCTCTTATGACAGACATGCCTGGTAGGTTGCAGTGTTACCTTTGCTCCGCTTTCATATCCCACTAACATTAACTATCTCTCACGCACACACAAATACATGCATATTATATATATATATTAAATGTTTATTTGCTTTCCATTTTATTTTACACAGGAAAGTGGAATTTATGCAACTATACCTGGTCTTCGATACTCTACTTCTGCCCAGGTAAGCTTTCTGACCATGCTACAACTGTGTCATTTTTGGTGCTTGTGTTTAATGTGTTTGTATAGATTATGTAAATATGCTTGGTTGGGACCATAGAGTATGTTAGCAATGGAAGATGAACAAACCTGTTCAACAAGGACAAGTTGATTTTTGGTTATATTGTCTCCTATTTTAATGCATTAAAGTTTACATTAAAAATGATTAAAGTTATGTGTTATCTATCTAATTTTACATCCCGAGTGCTCTGCCAGGGTCTTTGTGTATGACAAGGACAAGAATAGCACCACTGTCTCACTGAGAGCATGTTGTCAGAATTAACTAACTGTGTGACATTTCATAACACTGGCCATGATTAGGTGGTTTGTTTAGAGCAGCATAGATGGCGCCTAACAGACTGCGGGTCTACTTTGCTCTAGTGTTTGAGTTTACTAAGAAGGACTTGCACATCGGTTAACCACCCTTCATAAGCACTTGCCCCAATACAGCGGCGTATTAAGCTGGTCGAGCCTAGCCCGATAAGCAGGAAACTCTTCTCCCGGCTACATCCAGCTCATACCAGAGCTGAGACCTGCACAGGGGCATTTGCCCATGTTTAAATACAGGTTGACTAAGAACTAAGAACAGTCACTCAAATAAAATGACCATAGTTTTGTATTTAATTTAATGCATTATTTTTTCAACTATAGTTCACTCTTAAATGTGCTTTGTTATACATGAGAATAATTGTATTAGAAAATTTACTATAAAGATTGGAAAATGCACACATGTGAGCACACATATAAATATGCAGAGGAACACATAAAATAATATTAACATGCAAATGCACATGAAGACACACACTTTGATACCTATCTCTCTCTCACACACATACCCACACAAACATGCCCACACATACAGGAAAACAGATGTGAAACATTCTTTCATGAATACACATTGAAATATATAGATGGATATATACACTTGAAAACATATATGTCATTATATTTGCTCTCATATCTTCCTCCATCATCTCATGCATATTCTGCCTACAAAAAAATTTACATAAGTGTTTTTATAGACCTATCATGCCTGCCGTTATTAAAATGAATGTGCTTTAATATTTTTCTCTTCATGCAGAAGGTAAGAACCAATATTACTATAGGTTTAGTTTCATTGCTAATATAATTCCTTTTGTCTATTTTATTGTATTAACAAAGCTCACCATATAGAACTATATAAAACATTAATATATAGAATTGATTAGTATGTTTTTTTACAATAACATTTCTTTAACATTAAACATGTTTAAGGGGGACGGCGTGGGCTAGTGGTTAAGTGACACGGCTCCCAACCAGAAGGTGCTGGGTTCGATCCCCATCACAGCACCGGCCATTACCCCGGGAAAGCAAACCCTTAGAAAATGCAGGAGGAAGCAGACCCTTACATAAAATGCATGCTGAAGTCAGATGCACTGGGCCGACAGGCGCAAAATAAAAACCACAGTGCAACGCACACCTCATTGGGGGATAAGAGAAATAAGGCAAACGCAAAAAAAAAAAAAAAAAAAAAAAAAAAAACCGGTGTAAAAAAATGGCACATCAAATAACTTTTGTTTTGTCTATAAATGTTATGGATTTGAAACAAATGTGTAAACTGCCTTTACTGTCCCTATATATTATAGTGCTTGCATTAATACAAAAAAAGAGATCTTGAAATATGCTAATATCTGCATTTTTCTATATATTTCTTGAGCCTTTGATACTAGAATTTCTGGTTTTGCTTCCGTTCAAATCTGCCTTGTTCATTTTTTTTCCTTTATCTTTGCTATAGTTTTTGTTGTTATCTGTGCTTTATGTGGGTATTCTCTTTTACCCAGAACTTTTCTACAAGTCTTGTTTCATATATATTGTGTCTATTGCCAGTGCACTCCTGTATCCTCAATTTTTTTCTAGTTGTTGCAACACATGATACTAATTTGATATTGTGACTTTAAATTTATTTTGTATGTCCTTGTTCCAGAGGAATGCCACATTGAACTAGCTGTTGTCTGTGGTTATATGTTGTTGTATACCTTTTAAGCTTCATCTTTATTTTGGCTGTCAAAAGATGGTGGTCTGATGCCACGCGTGCTCTTCTACATACTTTTACATTGTGTAATGATAATCTGAACTTTTTATTTATGTATATATTGTTAATATGTTTTTCTATCCTGTGGTCTGGTAACACTAGAGTTGCTTTGTATATCCTTTTAAATGGAAACATGCTGGCACGGCACCAATCAGCACTTAATTTAAAGCACTGTCCTTAAGTAACTCTTCCATATTAATTTTTAGGCCTGATTCAACATTTGTCCATGCTTTTTTCAAAACTGATATTATAATTCCCAAAATTTAGCATTTAGGGCTTTGATCAAAATCGTAATGTCTTTTTTTCTTCTTTTATCAATTATATTTTTAAATCTAGTGTAAAATTCTTCTTTCACCAAGTCTTCATTGTTATTGTTTGGTGCATAACACTGTATAATGTTTATCTTTATTTTCATTTTGGTAGATTTGAAAGTAGCTAGTATCATTCTAGATTCAAACTGCTCCCATTCTATATCTTTTGCACCTCTTTGTCTCTTTGACATAATTAGATTCACATCTACACTATGGTATGCACCTTTTTCAATGTTCCCTGAGGACAGCAACATTTTTTCTATACTCAGTTACATCCTCTCAACTCCTTTCCACCTTGTATCAGCTTGTTCCAGGACGTCAATTTTTTAGATTCTCGTCTCCAAGCCACCTATGCAGTCATTCGCTGTTTGTACATTGTATGAACATTCCAGCTACAAAATGTAATGATTTTCCTAGACAAAAATTGGTTAGTCCGAAATGCAAATTCCTTGCAACTTTCTATCTACCCTGTCATTAGCCCTCTTGACACAGGACCTTCTTCTGACTTAGATTATTGAGTTGAATATTTCTTCTTAGTTGACTTGTCCATATTTGTGTAATTTTTGTGTGGCTTAAAATGTTTACAGGATGAGCTAGCTTTTCTCATACCCAATTCTCATTAGTCACCTGTCGCAGCATGTTTGGCATGTTTACAGTGTTACTATTCTGTATCTCCCTTACCAGCAATGCTTTGACATTTATTTTCTTTGCTTGGCTTTAAAAGTTGCCTATATCTAACAACAGCAGATTAGTGTCAACTAGGATCTATTCATAATTTGCTGTTTTACTGTCTTTTTTTACTGCTTTAAATTCAGTAGCTAGATTTGTTTTAATGATTTTTTTATTGGAAGTAAATGATCATACATCAATGGTTCCCAACCTAGGGTCATGCGAACAGTTCTGTGATGCATGGCAAACCAAAAAAAGATTCTTAAATTACATTTCTTTGCAAAGGCTGTTAATTTCACATCTTGGGACAAGGGAAAGTAGCAGAGCCATGGTGAATTCATGTCCGTTCAGAAGCACAGTGAAACTCAGAACCTGTTCCTGAACATAAAGAAAACTAAGAAAATGTCCACTGACAAAATAGGACTCCAACCCCAGATGTTGACCTGAATGTTGAAGAAAACTGGCTCATAAACAATGTTATGTTTTGGAAATTGAATTTTTTCGGCCATGTCAAATGTCATGACGGACTGGAAAGAACGGTCATGGAGGGCATGGTACCTGGAAGGCGATACAGGGGTCGACCAAGGCGATGGTGGATACAAGATATCAAGGATACTCTAAACATGAACAAGGAGCAGGCGGGAAAATTGACTGTAGACCGAGATTCAAATCGACTTGTTTGCGAATGCTTACAATGAGTAAATTACTCTTTTGTGCGCTCTCTGAAAAGAACGTTAAGTGGCGTGTTGCAGTAGCTTTTCTCACATCCCGAGTGTGCTGATGAACGTGGACCGGGGTCCTCCAAGCAGTTGTGCTATGCTTGGCTTCATCTGCATGTCACTCACTACTATGGGGATCATGTTGATCCCTCACCTTGTTGATCCCTCACCAGCCCGTTTCCAGGGTAGGCTACTAGGAAGCCGAGGTGAGGATCTTGGCCAGTATGTTTTGCCTGACCCTGACTAACATGTCTGATCAGTATATCTTGCCTGACCAGACGTTAGTCTTCTTCCCCGTCACCATGTAATAAAATATAGGAAACTTCAAAAGGTGATGTGTAAAAAAATGTATGTCATACATTGCATCTAAAGTTGAAAAGAATTGGACCAATTAAGCCATAAAAGGTGACTAAAGCAGGTTGTGAATGGGACTAGCAACCTTATCATGTAAAATAATTGCTACTGAGAGCACCACTGCAAATGCATGGATACAGACTTCATGTAATGCCAACTGTAATGGTGGCCCAATACATCACTTGGAGGGAAATGGGTAATCTTCATTCATTGTCAAAAATTTAACTTTTTGAATAAAAATATTACACAAAAAGTATCTAAATATGAAACTGGATAATTTCACAAATACATCATTTTAAAGAAATTGTCCATTTGGATATATTCATTAAATAATTGTGAGATGTTTTTGTTAGCCATTGTGAATACTCTGATATATACATTGAAAACGACAGGTGAACATTGTTCGCAGCCTTTTAAGGCCGCAACGAGACAGCGCATGTTTACA
The DNA here is from genome assembly GCA_036924085.1 of Ariolimax columbianus. Lineage (NCBI taxonomy): Eukaryota > Metazoa > Mollusca > Gastropoda > Stylommatophora > Arionidae > Ariolimax > Ariolimax columbianus. The sequence continues at coordinate 72,251,055 of JAVGWX010000008.1, read as the reverse complement.
ATAAAATGAGAGTAAGCGGAGTAAAATTTATACCAGTGATCCCTCACAATTAAGGCCATATTCACTGAAGAAAACTACATTTGGACACAGTATTCAACAATTGTGAAGTGTTTTAGTGAACATTGTGAAGTGTTTTAGTGGACATTGTGAAGTGTTTTAGTGGACATTGTGAAGTGTTTTAGTGGACATTGTGAAGTGTTTTAGTGGACATTGTGAAGTGTTTTAGTGGACATTGTGAAGTGTTTTAGTGGACATTGTGAAGTGTTTTAATGGACATTGTGAAGTGTTTTGGTGGACATTGTGAAGTGTTTTGGTGGACATTGTGAAGTGTTTTAGTGGACATTGTGAAGTGTTTTAGTGGACATTGTGAAGTGTTTTAGTGGACATTGTGAAGTGTTTTAGTGGACATTGTGAAGTGTTTTGGTGGACATTGTGAAGTGTTTTGGTGGACATTGTGAAGTGTTTTAGTGGACATTGTGAAGTGTTTTAGTGGACATTGTGAAGTGTTTTAGTGGACATTGTGAAGACTGGGATAGCTGTATCGAAAAACAACCAGGGAACACTGATCACAGCATAATTAAAACAACACATGTAGACAAGAAAACTAGGCCAAAACTAGCATGCAACACCCTGCTCATCGGCCATGTCGAACACCATACAGGTCATCTTAACATTGTCGTTGCACTCAGGACTACAACACATCCCTACCATCCCCTCCCTACCATCCCCTATCGTTGGAGGTTTTAGACAAACTCTCTGGTTTTGGAATCCTCTGTAAAATCAGCACTTTGCATACCATAAAAAACAACTCAGAAGGCGAAAACAAAAAAAAGACTAAGCACAAATACCGGACCCATGCATGATCACACCGATGGGAGAGGGTTGAGCCTTGCCTAGTTTGAAACATGCCCAAGACACATCACTCACATGTTGAACATGCAATATTGAGTTGTGATGCCCCTACGACTTCTTATGGTTACAGAAAAGGTGAGACGAGATGAAACCATGTTAACAGTTAGTAGTAAAATGTATTTATTTGTTTATTTATAATAATGTATACACATAGGGTTGTGTACACAAGTAATAAAAGTGTACATGTATTCATAGATATTTCATATTGTCAACATTAAATGTTTGTTGATAATAAACAGTGTACATATTATAATAATTAAGAACAATAAAGAGTGTATTTATGTAAACATATAAGGACAACTGTACACATAATTTATCTTAGCAGATTATTTGAATTTTAAACCATTTGTTTCTTCAGAGAAAAGAGCTGGCAGCTGAAAGAAACAGAGAGTACAATACAATGTTGCGTCACCAAGTTCAGAATGTGAGTGCATAACTTGATTACATGTTGATCTTTTGTTCAACTGCATTGTTTCTGTATTAGGAATTCAAGCTTTCAAAATTTCAAAATTTAGTACAGGTGTATATTTCTATTTTATGACTTTACTGAGTTGAAACCTTGACAGGAGAAAAAGGTCCTGAACAAAATAGAGACATAGACAAAGTAATAGCAAATAGCTATCAATGAAACCAAAACCACTTACACAATCTTCTCCCTATCTCTCAAGCCCCAAGATTGAACCCTTACAGTAAATGATCTGACTTTTCGCCTTGACATAAGTTTAACGTATGTAGGAATAACAGTATCCTCTAGGCTAGTGTGGAAAAACCAGATTAAAAAAGGCATCCAGCAAAGCTAAGAAAAGAATGGTCATAGTCAGAAAAATAGTGATCTCTTAACTTAACGTCTTTATACTGGTTTAGAAGACCCTGCAGAGTCTGTATACAACCAGTTTAATTTACATCACCTTGCTCTAAAAGCTATGCGCATCCAAATTATTCTTAAATGCATTAACTGTCTCTGCCTCCACTACCTCCCCTGGCAATGCATTCCAAGCATTCACCACTCTGTGACTAAAAATATATTTCCTAATATCTAATCTGGACCTCTCTTTAGTCAACTTGTAGCTATGCCCTCTTGTTATTGTGGGTGAGTGGCTGTATTTAAAAAAAACTTGTTATAGTCTAATTTATCCATTCCTCTGATCATCTTATAAACCTGTATTAAGTCACCATGAATTCTTCTCTCTTCTAGACACTAGACCGGTTTTTCTGAGTCTTTCCTCATAACTGTAATTCTGGAATCCCACTATGAGCTTTGTTGCTCTTTTTTGGATTCTTTCCAGCATGTTTATATCCCCTCTATGATAAGGACTCCACATCTGTACACAATACTCCAATCTAGGTCTAACTAATGCTTTATACAGTTTGACCATCACTTCCTTGCTCCTATGTTTAATATTTCTTTTTATAATACCTAACATTGCATTTGCCTTTTTCACTGCTACCTGAACTTGCTCACTCACCTTACCTGTATGATCTATTATAACCCCTAGGTCTCTTTCCTTATCTATCTTTCTAATATTGTTCTCACCCATTTGCTAGCTTACAGACCATTCTCGAATTTTATCTAAATTCGACCTCAATATATCCAATTCTGCTTTAGATGAGACACTACTGCATAGTTTTGTGTCATCAGCAAATTTTGCAATCATGGATCCCATATCAATGTCCAAATCATTTATATATATCAAGAACAAAATTGGTCCCAAAACCGAGCCCTGTGGCTCTCCACTTTTCACTTCACACCACTCAGAGTACTCCTTATTTATGTCCACCCTCTGCCTTCTTCCCGGTAACCAATTTTCAATCCATTTGGCAACGTCCCCGCCGATTCCATGTGATTTTAACTTTCGAAATAATCTTTTATGAAGTACTCTATCAGGCCTTTGCAAAATCTAGATAATGGGGAAAAAAACATGAAAAAAAATGGTAAAAGTTGATTAAGGTTGAGTTTAATCAAAATTTAAAAATGGGTATGGTCAGATACCGCACCATCTGGGGTAGTTGTCTCGCCGCAGCGACTCAATTTCAACCAGTGTTCGTAAAGCGATCTCAGTCCCGCCAGGCGGAGCGATAGCGCGGGCTTGCGGAAAACGCTCGCCTGCCTTTTCCCGTAGAGCGAATTGGGTGCTGTTTGTTGTAGTGGCTCCTCCACCGAGGTGCGCTCGTCTGGTCCGTATCAGGAAACGTGGTCCGTCCGTGGTGATTTATCTAAGGCTTATAGCAGAGCTCGACAGTACGTCTCGCTGGTGGTCCGACTCTCGCAAAGAGCTTGTGACCGGCAAATGGAAAGCAGGAATCGTTGCCTCGAGGCCCTGCGTTCTCCTACGGAGAAGGGCAGGCCGGCAGGCCAAATTGTCTCTAGTCCCAGTGAAATTCATCGCCGAGGTCGTTGGGATCCGTTCTGCACAGAGCGCTGCCATCCCTCCTCGAGCGAGCCCGGTCGGTCGGTCGTCTGGTGCGTGTGGGAGGCCCCTGTCAGGCGGTCCTAGGTCGACGGAGTGAGGGACGGGTGGAACAAACCGTCCGTTTGTCCCGTCAGTCGGTCCCTGCGGCCGTCGTCCCAGCGAGGCTTTTTACACACCCTTCCTCCGCCGACCGGTGTGTGCTGTACGTACGTCTCCGACAGATATCTGGTTGATCCTGCCAGTAGTCATATGCTTGTCTCAAAGATTAAGCCATGCATGTCTAAGTTCACACTGTCTCACGGTGAAACCGCGAATGGCTCATTAAATCAGTCGAGGTTCCTTAGATGACACGATCCTACTTGGATAACTGTGGCAATTCTAGAGCTAATACATGCTTACCAAGCTCCGACCCTCGCGGAAAGAGCGCTTTTATTAGTTCAAAACCAATCGTCGTTTCCCCTCGCGGGGTTGCGGCGTCCCCACTGGTGACTCTGGATAACTTTGTGCTGATCGCATGGCCTCATGTGCCGGCGACGCATCTTTCAAATGTCTGCCCTATCAAATGTCGATGGTACGTGACATGCCTACCATGTTTGTAACGGGTAACGGGGAATCAGGGTTCGATTCCGGAGAGGGAGCATAAGAAACGGCTACCACATCCAAGGAAGGCAGCAGGCGCGCAACTTACCCACTCCCGGCACGGGGAGGTAGTGACGAAAAATAACAATACGGGACTCTTTCGAGGCCCCGTAATTGGAATGAGTATACTTAAACCCTTTAACGAGGATCTATTGGAGGGCAAGTCTGGTGCCAGCAGCCGCGGTAATTCCAGCTCCAATAGCGTATATTAAAGTTGTTGCAGTTAAAAAGCTCGTAGTTGGATGCCGGCTCTCTCCCACGGGTGCTCTTCGCTGAGCGTCCTGGGTGGCCGGCGCGTTTACTTTGAAAAAATTAGAGTGTTCAAAGCAGGCCTCGGCTGCCTGAATAATGGTGCATGGAATAATGGAATAGGACCTCGGTTCTATTTTGTTGGTTTTTGGAACTGGAGGTAATGATTAACAGGGACAAACGGGGGCATTCGTATTGCGGCGTTAGAGGTGAAATTCTTGGATCGCCGCAAGACGAGCTACTGCGAAAGCATTTGTCAAGAATGTTTTCATTAATAAAGAACGAAAGTCAGAGGCGCGAAGACGATCAGATACCGTCGTAGTTCTGACCATAAACGATGCCGACTAGCGATCCGCAGGAGTTGCTTCGATGACTCTGCGGGCAGCTTCCGGGAAACCAAAGTGTTTGGGTTCCGGGGGAAGTATGGTTGCAAAGCTGAAACTTAAAGGAATTGACGGAAGGGCACCACCAGGAGTGGAGCCTGCGGCTTAATTTGACTCAACACGGCCAACACTGAAATAACTGACACGCGAGACCACTTCTCTGGGGTCTAATATTGAACTGGTGCTGGATTTAGACCCTCAGAAATCTGGGGTTATGCCCTCTGAGGCTCGGTTGGTCTGCATTCAGTGTTTGATAAAGGAATTGACGGAAGAGCACTATCAGGAGTGGAGCCTGAGGCTAAAATTGACTAAACACGCCAATAGTGTAGAATGACTGTCAAAAGAGAGCACCCTCGATGGGTCTAATAGTGAACATGTGCTGGTATTAGACCCACGGAAGACAGGTCAGTCTCCAAATCCCCAAATGAAAGAGCGCCTGCTACGGTAATCTGGTCTTCACCCTGCAGAAATCGCAGGCTCCATTGACAAACTAAAAGCCCTCTATTGATACGGTCTGGCTAATATTGAACGGGTGCTGGAAATAGACCCTCTAAAGACAGGTCAGTTTTACCCTACTAATGACAGGACTTTGCTACGGTAATCCTGCTACGCCCGAGAGGAGCCACAGACATTTGGTTCACGTACTAGGCGGATAAGCCAACGGTGCGAGGTGAGGGATTACGGCCGAACGCCTCTAAGCCAAAAATCCTGCCCAAAAGCAGCCCAGCACGAATGCAAAGGGAGGCTTCGACATGGTGGGGACCTGGGGGCCACGCTCCAGCCCCACCCGGTCAAGCCGCAGAATGAGGTCTCTGCCGTCCGCTGATAAAAGCGGGCGGGAAGCTGCTCGATATTCACCCCATACGGCGATGAGGAATGAAATCACTTGTAGAAGACTTAGTTCTCGGTCGGGTGCCCTAAGCAGTAGATCAGCTACCTCACTGCGAACTGCTGAGACTTAACCCTTGACCATGAGATATGTCCTCTCCCTAGGCGGACAACATCTCCGTGCAAGACTAGGCTTGTCACCTGGTCAAATGCACTATTTCGAGAGGAATCACAGGTCGCTGACATTTGGTCCACGTTCTTGGCTGATAAGCTAACATCTGAGGGATTACGGCCGAACGCCTCTAAGCCAGAATCCCGCCCAAAATCTCAGCACCGCTGAGATGGGAGGCTACGACATGGCTGGGGCTTGTGTCCCGGCCCGATCGAGCCGCAGGAATGCACCTGGTAAAATGCACTCCTTCCTCGCTCTTTGCATCTGTCTGCTATCAGTCATTCCAATGGACAGGGGGATGGCGTGGCCTAGTGGTTAAGTGGCACGGCTCACGACCCGAAGGTGCTGGGTTCGATCCCCATGACAGCACCGGCCGTTACCCCGGGGAAGCAAACCCTTAGAAAATGCAGGAGGAAGCAGACCCTTACATAAAATGCATGCTGAAGTCGGATGCACTGGGCCGACAGGCGCAAAAGAAAAACCACAGTGTAACGCACACACGCCTTGGGGAAAAAGATAAATAAGGCGAACGCAAAAAAAAAAAAAAAAAATTCCAATGGACGCAGAAGAGATGCAGTCCAGCGGACATTGCACCTCCTGTCCTATGGTGACAAGCTCCCGGGTGGCGGGAAATGCTAGGCGTACCATCACTGCAGATGAGCCGAGAAAATAAAGCGAGCAAAAAGATACCTCACTCATATGCATATGCTACGTTTCTGGCAGGACGTGACGATCCTGGGAAAAAGTCACACTGGACTGCCTCTCTTCCGGGATAGTACAAACTAGTACATAGTCCATCATATCATTGCCAAACGCTATAGACACGAGTAGGGATGACTCGATAGTCCTGCAAGACAACTTCCCAAGAGAGACAACTCTGACCAAAAACAACTGCTGCCTTGCAGTCAGGCTGGGGACAGCCAAAGGCTAAGGAGGGCAACCCTACAGAAACGCCTGTTGAAATCGGATGCACTGAGCCACTGGCTAACAAATTAAATCAGTGCAACGTAAATATCGCTGTAAACAGCGTACGATGAAGAAGAAGAAGATACCGCACCGAGACGAGAACACAAACAAAACCTATGTTACGACCAATAGGTCTTCATCAGGGACAACAATACTGAACTAACAAATCAACATATAAGGAAAAAATGGTCAACTGATAGTAGATCCAGTCTGAATCTAGATAAATAACGTCCACTGGCTCCCCTTTATCTATCATTTTGGTAACCACCTCAATGAATTCTAATAGATTTGTTAAGCATGATCTCCCTCTAGTAAACCCATGCTGACTATCTCTAGTTAGATTAAATTAAAATCTCAACATAGGCAGATCGCACAAGTACCGTAAAGAAACCGTACACAGGCTATTTGGGACCAGTGCTAGAATACAGGATAGCAGCATTATCCATAGCAACAAGAAATAACTTAAACAAAATTAAATGCAACCCAAAAACCAAGGTATACATATTACTGGAGCTATGGGAACAACACCAATAAATGCAATGGAGAACATTGCAAGAATAGAAAATATAGAGAAGCTCAGAGATAAAAAAACACACTCTCCAGCAGGGGAAGAAGTTAAAACGAGTGCCAAATCATTCAATATATGGCAGGAGAAATCACATTAAAGAAAAACCTTTTCAGAGCAAAAACAAAAGATCTTGCAAGACTCAAAGAGCAAACAATCATAAGCCAGGCAGTAGCTAGAGACCTAAAATAAACTTCCTAAATTTCACCTTGGAAAAAAGCAAAATTCTCTGGGATGGTAGAAACAGGTCTTTCCGATTTGACCTAGCTAGGTGGTGCATGGATGGCTAGGAAGTGGGATCATTTTCCTTAGTTCCCTTCATTATGGATAGGGTCATTTTCCATCCTTAATGTCCATGGTCTGTTTTAAGAGCTGATGGATAGGTATGTCCTTGGCCTTATTTAATAGCATCAGTTTGGCATGGTGAATATGCACTTGAGACCTGTCTGTTTGATGACTTGGGATTTGTTGCTCAATAATACCAGTAGATCACAAGGATGCAGCTCTGACTATGCATGTGGAAGGTTTCAATGCGCTTCTACTTGCTCTGCAGAATAGTCCAAGCTTCGAAACTATACAGAAGGATTGTGACGACACAGGTTATGTAAATCTGTAGCTTGTTTTTGAAGGAAAGCCTTTGCCTTTCTAGACGATGTAGGGCATTCATAGAAGCGGTCACTTTGAATGATTTCCGGATAGCTATGTGCATCAGAGTTTTGTTTGCTACCCAGGTAAATGAAATCCTCAGTGGAGTTAACATAATTGCCATCGGCAGTAGTTCCTCTCATTGTTGGGTTATGGACCAGATTTTGTATCTTGGTTCTTGCCCATGAGATGTGGAAGGCTGATCTAGATGTAAGATATTCTAGGTGCTCCAGTAGTTTTATCAGGGACTGAGGGTGTGCCTAGTCATCTATGTAGCCTATGTCAGTCACATGCAGCTGTCCAATGGTGATCACTGGGTTGTGTGTCTCCAGCCAATTGAGGATCCAGTTCATGCCTTGGCAGAGCACGGCCGGGGCGAAGATACATCCTTGTAGGACACTGGATGATATAGAGAACCTGTCAGAGAGAGATTGTGACCCAGACGAACTCTTGCTCCAGTGATGCAATGTATCTGCTCAATTATCCCATTGCTCAATTAACCAAACCCCCAAATCCTGGAGAAATATTTACTCCCTTAGTTTGACCTTTCTCCTCTAATGACCTGTTTGTTGTGGCTGAATCTGCCAGAACCACATGACATCTGCTAATTCACTTCAAGGTGTGATGCTTAAGCAATGATTTTGTATGTTAAATAGTACTTCGTTTTGTATCCAGAAAAATAATAGAGGTGTTGATGCCCCATTTGCTGGTCCAAAGCAGGGATGGAGCACACCCACATATGAGGAAGTCCTAGACCAGAAACGAGCCCAGGAAAGCAATTACAGGCAAGTATTGTAATTAGTGGTTTTCACCCTCTTCTAGGACTTGAAGCACTTGCTCCATATTATCATGACATATTTGTCTACTTAAAAGTAAAACCTAAGAACGAGAACAAATATCTGGCAGACAATTTGTTTGTTTTCAGGAAAGAGTTTCAACAATTAAAACATGAAATGTTATGCATTATCAAAAAATTCAGGCTGCTGTCATTGCCCATATGTTTCTAAGGGTTTGAAAGGGGAGAAAAGAATGGTTACACTGTAACCTGCCAGGCATGACGCAAGAGGTTATTTGTGAAGGAAACATATGCATGGTATAAATAAAGCAAACAAAATCAGGCTTTTGTCAGTATTTTTAGAATGTTGTACAAAGGTGGCGAATGAAGTGGAAATCTGATATTTTGATACTGAGGGTAAAATATACAAAAACAATTCTGTTTCTGTATTGCCAACAAGTGTAGGACACAAGAACTAGGCTTTTAGGATTATCTTGGACAATGCTGTTGTGTGGTTAGGGATAAATTGTATGCAACAACAGCTGGTAAAGCATAACAATGTTGTCTGTACATTTACAAATTCTAACCAGAATAATGTATAAAAAGCTTTATATGGAAGACCTAAGGTAGAGCAAGCAGGATTTCAATAAAGACAGTGATATATATATATATATATATATATATATATATATATATATATATATATATATATATATATATATATATATATATATATATATATATATATATATATATACGCCAAAAGGCAACACTTAAATTATCTTAGTTCAGTCAAATGCAAACACTTTTTTATTGTAGAATTGTTTTACTATGAAAAAGCCATTACAAGTGTAGACTGTACAGTGATAAGTGAAATCATGGAACATTAGTAGCATCGAGAGACAAGGTTACAAATGCGAAGGTGCATTCTCGCACTGGTCTTCCAAGTATGTACACCCTCCATTGCCAATGAAGACTGCGATGACTTGGTAATGTTAGTCGCATGGAAGATGGTCGCATCTTCAAAGGTATTCTGGACAGCTGGCGTGTGGTAAAAGAACAGCTGTCAAGAACAGCTGTCCAACCACAGCTGCGGTACAAAGATGCTTGTAAATGGGACATAAAGGCTCTGGATATGGATCTGACATCTTGGGAAGAAATAGCTGTAGACCTATCCAAATGGAGATGTAACCTGAAGAGCCACCTTAGGCTGGGCGAAAATAAGCTCATGCAATACAGGAAAGTGAAGAGACAACGCAGAAAGGAAAAGGACAACCAAAAACTCAGTAGAGAGTTGCTAATCCAAGGTCGCATCGATCTATAGTCAGACATGACTGAAAAGGTGCTACAACTACAATAGCAGAGGAAATTGTAAACATTGTACAGAACTTCAATGAAGAGATCACATTCAGAATATCTCAAATGGGAAATGGTTAGAACTTGTTGCAATGAAGAGATCGCATCCAGAATAGCTCTAATGGGAAATGGTTAGAACTTGTTGAAATTTAAACTTAGGTCACACTTTAATAAATAAAACAATAACAATATTTGTGTTCGCCTGATTTCTCTAATCCCCAAGGCGGTATGCGTTGCATTGTGGTTTATTTTGCGCCTGTCAGCCCAATGCATCCAACTTCAGCATGCATTTATTTAAGGGTCTACTTCCTCCTGCATTTTCTAAGGGTTTGCTTCCCCTGGGTAACGGCCTATACTGTGATGGTTGTGAGCCGTGTCACTTAACCACTAGCCCACGCTGTCCCCTTAATCAAAGTTTTGATCTCCCTGTGGAGCATTGGTCTTCAACACATACACACCATGTCATCAAATGTTGACCTGCCCATATCTGTTGAAGTTATAGTGGCAAACATTTTCTTCAGGATGTGGTAGCCAGCACCGTGCCCAACCCTCCTTAGTCACTTCCTATGATATATTCACAGGTTACAGTGTTACTATTCTTTGCTTACCTTTCAGGTTCCAGTAACACTCATAGAGATGAATGGCTAGATAACTAAAGAAGTGCAGTGTTATTTGTTGGAGAAGGGAAAAATCAGAATGTCCTCTTATATGAAAGCTGAAGAAGATGTCTCAAAATAAGAATAGGTGGAATGAAGAAACCGTTGAAGGAACAATAGGGATAAAGTAAATAATTATATTTATATGCAATTATTTTGAACAAAGTCAAGACATTTGTCTAATGGTAGACCATGTATTATGAAAATCACAATATTTCATATACACTTTTTATATTTATTACTTTATTAAAATTGTTTTAATTTTGTAGACGAGCTAATGACACTATTTATGAAACCAATCTCCATGCACTGGAGGTAAGTGTTCTTTTCTGTATTTTGTATTATTTACCAGAAAGAGTTCCTGTTATAATTTGTGCATGGTGTTTTGTTCTATTACTAATTTAAAATTTAATGCATGAATTATTTAATTCTGTGCTCACTTACATTTGATTTGTGGATAGTATTTTTCATCTCTTACAGTTGTTGTAGTAATAATCATTTATGTTTTTTGTGCATGCATTAATAATCTCAGCATTTCAGTTAGCATTGATACATTTTAACATGCAGAAAGTTTTTTCTTCTCTTTTCTCCTATTGCTTGCTTGGTATAAACTGTAGACCAGATGATATACTCTATAGACCAGATGGCATAATCTATTGACCAGATGATATAATCTATTGGCCAGATGATATAATCTATTTACCAGATGATATAATCTATATACCAGATGATATAATCTATAGACCAGATGGTATAATCTATAGACTAGATAATATAATCTATAGACCAGATGGTATAATCTATAGAATAGATGATATAATCTATAGACTAGATGATATAATCTATTGGCCAGATGATATAATCTATTTACCAGATGATATAATCTATATACCAGATGATATAATCTATAGACCAGATGGTATAATCTATAGACTAGATGATATAATCTATAGACCTGATGATATAATCTATAGACCTGATGATATAATCACGTAATTAGACATTTTGTAAATGTAATTTGAAATTTAAAAAAAACATCAGTGTCTGAATGACATTTTTCAATCATTAGAGATAAAGGATTTCTAAAACAGTTAATCAAATTTATCCAGAGTACATTTCCTGATAATCCAATACTTACAGTGATCAAAAATGGTTGCTGTTTTGTTATAGAAAATAGGTGGCATATATTGTGTAACATGTTCAGGTAACAAAATTATGGAAATACACAGCTATAAATGTTCTGCCCGTTGGTTACTGTGCTCATGATGCTTATTTTGTTACAGTAGTAAATAATTATTAGTGTAAACAGTACCAATCTCATGCTTTTAGTTTGCAGTTTTAAAACATTTGTGTATTTGTTTTGTTTCTAACAGCAGTGAAGAAGTATTAATGTGCTTATGTACCATATATTTACATAATATATGAGGGCAAGTCAGTATGTAAGTTACAAACTGATATGGGATAGCTGAGAAATATAGTTGGTGGTTTTTTAAAGTGTCATTAGGTGACAGCAACATCCAGCTTTGTGATTACTGTAGGTAGCAGACGCTAGGTGTTGCATGCATGTGTGGAGCTCAAATACAAAATGGCGGAGGGGGCTCACAGAGTTGAAAGTCAAAGAACAGCATGTTATTGTGTGTTTTTGGGGGGTAAATTGACATCCTGTAAAGGATATTTATAAGGAAATGCTTCCTGTTTACATTTAAAAGTGTTTGTTGCATAAAGCGGTACATTACCGGGTCGATTGATTTTCTCATGGATGCTAAAATATTTATGATGTTGCCTAACCTGGTCTGCCTGTTGAGATTGCATCAGAAGCATCGATGTGGTGAAAGACAGTGTAGCTGCTGCAATAGGGTGATTGTATGGCTTAGCTTAAAGCATGATGCATAACCCACCTTGATGTGAAACGTTTCACGAATGACGTGCAAATGAATGTGATCAAATGAATGTGACGTGCAAATGTGGTTGAGGCAGCAAGTCAAACTTCTATGCTACAGGTTTTGGTGAACTGATAAAGTGATGAGTGTATCAATGGGGAAAATTATGTTGAAAAATAAGGGGCAATGCAAGTGCAATAATAAATGGTTTTCAAGTTTGTTTTTCATTTAGTTTTAAAAAAAAAGTCATTTGTGACACATTTACTGACTTGCCCTCATATATTTGTTTGTTCTGTATGTCTTTTATCATTGTTTAAAATTATTTTAACATAAGAAAATCATCCTTGTTACTTTCATCTGCATTACTTTCAAATTGTTTCATACTACTCAAATGAATTGTAACATTTAGTTTCAGTTTGTTTTTCATTTAGTATTATTTATTATTCTCTTGGCTAAAATTGGCTGTTAATTCATATTCGACCTTTAACTTGGTTTTTCATGCTACTTTGGCTTGATGTGTGATACTTCCTGCTATCTTGTACTCCTATTTATATGAGGCCTTCTATACAAGAAGGCCATACTCTTCATGAGTGTGAGTTCCAGTTTATTGAAAATTGTAAAAGCTTTTATCATTGTAACTTATTGTGCGAAGGATGCCATGCCTGTTATTGCTTGAATTTTCGGAATTTTTACAACACTCACCAAACAAAGTATGCAGGTTGAAATGTCAGTTGTTTTCCATTAAACATAGCACACTCATTTGTAATCATGTTTCACGAACTAAACGGAAAGAGGCACTAGCCAAACTAAGTCACTGTACATTTAAAAAATGGTCTGACTTTACCAAGTTCTACACGTTAATTAACCATAAAGTGTAGACTTCTTTTTTTTTTTTTTTTTTAATAAATTTAACAGACTAAGGTATATGAGCTGTATGCTCAACCTCCCTTAGTCACATCTTACAACACGCTTGGGAGGTTACAGCATTACTATTCTTTACTCATCCTTTGGTCCCAATAACATGTGGACATGTCAAGAATATAGTTTGTATAATGCCTGCTCTAACTAATTTCATAGTCTTCTTCTTCTTCTTCTTCTGCGTTCGTTCTCAATCTCCCGCTACCAAACCCTGAAAGGGCTTAAGTAGCAGAATGTAGTCCAGAGAACGGAATGCATTGTGTCGTAGCTTACAGATTGACTGCGATATTTGCACCTTTCGGTCCAACACATTCGACTTCAGCAAGCATTTTTTGAGTACCGGGTTAGCATTCCCTCTTCAATCCCTTCTCCTTAGCCAGTCTGCCCTGCTGCAGCCTTTTATCCAGGATCACCACGTGGAGGTGTAGAAGGGTCTTGGCAGCTCTGGTTCGCTGGCCCTTGCGCTAGCAGTCAGCTATGGGTCGCTGACCACTGCAGCTCATGCGCTGCTCAGCGTCTTGTTCCCATTTCATAGTATTCAAATGTCTACATAGGGGACAGCGTGGCCTAGTGGTTAAGTGGCATGGCTCACGATCCGAAGGTGCTGGGTTCGATCCCCATCACAGCACCGGCCGTTACCCTGGGGAAGCAAACCCTTAGAAAATACAGGAGGAAGCAGACCCTTGCATAAAATGCGTGCTGAAGTCGGATGCACTGGGTCGACAGGCGCAAAATAAAAAACCACAGTGCAACGCACACCACCTTGGGGAATAGAGAAATAAGGCAAATCTATAAAATTAAACTCTTATATTGAGACAGCTTTAAATTTATATTTGGTAATGACATTTGATGTCATATAAAACTTCATATAGCCACTATATCTAGGTATCTAGGTTTGTAAAAATGGCAAATACACTCTTCTTGTATGGATGGCCTCATAAGTGCAAAGTTTTTTAACATAAGATTAGTTAGCATACAGGGAAGGCTCTTTGCATTGAATAATTGTGTTCATGGTGATAGGTTTTGTCATTAAATACTGGACACAGATCTGAAGTTATGAGGAGAAAGAAATAGAAAGGAAGTGAGAGAGAGGAAATGAGAAAGAGAGAGAGAGATAATAATATTGTTGAAATAGAAAGAAGAAAAAGGGAAGAGAAAAAGATTCGGAAGTGCAGCAAGGAAAAAAAAGAAGATGATTAATTATAGATCAAAGATATTTTGAAATTATAATAAGTAAAAAAAGTTAAACATATAGATCTAATTATCAAAATGGAATAACACAAAAGTAAAGAAAATGATCTATTTTAGCACACACACATGCAGCTAGAAATAAAATATGACTATATATATATATATATATGGAGAAAGAGAGGTATGCATGCGTGTAATGATATTCACATGTATGTATAATTTATACTTATATGTTTCTGCACATAAGTGGATATACAAGGGGGCTTCAAATGAAAAACCTTAAAAGTGGGATAGAAATTAGAAAAAAAAACCATGCCTTTGTATTGTAACTTGTTAATATAGTTGCTAAGGATGTCAAGAGTGTCCTGCACATGCCATCATGATGCAGACAACTATCATGATGGCATAATTGCAGTTAAAAGATAGCCACCCCACTATTGACATGCACCAATGAGGAGCAGGGTTCTGTTACCCTTTTATTGAGTAGCGAAGGGGTGAAACCTATAGAAATTCATCAGCTATAAAGGTTCAGTACTGTGATGCATGACTTTCAGTCCAGCAAGTGTATGAGTGGAGTAGGAAGTTACAAAACGGTGTGAGTTCTGTGACAGACTGTTCACGAGCAGGTCAGTCACACTGAGTAGTGACCCCAGAGTCGATTGCAGCTGTTGACCGCCTTGTAGAGAAAAATTGCAGATTGAATGTCACTGAAATTGTTGCACATCTGAACATCAGTCAAGGCTCATCACACCACGTGATCCACGATGTGCTACAGTACCACAAAGTGTCTGCAAGATGGATGACAGTGCAGTTTAGTCCAGAATTGAAACAATGAAGTGTTGATGTCTGTCAGGAACTTTTGCAGCATTTTGAATCAGAAGATGATGGTTTGATAGCAAGAATTGTTACTTGAGATGAAACCTTGGTTCACTAACATAAGTCTAAAATTAAGAGAGCGAGCACGGAATAGCGCCAACCCTCCTCATCGAAACTGAAGAAGTTTTGCAAGCAGCAATCTGCACGGAAGGTTATGCTGACGCTCTAATGGAATGAACGAGGCACGTTTTTTAGAGCACTACATGCCCACTGTCATCAGTGCCACGTATACAGATCTTCTCAAAAATCATCTTCGTAAAGGAATCCTTTTGCAACATGACAATGCTCGACCCCATACTGCCTGTGCAACGGCTGCGACCATCAAGGACCTCTATTTTCAGTGTCTGACACATTCATCGTACTCACTCGATGCTGGGGGTCTTGTATCAGATGCAATGGTGACTACGTTGAAAGATAATACAGTTGTGTTTTATTTTTTCAGAATAAATTTACCAAAAATATATTTAAGGTTTTCATTTGAAGCACCCTCATACATGCATATTAAAAAAATTATATCTGTATGTATACATGCTCTCTCATTTGATACTGAGGACAGAAATAAGAGCATAGAATAGTAGCACTGTAGCCTGCCAGACATATAAGAGGCTACTAAGGTGGGTTGGTCATTTGACAGGCTACCTCATCCTGTAAAAACTAAAAAAAAAAAAAGTAACACAACAAAAATAGTGTCTCTAAAAATAGTTCAGTGACACAGCTCACAATCTGAAGGTGCTGGGTTCACTCCCCAATCACAGCACCGGCCGTTACCCCAGGGAAGCAAATCCTTAGAGAATGCAGGAGGAAGCAGAACCTTACATAAAATGGATACAGAAGTCGGATGCACTGGACTGACAGGCGCAAAATAAAAACATAGTACAACGCACACCACCTTTGGGAAAAGAGAAATAAGGCAAACATTAAAAAACGAACCAAAAAAAAATAAGCCATTGCACTCCAGGGTAGAAAAGGAGTGACTAAGTAAGTAAGTGTTTACATGCTTATTTGTGAGTGTGTGTCTAGAGTGTATGTGAGTGTAAATGAGTGAATATGTGTGAGTGTAAATTATGTGCAACGATTTGCACATGGGGGCTTGTGTATGTGCATTTTGTATTAATTTATTTCTTGAAAGACATCTTTTAAAATGAATAAATTTTAAGTAATTGATTCACTGTTTCTTAGGGTTAGTGAAAGGTAGTTTTGGGGGATATGAAATTGGATCCCTTTCAAACTGTTACTCTCAAATGTTATAGATTTTTGTTTCACTTATTTGTTTCCTTCACTCCATCACTCTGCGCCTGTTTATTTGGGTTAATAGACAGAGCGAAGGATAAGAGAACTGCAGAAAGACTTAGCAAGCAAGTAAGTAAGCATAACAGATGTCACTATATGTCTCATCTTTGACAAGAGCTGCAGTTAAGAAAAGGAAAAGCAAATACTGATTATAAAATATAAATTAATAGGAAGTTTTACTCAATTGATTTTATGATTTTAAAATGTAAGAAATAAAATTATTCAGGAACTTATCATATTTTTTTAAGTTAACTTTATTTTTTGTTGTTATTCAATTACCATTACTCAGATTCAGAAGATAATTTTAATGTAGCAAAGATTTATTAAATAAATAATGAAGTTGAAAAACTTTGCAGATGTTTATAAAGGTAGAACATATTTATAAATTGTTAGAATTGTAAAGTTATTTTAGTTTGGGAAGCATGTTTTTGAGGCAAAGAGGGTAGGAGCACTCTGTGACAACAGACACAAGGAAAAATACAGTTGGTCGCAGCCAAAATTGCTGGGGAAAGAGACAGGATGACAGAAGGAAGACATAATTAAATATCATGGCAAATAGTCAACAACAAAGCTGATAAACAGCCTTAGGGACTGGAAGTTACTGATGTACATGATCACTTCTACAAGTCAGCACAGTGTATGAACAAATATTTGCGCAGCACACCTTGCAGGTCCTATATTTAAACAGGAATGTATCATAAAAAATTTAATAAGTATTGGAACTAAAATCATGTTATATCTATGATAAAATCAACAATATAAAATTGATGTATAATTCATGTCAGCTGATCAATAAGAATGTAGCTCTGTTTGTATAGTTCTATAATCAGGTCTTTTGGTATGGCCTCTATATAGAAGAAACTTAATGCGTTGGTTCCATATGTGTGTGTTAGCAAGCAAATAAGCAGGCAAATGTGTTAGTGATTGAGGAAATGAATTAGTATTGTTCTTGAAATAGTTATAAAGTTAGTTATAACTATACAAAAATAGAAAGTTTACTTTATTGGTGGTAGCCATCATTACCATCACATCTTCTTCTGCGTTCGTTCTCAATCTCCCACTACCAAGCCTGAACAGGGCTTTACAAGTAGCAGGACCATCACATCTAATTGGGCGTCCAATCGCTTGTTTTTTTATTATTAATTTTTCTTGACAGTGATGCTAGTTGTCATGTTATTAGAGTAAAACTGTTTTAAAAACAAAGAAATGAGCGTTTTTTTCAATATGCAATATGAATATGCTTTATTGCGAGTAAAGTCCATTGTAATCTCACGGTTATATGTGTGAAGCTTTGCTTCATATCGTTTAATGGACATCTTACAGGAACTATTTTAGTCCTGGTTCTTGTCTGTTAGCAAATCTTCCCACTTGGATTATCATCATTGAAAAGTCATGGCAATATACATTGTAAAGAAATAAGCTGAACAAATTGCTTATGAGTCAAGTCAGTGAAATTATTTATATATTTTTATGATTACAAAATATAAAGTCAGAATCATCTGTTTTTTTTTACACATACACATCTCAGCATGCTAAAGTCAAATTTCTTTTCTTTACTGCCTATTTCCATTGTGAGAAGTTTGGTATATTATATTTGATACTTCATTAACATTTTACTGAATAAAAATGTTTAAAATGTGTGATATTATGCTGGAGTTTTATATTGCAAAAATGAATATGTCAGAGTCCAATCATATTCTGTAGTGAATGGGATAAAGGATACATTTTTATTTATTTTGTACTGAAAAATATTGTTTCATTATTTTACTGCAATATTTTGTAAACTTTCATCTGTCTCAAAGCAGTCCTTTAGCTTTTGATCCAGGTTCCTCAGAACTTGTGAGAGAACAAAAGAATGTGGTATTTTGAACTGAATATTGTTAAACTTATCAGTGCTGCTTGCTTGATTTCAATATTTGCATTATTACTTTGCCATTAATTTAGAATTTTGCACTACCATTTTAATTAAATAATTTAATTTATTTGTGTATTAGAATTAGTTGCATAAACATTTAATATTCATATGTTTACTATTGTTTCTCCATATTAATATATTTACAAATGAGTTCTTAGTCGAGAGATGCTCAGAAAGTAATGCCTGCAGTTTTTTATTTCTGAAATTATTTATTCACTGTGTATGAAAATCATGCACAGTATAACTGGATGTTTTTTTTATGCATGCTATTTATACATGCTTCAACTGCCGCAAGACCAAAACAATGGCATGCATGCTTTTCCTGTACTAGCTCGTTTCCTGTTCATGTATCCATGTTCCTTTGACATCGTGGTTGGTTGTGAGACTTTTAGAAACCCATCTTGTGCATACCTTTGAATATCCAAGATTGTAGAGAATTTTCATTGCTGACTGAAAGCTGTAGTGCCGTCTTCTTCTTCTTCAGCGTTTGTTCTCAATCTCCACCTACCAAGCCCTGAACAGGACTTTGCAAGTAGCAGAATGTAGTCTGGAGACGGAATGCATTGTGCTGCTAGTTTACAGCTTGACTGCGATATTTGCACCTTTCGGTCTGACACATCCGTCTTCTGCAGAGCTGTAGTGCCAATTGTTGACTTGTGATGTGATGATCCTCATAAATAATGACTTCGGCGCTCTGCAATATGTCTGGGCTGGTGTTGGTTGAAGGATTTCCTAATCACTGCTGATCATGCAGTTCCATTTCTCTACTTATTTAAGCTTCAACTTACTGAACCAAGCATCAAACTGTGCTCCTGTCTGCTGCACAACTTCCATACACCACACATAAATGTCTGGGTATGTTCCCAAAACTTTCATTCTCCGCCATGAAGAATTCAATTACAGCTTGTTGTTTGTAACGAATGTTGCACACAGACACCATTTCAATTGCTGTTGGAACACAGTGCAATTACATTTTGTAACCTGTAAATTTTCATTTTGCTATCGTTATTCTCGTATGAGAAAAAAAAAATGTAGGCCATTACTTTCTAAACAGCCCTTGTGCGTGTGTGTATATATATATATACAAAATTGAGTCAGTTAATGTCTAGACATACTTGGGGGAATGAGCCAGTTTTTCACGCTTTCATGCATTTCATTACCATTTAATTATTTTACATAAGTATTTAGCTAAGAATGGCATTGGACTGCCAAGAGCAGGCTTTGCTCAGCAGCTATAGGATAGCGTCAACAACATATATTTAGTATGTACAGTTTTTAAATGCTGGTTATTTAGGAGGATTCTAAATTTAGAAAATTGAATGAACAAAATTGAGGAAGCTCATCTTAAGAACATCAGGAACAGTGTATTCTTTTAGAAAAAGAGGACTTTGAAGAAGATCTAACAGGGACTAGGGCTGATGTTGATGGCTTGGAATCTAAAAATGTTTAAGGGGAACTCAGTGGTCTTGAGGTAAGGTGTCCGCCTCAGGTGCCGGAGGTTGAATCATAGTGAGACTTGGATTTCTTTCACGTGAGTCTTCTGGTAAAAATTCCCTTGATCTCTGGGTAGTGAGATCGGACTTCCGTGTTCAGTGTCGAGCACGCAAAAAATTCCTTGGCAATTGGAAATTGAAAAAAGCAGGCTTAACGTCCGCTGCCTGGATAAAATTCAAATTCAAAATCTACCCAAGTTATTTGTACCTTTCCCCAGGTGGTTTGTTAAGAGCAGCTATAGATTGCACATACCTGGCTGCGAGTCTACTTAGGTCTAGTGTTTGAGTTCATTAAGATAGACTAGCACATCGGTAAAAACCACCCTCCAAGAAATTGGTTGTATACAGACTCTATAGAGTCTTCTAAACTAGTATAAAGATGTTAAGTTAAGTAAAAGTATTATGGGGATGGTTACACAAAAATAAATATGAACTATTTACAGTATAATTACAAAAAAAATGTAGAATGAATAGTTGGAGTATTTTAATCAGTTATATTAATATGGTTTGATCACAAATAAAAGCCGTTCAATTTGGACAATTTCAATAAAAGTTGACACTGAATAGCTTATTTTCAAACCAAGAAATTTTGAAATGTTAAAAGTGAAAATCAATGAAAGAGCAAAACAATTAAGCACAGAAAGTTGAGGTATTGTTGTATATCTATCTACACACACTCATACCTACATTTCTCTAGCTATTATTATTTTTTAACATTAGGTTGCTTGTCCATCATGCAACTATTTATCCCAGAACTTTTCTGATCTTAAAAGACCCTACTCGTTACCCTGTTTACATCCAAATTAGCTCTTAGATATACTAGGACACTCACATCTTAAAATCTTATAATTTAGTAAACATTATCAGTGTTATCTTGGCTCAAAAGAGGAGCAAAGACTAGTTACACTGTAAACCTACCAAGCATGTATTATTTATCATTGGACATCGGGCCTGCTACCTCATTCTAAAGATACTACAAGTAAAATATAAAAGAGAACCTCTACATTCTACGGAAGAATAGAAGTGACTAAATCGAGTCAGTGAAGATAGTGTATTTTTAATGATGCATTTTTGGCAATAAATTCTCAGTTAATAATATTTATCTGATGTTTTAAAAAAGTGATCACTCTAAAAACAATGGTAAATACTGAAGGGTCTTATTTTACATTGTTTCTTTTAGTTTATAAGAATTCACTTTTATGACTAAGTGTCAATAAATAAACACATTCAGGTGGTAGTCCATCATAAAAAGGACAAGAAAGAAGGTTCTGTTATCAATGCTAATGCAGATGAAAAACCTTGAAAATATTCTGTATTGGATATTGCTATTCTTTCTCTAAGGATAATGAACATTAAACCAGACTTTTGGAACACATTTCTTTAATGCATATAATATGTAAATTTTATGAGAACTGAACATTTGGACCAATGCCTTTATTTAAATAAAAATATATACTAAAACAATTTGATTTGAAAAAAATATTTATACATTTTTGCAGGTAAGGAATTAATACCATTCAAATACAGTATAAATTGGGATTAATTTTACAACGTATTTGATGAATAAAACTATACCTTAATTTATTTTTAAACATTTGGTTACTTGTCCAACATTCTGCCCTTTATTCAAAAGAACTCTTTGACCTTGAAGATAGCTTTAGCATCAATCCAGATTATCTCTTGGACTTACTGGAACACTGACTTCTCCACATAATCAGACAAATCAGTATTTTGGCATTTTAAACGATATTTTGAGACCTTATAACTGTTGACAAATTTATTAAAATTTATATATCAACGTTTAAAGTCGCTATATTTTTTCCTTTGTAGGCTGAGGAAATGAAAGTTCACAGTTCTAATATTTCCGTGATGTTTTAGAAAAAGTCATAATTCTAAAACAGTTTTAAAAACATTTCAAGCTAGTTTTGATACTATTTATTTGTAAGCACAGGATTAGTAGAGCAACACGATTTTAGATTTGCTAGAATTTCAAATTAAAATTGTCACCTGTACAATTGTTCAGGATTTTCTCACTAGTAGACAAGATAATTGAGTCAATTTTGTGTGCATGTGTAAATGGAATAGAACATATTAACCCACATTAAGTATATAGAATTTGTTTGGTTATCTCACACTATCTCTCTCTCTTGCTCTCTGTGTCTCTTTCCCTTTCTCAGTCTCTGTCTCTCTCTTCCCCTAGCTCTCTCTGTCTATCTATCTCTTTCTCTTATTTGATGTATGTAAACTTGTGCCACTGTTTCCAAAGTATACAACTTTGTCACTCATAAATATTGCATGCGATATATCTGCAATTATTATTACAATTGTTTCAGCATGCATGTCATGTCTATTCTTGCATGAGTCAACTTTTGATCTGCTATCTGTTTTATATTTAAATCTTAGTTTCTCTGATATTTATGACTATTTGCAGTTGATCAAACCATCTTAGAGAGCTTGCCTTTAGTGTGTTAGTTATTATTAGATCTATTTAGCTATTTTGTATAACTGACGTCACACAGTATGAAATATTTAGCATTAAATTGAAGAGTAAAATATACTTTAAAAATGAGCAAGATATAAATTGTAAATTATTTTAGGGCACAAATTTATTTTATTTTCTCAGTTGGTACACAAACATTCATGGGCGTCTCAGTCTCTGTAGACCATGAGCATGACACCCTGTGAGTAGCCTCTCCAGGGCACAAGCCTTGGCGCTGAATATGGAAACCTTGGGCTTCCCAAAACTACAGGATCCCCCTCTTGTCCTCACTGATGTAATCCAAAGGAATTCAAAGCATGACAATTTTGCCGAAATAATTCCACAATTTTGAAACCATCCACCTTAGGTGCTACCACTCTGGATTTTCTGTCTTGGTTTACTCCTGCAGCCCTATCCTTTCCCAAGAATTTTACAAGGCAGTGGAGTCGTTTGTTGTTCACAGATGCTAGTTACTTGAGAAATCCAATGATACTCTCATCATCACAGAACTAACCAGCACTTGTGGGTTTAAAATCAGTTCCCTCTCTCCTAAGCGGACTGCCTGAACAGGCTAACGAGCTTCGTCTATCCGGGATTTAGAGTCAGAGTTTACCTTCTCTTAGATTGGCTATCAACCAAGGCTAATGAGCCCAATCAGGTCGCCCAGTTATACCGCCGGGTTCTCGGTCGCGCCCCACAGTAGGCTCTGTAAGAAACTGGGGCCTCTCATGCTGGGGACACAATAATGCATGGAAACTCCTGCCTGGCAAGCCAAACAGTGAATCTAGTGGTGATCTCTACACCTGGAAAGGAGAGGCTTATAACAGGCGCTTCACTTTAATGAGCGGATGTCCCGCCAAGACCTTGCTACCCCCCACACAAACATTATATAGATATTAACATAAAATATTTTGTATGAAGTTTAAATATTCTTACTTTTTAGTAAGCATCAAATGAACAATAAATATTTAACTTTCATTTAGGGGAAGAATGAATAGAAAATACTTCTTAACAAGTATTAAATAATAAATATTTAACTTTCATTTAGGGGAAGAATGAATAGAAAATACTTCTTAACAAGTATTAAATAATAAATATTTAAACAATTTTATTCTTTTATATTCTGCTTTCTTCTCGGCTTCATTAAATTCTAGTACTACTATCAGTGGTGTTATTTGTTTAGATATATTACAGTGTTGCAGAATATTTCCATTTCACTAATTGTCAATAGTCTTAACACCAGGCAGTGTAAAAATAAACAGTCTGAAGTAAGTGTATTACAGTATTTATGTCTTTTCTCTTAGAGCAGGTGTAACATTATAAGCCATAAGTATTTATAATAACAGTTTTGATAAACTTTGTTTCATTTAAAAATTGCCAGATAGTTTTCTGTTATTGTTCTATTGTCACTAAAATAAGTGATGCTCAGATGAAAACTTTATTTACCAATGTTTATCAATGCTATAAAGTACAGGCTGTCATTTATGTCTAATTAAATGATCATGACCAATTTACATTAATCCTTGTATAAAGGCTATATTTTATCACGACTTGTAAACGTAACGTTTTTATACTGGTTTAAAAGACTCATCAGAGTCTGTATACAATTAGTTAAATTTGCATTACCTTGCTTTAAAATCTATGCGCATCCAATCTATTCTTAAATGCATTAACTGTCCCTGCCTCCACTACCTCCTGGGGCAATGCATTCCAAGCATTCACCACTCTTTGACTAAAAACAAATTTCCTAATATCCATTCTGGACCTTTCTTTAGTTAATTTGTATCTGTGCCCTGTTGTTCTCGTTGGTGGTTGTATTTTGAAAACTTGTTATAGTCTAATTTAACCTTTCCTATGATTATCTTATAAACCTGTATTAAGCCACCTCGAATTCTTCTCTTTTCTAGACACTGTAGGCTGGTTTTTCTGAGTCTTTCCTCATAACTGTAATTCTGGAATCCCACTATCAGTTTTGTCGCTCTTCTTTGTATTCTTTCCAGCGTGTTTATATATCCTCAACGATAAGGACTTCACACCTGTACACAGTACTCCAATCTAGGTCTAACCAATGCTTTATACAGTTTGACAATCACTTCCTTACTCCTATGTGTAATATTTCTTTTTATCATATCTAACATTGCATTTGCCTTATCACTGCTACCTGGATTTGCTCACTCACTTTACCTGTAAGCTCTATTATAACCCCTAGGTCCCTTTCCTTTTCTATCATTCTAATATTGTTCTCGCCAATTCTGTAATTATGTTCCATATTGGATCTACCCATGTGGATGACTGTACATTTATCAATATTAAACTCCATTTGTCATCTTAAATACCATTCTCAAATTTGATCTAATTCCGATCTCAATATATCCACTTCTGCTATTGATGAGACACATAAAGGGGTTCCATAATTTTGATATTAGACATAACACTTGATTTTATATCAAACATTGGACAATAAATCAAAGATTGATGAAAAGGGCCGCAATATGTTATCATCTTTAGTTATAAATGCATACTGACTATTATTTTATGTCTTTTATCTGTATAAGCTGTCAAGACTGAAAGATTTAGATAATGATCTTAAGGTAATGAAATCATACATTGTAATGTATGTTTTTTTTTAAAAATATGCAAAATGTGCTGATTTAATGTAATATTTTTTAGGTAGTATAACTTGTCTGCTTAACAATAAGTAATCTTTATCTATTTTTAATCAAAATAAAGCATAATCATTGTATTCATTAAATACTGGCTGTGCATTGAATGTTGAAAAATGGATGGATCTCCATCATTTTCTGGTATTTTGTTGTCTTTTAACACATTCTGAAAAGAATATTGTTTGTTCACATCTCAATGTATCTTTTCTACTGCTAGTGCTTTCTTACTCTTGCCATCGATCTTTTCTTTCAATGTGGTTTCCAACATATTTAATTTTTCTAATAGTTATCCCTTTCTGAATTTATCTTGTCAATCCTAATTTTTATCAGGACATCATTTTTGTGTGTGTCTGTTTCTAGTAAATGTATTTTCGCTCTTTGGTATATTTACATTTCAAAAGTTAGATTAGATATATTAATATTGTTGACTGATAAAAACCATGGCTATTAAGGATGATGTTCATGAGTGGAGTTTTGTTTCAGTCGAAGCATATATTACATTTGGAAAATATTCTTGATGTTCTCACTTGTATTTAGCCTTTTAGGTACATACAGGCCTTCCCCATTTCTGTGTGTCTTGAGAGCATTAACAAACTTTCTCTGCTCACTTCTGTATCCATTTCTCTGTTGTCTGTCCATTTTTTATTTTTGTGCTGTTGCGATCTGGCGGAGCGCTTCCCACCCACTGGACATCCGTGGTCCAAGGCAGGGTCTGCTGGAGAAAATGTTGGGACCAGCAGCTATGCTAAGGAACGGGTCATCAAGATCAAGATCAAGAATATCTTGAACTCTGTTCTGCAGAAATTGTACTAATATTCCTTGTGTCCCATCTCATTCAGTTTTATATATTAAAATATTGCTGTTCCATGGGGACCTACATATTTATTCAATTTACTATTATCAGTTGTTGTGGTTGGCAGGCCTACACATTCTTGTAAGTTTTTTGTGCTTTAAAAATACTGTAGCTGTGCGCTGTTCTGTGTAGTCTAGCTTAAGGTATCTGAGACATTTTGTATGATGTATGTTTTGTATAGATGTTTTTGATAGGATTGTTCGTGGCAAAATGTTTGAAGGTCACTTACTTACTTGACTTAATACTTGGGGTTCTCCTTGGAACACATAACTACAGTGGATCCTTTCCATCAATTGATGGTTAGGTCTGTCTTCTTGAAACCTTTCCATGTGATTCTAGCGGCAATTAAAACTTCCATCATTCATTGTCAGGTATTTCTGGTCTCCATAATCTTGTCTTCCCCTGAGGTTTCCAATCTAGCACAATTCTAGTTGTGTTGTTAGATTTTATTCTGACGAATATTTTCAGGACAAATTATTATAGAAAACACTAACAACTACAATTCAGAAAGAAAAGTAGATTATCAGAAAATGGAGGACACCCAACACTCTTAGGTGGCAAGAGATAAAAAGAAATGTTAAACATATTAAAAGTGCTGTGGGTCAAGATGCTGAGTAGTGCATGAGCTGTAGTGGTCAGCGACCCAAAGCTGACTGCCATCATCTGGGTCAGCGAACCAGAGCCGCAAGACCCTTCTCCACCCCCATGCGGTGATCCTGGATAACAGGCTGTAACATGACAGACTGGCTAAGGAGAAGGGATCAAAGTGAAAAGGCTAACCAGGTACCCAAAAATGTCATGCTGAAGTGAGATGTGTCAGACAGAAAGGTGCAAATATCGCAGTCAAGCTGTAAACTACGACACAATGCATTTCGTTCTCAAGACTACATCCTACTACTTGCAAAGCCCTGAAAATGGCTTGGTTGCAGGAGTTTGAGAATGAACGATGAAGAAGAAGAAAGTACTTTACTGTAGATACAGGAATAAGTGGGAAGCAGAACACACAAGTCAACAACCAAATAACACGTAATACCAGCCAAGCAGAGGCGAACAGGAGACAATAATTAGACTCTGCACAAACCACAACAGACTGAGATACCATCTAGTCAACAAATTAAGGATATACAGATGTATGTGCCTGCAGCACTGACAAAATTTATGCTGAGCATTTACTACAAAGGTGTTCAATATACAAGGAATAGTTAAAGTACATATGGCCCCACCAATGCCATTCCTGGACAAGCCTAATGGAGATACCAATAGCCTCAGGCTAACCACTGTTTTATTTAGATATATTCAAGTTAACATCTGAGAGCATAAAAAGAAGGAGGAGGAGAGAAAGAAGAATAATCAAGCACAGTAACTCCACTTTTTCAAATTCCCAATATGGAGGATATTACAATACACATAAATCTATATTGTCAGTTACAGTCTGTAGCTCTTTTTAATTGTTGCTTACTGTTGGCTGTCAAATTCCTTGAGGGTTGCTTAGACCCAGGCAGCCTTTGGGTCACCCTGTGTAGAACACACCATTATGATACATCTTGCTGAAAAAAAATGGTGGTTTTTAAATGTAAATGTTTAAATAATCCAGTCACCTTGTCAAGATGAAAAATTTATCAGCACAACATATGGCCATGTGTATTCAATCCCATAATTCCATGTCTGAATCACATTGAGTCAAATCGGTGATAATACTGTTATCCAATCTCTGATGTATTCCCTGTCTAATCATGGATCAACGACCAATTAGAGGTTATATTGTGGAGATATATAATTGCCTACATCTTCGGCATGGCACTTGTATGAATGAATGTTTAAGTAATTGTTAATACTATATGTATAAAATAGGTAAAGATTTGTTCCATGGTAGTTACAATACTGTTGGGGAATTAAGTTGTTGGAGACTTCAGTATACTAAGCCATAACTTAGGCCTAGTTCATGTATAACAGCTAGTTAATTCATCGCCTATTAAAATAAAAAAGTCAAAACTTTAACTAAGAAATTACACATCAAAACTATAAACTATAAATTATATGTCCACGATATCACCTAGAATTTACATGACTAGACCATCACATAGAAACTATATATAAAAGACATCACTTGAAACATACATATAAACACTATAACCTAATAATTACATGTCAAAATGATCGCTTAGAATTGAAATATGCAGTCATTACCAAGAAATGATTACATATAAAAACCATCACTTAGAAATATTGGCATTCTGGTATCTCATTAGGCAGATGAGTGCATGATGCCAAATAGTTAAAAAGTTATAATTTTATTCAGTAGTCCATCTGGACGGTCCTTAGAAGGTGCCCCATCCTGCGTCTTCCCTGGTTTAACATTAGGACTTTCATTTGGTCATCAGATGTAAATTTGTAATTTGGTTTCCTTCTTGCTGCCTTCTGGACCTGGAGAAGGTGTGGCCTGCTAGATCTGGGGGGGGGGGGGGGAAGAAGGTGTGTCCTTCTAGACATGGGAAAGGTGTGGCCTTCTAGACCTGAGGAAGGTGTGGCCTTCAGAGTTTTCAGCCTCCAGGTTTTCCCCTGTTGATATTTGGCCTACCCAGCAGTATAAAGCCTGCGCATTGCCATTGGTAGTGCTTGATCTGTCAAAATGGGGAGGAGCTTCCACACCATCACAACTAGGAGGTATGTTAGTATCTATGGCATGTCAACATTATTTATAAAAATCATCCTCTGCAAATTACATATCAAAACCATCACACACTAATTACATAATTTCAAACCATCACCTAGAAATTACATATCAAAGACATAACCAACAAAATTACATGATCAAAACCATCACCTAGATATTGTTCCTTCACCTAAAAATGACATGTCAAAACTAGTATAAATATAAAAACTATCACCTATATATTACATTTGAAAATCTCAACCAATAAATTACATATCAAAACCAATTACAGAATGTTTCTCCAGTTGTTTGCTGTAACCTTGAACCACCATCAATTTTTTTTTAAAAGCACTTTACTTATTTTTTAAATACAGTTTAAATACTTCAACTATTGGTGAGCACTGTTTAGATAATTTAAGGGAATATATACTATTTGAAGTAAGTTAAATCAAAACTGTAGTCTAATTATTTGGATTATTGTTTGAAGTTAAAAAAGGAAAAGAATAATCACATGGTTTTCCTATCTGGCATGCTAACTAAAGGATGACATACAGGCTGAGACTGTTATGTCTAAGCCATCTGACTTATCAATAAAGGTAACAGACAAGCTTACTTCTTAGTCATTGTGTCCTGTTCAACTTGTTAAACATGATTAGCTGTTAGGGGTGAATTCTGTTCTAGAAGATTTGTTCTTGTATATAAATATAGAAACCTATGATGTATTGTGCAATTAATGAAAATGTTATAAGAAATTATCTATAATCTTAAAATGTTGACTCAGAGAGAACTTTTAGAGCTCATATCAATAAGAAATATACCATCTTTTCATAATTTGCATTGCTAACAAGTATATTAAAACTAACAACTTTAATAGTTTATAAACATGTGCTCTTGCATTAGTGCATTCTATGGAATGAAGTTTATTGTGTATGTTTTAGTGCATGTATTTGTTACTTGTTTAATAGTTAGGTTTGTTGTTGCACATATGTCCTCATCATCATCATCAGGTTATTCAGTCTGGAGGCTGATGTTGAAGTCATCTGATCATGTCATGCCAAGATCCTCTGTTCTTGGCAAATCTCTTCAGCTCAGCATCTCTGCACCCCAATGTTCTTGCATGTCTGTGTGAAGCACAGATGACCTTTTTCTTGGATGACCTTTTCTTCTTTTCCTCTGCATTTTTTATCTTCCATTATTTTCAAAATGTCCTAATGTGCTTAACTTTATTGTATCCCTGTGCTTATGTTTATAATGTATTGTAATTTAAACCAAGTACGTTGTACCAACCTCTCTTATAATGTTTGTTTTAGATCACATTTATTTTATTAATAATTTATAACATTTAAGTAAATCACAGTTTGTCAAATGCAGTATATTGAGCAGCGAATAAATATCCTGCCAGTACTGCCTCCTTTTGATGTGCCTTTTAAGTGTAAATAGCAGTGGTATCATTTTTTATATCAGTTATTGAATATATTGTTTCAGAACTATCATGACACAGTGACCAGAGGGCCTTCCTTAGAGTTTGGATCCACAGGGCGGCATGGAATTGGTCAACATGAAAGCCAGTATGTTGGTGCACAAGTTTCAGGTAAGCGTTAGGCAAAAAATAGCGTGTCTAAGAAACATGTGAAAAGATCAAATACATTTGTGTACACAAAAAAAACACACATTAACTTGCATTTAATTAAAACAAAAGACAAATAACTATGTATGTCAGGTTTAATAGCAGTAGTAGCCCCTTTGAGTCATGGTTGACTATAGAGATGTGAATTTCGAGTGGTAACAATTTTTTTTAAGTGTTTGAGAGTTTTAACAATTTTTTTCTTTTCTATGCATCGTTTAACTTCTCCATGTTACAAGAGCTACTTTTCGCCCAGTCTAAGGTTGCTCTTCAGTATACACCTCCACTTGGACTGATCTATAGATTCATTTTCCCAGGATGTCAGATACATGTCATGTCCAGTACCTTCACACCAATCCACACGAGGGAAATGCGTGGACGGCATTGGTAGCCAGGATGTCTTACATGATGACCTTTCAGATGGCTATCTTCTTCTCTGTATAAGAGATTTTCTGCAGTCCAACTCAAGCTACTCCCAAGAGTCAACATTATTAGGAGACCTTTCAAGGAGGCCGTTAGTGAATCTTTGAATCTGCCTATGCGACGAAGGCTTGCCTATCATGAGTGCACCATGAAGGAGTTGCTTTGGCAGGCAGTTGTCGAACATGCAAACAACATATCCAGCTCACTGAAACTGAGAGCTCCGCAAAAAAGTGTAGATGCTAGGGAGTTTTGCCATTTGGAGCACTTCATAGTTAGGTACCCTGTTCTGCCAGTTGATCTTGAGCAGCTGTCTCAGACAGCCCATATGGAAGTGATTGAGCCATCTGGCATGACTGCTGTACACCATTCAAGGTTTCGCAAGTGTAGAGAAGAGTGGCAAGAATGACACCATACAGTAAAGATAAGAATACATAACACCTGATCTTCTCATTTTTAATTTGTGAGTTACTTGTTGGAACTCTTTGTTAGTGAAAACAGATTTGACTATCCCTGTTCTCTTCTGGATTTGCATTTCGCATCTTCCATCTTCCATCTTATTTCTAAGGTAGAAGAGACTCTTCATCTGGTCTAGTTTTTCATCATCTATTTATATATGTAGAGTAGATTTTGAATCTACTTTGCTAATTATCACAGCTTTCATTTCTCAGTATTAATTGCCAATCCATATTCTTGACATGTTGTTTGCTTGCTATTCATTGTTTAATCATTTTCATGTTTGTCCTTAAAATCTTGTTATGTTTCCCATATTAATTAATTATTTATAAGCTTTTAACAATGCAGATTGATTGTACAATGTTTGCCCTTTTTTTTAACTTTCCAGATACAAATTTGGAAAAACAGAAGCGGAAAGAAGAATACAAAAGGGATCTGCAACAGCAAATAGCAGAAACAGCTTTTGCTAGGCGAAAGTAAAAAAAAGAAATCATATTTTTTTTTTCTTCATTTTTTTGTTTTTAGGAGAGAGAGAGAGAGAGAGAGAGAGAGAGAGAGAGAGAGAGAGATAGAGAGAGGGGGGGAGGGAGGGAGGGGTATGGTATGGTTGAGGAATTTTCAGGTTCAATCATCGATGAGAAATGTGTTATAGTTCAATGCTGCAATTTCAAACTGATACCTAGAGATAAGTAATACAGAAAGATACATAGAGAGAAAAAAATTACTATTACAAGAAGTTTAAGAAAATAAACTTAAGACAACCTTTAATCATCGACAAGGACCTCTACCAATGAAATAGAGGATTGGCTCCGTTGGCAAGACCTTGTTCCAGCATGGTATTCCATGGCAAAAAACAGAGTTGAGTTTAGATGACATTTGGCTACCTGGCAAAGGGCACATGTTGTGCCTGAATGAACACCAGGATTAGAGTATTACAATTTAATGAAACTTTAAGTTGTTAAGTACTAATGTGGTCTTAACAAGGTGAGCAGTGCCTCTAATTATAATTTCAGGGAGAAAGAGGCGGGAATTTTAGTGAATGATGCAAGCATCGCCAAGCCAGAGCCATTACATGTAATTTATGGAGGTCGGGAAACTAGTAGAAAGGACCCATCGGTTGAGGCATAC
The DNA here is from genome assembly GCA_036924085.1 of Ariolimax columbianus. Classification (NCBI taxonomy): domain Eukaryota; kingdom Metazoa; phylum Mollusca; class Gastropoda; order Stylommatophora; family Arionidae; genus Ariolimax; species Ariolimax columbianus. The sequence goes on along the minus strand of JAVGWX010000008.1, from coordinate 72,218,659 downwards.
CATACAAAGATTTTGGAGAGCTTGCATAAATTGGATGAGATCAGGTAGGTTTATACTTACTGTCACGGAAATGCTAAAGTTCTGTAACACTAGTAGATCGATTCATGTACTGTCTTTGCACCAAATGTGGGCTGTAATGAGTTTCTTATCTTTATAGTTACGTCTGTTCACTTCATTGTTAATTTCTTCCTATTATGTCAGTTTCCAATATGCAATCAACATCTCAATCCTCTTTGCTGTCATCAAATTGTTTGATTTTGCTATATTCAAACTCTAATTTTATTTGTATTATTATTTGTTTTTTCATTCATAATTTTATTTTATTTCAGCCGTAAATGGACACAGTAAAGATCAAAACCTGTTTATAAACATAAATAAAACAAAGATAATGACCACAGACAAAACACAATGTCAGCATAAATTTACAGTGGGTGGTGAGGAAATAGATCAGGTCACACATTTTGAATATATGGTCTCCAGAATTGACAAAAATGGAAAGACTGCTTGAAAGAAATCAGAGGAAGACTAGCCATTGCAATGCAGAGACTGAACAGATTGAAGAAATTATGGCAGAGCACCAACAAAATGATAAAAGTAAAAGTCTTGAGAGCCTGTGTTTTTTATGGCTGCGAATCATGGACGATTACCAAAACTTCCAGACAAAGAATCGAATCCTTCGAGTCAAAATGTTACAGAAAGATCCTCAGAATACCTTGGACAGAGAAAAAGACAAATATAGACATATAGCAAGAGTTGAGCATAGAGGAGAACTGGTTTATCAATTCCATTTTGGCTACAAAATGCAAATACTTTGGTTACATCAAGAGACACAATGGTCTCGAAAGAACATTGATGGAAGGTATGGTGCCAGGTAAAAGAGGAAGGGGTAGACCAAGAAGACGATTGCACCAAGATATCCAGGAATGTCTGGGTATGACTGTGGCGGAGGCTGGAGTTTTGGCAAGGGAACGAGTTTCTTTCAGACAGACTGTGATGGGAGCAATGTTCTATAAAGAACATACTACATGATGATGAAGAATTTTATTACACTCTGCCTTTGTATTTACAGAATCTGAAAGAAAATAGAAGCATATTTAGCAGATTGGAATGAAGAACCTGTAGTTAGTTAAGCTGTCCAAAGGGGGTCTCTGTGGCGAAGTGGTCAAGCCGTTTGCCTCGTGTTCAGACGGTCGGGGTTCAATTTCGAGCTGCAACGGTCGGTCCATGATGTCAATTTTTTCTGGAGATCCCTGGGTTCATCGCTGAAATTACGGAGTTCGTGCCTTGTGCGATGCTCTCGACAGATGGGGTACCCATCTGCCGAGAGAGACAGAGCTAAAATGGGGAAAAAACCCGAGGCAATGAAGTCGAGCCCCCGCTTAAAGTTTTTGTTTTTGTTTTTTGTCAAAAAAGAATGGAAAAACCGTACTGTTGTAGGTGTGAACTCTTGCTCTTCATTACTTTTAGTATGATGTAAAAAATATCAGCAGAGTGGCTTTAGATAGAATGAACGAAGCTAAAAAAACATGTCAAATGAAGGGATGGGGACAGCCTGAGTTAGTTGTTAAGTGACACGCCTCACAACCCAAAGCTGCTGGGTTTGATTACCGTCACAGCTCTAGCCGTTACTCCAGGAAAGCAAGCCCTTAGAAAATACAGGGATAAGCAGACCCTACATAAAATGCATGCCGAAATTGGATGAACTAGGCCGACAGGCGCAAAATAAAAACATAGTGCAACGTACACCACCTCCTTAGAGAATACAAAAAATAAAGCAAACGCCAAAAAAAAAAATAAAGCAATCGCAAAAAAAAAATTACATGAAAAGAAGCTAAACAGAAAATTTAAAATACTTGACCTTAGAAGAGGCCTTCTGTTCATTTTAACAAAATGAGATTTTGGAGATTGAAGTAAAACGTGAACATTTTTTAATAACAACTACTAAATTGAAAGTTGTTAAAGGAATTTGAAATATTTTTGATGTTGAAAAAACATAGTGATGCAGACATATGCATATTATGGAATGTTTTAGGGCAGAAATTATTATCACACATAATTATGGAAACACTCACACATGGTATGTGGCCCAAAAGTGAAGCAAAGAAAAGTAACTTGCCAGGCATGTCATAATATGCGACTACTTAGGGTTGAACATTAGGCCGGCTACCTCTGCCAGTAGTAAACCATAAGCCAAAGTTAAAGAACAGAAATGCCAACATTTCAAGGTGAAAGTAGAGAGACTAATTGAAGTCAAACCATTATAGAAATGAATAATAACAATGCATGCACAGTCAGTGACCTACTTTTGCCTAGTGCAGCCTTTTCAGTTTGTAATAAATAATTAGCTAGCACAAATGAGTGCGAAGCTGATAGGATAGCAGTAGGTGTTTTGACCTAACAAAAATGGCACCCTTGCTTTCATTTTAATGCTGACCATGTAATTATGAAATCTTTGTAGAAACACATAAAATTAAAACAATAATGGACGAGCCAACCTCGCTGTGATGTTACTATGATAGAAAAGAGGCTCCACTATTAATATAAACCAGATTCGTACTTCTTACAGGTTTACCCTTTTTCACAGAAGGTCTATAATGTGAGCTGAAAATTACAATAGACAACTAAGAAATGTAATTTTTTTTGGCGTTCGCCTTATTTATCTATTCCCCAAGGTGGTGTGCGTTGCACTGCAGTTTTTATTTTGTGCCTTTCATCCCAACTTTTGCATGCATTTTATGTAAGATGAAAAAGATAACTAAATAGTTTATTGGAACATTGTGAAAGGAACAAATTATAGAAGAGTGTATTGTGTTGAATGGCTATTATCATTATCTTCTTGATTTTTATCAAGTTCATAACTAGCAGATACAGTCATTTCAGTTGACTGCCACAGTCATTTCAGTTGACTGCCTTGCACCAAAGCTGTGCCAAAGCATATCAGTTGACTGCCTTGCACCAAAGCTGTGCCAAAGCGTATCATATACTTTTGCTGTGGTATCTTTAGCATCTTGTATATACAATAATGTTGTTAACTTCAATGTAAACCATAGCCGTGGAGCCGCGTAGCGCAGTGGTTAGCGCGCTGGCTTCGCATCTGAGTGGTTCTGGGTTCATTCCCCAGGTGAGGCGATAATGTTTTTTTTCAGACCGCATTGGCTCCCGGGTCGACCCAGCCTTAAAATGGGTACCAGTTCAGTCCGGGAAGTAAAAGCGGCGAGGGAGAGGAGATGGCTACCGCCCTCATATAGCCGAGCCTTTGAAATGTGAGATCGCTAACACCTCACACCCCTACGGCAGTAATGCTATGGGATACTTTACTTTACTAAACCATAGTAACATTTTACGGGATGTTGGATATGTTGCAGCAGTCTGTTCATTGAATCCCATTACCAGTTCTCACAATCCACGTGTATAGATTGGTCATTATGTACACATTGTCTTGTCAGATCTTTTATACTTTACTCAAATCATTTTATACAAGGTCTTTAAAAAAATATTAGTAGTTAGAAGGTGTATAGTTTTTATAATTGCAAACCTAATAAATGTTTGACTTGCATTTCTTGCTCAAAAGCGCATCCCCATTCTTTTTTTGCTGAGTGGTAAGTGATCGGCAGATTGTATCTGGACATGAAGAAACTAAAAACTATTTTCCAGCTAGATGGGGTACTCCTGCATTTGCATAAATATGTCCAGAAGGCTCTGAACGAGGTTCTCCGACATTGATGGATAGACTGTGCTGGAGATGACCTTATTCTATACTGCTGACCACCCAGGTCTCCAGATCTTTCAAAGTGTGATTTCTTTTTGTTGAGCTACGTTAAAAACGTGGCCTACATGCTACCTACATACTTTAATAGCCATTCCCAGAGCTGGGGGCTATAATCATCTCTATCACAGAGTCAGAGCTGGGGCTATAACCACCTTGATCTCAGAGCCAGAGCTGGGGCTATAATCTCCTCGATCACAGACGGGAAGAGGTTGAAACCTGACAAGATAACCACGCCCTATGCTTGATCAACTCTGCAACTGATACCCCTACCTTCTTCTCTAGAAGATGGTACTCAAATTCAACTCCAGATCTTGCTTTTGCCACTCCAGACAGCTGAACTCATATATAGAGAAGTTGGAGATCAACTCATCGTCCAATCTTTCTCTCCTTCCAGAATGTAACCCTCGGTGCAGGCCCAGCCATCACAAGATGAAATCACAAAAAAGCGAATTGGGACCTGAATAGGCATTGGATGACCACGCTGCTATCTGACCTCAAAGTGCAGAATAGAGACATCAATGCAGTGGTAAAAGACTTCAATCAATGTGTACTACAAGCAGCAAAAGAAGCCATCCTCAAAGAATGCAGATGCAACTATACACTGTACTGGTCCACCACACTCCAAGAACGGCAGGAAGCCATGGAAATGACCAGAAAAGATGCAGAGACTCATTCCTCAGTTGAACATCACAATAAATGGAAAAAGGCTGTAGCTGAGTTTCAGAGAACCAAACTAGAAGAAAAATGGAAAAGCTAGAGGAGTAAAACGGCTGCACTCAATCCTGAAAAGGACGGCAAGAAACTCAGAAACTCTGGAGATTAGTAAAATCCCTAAATGAAGAGGGTATCTTGTCCAGACAGACCATAACATTGGACGAGGATGGCAAAGTATGTACAGAGAAACAAGCTGCACACCTCTTTGCCAGCAGGTACAGTGCAGAAAGCAAACTGACTATTAACATAGACCAGTGGAGAGAAATAAGAGCAGAAATGCGTACAAGCAAGGGAGAGACGGATATCCCTGCTCCGATGAAAGAATCCATCACACTAGGAGAACTTCAAAGAGATAAACCCAAGCTTAAGACAAGAAAGGCACCCGGCCCAGATGAAATTGGCAATGAAATGCTCATCGGTTTGAGCCCAGCTGCGAAGACAAAACTGCTTGAGATATTCAACCTCAGCTGGGCGACAGGAACGGTAGGGCAAGTATGGAGAGAAGCCATCACAATACCTAGACTAAAGAAAGGGAAATGAAAGAGCAAAACTCCAAGTTACCAACCAATCAGTCTCACAAGCTGTGTGGTAAAGACCATGGAGCGAATAGTTAACACCAGAATGTAATGGTATTTAGAGTCTGTACAGATTCTGGTGTCGGAACAAGCTGGATTTAGAGAATGCTATAGTACAGAAGATCAAGTCACTTACTTATCTCAAACGGTAGAAGCTGCCTTCCAGGAGAAGAAAAAGGTCCTAGCACTATAGGTTGATTTAAAGTTAGCAAATCTATGCACTTTCCAAAAAATAATATTCTTTTTGAAAGACCCTGTAAAAGGTAGTGTCAAAGTTAGTATTCTCTGAATGTTCATTTGTTTCTTCTCAGCCCACAAACAAACGCCATATTGGGCCGCGGTCAATCGACTGGGGACCGTAAAAGCTTTGGAGGACTTCATCTGAACCTTAATTCCAATTCCAACCCTATCCAACAAGTGCAGATGGATAGACAAGCAGGTGGCATTTTAGACCTTGGCTTTGGCCCAGTCCTGGAACCTGCCAGATTGGTGTCACTAGACCCACCTGCAGGTCTTCAGTATCAGCCTTCGTAAGTAGTGTCTGCTCCATATTATTATCAGGATATCTCAAGTGAAATTTTGTTTATTAATTAGTGCTTTTGAGTTATACACATTTTTATACTTAATGTATTTTTTTATCTGATGTTTGTATGAGCTTTAAATATATCTTCTTCTGATCTCTGGGAAAACAAGTTATTAATTTAAAAAATTAAATATCACGCATAGAAACTGTTGTCTCTAAAGTTTTCTTTCAAACAAATATGAATACTCAATGTCCAGATGGCAGTTTGCCTGTATGAATAGCAGTGTCAACAAATCTAATAATAGTTGCCCATTGCAAGCGAAGATGGCGACAACATTAGATTTCCATAATTTCCTTGATATGAAATCTATAGATTTTATTGTGGCTATTTGTGTATACTTGACACTCTGTATCTATATAATTTTCATAATTAAAAAAAATAACATTTATGATTATTGCTTAGAATGTAATGAACACTCCTGTTGTTATTTATGTGATGTCTTGATAAGTTTGCTGCGTGGAACAGAAGTCAAGTACTTGTTAAGTTTTATGTACTGTCTGCGTATTAAATTTTTGTTAAATTCCACTCAATTTTACATTAATTTATGGTCAGTGGATTGGCTAACTTCTTTTTAAAACTATTGCTACTGAATTTTAACCCTTTGAACCCTGGTCACATGGCCTGTAAAACCCCACTCCCCTGGGCTCATGAATAAAAAAAAAGCCAAAAATGGATACCTGAACAAAACTAGTTACAATGATAAAACTAAGTGACCTGTTTCAATTATTTTATCTCAAATAGACTGACCTGATCATCTCAAATATTCCTGCTTATTATGCTAGTCCTCCCAGCATGTAGACCCATCCTTTAGGCACAGATAAGTTTCACAATGTTTACACCAAAATTTTGTCTTGACTTGTTTGAATGGTCCGTCTTTGTAGGCCATGTTTGGGAAGTCCTTGACATGCTTGTTAGATTTAAATGAGCATACTACAGAAACATTATTTCCTGTAGCTTTTGGAGACATTTGTGGATGATGGGAACCAACATTTTGCAGTCTCTGTTGTGCCTCGACACGGTTGTGAAGTTTTGCGGTAGCTGTTCTATAATTCCCAATGAGGGATAAACAAACTTTGTTCATGAACATCCCAAATGTCCTGTAGCATCTTCCTGTTGTATTGTGGGGACTATAATGATCCATAAGTATGTAGGCATTATTACATGCCCACATAAAGCATTTCACAATTAGCCTCCTAGGCCAGCGATAATGCCGTCGTGTCTTGTTGAGATGACAAATTTGGTCGTTGATATCTGTGCCCCCCATGCATTATAGTCAATACAAAGTTGAGGAGTTGGAACATCTACAGCTGTTCCATCCTTTCTTCTCCTTCTAACAGTTCCAATTTCTGTTGGGTTGTGGTAGTTGGATATAACATTTACAGGTCTTTGGTCCATCCAGACAAGGTATACAATGTTGTTATGGCAAATAAATTCTGAATGACCGCTGTCCATTTCTTCTTTTCTGCCAGTACTTTAGGATAAAATTTCCTATTTGTCATTGCTGTACCTACAGCAAGTGTACCATAATCAGTGTACAACTTGTCAAAGAGAGTTACACTGTTGTAGAATATGTCCATAACAACAATATGGTTTTTGTTGACCAAATTCTCAGAAGTTAAAATTCTAATAATGACGCTACTAACAACACCAAGATCTGGAATAATATTGTCTGCTTTTCCTGTGTAGATTTCCAGATTCAGAATATATCCAGAGCTTGCTTCACAAGCCATGTAAGCCTTTATTCCCCACTTTATGGGCTTTGACTTGATATACTGTTTGAAGGCAAGTCTGCTCTTCGAGGGGATCATACCTTCGTCTAAGCTCACGTGCTGTGAAGGCGAATAATAGTGCTGAAATTTTGGTAGCAACACATCCAACATAGGCCTTACTTTGTAAAGTTTACCTCCTTGTTCCAAAGCTGGGTCCTCCTCATCAACAAGATGAAGAAAAGTCCAGAGAGCAAGGAAGCGATCATGGTACATCACAGTGCGGAAACCAGGAGTATGAGACACAAAGTTAGCAGATGTGCTAGACCAGTACCCTCGTAACGTGGTTTACTCACACTGTGTTCCATTTGAAGACGCAGTCCAAAGAATGCTTTCATCTCTGGCACTACTACACTTTTAACATTTTTGGCATAGTAGCTGGTTGGTTTCTTGCTTCTCACCTGCTCAGCACGTCGAGTTGTCTGCTCACATAAATTGTGCCAGAAATCATTATCCAGGAAAAGTTCCAAAATTTCACAGGCTTTCCTTTCTGGATTAATAGATTCCGGAATGTTCTTAGGGTCTATCTGCTCCATAAATGTTGTGTCTACTGCAGACACAGGTCTGAATATCTTTATTTGAGACCAACCTTCATCAAATTTACTAGAGACACTACCTGGGAGACGCCCCCTTCCACGCCCCTGTAAAACAGCCTGATCGCCAGAAAAATCAGGAACAGGGTAAGATGTAGATTCATCACAGTCTAATGAACACATGATATCACTCAAATGATCATCTGATTTAACTTCTATATCAGTTTCAGAATAGTTGCTATCTAAATGTAATTCATCGTCCTCTGAATCATTGAGAACAATCTCAACAGCTTGTTCCATTGTAAGCCTTTTAGAACACTCATTTACTGGTTTTTCTGCATGTCTTTTCATCGTGAAAATATTGTAAAAATTTGTCGCAATGTAATCAGTTCATGGGCGCCAACATTTTGAAGTAGCATTCCGGAAGTAGTATGCAAATTCTGCCGTGTCTATCCATACTATGCCGTTCTTATAAGATACGTGTACTCTACCGGCAAACTGGTGACTCGGGGCGCGGGTTATGTACACACACACCGGTTCATCGGGATCACGGGTTCAAAGGTTTAAATGTTCTATCAAATTGTTGTATTTGATTAATTCTGTACGACACTTGTAACGGCATTTGTATCCAACAGATGGTGTTGATGTGAAGTTATGCCTGTTTATTTGCTGTTAATGTTATATCGTGATACATGTACTATTTTGGACACAAATGTGCTTTAACTTGCAGTGTTTGATGCAGGCTAGATCTCTGATTATGTTGCGTCAAACAGTTTCATTCACTTAAAAAAACAAACTTAAACACAATTCTGATTTCTAAAAATATTTTGTACCTTATAGCAAACTAGTTGTTATAAAACTGAGTTTTTATAGTTCTTTTCTGCTACTCAAACTTTTCTTTTTAATTTTCCATTCACCAATGTTATTAATTACCCATTAGTCTACGCTTATCGCTCACTCTTAAACCCTTTGTAGAAAAAAAAAAATGTTTGTAGATTAGCTTAAAATTCATCTGTCTTTATAATATATATGTGTAAAACAAAATTCTATGTATTATGTCAACATTAATTTGTGGAATACACCTCCTATTTGCACTTCTATCAACTATTAAGTTTATTAAAGTTAAAAATAATATATTACATGTATATGGAAAAAAAAAGGATATTATTCCTGCCAACTCACTTCCAGTATTACTTTCATACATAATAGATGAAGTTTCATAATGGAATGGGTTTTTGGGATGAATTTTGGAGTACCTATCTTTTGCAATAACTAAATTGAGCTGTTGTAATCATAAAATGTGCATTAATTGGAACTGTTTTTATTTGCCTAACAGAACATATATCACAGCTAATGCAGTTTCAAACATGAACAGTTCTGTTGATGAAGCTTACAACTTTTATGCATCCCACAATCCTCTGGACCCGTTTCTAGGTGTAGGTATGTCACAGTGTTTTCGTTACTTGCCTTAAGTAGATTTTCTTACTTCCCTACACATAACATATTAGTCACATATTTAAAAAAAATCGAAGTCGACCATTTCATCATTTCTCACTCAGTTATGCCAGCTCATTTGTAGTGGTTGCACATCGGGCATGCCCTGCCACCTGGGAGATCATGGTGGGGGGTGGGGAGGGGATGATGGTTGTTATTGGTGCAATGCCTGCTAACCTGCATCTCTTCATCATCCATGGATATAATTGACAGAGGACAAACAGCAAAGAATGAGACAAGAAGGCATTTAACCATAGAATGGGAGTGGGTTGTTGCAGCCCAGAGCATATACCACTTGTCGGTGGATTCTGTATCTACACCTATAGTGCTCCACCTGCTTCTCAGCCCTTTAGTTTAGCCACTCTCCTAGGACCTGTTCGAGTTGAGTGACTCTGCCAGGAGTAATACTCCCATCACATAGCTCCCAAGATCATTGAGACGAGCAAGCTCTCCAACCTCGATGAGATAGTCTAACATATGGAGAGGTCTAAAGGGGTAAATGTGTGCCACTTATCCAGAAAACAAAAGATTTTCTTACAGATCCAGTAATATTGGGAGGAGCATGCTGTCTATGGGTTGTGAGATTGGCTTACAATCCCAGTCAACAAGATTCAAATCACGTCACGCTTGGTTTGGCAGACAGGCCATGGCGTTGGTTTTTTTATGGTATGACCACTTCTCCCGCTCAACCCAGATGTAAATGTGTATCTGATAGAGTGAGGACAAAATTTCAGAGTTGCCTGCAGCAACTATGGAGTTTATGCTCTGTTGTCTGCATTTTCAGCAGTGAAAGGGACTGAGCACAAATGGGGCAACTATGTGCAGTGGGCAGTTCTATGAGCCATTTTCAATATTTCCAGGAATTATATATATGAGGCGTGTTCAAATGAAACTGGACCTAACTGCATCAAGTGAACACACATACAATGCGCATGATGACGTCACTTCTGGTGTATACAGCATATACCAACTGTCAAGTTTGCAAAATTTCATTATCCTCCGACTTATAGTTATCTCAGCAGACCGTTGAAAACATGGCGGGCGTGATATGAAATCCGTCCAGAGTTGATCAGCGAGCGGTGATTCAGTTTCTAATAGCTGAAGGCTGTCGACCAAGGCGTGTTTACTTGCCACTATGCGCAAAAGAAACAAATCACCCTTCTCTTCGTATCGCAGCAAGTGGTTCAAACTCCATCCCTTGCGTTCTTCCTTATGGTGGTTGATCAGCAGCCGAGGTACCCATTGTGAACACACCTTTTGATACTTCAGTTTCTTGCTGACCACCACTTGAACTGTCCCTAGCAACACAGCTAATTCCTCTGCTAGCGAACGTAAGCTCCGGCGACGGTCCACTCAAATTGCTGCATCAATTTTGACGATGGCATCTTCTGACGCAACAATATGCGCCTAACCTAGTCTCGGAAGATCTTTCGTTAACTCATGTCTTTCTTGAAACAACACTGTCCAGTTCTTCACTGTTGTCTTTGACACACTTTTGTCACCATACAGTGTCTACATTCTGCGATGCATGTTAACTGGCCAACATCCTTCAGCTGTTAGAAACCGAATCACAGCTCACTGATCAACTCTGAATGGATTCCGTATCACACCCGCCATGTTTTCAATGGTCTGCTGAGAAAACAATTAGTCGGAGGATAATAACATTTTGTAAACTTGACGTCATCATGTGCTTCATACGTATGTTCCCTTGTCACTTGATGGAGTCAGGTCCAGTTTCATTTGAACACGTCTTGTGTGTGTGTGTGTGTGTGTGTGTGTGTGTGTGTGTGTGTGTGTGTGTGTGTGTGTGTATATATATATATATATATATATATATATATATATATATATATATATATATATATATATATAGACACACATACACACGCACAAATATATAAAAATATACATACTTTGAGATTTATATTATTAGATATACACATACACATATACATTGAGGGCCCTTTGAGATGTAACTTATTTGTGATATCTCATCATATACCTTAGATCTTAGTTTTTAGTCGACCTGTACTTATACAGAGGCGAATGTCCCTGTGCAGATCCCACCTCTGGTATGATCTAGATGTAGCCGAGAGGAGGATTTCCTGCTTAGCTGGCTAAGCTTGAGCAGCTTATTACTCAATGCGCTGGGACAAGTGCTGCAGAGGGTGGATAACCGATGTGCGAATCCATCTTAATAGACTCAAACACTAGAACAAAGTAGACCCGGAGCCTGTTAGGCACCATCTATGCTGCTCTAAACAAATCACCTAACCATGGCCGGTGTTGCGCCATGTGGCAGAGTTAGTTGTCAGTTAAAATGATACATACACAAATTTTCATGTCTCAGAAAGAAAAAATGATTTGGTTTCAAATATTTAAAAAATAGATAAATGTTATTGTTAGTCCACTCCTTTCAAAAGTTTCAATGATGCAATTGTATAAAGTAGAAACTATGTCCAAAATAGTGGTTTCATATTTTCTTAGATATTGGGTACTGCAGACTAATTTTGTGTATTATTGAACAATTCAGCTCCTTCAGGTGTAGGGCGAGGAGGAGGAGGAGCAGAGTTAGGAGGTGATGTACCTGTTCCTTCACTTGATCTGTCAAGAGTAGGCAGAGATGGCGGCCCCACATCTAGAGTTCACTTCAAAGACAGCAGGTGAAGTTATTCATACATAATCCACTTTATCATCATCCTTAGCTTCCATGGCTCAAGGATCAGAGATCACATTATGTAATTAATCTGGTCTTTCTTTTAACTTACATCATCTTTCTCTCTCTCTCTCTCTCTCTCTCTCTCTCTCTCTCTCTCTCTATCTCTCTCTCTCTCTCTCTCTCTCTCTCTCTCTCTCCCCCTCTCTCCCCCTTCTCGCTTTGTCTGTGTGTGTGTCATTTATGCTACAGTTCTAAGTTCTACAGTGTGGTTCTCTGTGCTGTAAATTTACAGACAAAAAATGTTTATGATGCTAACTCCATTTCTCCTTCTTTGACTAAGAGAGAAGTGATAGTTACTTGAGCACTGTTATAGTGCTCTGTCAGTGGTCAGAAATTAAGTGTAAATCTGATGACAATACACAAGCCTGGATGAGTGTGTACGCTTGTTTTGTTACTGTTACTATTAATTAATGTAATTGTTCCCATTTAAAGATGTTCGCATAGATCACTTCATGTGCCCTTGCAGTGCTAGTGTCTATATTTTTGTATTACACATAAACTTCCGGTCGAGCGCCATGACTGGCCACTGACACGTCAGCTTCTGATATTCTGTGATATTTCATCTTCTTTTAAAACTCGAATGAGTTCAAGAAGTATTTTATTGACGGAACACCACGTGAGGACCGTACTACCATTGGTATATGTGAAATAAGATACACCTATTTAATAATGTGGCGTATTCTAGTTGTGGCCGAACTCTAAGCCTATCGTCCCCAATTCCCGACAACGCGTTAGCGCAAACTCGCTGGGCCGTGCAGCGAAAATGCACATGTACTCTCGAGGCACCTTGCTGACACTTAGTCCGGAGTTGTGTAGGGATCACTGGTTACCACTGGAGGTGACAAGACGTCTTGCCTACCTCGGAGTCCTTGTCAGTGAGAGACCCTAACAAACGTATGGAAAGAAAAGGGGCAGGAGAGGTGGTAAAAGAAAAAGTAGGAAGCCAAAAACAGGGAATGCTTTTTTAGATTTGCCCTGCCCTACTCAAGCCCAGCCAGCTAAGCAGGAAACTCGTCATCAGGCTACCACGACAGCAAATGTTCTGATCGGTGTGGACCGCACAGAACACAGCTAGGCACTTGAGCAGCCATGGTCGTTCTAACTTGTCTTGCCACTGGTTAAAGTTGGACTCGGGCAAGAGAAAGAGGTCGACGAACTGCGCAACCCTTCCTCACTTCAATCAAATTTATAGCGCAAGTCATTCTCTTTTTATTTATCCAGTACTAACACAGTTGAGTCCTGTAACGATGGGTGAGAGGCGAAGCGGACAGCGTAAGTTCGCTGACAAGCTAAATTACAGTCAAAAAGCTGCGTTAGTTGCAGGACTCCTGGCTGAGCAATAAAGCGGATGAGAAACATGAATTTGCTGACAATCATGATCACCGTCGAGCAAAGCGACCTTTCCATGCTTTCACTGCCTGCAAGTATGCAGATCCCAAATCGGATATGTCGGCCATCTTCGCACCCATTTACAACCCGGATTTACAGAATACTCGACTGGAAGGACTGGCTAGGTGAAAAAAGTATCACTCGTGATAGACGAACAACATTACACATTTTATGCTAACTTCATGTAATGTCCTGGGTTAACAATAATCTTTATGTCCTCATTTTGTGTCTTTGTATGGAGATATATACGCCTGTATGTAAACCTTTATCTTTATGACCTCAGCATAGCTGTGGGTGTTAACTTCATCTCTATCGGGCCATGTCTTGGGCCACAGAAGTCCAGTTGGTGGTAATAGGAGTCTCGGATACTGATTTGGACAGGAAGGGAGTCTGACCAATGCATTGGACATCTTCTCTGCTGCCGCTTTATGCTTAGCGGGTGCCAGATTGCTGTCACCATGCTCCACCGACCATCGTTTCGTCACAACATTTGACCTTCCCATCTATGTTTTGCCTCGTCTACATAGATTAACTTAACTTAACTTAACGTCGTTATACTGGTGTAGAAGACCCTGCAGAGTCTGTATACAACCAGTTACATTTACATCACCTTGCTCTAAAAGCTATGCGCATCCAGTTTATTCTTAAATGCATTAACTGTCCCTGCCTCCACTACCTCCCCTGGCAATGCATTCTAAGCAGATACCACTCTCTGACTAAACAAATATTTCCTAATATCTAACCTGGACCTCTCTTTAGTCAACTTGTAGCTATGCCCTTGTGTTATTGTAGGGGGCTGTATTTTAAAAAACTTGCTATAGTCTAATTTATCGATTCCTCTGATCATCTTATAAACCTGTATTAAGTCACCACGAATTCTTCTCTCTTCGAGACACTAGGCCGGTTTTTCTGAGTCGTTCGTCATAACTGTAATTCTGGAATCCCACTATCCTCTTTGTCGCTCTTTTTTGTATTCTTTCTAGCATGTTTATGTCCCCTCTATGATAAGGACTCCACACCTGTACACAGTACTCCAATCTAGGTCTAACTAAAGCTTTATACAGTTTGACGATCACTTCCTTGCTCCTATGTTTAATATTTCTTTTTATCATACCTAACATTGCATTTGCCTTTTTTACTGCTACCTTAACTTGCTCACTCACCTTTCCTGTATGATCTTTTATAACCCCTAGGTCCCTTTCCTTATCTATCTTTCTAATATTGTTTTCTCCCATTCTGTAATTATGTTCCATATTGGATCTACCCATGTGGATGACTGTACATTTATCTACATTAAACTCCATTTGCCAGATTACAGACCATTCTCGAATTTTATCTAAATCTGACATCAATATATCCACTTCCGCTTTAGATGAGACACTATTGCATAGTTTTGTGTCATCAGCAAATTTTGCAATCATGGATCCCATATCAATGTCAAAATCATTTATATATATCAAGAATAAAATTGGTCCCAAAACCGAGCCCTGTGGCACACCACTTTTCACTTCACACCACTCAGAGTACTCCTTATTTATGCCCACCCTCTGCCTTCTTCCCGTTCACCAATTTTCAATCCATTTGGCAACTTCCCCACCTATTCCATGGGATTTTAACTTTCAAAATAATCTTTGATGAGGTACTCTATCAAAGGCCTTTGCAAAGTCTAGATAAATAACATCCACTGGCTCCCCTTTATCTATGATTTTAGTAACCTCCTCCGTGAATTCTAATAGATTTGTTAAGCATGATCTCCCTCTAATTAGATTAAATTTGTCTAAATGCATTACAATGTTTTCTTTGATTATTGACTCTAACAATTTACAGACTATGCTCGTTAAACTCACCGGTCTTTAATTTGCTGGATCTGATTTTTTGCCTTTTTTGAATAAGGGGATCACTCCTGCATCTTTCCAATCCTGTGGAACAATCCCTTTTGTAAGTGATTGAGAACATAATGTAGCCAATGGTTTTACTGTATCATTCACAAAGGACAATTGCTGTATCTAAAAGAAATGTTGAGATTTTGCATACGTTGGTTTCCGGACAGTGAATCTAACCAAGCATCTCTCATGAGAGGTCTGGGTCACTCTCAGTTTGTCCTCCAGTGATTTTGTTAGTGTCCATGTTTCAGCACTATAGCCACATTGCAGGGAGCACAATTGAAGAGAGAGGCTCGTAGGTTCTGGTCTTTGCTCTGCTAACCACATAACCAAGACCTGATTTTATAGCTACGCAGTTCCCTTTTTGCAACAAGTTGTCTGTGGGGCAAGAATCTCTGGAATAACTTAAGTAGATTTGTTAACTTGAATTTTTCCAGATCAGCGGCCGTTAAGCCTACTCTTTTTTAATTTCCAACTGCCAATGGATTTTTAATGTGCATGTCATTGCACACGGGTGTCTGATCTCACTACTCAGAGATATGGGTAACTTTTTACCAGATGATCCACATGAAAAAATCCTAGTCTCTACTGTGATTTAAACCCGTAACCTCCAGCACCCAAGGCAAACACCCTACCTCGAGGCCATTGGCTCCTCCATTAATATTAATCAATATGTGGGGACGGCGTGGCCTAGTGGTTAAGTGGCACGGCTCACAACCAGAAGGTGCTGGGTTCGATCCCCATCACAGCACCGGCCGTTACCCCGGGGAAGCAAACCTTTAGAAAATGCAGGAGGAAGCAGACCCTTACATAAAATGCATGCTGAAGTCGGATGCACTGGGCCGACAGGCGCAAAATAAAAACCACAGTGTAACGCACACACGCCTTAGGGAATAGATAAATAAGGCGAACGCAAAAAAAAAAAAAAAAAAAAAAAAAAAAATCAATATACAATCAGTAAATACAATAAGGACATCTACAAGACCACCGAAGCTCAATCTTTGTTGTAACACGCACACTTGATTTTTCTCAGAATTTTCATTATCTTGTTTTGATTGTTTTCTGGGATCAAGACGCTAAGCAGTGCATAAACTGCAGTGGTCAGCGACCCATAGCTGACTGCTAGCGTCAGGGTCAGCGAACCAGAGCTGCCAAGACTTTTCTACACCTCCATGCAGTGATCCTGGATAACAAGCTGCAATAGAGCAGACAGGCCAAGTAGAAGGGATTGAAGAGGGAGGGCAACCCGGTACTAAAAAATGCTTGCTGAAGTCGGATGTGTTGGACCAAAAGGTGCAAATATCGCAGTCAAGCTGTAAACCACGACACAACGCATTCCATTCTCTGGACTACATTCCGCTACTTGCAAAGCTTTTTTCAGGGCTTGGTAGTGGGAGATTGAAAGCAAACAAAGAAGAAAAAGAAGATTGTTTTCTAATGTAACTTTACACCTTGTTACATTCCCACAGACCACAGGAAGCTCCTGCTGCAGGCATGAATTTTACTTCAAATGAAGAACGTAAACAGAACCAGCGCCAACAGCAGAGTGTTTATCGGGAAGAGCTGGAGAGACAGATGCTTGAGAAGAATATCAAGAAGTTGCGGGATAAAGATGCTCAAGAGAAGTAAGGCAACAAAATGACTACTCCAAAGGCTATTAAAATTAGTCCTCCCACAGCTCTATATTTCAAGTGGTATTTATCAATCTGTGATTTACTTGTATCTTTGCCATCATGTTAAAGTATCTAGCATCTTCTTTGCTTGTCAGCTTATATTCATGTTTCCAGCAATGTTGCTTGTTGTCACAATGTGTAATCATTTACTTATTCTCATAATATGGCAGAAGATGTACAAGCTTCACCTTTCCGAAGAACATTTTAAACTTTCTTTGCATGTTGATCTCTTTAGGACATAATTATTAGTCTTCATAGGTGCTAGTGGGTGTCTGAACATCATTCTATAAAACCAACGTTCTGTTACAACAAATTATTTTAACAAAAATGTCACTGGTTCATTTCCGTATGTTATAGTTTTGCACTATTTAACACTTAATATCTGCTGTATAGAATGTTAAAAATTTTCTTCAGTGTAGCTAAATGTAAGAAGCCCTTTTTTTAATTAATGTGTCTTTCTTTCTGACGTGTGTCTTAAAAATGATGTTGTGCTATATTTTACAGCGAGGCTGCGATACCGGCGCCTTTCTGCAGGGACATCTGATTTCAGTACACCATTTTTGGAACTGTATTTACCTCCCCTCTTTGATCCCCATTCTCTTAGACAGACAATACAAGTGCATCCTGTTTCCTGAGCCACCACTTGGAGGCAGTATATAGTTTTTCTCAGCTATGGTTCATTGATCCTGACACAAGCAGCCAACCATTGGTCGCTGGCTGCTGACAGCTCATTCACTGCTGACAACTCATTTACTGCTGCATCTTCAGCATTTCTTACTAGCGTATAACTAGTGATTATAGGGATCACTATAGCTGAGAGATAAGATACTTGTCTCTTAAGAAATGAATGAGTGAAGCTTGAAACAGTTGAGGTTTTAATTTTGTAAGTTTCAGCCATTCCCTAGTCACAATAGAGGTGAGGTGAGATTTGGAGTTTAGTCCTATTTGAGATGAATGATAAGCTCTGAGATTCCATGTATGTGCTGTGCACTTAAAAGAACCCTTGGCAGGTGACAATTTAGAAACCATTGTTAGCCATTGTCTAGGCAAATAATTCTAAAGGTAATGACATTTCAAACAAATAGTGACCTCCAAGAAGGCTAAAAAGAGGCGGACGCTCCATCATGCAAAGACACAATTCACCAATCACTTAAAGAAACAAAGAAAGTCATCATATACGTTTTAATGTCTTTTTTAAAATCAAATACTGTGAGTTTTATATTACAAAGGAGAGAACATTGTAATAATGCAGCAATTCACACTAGCACTGCATAAAGGAGAATATGCGAGACAGCCTGATAGGAAAACCAGCTGAGCTGAGCTTTCATTATCATTTTCAAAATAAAGCACACTATCCACAATGTGCTCACTGAAAGTACACTTAATCTCAACAAACCATAATAACAGTTAGATCTGCTTAGCTTGACCAGCTGTATAATCTATAATAATTGTTTCTCCGTAATGACTGACATCTGAAGGTATGACTTGAAAATGGAAGTAGAGGCAAAGAATTTTGACCCATTTGGTAAAGGAGGAGGTGGTGCTCCTATGAGAGACCAGTCTGGCAACGTCATCAGTAAGTTTATTTCTGCTTGCTTTTGTTGTGGAGACAGAGTATATGCATTTCTTCATCTTACTTCTTCTACTCAACTTTGCTCTCTACAAAGCGTAAGGTTACAACTGAAGATGGCTACATGCACAGGAAACATCTTCCAAGCACTTAGTGTGTTTTCAATGGTGGTTTCTGCAGCAATTTGCTTTACATGATAAGGTTGCTAAACTGATGCATAATCCACCTTAGACTGCCTTTTATGGCATGAATGGAGTGTAGTCGAACAGTTCTTTCCTTCACAGAAAAGGGGCCACACAGGGATTTATCTTAGTAGTTAGTGTTATTGAATATTTATTTTACAAGGTAAAGTGTTTTTGAATTGTTTTCTTGCTAGGTTAAGTGTTTTTGAATTATTATCTTACTAGGTAAAGTGTTACTGAATTATTATATTATTAGGCAAAATGTTATTGAATATTGATCTTCTGAGCGTGGGGCAAATAAAGTAATAAAAATGTAATATTTGGAGAGGTTTTTCTAGAGATTGTTCCACCTCAACAGGTGTAGAATTTTAGGTGTTGGGAAGTCATCTACTCCAAAGAAGGTTACAAGGAGCTTTTGATATGGCAAGAATTACAATAACATTGAATATCAATGGCGAAGGAGTAATATAAAATGTTAAAAGTGTGAACAGTGTGAAAATGTAAGACAGAGCAATGGGAAAGGAGACAATCAGATCATCTGACTATTTATTTGAATCAGAGATTTCTTGTTTGTGTTTATTGCACATTTTCCAATAACATGAACATGTGTTGATTTTAATGATGTTCTGGGAACTTGCCATAGATTTGATACTGTAATCATGTGTCATTTCTTAAATATGCAACTCATTTTTAAAATGTTTCGTTTGGTGCTTTCTGATGCTAAACAGTTGGTATGTAGCTTTTTGTATTGTTTGTTTGTTTATTTGAGAATTCATTTGTATGTGTTTATATGTGAATAAATGCATCACACTCAATTCCAAGATCAATCTGCAAATGCTGATCTTCTCTGTATATCTGTATGCATGTGAGACATGGACACTAAATGCGGAAATGGAGCGAAACATCCAGGCGATGGAGATGAGATGCTTCAGACAGATCCTTAGAATAACTTACAGGGGTCGTATCACAAACGCCAACATACGAAACACAGTCACACAGTCTATTGGACTTTATCAAGACCTCCTATCAGTGGTAAAGACACGCAAGCTTCAATGGTACGGCCATGTACTGCGATAGAGTGGGCTACAAAACAAAAGAGAAAAAGAGGCCGCCCCAAGAAACACTGGACAGATGATATTTGGAAGTGAACAGAAAAGTCCCTGAAGGACAAAAAAATTATGGCACTAGACAAACAAAATTGTTGTGAATTTGTTCATGACGCAGTGGCATGAGGCAATGCCAAAATGATCTCACACAGACCAACGATGAATCACACACCACCAGGGAGAGGATTGGGCCCCCTTCTCCCAGCTAGGAACATGCCCAAGACACATCACTCACAAGTGGAGGAATGCCCCTATGAACTTTATGAGGGTTACGAGAAAGACGAGACGAGATGAGAGATATGTGTATGAGAGAGAAAAATAGAGAGAAAAGGGCAGAAAAAAATGTGCATGCATACATGTTTAGGTGTGGACATATGTCTTTGTGGTGGAAAAAAGTGTGTGTGTGTGTCTAAGGGAAAGTGACTGCATATGTGAATGACTGAAAGAATTATGGTACATGGTTTTGGTACAACAAAAGTTAATACATCTTTACTAGTATGGATTTTTCTTTTTGGATACAGCTATTGACTAGTTTCCTTAGTATCTTGAAAGGAAGTCAATTAAATTCAAGTGTTTTATTGTTACAAAATGGTGAACTTTACCTGACATTCTATGATAAACCTATATGGATAATAACTGATAACGCACTTAAAAAACCTAACCCAAATGGGATACGGATAAAACTCTTTATTAATAGTAAAATAATTTTTTTTTTCATGTTGTGTTTTAATCATGCAACAGGGTTTTCATTGTATCGGTCACAAACACATAGCTTTTAAAATGTTAACCAGTACCGGTATGATACATTTCATCATAAAATGTATCTCATCAATTTACAGGTTTGGATTCTATGAGTTGAATTAAATGGTTAAGTTTTGAGTGACTGTAAATGTTGCACAATATACGAGAGTGAGATTTCATTTTTATTTGTCCTTTTAGTTTTAATCATGGACTCTTTAATTTATGACACTTTTAAGTCCTAGTTAATGTGTTGCAAAATGACAGCTTCAGACTCAAAGAGGAGAGTATAATGCATAAGAAAAGCTCTTATCTTTACTGATTGATCTCTTGTGCTCCACAGGTGATTTGCGCCAGATGAGACATGATAATGTCAATCGGGACAATAAGTTAACACCAAGGGGTTACAAAGGAGGCAGTGTTGGACATGCTGGAAATACTACACGAGGAGCTGCTAGTTATAGAGATGATCTGATTGGACCACCTCCAGCACAGATGACAGCTGAGGGGGAAACATCATTTGCTCGTGGAGGTCATGGAATTTTTGGTATGCCTAAGGTAAGATCCTCAGGTATAGATAATGTCAGTTCTAAGTGCCTTCTCCATATCAGCTTTGACTGAAATGCATACATGTCAACCTGTTAAGGTCAAATATATTGAAACTTGACCCCAACAAAACACATGAAAACCAAGAGAACCTAGCAGAATATAATTATCATTTAGTAAATCAATCACAAATCAATAACATCTATATTTGCATGTAAGAAGACTTTACATTATTCCTTAGTATCAGAGTGTACCTTATTGAATGAAGCATATATACCGTAAGCACTTTTATTTTTAAAATGGTACTAGAGGCTTCAACATCATTGCAGAAAGCATCTTGAGTTTTATTTACATTACGTGACTGTATGTGATCTGTGTGTATCTTTTCCATAATTTTGTTTGTTTGTTTGTTTTTGTTTTTTTTGCGTTCGCCTCATTTTCTGGAATCCCCAAGGCGGTATGCGTTGCACTGTGGTTTTTATTTTGCGCCTGTCGGCCCAGTGCATCCGACTTCAGCATGCATTTTATGTAAGGGTCTGCTTCCTCCTGCATTTTCTAAGGGTTTGCTTCCCCGGGGTAACGACTGGTGCTGTGATGGGGATCGAACCCAGCACCTTCGATTTGTGAGCCGTGTCACTTAACCACTAGGCCACGCCATCCCCTATTTTTTTCCATCATTGAAATTGAACATTCAGTATCTGCCTTTCTGTGGTGTAAAATACTTTTAATTCAGCGTTTGATACATCTGTAATGCCAAGGAAGACATTAATCAAATAAGTTTAAAACTTTCCACTTCCTCCATCGTCAATTCAAGCTGGCATTTCTTTGGTGTTGACTCAGCCATTTGATGAATACACTCTTTTAAATCTATATAATAAAAATATATAAACACTTTGCAATGTAATTTTTAAAGTATCACGGCAGTACTTCACCGAAAATGGCATAAAATCATACAAATTTAGGGAAAGCCACTCTAGTCAACATGTATGTGTAATGTACCTCCAATAATGTCTGTTTCTTGTGATGGTGGTACAACCTGAGAGTTTACTGTTTGTTCACTGCTTTATGTTTTCTTCCCACTTATAACTGCCATCCACATGCCAGTTTGCCATTAACCGCACCTTCTGATAGGGTTTTCAACATGTTATGTTACTTCTCTTTCTTTTCTTAATTTTTCATCCAGGCATTTACATGGCTTCTTTATTTGTCTATTTCTGTTTAAATTTTAAATACAACTTGCAGTTGCCATATTTTGTTCTTATGAGATGTGGACGAGTGGTCTGCCGGCGTTTTTATGTGACAAGGACAAGAATAGTATCACTGCCCCACAGAGAGCATGTCGTAAGATGGGACTAACTGTGTGATATGGCATAACACCGGCCATAGCTATGTGGTTTGTTCAGAGCAGCATAGATGGCACCTAACAGGCTGTGGGTCTACTTTCCTCTAGTGTTTGAGTTTATTAAGATGGATTCGCACATCGGTTAACTACCCTCTGCAGCACTTGTTCCAACGCATTGAGGAATACTCTGCTTGAGCCTAACCCGCTAAGCAGGAAATCATCCTCCCGGCTACATCCAGATCATACCAGAGCTGGGACCAGCACAGTGGCATCCGCCCATGTAGAAGTACAGGTTGATTAAGAAGAGATGGTGACTTTGTTTACTAATGATGATGCTATTATTGTTGCCAAATTGCTAGAAAATGGAACAGGATGAAAAGGGGAGAAGATGCTGGTCGATTTGACATCATAGAGTGGAAGAGAGTTTGTAATTGAACTGATAAACATAACTTAAAACAGGCAGTTGTGGAGGTTCATGATTGCCCATGCCAGCCAGCTGGCATATAATTATGGTGGTACTGTGGTTATTTATTCATATTGTAATTTATAAATAATGACAATATAAAAATAATGGTATTTCAGACTGATGCTGAAAAGATGCAGGCTGACAGATACAAGATTGAGTTAAAGAGACAGGTATGTTGTTGTTTGATGCAGGCTGTGAATGTATTTCTTAGTGTATAGACTATAAATCTGATGGGTTTATGTTTACAATTAGAGACGCTCTTTTGAGTTCCTGATTTCACGCCTGTGTGGCATATTGGGAATATGGTGTTAGCTTCGTATTTTTCTTGACCTACGGCACCTTCCCAGACTATTCTCAAAGGGTCATTCGTAGAGCTTCACATTAGTACTAACAGTGTTCTAAAATTTAGTTATGTTTCTAATAATGTGTTTTAAAGTTATTCTGGTAGAGCTGTTCGGAACATCCGTCCATCAGTTGAACTGTACAATATCAAAGAAACAACAACAGTTTAATATCAAAGAAACAACGATAGTTTAACAATTGAAGGTTCACCCTCTTCCTGTACCTCTCCCATGACTCGCAACTGGAGGAGTCATTCCCTTATTCAAAAAGGGCAAAAAATCAGATCCAGCAAATTATAGACGAGCATAGTCTGTAAATTGTTAGTCAATAATCAAAGAAAACATTGTAATGCATTTAGACAAGTTTTATCTAATCAGGAATAGTCAGCATGGGTTTACTAGAGGGAGATCGTGCCCAACAAATCTATTAGAATTCATGGAGAAGGTTACTAAAATGATAGATAATGAGGAGCCATTGGATGTTATTTATAAAGATTTTGCTAAGGCCTTTGATAGAGTATCTCATGGAATAGGTGGGGAGGTTGCCAAATGGTTAATGTGTGCATAAATAAGGAGTACTCTGAGGGGTGTGAAGTAAAAAGTGAAGTGCCACAAGGCTCGGTTTTGGGACCAATTTTGTTCTTGATATATATAAACAATTTGAACATTGATATCGGATCCATGATTGGAAAATTCGCTGATGACACAAAACTATGCATTAGTGTCTCATCTAAAGCAGAAGTAGGTATATTGAGGATGAATTTAGATAAAATTCGAGAATGGTCTGCGAACTGACAAATGGAGTTTAATGTAGATAAATGTACAGTCATCCACATGGGTATTTTTGAACTACCAAAGTGTCTACTTTAATTGTAATTGAGAGACTCACTAAACTACCAAAGTGTCTACTATAATTGTAATTGAGAGACTCACTAAAAATGTTTAAAAGCGGTTTTCGAAAAAAACAATCACAAATAACGACTGCCCCGTTTCAGTTAATTAAGGCCTTTATTGAGGACTAGACAAAATTTAAATAATACAGAAAACAAGTGATTTAGTTTGTTTTCTGTATTTTGTTTTGTTTTACTCAGCAGTGTTTGATAAAGGCTTTAATTAATAGAAATGTCGGCCATCTTCTGTAATAACTCTATTGTAAAACTGCATAAATATATTTTTGAATTGCCAAGTTACCATTGATCTCCAGTTTGACTACAACCATTGTTAATATTAACGTGAAATTCAAAATTGGGAACCCAAATCTATTCATTTCCATTAGATAATTTTACTATATGATGAGAAATGTTGTAGATACAATTGGCAGATTTTTGTGAAAGACAGAATATGTATTTAATATTGTTTTAATTTTCAGTATTGTGTATAGTGTTGTCTCATGGTCTGGAATATGATTTTTTTTTTTAAATATCGAAACCGTTATTCAGCAGTATCTTCTTGGTTAGTTTTAAATGTTTTACCAATGTTAAAAAAAGCTGTGAAAATATCATGTCAGGTTTTGCATTCTTTACCATAGATGGAGGAAAAGAGAGCTGAAGAGTACAGAAAAAAACAACTGGAGAAGTTAGAGGACGAAAGACATCAGAAAATTCTGGACGAGCAAAGGGCAAAAATACAAAGGGAGTTTGAGGAAGAGCAAAGAAAGATTAGAGAGAAAGAAGAAGAGGTAACATTATTGTTTACAAACACATAATAACTGTTTGAATGAAGTATGATAACAAGAATCTAGATCTACTAGGATATCTATTATTACTGATTTGTATTACAAATAGTACCATTATAAACACATGGAGAATGATCAAGGCACTGTAACAAAGACTCCAGTTCTTCGTTACCAGATGCCTTCAAAGGGTACTGGGCATAAAGTAGCAGAACATGATGAGAAATGAAGACCTGTGGGAATTGAGCCAAATACAGCCACGCAAACAGCAAATTAAAGAAGAAAATAGGGCTGGATAGGACTTACAATGAAAAAGGCACTATCAAACATAGCTAGGTAAACTCCAACATCAAATCTGCAGGGTAAGAGCAGGAGAGGTAGACCTAATAATACACGGAGAAGAGAATGTGAGATGGAACTGCTATTTAATAGTTACACATGGAGAGAGGCAGAAAGAGCAGGCAGGACCGTGTACGCTGGCGGGATGGTTACACATGGAGAGAGGCAGAAAGAGCAGATAGTTTTTTTTGTCCATCACAAGTGATGAAGACCACTCTCTTTGTTCAGCCGTGTGGACAGTCGTATCTCTTGCTGTGTCCGCTGAAATGGGTGACTTGCGCGGAGATTTGGATTAAAGTGAGGAAGAAACTGCGCCTTTTGTCAACCTCACTCACAGAGCCTAAGCTACCTTTTGCCAGTGGCAAGACATTCATCGAGACGACTGAAGATAGCATAGGATGCAGATTTTGCCTCAGGGTTACCACCGAAGCCTTTCCGTAAACATGTAACCCGCAGGCTAGAAAGGTGGGAAGGCATCTAACGCAGTTTGTCGTGCCTTTTCGATAACCACAAGAGGTCATATGGACAACACTCAGCGTGTGAGTGAGTCTGACATCTTTCCCCAGCTGTATTCAGTTCATCATAGTAGCATCTAAAATTCCCACATGCCATATTCGTGAAGGTGAACCGGCAGAACTAACCCGTGAGATACGACACAGGTATAACTAGTTTAAGCGTAGCGCCATTCAGCCGGCGTCCAGACCAGGATAAACGGATGGAAGAAATCACAAAAAAAGAACGAAATAACAAGTCCAGACGGAAAACAACTCCACGTATCCGTGAACACAAGTGTAAGTCGTCGACTAGTGTGAATTCCAGAAAGAGCAGATAGGGCCATAAATGCTGATGAGATGTGATCAATTGCATATGCTTTAATTGATTGATTGACATTATTAAGCTCTAAACCAATGCATTAATGATGTGATTAATAATGGGAAAATATGTGATTTTGTCAACACAATAAACATTTTTTACTTCCTACATTTTTGCTGTACTTAAGAGTTAGGTTTTGAGATCAGATTAAAATAAGATTTTCTCTGCTGAATACACTATGCATCTTTAACTAATAATACATAAACAAATATGGCTCAAATACAGCAAAGGGACAGTAACAAAACAAAATGAAACCTATATTGGAGAGCAAAGAATAACACAAAACACCTAGTAAATCACCTCAAGGGGAAGCAACAGAATGTGTAGTTTACAAGACTTCTACTTTTGCCCTACAGTACTGTTTTGCTTCAATTTGTTTTTACTGCACATTTTTAGTGTAACCAATACACTGCAAAATACATCTGTCCAACTTTATCAACCTGAGATGTATACCCTTGTTAACAGAGAAAAATGCATAGAGGGAGAGATCGGTGCTCACTATGAACTGGCGATAACACTATGAGTTAACTAAAATATTGAAAAAATCTGCTTGAACAGTAGAAGACTGCAGTCTTCTAATGTCCTACGAATTTTTCACATTTATAGGGTTTTATAGGCTGAGAACTACAGGCCGCTTTGCCACTGCTGTTGTCACGCTGTGTGCTGGCTATGTTTTGTTTATTTCATCCCCAACAGAAAACAACATATGCCATACCAAGGATTCGAACCACTGCCCCCGTTGTCGGCAGGCAGGCTTCGAAACCATTCGCGCTCCTAAAAAAATATTGAAAAATATTTGAAAATGATGAAATATGAACAAAAACTAAATTGTCTGTAACATATTTATTTGTTGTGTCAACTTGACATTTTTCTATTTTTCACACATCAATAGTTAAAAAAAAGGTTTTAACTAAGTGCATCATATTCATAACTAAAAACATCTTCTAAACTTTGAAAGTTTTTAACTCGAAACATTTCTGAAGTATTTGAGATTGCTAAACTCTTATACCTCTCATCACTAAACTCTTATACCTCTCATCAGGCGCGTCGTAGGAATGAAGACATGATCCGAGCTGCTGAAGAGAAGAAGAGAGAAATTGAGAGGAGGAAACGTGAAGCTGAAGAACAGAGACAACAAGAACTGAGAGAAGAGAGAGACAGGGAAGTGAGAGAACGACAAAGGGTAAGACATTAGTGATACAATTGGGTTTCTGTGAGGCAACATAGATATAGAATGTTTGGCGATACTTGTTGGAGATTACTGTACCACATGTTGTTTTATCATAAGAAACTATGGGATCAACTTGCTGAGCACCGCATGAGCTGCAGTAGTCAGCGATTCATAGCTGACTGCTAGCATCAGAGCCAGCGAACCAAAGCTGCCAAGACCCTTCTACACCTCCACGCGGTGATCCTGGATAACAGGCTGCAGCAGGGCAGACTGGCTAAGGAGAAGGGGCCGAAGTGGGAATGCTAACCCGATACTCAAAAAATGTTTGCTGAAGTCGGATGTGTTGGACCAAAAGGTGCAAATATCGCAGTCAAGCTGTAAACTATGACACAACGCATTCCGTTCTCTGGACTACATTTTGTTACTTAAGCCCTTTCAGTGTTTGGTAGTCGGAGATTGAGAACGAATGAAGCCAAGCCAAGCCATAAGAAACTATAATAGTTGTTCAGATTCAAATTATCTTTATCTTTTGCACCATTTTTGTGAGAAATGACTGGATATCAACATATATCTTTCTTCATTCTTTAAAAGAAAGTATAAAGCTAACAATTCATATACTTTTTTTATTCGTGAACAATAAGTTTACAATTGTAACAAAAACATTGCTTTTAGTGTCTAGTTTGGCTTTTGAATCTTGTTGTTATATCAATTCAATGTAGTTTTTGAAGTCCATTACATTCATCACATTGACCTGAAAAGATGGAACACATTTTGACCACAGAAATAAATATATATGAAACAGAAAACTGAGAAAAAAATATTTTACGGCTCAACATCATATCTTGAATAAATAGGAACACAACACAATTGATAAATGGAAAGTTGAGGTGACAAGAGTTGTTTGACTTTACCAGTTGATAGGGTGCTTAAAGAAGAAGAAAGTGAGAAGATATTCTCAAGATGGGGACTTAACAGGACAATGATTAGGATATCATGAACATGAAAGATACCAGTCAATGTAATCAAGATAATGATAATCTGTGGAGGACAATTTGCTGCAATATCTGAAGGCATCATAACGTTCTCTGTAAGCTAAAAAGTGAGGAGAATGAAAACGAATTGCAAAGAGAAATATTCTTCAAGAACTCGGAAAATGTATACACCAATGAACGGAATGGTGAAGTAATAGGTGCCTTGATGTTTTGGATGATAGTTTGGCTTGGCTTCGTTCGTTCTCAATCTCCCGCTACTAAACCCTGAAAGGGCTTAAGTAGCAGAATGTAGTCGTCGTAGTTTACAGCTTGACTGCGATATTTGCACCTTTCTGTCCAACACATCTGACTTCAGCAAGCATTTTATGAGTACCGAGTTAGCATTCCCTCTTCGATCCCTTCTCCTTAGCCAGTCTGCCTTGCTGCAGCCTGTTATCCAGGATCACCGTGTGGAGGTGTAGAAGGGTCTTGGCAGCTCTGGTTCGCTGACCCTGACGCTAGCAGTCAGCTATCTGTCGCTGATCACTGCAGCTCATGCGCTGCTCAGCATCTTGATTCAGGATGATAGTTTTACCAAGAGGCAAAAACTATCATCCACAATCAGTACAACTCAAAATGGAAGAAAAACATGGATGTGAACAATAGACCTGACCCAATCCACCATATCCACAGACACCAACAAACCACCATATTTCACCTGAGAATAGGCCACTGCAGACTATTGGGTCAACTACATCAGCTCAAAATATCATACAGAAGTGACTGCCCATGTGGAACCGAAGTCCAGACTCCTGAACACATCCTACAGGACTGCCCAATATACAGAGTCCTACAATGCCAAACCTGGCCAGAGGGATCCTATGTAATGCAGAAGCTGTAGGGCTGCCACCCGGCTCTAGAGAGAACTGTGGACTTGTCCTAGCGGCGGGACTACAGATCTAGCATGCAGAATGCAGAAGATGAAAAAAAGACACCATGATGATTGCACCTTGATGAAATAAAGATACGATTTAGATGATTAAGTCAACTAGACATCCCTTATATTTTTCTCTGTGATTATTGTCACTACTTGCTTACAAATATTCTAGCCTTGGAGCTGACCCTTGTATCTGGTACTTGGAACATAACAAGAAATGTTCATGGACTTCAGTAACAACAACAATTTTACTAGACAATATTTCAAGTTTCTCTAAAGAAACCTTCACTTGTTTATCTATATACAAACTTGCAGGAGGAGGAAGTTCAAAGTAGGGGCAAGTCCCCAGTGATCCCTACCTTGAGGAGTAAACAGAATGTGAAACAAGATTATAATAAGATGGTAACTCGTCACTTTAAAATTAATATGTGATTTTTCTAAAGCCTTCGTTGAAATTTTACTATTTTGAGTTTTCTGATTGTTGTTTTGTGCTTGATTTAATTCAAATAGATAATTACTAAGTTCATTAGTGTATTTGGAGGTACAATTGTTTAGGTTCATTAAAGTATTTGGAGATACGTTTAGCTTGATTAGAGTATTTGGAGATACGATTAGGTTGATTAGAGTATTTGGAGGTAAGTTTTGGTTCATTAGAGTATTTGGAGGCACGTTTAGGTTCATTAGAGTATTTGGAGATACATTTAGGCTCATTAGAGTATTTGGAGATACATTTAGGTTGATTAGGGTATTTGGAGATACATTTACATTCATTAGAGTATTTGGAAATACGTTTAGGTTCATTAGAGTATTTGGAAATACGTTTAGGTTCATTAGAGTATTTGGAGATATGCTTAGGTTCATTACAGTATTTGGAGATACCTTTATGTTCAATAGTGTATTTGGAGATAGAATTGTTTAGATTCATTAGTGTATTTGTAGGTAACAATTGTTTAGATTAATTACAGTATTTGGAGATACAATTGTTTAGGTTCATTAAAGTATTTGGAGATACAATTGTTTAGGTTCATTAATGTATTTGGAGGTACAATTGTTTTGGTTCATTAGAGTATTTTAAGTTACAATTGTAACAAAATTCATTTGACTATTTCCAGGTGCAACAGTAACTAGAATCATTATAATTGTTCCAGGTAGAAATAATGACTTGTCTCTGTTTTGCTACATATGAAATATAGTGCAGCCATTGCAGCTGGCCCTCTTAAAGGAAGCCTGTATCAAAACACTTCTGTGCATTCTTGCAGTGAAAGTTCTTTAGCAATTATTTTTTCATGATAAAGTCAGTTTCATGCACAACCTTTGTTATATCACCTTTTGCAATGTTACTAGAGTTCTATTTTTTCCTCTCAAAATTCCACTGGAGCAACAAATAATAATTTGATTTATTATAAACTTTCCGGCTACAAATAATAAATAATAATAATAAGTTTGCTTAGTGTATGAGGCCTGTTGTGTTGATCGGAGACTGCTATTTGCCGAAGTCATACTGTGCAGGGACGTCTTCAGCCACTCGGGGGAGTCCTTTGGTGCCGAGATACGATTTATGAAGTATCTTGTGGGCTGGGGTTTCCTGATCCAGCCATATGGCATGACCAAACAAAGAAACTCAGTGGCAGTCCAGTGTTTCTAAGATTGGGTTAGGTTCGTTTTAGTAGAAACTTCTACATTGCGGTAATCATGACATAAGATGACCAGGATACGTCACGGTTGTGCATGTGGAAGGCTTCTAGTCTCGATATGCCATGTTTGAGTAATGTCCAGGTTTTGGAGCCGTAAAGTAAGACTGGAACCACGCAAGGCTGGTAGATAGATGCTGATTTTTGTTTTAAAGCAAATCCTGCTGTTACTCCATACACATTGGTGTTGTGCATAGCAGATACAGCTAGTTAAATTTGTGTTTACATTTTTGGACCGCTGTGCCCATCAGATGAGAACATGTTGCCAAAAAAGGTGAATTCTTTGGTGCCCTTCGCTGTGTGTCCTTCAGTTTCATTGCCCTGAGGTGCTGTGTCGGAAATGTGGTTCTGAACTTCAGTTTTGGCTTAGGAGATAGACAGGGCCAGAAAGAGCGATTCGCTGTCTAGGATTTCTAAGGATGATGCAGCGCAGAGTTGTCTGTTCCAAACAGGACAATGTTGTGAGATCGGTGATGATTCTCTGGTCGATAGTGATACCCTCTTGGTGCTTGCTGAGGCATTGTAAACAGCCCAACAGAATAGGTTGGGGTGAGAACATAGTCCTCTTCTGACACCCAAAGTCGTAGGGAATCTGTCAGAGAGAGAGCCACCCATTCAACTTCTGATGCCGATGTCCTATTGTAGCTCTTTGATCTGATTTAACAGGGGGGGGGGGAGGTGGGGAGGCGCGGAGGTGCCTATTTCATGGAAGGTTTTCCATAATGCCAACTGAAGACCGGTGCGATCAAAGGCATGGTGCAGTTCGGCAAGGAGGTGAAGAGTAAGAATAGCGTTAATGGTAGAATGGATGATGTTTTGTGCTCAGGTTAGGCTTGAGTCTAGCCAGTATAATCAATAGATTCCTTATAATATATTTATGTTCAACTTTTGATATTGTTAAAACTAATCAATAGATAACAGTCGCTCTATTCTTACCACTGATTTAGGTAAATATATATATATATCATCAAACTGGG
Organism: Ariolimax columbianus; assembly: GCA_036924085.1. NCBI lineage: Eukaryota > Metazoa > Mollusca > Gastropoda > Stylommatophora > Arionidae > Ariolimax > Ariolimax columbianus. Next base: position 72,186,638 of record JAVGWX010000008.1, on the reverse strand, counting down.
CTATTATTGATGCTTTAAGTGAGATCTGTAATGTGTGTAAAAATTAAAATTGAATCCAAATTGAATTTGTAGGATGAAAAAAAAAAGGAAATTTATATTCTATAGTTCAAAGAACTCCTTTCGGCTTTTATTTATTTTCTTGTGTGCACTCTGTATTTTGGTTGCACATGGACATTTGGTGCATTGTTGGATGCCATCAAAATGTGTTCACATGACTTAAGTAACTTAACCCATTTGGTTCCCCTTGTAATATAGGGGCACACCTGATGCTCTCCAATGATTTCTATTTTGGGCTGTCCTCCTGAGCTAATCCCATAAAACTGGAGCTGCACTAATTTTCTCTTCGATCATCTATCATAAGGTATTCTTTGGCCTCACACCTTCTCTCTATCCCTGTGAGTTCTAGTCCAGCATATGTCAGGTTATATTGTTGGTTTTCCTTGGCAAGGTGTATTCTATCAATCATTACTTCGTCTCTCTAATCTTCAGCTGGTCATCAAAATGAGTTACTGTTCTATTCTGTTTAGTCATTGCACTCCCGACAGAACCAATAGTGCTCAGTCCTTCTCAGTAAATGGCGAAGAATGTAAATACTGACAGCTCCCATAGCTCGCAGGTTATATACACTCCTGCTCCATCCTCTCAGGCACTCATTGCTGGTTCATAAATTGCACCGTCTTCATTCAAGAGGCAGTTGTTGATCAACATCAAAATGTCTGCACCATGGATGCCCCTGAGGCCAGGATGTCAGCTATCAAACAGCATGCTTCCCGGAAGAACTGTGAAAGTGAGATAGGGGTCTTTGTCAGTACATTTTGCCTGACCCTAACATTTTCCTATCAGTATGTCTTGCCTGACCAGATGTTAAGTCTCCTGTCCCCATTCTTGAAAGCTAAAAGGATTTGACATGTCACTGGGCTATATAAATATAGAACGCAAATCTCTTATATGAGACAGCAGCATGTCATGTGACACACTTATTAACTAAGCATGGGATTACTCCAATTTAACCTCCCATTATATCACTATAACTGCGGATCTACATTGCTCTGATGTTTTAGTTCATTATGGATGCCACCAGGCCAGGGTGGAATTCACACTATTCGATGACTTACACTTGTGTTCACAAAAACGTGTCATTGTTTTCGATTTGGACTGGGTAATTCACTGATTTTTGTGTGTTTTCCTCCTTCCGATTATCCTGACCTGGACATCGGCTATATGAATTAGCACTAGGCTTAAACCTGTGTCGTATTTTCACGGTCTAGTTTACACGACTGAACTTCACGAGATTGGTCTTCTAGATGCTTACAGTGTTGGTTTTGGTGGGACTGAAATTTAGATATGACTATAATGGACTAGAACATGGCCTGGGAGATATGCCCCTACGACCTCTTCCACTGCCTTGCAGGATACCTGTTTACAGGAAAGGCTTTGGGAGTAAACCCTGAGGAAAAGTCTGCATCCTGTGCTATCTCCAGTCATCTCAATAAAATCTTTCCACTGGCCAAAGGTAGCTCAGGACCAGAGAGTGAGGTTGACAAAAGGTGCAGTTTCTTCCTCACTTTAATCCAAATCACAGCGCGTCACCCATTTCAGCGGAAACAGCAAGAGAAAAGACTGTCAACACGACTGAACAAAGAGAGTGGTCTTCATCACGTGTGATAGACGAACATCATCATATCACTATTCTTTTACCTTTTTCTCATTACGGGTGGTTTTTTTGTAAATATATCAAATATTTTTCTCTCACTGAAACTAGTTTACCAGCCTTTTGAACAATTTCAGAAATAGGACATAGTTTGACTATGTTGAAGAATAGGAAGAGCCTTGAAAGAATAGAAAACAACATGAACATAATAGAACTGTTCTAAAGGAGTTGCAATTTCTGATTGTTGCTACATTTGCATTAATTCTCATGGCAAGGAAAGTGTTTGCTGTTGTTGCAGTATTTGATTCTCTGCTGCTTTTGCTGTTATTTTTTTCACTATTGTTGCTCTCCTAAGTACATAGTTGGCATGATAGTTAATAATATAAGTATCTGGGCAAACATTTTAAATGGTGTATGCGTTTTATTTTTGCTTTCAGTTTTGCATCTTCACAGTTGTTAAGTAATTTTCTAATTGCATTATTTACGAAACAACTTCCACCTGTTATATTTATTTTCAGTCCATATGATATAATCTTCATCGTACGCACATATGATGTATATAATATCATGTATTTGCATATTTTTTCATCATTGTTATTTTGTTGTGTGAAATTGAGAATTTAATGTACATTAAAAATAAAATCATGAATCATTTCATGAATCAATTGAAGTAAAGATTAAGTAATGGAATACTCACTCAAAGGGAAACGGAACAAAGAACATTGAGGTACTGAATTTCTATCACTGAAACCAGGTGCCATACCTTCTTCATTTATTTAATAAATTAAGAAAATGCAGATGGGCTGGCCATGTGGTACGAATGCCTGACATAGAAGGAATTGAAAAATTATGTTCTGGTGGCTATCAACGCCGTTTTTCACCAATTAGATAAAGAGATGAACTGAGAAAATCCCTTTAGTACAATATGGTACTCCAGGGCAAAAGAATGAATTTAAAAAACTTTTGGCTAGCTGACAGACAAATAATCTGTTCGATGGAATACAATACCAAGATTACAAATTCATCTTCATGCTTGGGATATGAGGAAAGCTACTACAACCCGCAACAATGCCCTTTTCAGGATGCACAAAAGAGCAAACTTACTCATTGTGGGTATTAAACAAAAACAACATCCTAAAGATTAAAGATTTTGATCTGAATATCTATCCTTGAAAACCTTCTGACCTACTGCTATTATTTTCTTGTTTGGTGAGCAGTCAGAAAATAGCTATATATAGTTTGAATAATGTAATGGGAAGCTTTATAAATGTATCCCTTAGATATTAGAATATCTAATGTATTTTACTCAGATGAAACTGTTAGGATTATTGCAGAAATAAAATACAGTGACTATTTTAAATTACTGGGGTTATAATAAATTATACGGGTAAGGTGAGTTAGCAAGTTCAGGTAGCAGTGAACAAGGCAAATGCAGTGTTAGGTATTATAAAAAGAAACATTAAACAGGATCAAGGAATTAATAGTCAAACTGTTTGAGGCTTTAGTTAGATCTAGACTGGAGTACTGTGTTCAGGTGAGTCCTTATTGATGAGGGGGTGTAAACATGCTAGGAATGATACAAAAAAGAGCAACAAAACTGATAGTGGGATTCCGGAATTATAGTTATGAGGAAAGATTAAGAAAAACTGGACTAAAGTGTCTAGAGAAGAGAAGAATTAAATGTAATTTAATACAGGTTTATAAGTTAATCAAGGGAAAGGATAAATGACACTATAATGCATTCAAATTATAGTTAGTGCATTCAAAATAGATTTGATGCACATAATTATTTTTGATCAAATTGAATGGAAGAAACTAGTTGGGTCGCTAGGTGGCAGCACCATCCAGATTTGTGATTACTGTAGGTAACAGATGCTAGGTGTTGCATACATGTGTGCAGTTGAGATAACAAATAGTGTCCATGCTCAAAGAAAAGTAGACTGTTTTGTGTTTTATAGGAGGCAAAAGGACTTTCTGCAAAGGATATTCATAAGGAAACGCTTCTTGTTTACAGTGAAAAGTGTTTGTCACATAAAATGGCATTATAATTGGGTCGATAAAACAAAAGCTTCTGTGTGACAGGTGGGGGAGGTGAATCGAACTGATAAGTGAGTAAGAAAAAGCAGAGTAGTAACTGTGATAGAGTATTCACATAGTTTAGTCAACAGCAAAATGCATGATTCCACCTTTGTCGTAATTGTTTTACAAATGACGAAGAGGTTGAACGTGAATTGCAATTGTGGCCCAGACAGCAGACTAACGACTTCTATGCTGCAGGTTTTGGTACACTGATAAAGGGATGGGATGAGTGTATTAATGTAGGGGGAAATTATGTTGAGAAATAAGGGCCAATGTAAATGCAATACTAAGGTTGTATATAATTTTAAAAAAATTTGTAAAGTAGATGTTTGTGACAAATTTGCTGACTTTTCCTCATAAAATAACATGTATTTAGCCCTGCATATGCTCAGTATGTTGACGTTAACATACGAAACACAATCACACAGTCTATTGGACCTTATCAAGACCTCCTATCAGTGGTAAAGACACGCAAGCTTCAGTGGTACGGCTATGTACTGCAACCAAGTGGACTACCAAACAAAGTACTCAGAGGCACAGTCTCCGGTTAGAGAAAAAGAGGCCGTCCCAAGAAACGCTGGACAGATGATATTTGGAAGTGGACAGAAAAGTCCCTGGAGGACACCAAAATTATGGCGCTGGACAGACAAAAGTGACGTGAATTTGTTCATGAGGCAGTGGCATGAGGCGATGCCAAAACGACCTCACAGACCAACAATGAATCACACATCGCCAGGGAATGGGAACCCCCCCCACCCCCTCCTGGCTAGGAACATGCCCAAGACACATCACTCACAAGTAGAGGTTCTGAGGGTTACAGGAAGACGAGACGAGAGATGCTCAGTATCAGACAAAATCTTAGTGTTAGACTTGAGTTAGTCGCTCATCTTATGCCACAGAGTGTAGAGGTATTACTTTCTTTTTCTTGTGGCTTATAGTTTCTACAGGATGGGGTAGCCAGTCCCAAGCCCAACCCTCGTTAGTAGCCTCTTGTAACGTGCTTGGAGAGTTACAATATAACTTCTTTGCTCACATTTTGGTCATTCTCTGGCACACATTTTTCATTGAGTGTTAGTTGTACTATTGAAACATGTACTTTTTGGATTGTTATATTTTCATTTTGTGTGATGCTTTTCTACAGACTGACTCGCCACCTGTTCCTGCTACACGCACCAGGACAGCTGTAGACCTAGACACATTGCCTGTAAGTTCTAAACCCATATCAGAAAGGTCTTGTGATTTATTATTTTGTTCAATTATGTAAATAAGATAAGATCTCTTGTGCTCACAGAGATATAGTTTCACAGAGAAAGGTTAACAACAATAAAGAAACAAAAAATACTATTTAGGATGTACAGAGAAAAGCCAATGTACAAAGATAGCGTTTTTCACATATTATAAAAAATCTAATCCTCAATTTGGAAGAGAAGGATTAGAGCACACTGTGACAACATCAAAATAGGCTGAAAAAGATATATGTGGGATGAAAGAGGATGCTGGTCAGAGTGGTTCACCGGGGTCTTTGTGTATGACAAGGACAAGAATAGCCCCATTGCCCCACAGATATCATATTGTAAGAGGCGAATAACTGTGTCACATGGCATAACATGGGTAGGTGGTTTTTTAGAGCAGCATAGATGGTGACCAACAGGCTGCAGGTCTACTTTGCTCAAGTGTTTGAGTCTATTAAGATGGAATTCTATAACAGTTAACCACTCTCCGAGGCACTTATCCAAATGCAACGAAGTAATAAGCTGCTTGAGCCTAGTCCGCTAAACAGGAAATCCTCTTCCTGATTACATCCAGCTCATACCAGAGCTGGGACCTTCACATGGGCATCTGCCACTGTAGAAGTATAGGTTGACTAAGAATTAAGAGAGTATATTCATCATCATGTAGCATGTCCTTTGTAGAACGTCGCTCCCATCACAGTCTGTCTGAAAGAAACTCGTTCTCTTGCCAAAACTCCAGCCTCCGCCACAGTCATACCCAGGCATTCCTGGATATCTTAGTGCCATCGTCTTCTTGGTCTACACCTTCCTCTTTTGCCTGGCACCGTACCTTCCATGGCATGGTGCCAGGCAAGAGAGGATGTTGGGCAGTTCAAAACCATGGCATGAAAGAATTTCAACAACAGAATTATGAAGATCAACTTGCAGCAAGAAATTGTGAAGATACATGATCACTTACATTTACTATTACTTATGCAGATGAATAATACTTACTTACTTACTTACTTAGTCGCTCCTCTTCTACCGTGAGGTGTAGAGGTGAATAACACAGTCAAGAATATTATTTGCCAAGAATTAATTGAAAAAGCAATTATGTTTGGTTGTTTGGATCATCAAGTTCCATGCCAGCTGGTGTAGGCTTATGTTTGCTTGTTTGGATCATCAAGTGCCATGACAGCTGGTGTAGGCTTATGTTTGGTTGTTTGGACCATCAAGTGCCATGCCAGCTGGTATAGGCTTATGTTTGGATCATCAAGTGCCATGCCAGCTGGTATAGGCTTATGTTTGGTTGTTTGGATCATCAAGTGCCATGACAGCTGGTGTAGGTTTATGTTTGGTTGTTTGGATCATCAAGTGCCATGACAGCTGGTGTAGGCTTATGTTTAGTTGTTTGGATCATCAAGTGCCATGACAGCTGTGGTAGGCTTATGTTTGGATCATCAAGTGCCATGCCAGATGGTGTAGAAATCATGTATCTCTAGAATTTTCTATTCTGAGTGTTGTTTGTCATCAGTTGCCCATCACAAGGAATGATATCGCCAACGCTGATAGAACCATATTTTGTGAATCCTTGTCTGACTTGCAATTTAATTAGATTTAATTGAGGAAGATTTACACTATCATCAACTGGACTCTTTTGTCCTGAGCTACATTAATCTATTGATAAGACATGTTAGTCGAGACGACTGGAGGTAGCACGGAATGCAGATTTATTTTTCTTGTGTTTACTCCCAGATTTACGTGGCCTGGGTAGGGGGTGTACATGGTCGAAATTTAATAATTTTTCAAATTTTTTCATTTTGTTTGAACAGCGGCCAACAGCCTGCACTTTTTTATTTTCAACTGCCAATGTTCTTTTACGTGCACAGCGTTTACATGGGATCTCTGAGTTTTATCATCTATCTCTGTTAGAATTAGGTCTCACCTGTCCATTGAGACCAGGGGACGTTTGAAATTTATGGAATTCGAATACAGTATCATTTCATGCTTTCGTTTGTTACTTCCTTGAGAGAAACATTTTATCTCTCAGTTATAGCAACCTTAATGTTGTTTATCAAATGAACTCCTCTATTGAGTACCCACCGCAATGTTAAACTGTCTATAATTCTCTCTCATTGCTGCTCTCTATACCTTATACCAGCAATTTTGCTTGCTGTTAAAGGGTTCTAAATGATGTCATAGCTGGAAGTAGATTAAAGGATGAACTCTTAACTCCAAATAAATGCTTCTAAGATGTTCACCTCATAAAGCTTCTGACATTTATGTCTTCTCATCATAGACACTTTTGGTGCCATATAACCAGATGCTTTATGTAGATGAGGCTCATCAGTCCAGAAGTCATCTTATCCAGGAGTAGGAAAACTGATTTCAAGCCATAAAATGCTATCAGAGCAAACAAGACAACTCAAGCAGATAAGATCAGATCACATTAATCTTGTATACAGCTCATCTAGGAAAAGGAAAACTGATTTCAAGCCATAAAATGCTGTCAGAGCAAACAAGACATCTCAAGCAGATAAGATCAGATCACATTAATCTTGTATACAGCTCATCTAAGAAAAGGAAAACTGATTTATCACCACCTGTTGTCTTGCATTTGTTATTTTGGGGAAAAACAATCTACATTGTTATTTTAAGACCTTTTGAAAGCATCGGATGTCTCAAAAACAAACATCAGATCATCATTTTCCAGCTATGAACCCAGAATATTCCAGTTATGAACCCAGAATATTCCAGTTATGAACCCAGAATATTCCAGTTATGAACCCAGAATATTCCAGTTGACAATCACCTGAACAAAATCCAACTAAGGCACTGCAGAGTACCAGCTGTGTGCATACCTGTACAAAACTGTTGATCACTGCCCCTTTCAGTGCCCATGATTCAACATTGTTAGAAGAATACTCCTCCTCCAAGGCAAAAATAAATATGGAACACTTTATGTGGAACTATACAACAATTTAAAAACATGTGCAGGCACCATTATAATGCATCGAGTCAATGGATGAGAGAGCCTGAGTACCTCTGTTTCCAACAAGAAAAATATATTTTGTATACTATTTGACAAAAAAAAAGATGGTCATGTTTAGAAAATTATATTTTATCAATCTGTCATTAAGATATTTTGAACTATCTTAGTAAGATTGATATATGGCTGTTCTCTGAATAAGTGGACACATGTACATACTAGATTTAATACTGAATCACAGACAAGACAGAGAAGTGTACACATGCTCATAAGCAAATTTGTGTACACCATTTGAGATCAAATGATAAACATATTTATAGAAAGGTGATACTAGATTGATTTGAAAATATTATATTTCTGTTTCAGTTCACGCAAGAGTATATACCCAGAACACATAGTAAGTACAAGAGAAAAATGTAAGCAGTAGGTCATAAGACCAATTTTCAAAACTATTTATTGTAAACATAGAATAATAATGGACAACTAGAGATAATATGTGGGACATATGCAATTACACGCACATACAAACACACACACACATATTTCCAAAAAGCCGAATTATCACAGCCTATGTAACTAATAAAGTTATGAGAAGTAAACCGTTCATTAGATCAGGGATCTCCATAGGGGACGGCGTGGCCTAGTGGTTAAGTGACACGGCTCACAACCAGAAGGTGCTGGGTTCGATCCCCATCACAGCACCGGCCGTTACCCCGGGGAAGCAAACCCTTAGAAAATGCAGGAGGAAGCAGATCCTAACATAAAATGCATGCTGAAGTCGGATGCACTGGGCCGACAGGCGCAAAATAAAAACGCAGTGCAACGCACACCGCCTTGGGGATTAGAAAAATAAGGCGAACGCAACAAAAAAAAAAAAAAAAAAAAAAAAAAAAAGATCAGGGATCTGAAATTGCATAACAACATAATCGATAGTCTGCGAGTTGCATCTAATTAAAGTTATTTATATTTCCTCTTTGCCATAACTTAGGCGATCATTTGGAGTACCACATCTTGATGTATTATATATTGTCTGTTAATGTCCGTCATCATCATCATTAAACATACTGCGTTGCACTGTGTTATGCGCCGTAGCCCAGTGCATCCGACTTCAGCATGTATTTGTTCGGGGCCGCCCCCTAGCCCATGTCTGTCCCCAGCCTGCCTGCAAGGCATCAGTTATTTGGATTCAGAGTTGTCTCTCCTATAAAAGCTGTCTTACACGACTATTGGACCTTCCCTATCCGGGTTTGATCAAGTTTTCCATCTCGTTGTGCGGGCGTCAGTCAGGGAGGTTGTGCTCCTTCCATGCATGATAGGATTTGCATCCTGGTTTTCCTCCGTGATTGCTCACGTAGTTTAGCCGGCCAGTCAAAGCCGTTGCCCGAGGGGTGGCACTGCTATTTGTTAGCAGACTCTAGGAGCCATATGTGAGTTAGACAGGAGCAGGGGGTGGCGCTGCTGTTTGTAAGCAGACTCTAGGATCCATACGTGAGTTAGACAGGAGCAGGGGGTGGCGCTGCTGTTTGTAAGCAGACTCTAGGATCCATACGTGAGTTAGACAGGAGCAGGGGGTGGCGCTGCTGTTTGTAAGCAGACTCTAGGATCCATACGTGAGTTAGACAGGAGCGGGGGGTGGCGCTGCTGTTTGTAAGCAGACTCTAGGATCCATACGTGAGTTAGACAGGAGCGGGGGGGTGGGGGGGGGTGGCTCTGCTGTTTGTAAGCAGACTCTAGGAGCCATACGTGAGTTAGACAGGAGTGGGGGAACCAAGTAGGGTCCAGGCCATCCTTTGTTGCAAGGAAGTGGCTGCCTCTTGTCGTGAGGTGCTATTCCTTACCCGCTCCTGCCCTAGGAAGTGACTGCCTCTTGTCGTGAGGTGCTATCCCTTACCCGCTTCTGCCCTACCCCCCCCTATTAATGTTCGATACTACGAGAAGAAATTACGAGCGATGGAGTTTCAGAACTACCCTATGGTATCTGCGTGAAAAGAAAAGACCTCACAGATGGCCTCTAATTGTAGGGCTTGCTAGAGTCAAACAATAATATCCATAACCCTATATAGAACAAGCTGCTCATCCACTGGTCAACTCGCGTAAAGATTGGAAACAGAATTTGGATCCATGTATGATGAACCATCTTGTCAAAGAATGAGTCGATTAAGATTATTATGCTTGATATGATATTTTACTGCTTGAAAAATGCTTATTTCAGCTTTAGAAATCATTTTCCATTGACATAATTTTATCTAGCCATCTATTGCATTGTAGTGGGGATGAACATCATACTCTTTTAGCACTTTAAGTGTTTGACAGCAAACTAAGAACCAAATTTTAAATTTAAATTAAGTACAAATTACTCCCATTTATGAAAAAAATTTGTTTCCCACTCATGAATCTCATTTTTTAGACTACAGAAATTTAGAAAAACCTAATTTTAGAGATGAAATCTTTGCTTAAAACTATATCAGGAGGATGAACAAGTTATAACTTAACTTAGCTTCTTTATACTGGCTTAGAAGATTGGAGAGTCTGTATACAACCAGTTTCTTTTACATTCCCTTGATCTAAAAACTATGCGCATCCAATTTGTTCTTGGATGCATTAATGCGTCCACTACTTCCTGTGGCAATCCATTCCAAGCATTCACTATACTCTGACTAAAAAAACATTTCCTTATATCTAATCTGGACCTTTCTTTAATTAATTTGTATCTGTGCCCTCTTGTTCTTGTAGGGGGTTGTATTTGAAAAAACAACTTGTTATAGTCTAATTTATCCTTTCCGTTAATTATCTTGTAAACCTGTATTAAGCCACCTCAAATTCTTATCTTTTCTAGACACTAGGCCATTTTTTCGAAGTCTTTGCTCATAACTGTAATTCTGGAATCCCACTATCAGTTTTGTCGCTCTTCTTTGTATCCTTTCCCACATGTTTATATCTCCTTTGTGATAAGGATTCAACACCTGTACACAGTACTCCGATCTAGGTCTAACTAATGCTTTATACAGCTTGACTATCACTTCCTTGCTCCTGTGTTTAATATTTTTTTTTTCTTACCTAACATTGCATTTGCCTTTTTCACTGCTACTTAGACTTGCTCACTCACTTACCAGATGATTATAGTTAGTAAGTAATAATTGTGGATCCATTTTAAAATGAGACGTGTTCAAATAAAACCAGACCAAACTGCAACAAGTGAACATACGTACGATGTGTATGATGCCATCACTTCTGGTGTAAACAGCACATTCCAACTATCAAGTTTGCAGAATTTAATTATCCTCCGACTCAATATTTCCTCAGCAGACCGTTGAAAACATGGTGTGTGTGATACGGAATTTGTCCAGAGTTGATCAGCGAGCAGTGATTCGGTTTTTAATATCTGAAGCATGTCGACCAGTTGACATTCATTGAAGAATGCAGGCAGTGTATGGTGACAAAAGTGTGTCGAAGACAACAGTGAAGAAATGGACAACGATGTTTAAAGAAGAACGTGAGTTAACGAAAGGCACATATTATTGTGTTAACTGACGTCCTTCTTTAAACATCATTGTCCAGTTGTCTTCAATACACTTTGTCACCATACACTTCCTGCATTCTGCGATGAATGTCAACTGGTCGACTTCCTTCAGCTGTTAGAAACTGAATCACCGATTGTTGATCAACTCTGGACGGATTCCGTATCACACCCGCCATGTTTTCAACGATCTGCTAAGGAAACTATGACTCGGATGATAATGACATTTTGCAAACTTGACAGTTGGTATTTGCTGTTTACACCAGAAGTGACATCATCATGCACCTCGTACATATGTTCACTTGTTGCAATTTGGTCCGGTTTCATTTGGACATGCTTCGTATATTGCCTGATTAATCACTAGCAACATTTTATGTAATAATAAATGATGGGAGAATTGTTTGTTACTCGTTGTGCATATACGAGAGGAGCTCATGTCAAACCGGGACTATCTTTTTGGAAGGAAACTTTTTTTTTTCAAATAGTCAAAATGCCATTCATTTTTTTTTACATAATCTACCCCAACATTTATGACCTTATCCAAGTGTTTACATAATGCTTGAAAAGCTTCAGCGTAGAAAGATTTCTCAGTATGTCTGAACCAATCCAGGACATCCTGTCTCACTTAATCACCAGTGCTGAAATACTGACCTGTCAGGAATTCTTTTAGGGGTACAAACAGGTGAAAATCTGGTCTGGGCTGCAGCAGTTGGCACATAGTATGGTGACCCATATGAGGTTGAGCTTTATCTTGATATCTTGTAGGAGCAGGAACCCCATTGTGATCAAACCAGACCGTTTTTTTTCGCAGACGGTTATACACATTACTCAAAATACATATGTACTGTTCACTGTTGGTAGTGGCACCAGGAGGTAGAAAATCAACATAATACACTATTTTTATCCCAGAAAACACTCGCCATTACTTTATCTGCAGATGCAGTTGTTCTAAATTTTTTGGATGGCGGTTTTTTGTGTGTCCGTTTGCCTTATTTCTCTAATCCCCAAGGCGGTGTGCGTTGCACTGTGGTTTTTATTTTGCGCCTGTCGACCCAGTGCATCTGACTTCAGCATACATTTTATGTAAGGGTCTGCTTCCTCCTGCATTTTCTAAGAGTTTGCTTCCCCTAGGTAACGGCCAGTGCTGTGATGGGGATCGAACCCAGTACCTTCTTGTTGTGAGCCGTGTCACTAAACCACTAGCCAATGCCGTCCCCTAGGGTGGGGGTGATTGCGTTTGCTTCCATTGCTTGGATGCTCATTTCGATTCAGGAGTATAATGATGCGCCCACATTTTGTCACATGTAATAAAGTGGTCCAATAAGTCTTGCCTTTCCATGTCAAAATGTTCCCTCAATTTAGTGCAGACTTGAACTCTTCTTTGTTGGTCAAAAGGGGAAAGCTGTCTTGGCACCCAACCTTCCAAAAATGCAAATGTTCATGAATAATAATGTTCACTGTAACCAGAGAAAGATTTGCATTTTGTGCAATTTCACGACAGACTATGCGTTGATTTTCCAGGATAAGGCATTCCATAATCTGGATATTCACAGGAATGACTGTGGTGGGTTGAGAGCCACCACGGCTGGGATCATCACTCAAGGGTGTACGGCCTTTTCTGAAACATTTACACCATTCAAATGTCTTACTACAGCTGAATGTCTCATCCCCGTATTGTGATTGCAGTCTTCTGTAAATTTCCACACGTTTCACGCCTTCTTTCACACAAAACTTCATCACAACACGCTGTTCCATGCAAGCACTAACAGTGTTGTCTGCCATTTTTATTTATCTGTCACGTGACTAACCCATGGCAAGTGGGCCACCTAGTAGTAATGGGACACAAGTGCTACTAACTAATGATAATAGTTTCAGCACTCTATAACTCATTTAAGTAGAACTAGAACAAAAAGTTCTGGTTTGATTTGAACTCCATTAGAATAATATGATCTTCTGTCATCAAGGATAGAGCACTATTTAGCTTGAGAAAATTGTAGCATCAAACAACCCAGGAATATAAATCACAGATAAAAAGCTTAATTATTTTGATCCCTTCATGAAAAACTGGAAAAAAAGTGTCTGGTTTGGAATTCGTAGCAAATAAAATAGCTTGGACGAATCTTGCAGACTGTGAGTACAGTTTGACATTGAGACATATTTGATTCATGTTTGTCCAGTGCTCTGGACACTTTCTGTTATGAAGTTTGTTAAAACTTTGTTTAACAATTTCTGTTTGACGCAGTAACTAAACTCCCATTTAATCCAGGTCTTCTCTATTTAGTTAAAACATGTTTTTATTTTTGAAAAATGTGTATCTCTAATATGGTACATTATGCCCTATATTTTCATCCAACCTATTTTATCCTTAATTATGCAATTGAATTCAAATCATATCATAGGCACAGAAACTGGCCTATCTGGCCACGAGTTTGACCCTTGCATTAGATACATTACATGTGATTGAAGCATTTGCAACTTCACTGTCAAATGACTTAGATTACAAGCTGAGATATTCTTTGCATAATGCACTTTTCTGAGTTGACCACATCATACACCACAATAGTCTGAATAAAAACTACAATAGAAAATGAGACATACCAAGTAAATAAATAGACACACAACATTAATGATGATGGAGGCAGGTTAACTGGCTAAAGATCGAGAGTCTAACAGGATACCATTATATAGCCCAGAAAGGAAACGTACCATGAAAAGACGATGTAAAAGCCCATAGCATTACTGCCGTAAGAGTGTGAGGTGTTAGCAATCTCACATTTCAAAGGCTCTGCTATATGAGGGCGGTAGCCATCTCCTCTCCCTCACCGTTTTTACTTCCTGGACTGAACTGGTAACTATTTAAGGCTGGGTTGTCCCGGGAGATGTTTCGGTCTGAAAAAAACATTTCCACCTCAACTGGGGAATGAACCCAGGACCACTCAGATGCAAATCCAGCTTGCTAACCAAGGTGCTACATGGCTCCCTAAAGAAGATGAAACACAGTAAAATGTTGCTCACAGAAAACATAAATAGAGCAAACAGAAGTATGAAATGTTTTTTTTTTTTTTAAATTAAAAAATTTGTCTAAAATCTGAGCCAAAAGTACAGTGGTAAATAAATTTTGTTTCTTTAAATTGACCCACAAGTATACTAATCTAAATACTCTTTCATCTGAATTGTAAGGCTTTTGAAAAATTTGTTTGAAATAGACGAGAATAGCACCACTGCCCTACATAGAGCATGTCGTAAGAGGCAGCTGTGTGACATGGTATAATACTGACATGGTTAGGTGGTAGATGGTTTGTTAAGAGCAGCATATATTGTGCCTAACAGACTGAAGTCTACTTTACTCTAGTGTTTTGAGTCTTTTAAAATGGACTCGCACATTGGTTAAACACCCCCCGCGGCACTTGTCCCAATGCAGCGGAGTAATAAGCTGCTTAGGCCTAGCCAGCTAAGCAGGAAATCTTCCTCTCAGCTACGTTCAGCTCACACCAGAGCTGGGGTCTGCACAAGGGCATCTGCTTCTGTAGAAGTACAGGTCGACTAACACTAAGATAGCCAGTTCATTCAATACAGACTTTACAAAAGTCAAAATTGGGAAATATATTCAACAGTCCCACACTTTAATTTTTAAAAAAGTGAATTATGTTCTGAAAACAGACATGCATATGTTTAAAAAAAAATGTATTCATTTCTTTAAAAATAATAGGTGCGGACGTACTTAATCAGCTTGCTCATATGAGGGCTCAGTTACAAAATGAGCGCAGACGTGTACAAACAATGCTGAATGACCAGGAGGTATGAGATATAGTTTTTGTATGCAAATGTTCCAGGTTATTTCCCAGATGGTAAGAAATATTCTAGCTGAGGTAATGGAAATCACTGATACAAAACAAAAAGACCAAAATTTAATTGTTTTTGTGGTCACCATAGTAATTGCCAGCGTTGCTACCACTACATCAACCATCAACACTGGT
Source organism: Ariolimax columbianus (assembly GCA_036924085.1). Classification (NCBI taxonomy): domain Eukaryota; kingdom Metazoa; phylum Mollusca; class Gastropoda; order Stylommatophora; family Arionidae; genus Ariolimax; species Ariolimax columbianus. Next base: position 72,171,214 of record JAVGWX010000008.1, on the reverse strand, counting down.
ACCACTACATCCACCACCAGCACTGCTACCACTACATCAACCATCAACACTGGTACCACTACATCCACCACCGGCACTGCTACCACTACATCCACCATCAACACTGGTACCACTATATCCACCACCAGCAGTGCTACCACTACATCCACCAAGAACACTGCTACCACTACATTCACTGATAATACTGCTACACATCCACCACTAACATGACTACCACCACTAACACTGCTGACATCACATCCACCACTAACACTGCTGACATCACATCCACCACTAACACAACTATCTCCACTAACACTGCTGACATCACATCCACCACTAACACAACTATCTCCACTAACACTGCTGACATCACATCCACCACTAACACAACTATCTCCACTAACACTACTGACATCACATCCACCACTAACACTGCTGCCATCACATCCACCACTAACACTGCTACCACCACTAACACTGCTGACATCACATCCAGCACTAACACGACTACCACCACTAACACTGCTGACATCATATCCACCACTAACACTGCTGACATCACATCCACCAGTAACACGACTACCACCACTAACACTGCTGACATCACATCCAGCACTAACACGACTACCACCACTAACACTGCTGACATCATATCCACCACTAACACTGCTGACATCACATCCACCACTAACACGACTACCACCACTAACACTGCTGACATCACATCCACCACTAACACTGCTGACATCACATCCACCACTAACACTGTTGACATCACATCCACCACTAACACTGCTGACATCACATCCACCACTAACACGACTACCACCACTAACACTGCTGACATCACATCCACCACTAACACGACTACCACCACTAACACTGCTGACATCACATCCACCACTAACACGACTACCACCACTAACACTGCTGACATCACATCCACCACTAACACGACTACCACCACCAACACTACTGACATCACATCCACCACTAACACTGTTGACATCACATCCACCACTAACACGACCACCCCCACTAACACTGCTGCCATCACCACATTAACACCAACAATATTTCCACAGCTATAACTGTTTCTTTTACTTTAGGAGCTGCTGTCAATGCTAAGGTTCTCTCATCCACAAATGTTAAATGTTTCAGTATTATAACATAATTTCCTGATTTGATATATTTGTTTACTTTGTGCAGGATGACGTTGAGATATTTGACCCTAGAACAGCACAGATGCCACCACCAATGCCTGTTAGGTAAACCTGACCTTATTATCTTTCACTCATAGAAATGTTAAAAAATCAATTGTTAGTGAAATAACTTAATCCTTCCAGTTTTCTATTGAAATAGAGCTCAAACAGATGCTCTCAACCAATTCCTATTTTGGGCCAGTTTGTAAGCACCACCAATAAGACTGCAGCTGCTCTAGTCTCGTCTTCCATTTTTATTCTTTGTGTCTCATGTGTCTGCTAGCAAGTGTATGGTTATGCTACATTTTTTTCTGAATGAACTTACTTTCCTCATTTGAGGCAGCACATCAGACATTATGTTTCCAATGTTTAGCGACGTGGATTGCTGTATCATTCCCCCTCAACATGTCATCCATATTGCATATTTCCAGAAGGTTTGGGTAGATCATTAAGTCATGTGAGGCTCCACAGTCGTATGTTTCACCCTCTATCCCCATATCTTTAAGTTCTTCCTGCATTGTGATACATCAGTTAAAAGTCTATTTAATGATGTCAATGTTGCATAAGGCAGGTTCCTCCTCATGAGGCTCTTTCCAGGGGACCTACTTCAGCTCACTAAATCTTTTGATTCAGTGTTTTCCAGCACTAGTCTGTAGGGGCTGTGTTGACTTTAAGAAACTTTGCTATTACTTGGGTATAAAAAATGTCAGCTCTTTTATTACCTGGAACTCCAGAAAGACCAGCGAGCTGAACCACACTAGCCCCTGTAAGTTTCAGGTCTCTACAATAGCTATCCATTCATACCTTAGCTAGCCCTTCTGCACTTTCCAAAGTAAGGATTGGGAGTCTAACACAATGACTGCTCTAGTCTCAGATAGCCACCTCACCGCAGATCTGAAGTCACTGCCTTCATTTTCATTCTAATACTGGAAGTAATTGTCCTGTATGCCCTGCTCTGCTAAGCAAAAACCATTGTAGCAGAAAAGCCCCAACCTGATTTTCCACTTTATATCATCGAACCATCAATATGTATAACAGCATCACTCTTCTGAGTGTTAGCGCTTATAAGCTGGTTAACCTCGAGCTCTACTTTCCCGTTGCACGACCCTCTTCATTGCCTGTCTAGGATTAAAATGATTCTGTGATAATCAGTGTCGACCCATTCTTCTGACCCATTCTCTAACTATCGCCTTGACTATAGTCACATGTCCAATTGTTCTCTCCACCTGTGCCATTCACGACATCCCTTGGGTGTCTCTTGTCTGCAGTAACCCATGCATAGGATTTAGTCTGTGTCAGTTTGTGTCTGGATGTCACAGATAGAAGTCCCATCGTGTACCTCATTTTTATAATCAAGGTACATCTAGTGTAACCCAGAACCAGTTGCATTCCTTCATTCTGGATAAATTCCAACCTTTAGCACTGTGATCTTGATAGTGTGAGAAAAGCCAGTCCCTAATAAACAACTTATAGAACTGACGACGGAGAATGAAAAGTAGTTGCTGTTTCAGGTTTGTATCTCTTCCATTGTCTTAAGCACCTGTATCCCTCGTATGCATCTTAATGTAGTTTAGTCGATGAGGAACCTATATATAAGAACTTCCAATACGAAGTGTATTTTAACTCTTTGAACCCTGGCTGCTCACCCTCTAAAACCCGATATCCTTGTTTACCTGAGTAAAAAAACAAAACAAAACATGCAAATATAATTACTGTGACAAAATTAAAAGCTCAGTATTGATAATTATATATCTAATTAACTGACCTGATCATCTCCATTGTTGTTTATAATATAATTTCAGGAGACAAACATGTGTTTAATTTACTTGATACAATAAGTGGTGCCAACTATCACATCAGCCTGATCCCACGAGGGACCAGGAACAAATTTAGTTTGATGATAATCCATTCCACACAATTTGTCATTCTTCTCCTTCTTCTTTGTTCATTCTCGATCTCCCGCTACCAAGCCCTGAAAACGGCTTTGCAAGTAGCAGGATGTAGTTCGGAGAACAGGATGCGTTGTCCCGTAGTTTACAGCTTGACTGCAATATTTGCACCTTTCTGTTCAACACATCCGATGATCACCATGTGAAGGTGTAGAAGGGTCTCGGCAGCTTTGGTTCGCTGGCCCTGACGCTATCAGTCAGCTATGGGTCGCTGCTCAGCATCTTGATTTTGTCATTCAAATTACGATTTTAAATTCACTTTCAGAATAATCAGCATCAAAACATATTTAATCAGCCTCCAAATCATTGAGCAGAAGTTTAACAGCATTTTCCATTGTTAGCCTTTCAAGAAGGGCCATTTCCATGATTTTCAACACAAATTTAAATATATTTATAAACAAATAAACACAACAGACATATCACCTGTTTGTCTGCACACTTGCAGGTGTTTGCAAAGACATCTACATCCACAGGGTAGAAAAGGAGGGACTAAGTGAAATGATAAATAAATGAGTCAAGTAGCATATTATTAGAAAGATAAACAGATTAATGAAGTAGTATATTCTTAGAAATTTGAGATGTAAATTAGGACTGTGCTTATTGGTGGTTTTCAGTTGTGCCCATATTCATTATGTTTTGAGCATTTGCCGCTCTTTATGTGGATATCAACATTATGAGCAAGTCAGCTGAGTTTAGGAATATCAGGGATTCAGTCTGTGTTTTCAGCATTTGTTGAAGGGTCTGATAATCAAAATGTGCCATCTCTTTGACCTTCCAACAATAAATATACTGAATTTTTCAAATTTACATTTGTACGATACTAAAAACTAAGTTGCCTGAGTGGTATCGGGTTGAAAAGAAAGGACCACCGTAACCTTAAAAGCATTTCATAAATGACAACTAACAAGTGCTGTGTATGGGGCTAGCAACCTTTTTATGTAAAACTATTGCTATTGAAATCGCCACTGCAGTTGGAACAAAAGGGGAATCAATCAATTGTACCAGATTACAGTAAACAAATAGGCTGTTTTAAATTATTACAGCCTTCCTAAGCCAGAATTGGATGTTTTTAAGACAGCCATGAACCGAAATGCAGTTGCAGTGAGAAGGACACCAGCAGACCGAGTTAATCCACAAGCTGTGGAAGATTTTGATGCTCTGAAGCACAAAGGTAAGTAGGATAGTACGTGAGACAAATCTTAATGATTGTTACTTTTGCAAGACTCCTAAAATTGGACATGGTATTTATTGAAGAAAAAGAGGCATGTCACCAAGTTAAAATTAATAGCTGTGCTGCTCTATAATGTTAATGGTTTACCATCTGTTCCAATTGGGTATGCAGTCCACATGAAAGAAGAAACGTACAGCAACATGAAACAACTGTTACACACCATTAACTATGGCAAGTATAAGTGGCAGATTTGTGGTGGACTGAAGGTCATTGCAATCTTGATATGGCTACAGCAGGGTCACGCAAAGTTTTGCTTTTTACTCTGTCTGTGGGACAGTCAGTCCAGGATTTTCACTACAAGAAAAAGTATTTGCCCCAACGACAATCACTGGAACTGGGGAAAAACAATGTACTTAATGAACCACTTGTAGAATCCCACAAGATCTTGCTATCTCCTTTCCACATCAAACTTGGCTAATGAAGAATTTTGTAACGGTCAGGGGCCGAAATGGGGCAGGATTTTTATACCTTCACGATAAATTTCCAAGACTTAGGCCAAAATCAAAGAAGATGAATTTGTTGGTCCACCGATACAGCTCTCATGAGATCAGCGATTTGATGATACCCACATAAGTAATGAAAAGTTAGCTTGGAATGCTTCCCAGCAATTGGCCACAAACTTCCTAGAAAACAATAAGGCTGACAATTTCCAGAGCTTATAGTAACCCAGTCGCAGCTACATGTCCTTGAAATTACATTTTTTGCACTCATATGTGGATTTCTTCCCTACTTGCTGCGGTGCTGTCAGTGACGAGCATAGGGAATGATTTCATCAGGACATTACTACCGTTGAAAAAGGTACCAAGGGAAATGGAATGCACCATTGCTAGCAGACTATTGTTGGACCCTTGGGAGAGACGCGGTCATGATTGACTTGGAGTGGAAAAACAAATAATAACAACAACAACGAAACGTATACTTAGCTTTTGTTGTCTTTCTCCTTGCGGCGTTGTCTTTTCACTTCTCTGGGTTGCAAGAGCTTCGCTTCACCAAGCGTGAACTGGCCATTCAGGGTACATCTCCACCTGGATCGGTTTGCAGTTTCATCTTCTCAGGATGTCAGATTCATGTCCAGAGACTTCATATCATTATTGCACACATCTTTGAACCTCAACTGTGGTCGGCCGACTGTTCTCGTGCCATTCGCCAACTGTCCACAGAGGATATCCTTGGAAATGCGGCCATCTTCTATGTGACGAACATGACCAAGCCATCGTAGTCTTCACTGCCTAAGTAGAGTGTACATGCTTGGTAGACCAGTGCAAGAGTGCACCTCTGCATTTGTCACTCTGTCCCTCCATGTAATTCCAAGAATGGATCGCAATCGCCGTAGGTGGAAGGTGTAAAGCCTATGCTCTTGTTTGGCATAAGTTGTCTAAGTAACTCTCTGCCATATAGAAGTGTGCTTACAACACATGCATTGTATACCATGGCCTTGCTTTTAATTGTCAGCTTCTGGTTTTTCCAAACACGCATTGTGAGGCAAGCAAGTGTAGCAGCAGCTTTGCCAATGCGACTGTCTATTTCTGGGTCTAGAGAGAACTTGTCATTGATTAGGGATCCCAGGTATGCGAATTAATTCCGAACAGTGTTGGGGCAAGAAAACAGCCCTGCTTAACACCACTTAAAATTCCAAATGGTTGTTATATGCTACCATCAAACTGGACTGTTTCTGTCATGCTCTTATGGAACGATATTATTAGTCGCAGCAGTTTGTTTGGGCAGTCAATTTTAGAGAGGATTTTGAAGAGGCCATCTCTACTAACCAAATCAAACGCCTTTGTCAGATCAATGAAGGCAACATAAAAGGGCTGGTTCTGCTCACATGACTTTTCCTGAAGTTGTAGAAGAGAGAAAATTATGTCGATCGTTGATCTTCCAGACCTGAATCCACATTGTGACTTCGGATACACACACTCAGTCAATTTCTATAGTCTTAGTAAGATAACCTTCGGAAGACTTTGCCTACAACACTAAGCAGAGAGACACCTCGATAGTTATTACAGTCACTTCTATCACCTTTGTTTTTGTACGTTACAATCTGTGCATCTCTCATATCTTTAGGTATTGTGACCTCTTTCCAGCACTGACATAACATATACAGCAGTTGCAAAAGTGTATCTTTACAGCGTTTGATCAAATCAAATAGGATCCTGTCGCTGCCTGGTGCTTTTATCAAGGCCAAGCTGTCAATAGCTTTATTAAAATCTTCTATAGATGGTTCGATGTTAAGCTCATCCATACTGGGATAACATTTAGACAGCTTCAAGGGCTGTGGGAATGACTATATTGACATATGAGTAGAGTTCAGAATAGTGCTTGACCCATCGCTCCATCTGCTTTCCTTTATCTGTTATTTTCTCACCAGTAATGGATTTGAGCGGTGCTGTTTTCCTACTCGCAGGGCCAATAGCTTTCTTTATACCATCGTACATTTGTCTTATGTTCCCTGTTTGTGCAGCAGTCTGAATGTTTTCACTAAGCTGTAGCCAATATCCTTTTGCACACTGATGAGCTGTTTGTTGCACCCAGATTCTGGCGGACTTGAAGTTGTACAGAGTACCTGCATTTGGAAGCTGCTCGAATGTAATCAGAGCAGCATGCTTGGCCTCAATGACGGTTGTCATATCCTTCACTTTTGCTTCAAACCAGTCATCTGATTTAACAGTTCTTCTTCCAAATGTGTGCAGTGTCGTGTATGACATTTTGAAGATGCTGCCAGGTCTCTGTAACAACAGTGTCATGATGTTGTATATTGAGTTTCCTGAAAAGTATTGTGAAATCTCTTGATCAGCGCAGGGTCTGACATTCTACTTGCGTTGATGCGTGGCTTGCTTTTGCTTCGGGAACGTCTTTGGCTACAATTTTATTTTACAGCTACCAAAGAATGATCTGCACTATGGTAAGTGCGCGTCAGGAGCTCATGCTTAAGGAGAGATCTTCTGACAAGAATTAGATCCAGCTGATGCCAATGCTTTGATCATGGGTGCATGCACGATACCTTATGTTGGGGTTTTGTCTGAAAATAAGAGTTGGTCACACAAAGTTCATGGTAGGCACAGAGCTCTAAGAGCTGCTCACCATTTTCATTAGTTTGTCCAACTCCAAACTTGCCTAGACATGAAGGCCACGAGTCGTGATCAGCGCCCACTCTAGCGTTGAAATCACCTAGTAGAACAAGCTGTTCTTGACTATGGATGCTCTTAATAATCGCTGATAAATCATCATAGAACTCATCTTTGACTTCAGGTGTGGAGCACAAGGTAGGTGCATATACACTGACTAGGGTAACGGGACCTACTGTGGTATAAAGACGAAGTGTAAGCAGGCGTTCTGAACCATTCTCACCTGGTTCAACCATATGTAATAGAGACTTTTTAACTGCAAAGCCTACACTGTCCACTATCTTTTCGTTGGGGTCTTTTCTTTGCCAGTAGAATAAGTAGTAGTCTTTCTCACTCATTGTCCCCGAGCCCACTAACTGAGTTTCTTGGAGTGCCATAATGTCCACATCCAGTCTTTTCAGTACGTCATTGATTACGCGTGTCTTTCTGGCATCATTTATATTATACAGGTTATCAGATAGTCCAGTCAGCATGGTACGGACATTTCAACATCCCAGTTCAACTGTTGATACACTTGTGTTGACATCGCAGGGTGAAACTGGAAGGCCTCTCCAGGTCATAAGCTTGGGCATTCTTCTATGGAGAACAAGCTGCTGCCCGTGCAGCAGGTCCCCCCTCTCCACATAACTAATTGATCCAGGGGACCAGCATTAACTGATACAGCCCGTAATCAGCTACGTCGCAGGAGTTGCCAGAATATCGATGGAACCACGATTAGACTGCCTTAGGGATACCAGCTCCTGATTTTTTTCTTAGGGTTTACTCGAAAACCTTTCCTTTGAACAGGTATCACACAAGGCAATTTTTACTAAAACGGTTTTTTAGGCCTGTTCAGTTTTCATGCCAATACGGCCAATTTTCAGGTCATGTGACCGGTTATCGATTATTTTATGACACTATAAGATGAATGATGATGTTTATAACACCTTCTTGGGTAAGTTTGGTAACTACTGTCACAAAAAACTATAATTATATATGTTTTTGTCAAAGCAAAGATGCACGAAGATCCCATAAACGCACTAACAACACCAAAACCCATCACTACTGTACGAAAACCTACCTGGAGGCAGGATATATTTCCAGAGGTGGTAGAAAATATACCAGGTATTGCAAACAAAAACTGCCAGACTGAAAAAGAAAGGAGAGATACTACCCTAAGCTTCATAACGAAAAGCTACCCAAGCATGGACTGGACCCATGCATACACCGACGGTTCTGTAACAAATACAACACAGAACGGAGGGGCAGGAGCATTCCTGAACCTACCAAATGGCAGAAAAATAACACTGTCATTTGCTACTGGTAAGTACACAAGCAATTTCAGAGCGGAGGCAGAGGCACTGAGGGCGGCAGTGGAAGAAATGGTGACACACAGTGAAAATGAGAGCCATATAGTCCTGCTGACAGATGCTCTCGCCGTAGTCACAGCGCTAAAAAGCCAGAAAAACACTGAGCTTAATGACTTAAGAGCAGCACTCTGCAAACTGTGCCAGCAGTCCGCACCAAAAAGGGTAGTGGTACAGTGGGTTCCGTCACACTGCAACATCCAAGGCAACGAGGAGGCAGACAGACTGGCAAAAGAAGGTGCAAGACTACCACAAACAGATACCAGTATGACGTACGAAGAGTCAAAACGGCTTATCAAAGCCAGATACATGACCAAATGGGAAACCGAACATACTGGTTACACCAAAAACGATGCCTATTACCAGTTGAACCGAAGAGAGCAGGTCGTTGTCTTCAGACTTCGCACTGGCCACAACAGACTGAGGTACCACCTATTCAACAAATTGAAGATAGGGTGTACTGACGAATGCCCATGCGGTACTGGTAAAATGACCGCTGAACATCTGCTGCAGAACTGCCCGACATACGAGGATCAGAGAGAGCAGATGTGGCCATTACCAGTGGAACTGCAAGACAAGCTCTATGGCAGTGGCGACAGCCTCAGGATGACCGCCGCTTTTTTCTAAAAAATAATGGTTACTGTCTGACTGCGTACGCAGAAGAAGAAGAAGATATATGTTTTTAATCCAAGTCGAAAGACCAAAGGTAAACATAACCACCATCTTGGTATTGTAATCGTTTGGAAAGGAGAGACAGCAAGAAAGGGAATAGGGTACTCCACCTCATAAAAAGCTCTGGCCTAGTACAGTGAAATCTCTAACACTTCATTCCTGACCTTTACCTTTAAATTGAAACATTGGTTTAGTTCATAGCAGCATGCATTGTTCAAATTACTTCAGGGCAGTTGCACACCGTTGGTCTAGATCAGTGCTCTTCACCTGGACGCTACTGCCCACTACTGAATAATTTGCAGCAGAATAATTACATACTGTATTAAAAACGTCCAAAATACACTGACTCGGTTGTCGATCGGAGAGTTTTCCTCAATTTAGATTTTAGAGGGCGGTAAGGAAAATTTGTTCTCACAAAAATTATAAAAGTGGGCACCAAGTATAAAAAGGTTGAAGAGCACTGGTTTATATAATATAATCTACACAGAAACACAAATGCTTACCTTATGATGCTTTCCAGAAGGGATGACCAAGAACGAGGAAATTATATTGATGCTTTAGACAAAGGTAAAAGAAAGGAATGAAATAGGCCTGCTGTTGATAGTTTCTGTGAGGTTAATTTATCTTTATTCCCTTTATAGATAACTCTGATTCCCGTAAACAGTTCCGTCACATGTTTCCAGAGAAGCCAGACACAGACGAGGCTCTAGAAACTCAACAGGCAGCACTTCTAAGACAACAGGAGGAGCGACTCCATAACTTTAGAGACAGAAGTGAGTTGTTTCCCTTGTATTAGATTTAAATTGGAACCTAATAAATGTTGATAACATTCTGAAGACAATATTTTGAGTTTCTCAGTGAAACTGGTGAACATTAGTAATGAAAATACGATATGCATAAGGGCTAAAAATAAATAGTTTGCTGCTCACATAAAATACCACAAGTCTCAAAGCAGTTTTAATTGAGTCCACATTTTAAATCTTAGTCTTAGTCTACCTGTACTTCTACAGGGACAGATGCCCCTGTGCAGGTCCCAGCGCTGGGGAGGATTTCCTGCTTAGCTGGCTAGGCTTGATCAACTTATTACTCGGTTGCATTGGGACAAGTACCGCGAACGGTTGTTAACTGATGTGCGAGTCTATCTTAATAGACTCAAACACTAGAACAGAGTAGATCTGCAGCCTGTTTGGTGCCATCTATGCTGCTCTTTACAAACCACCTAACCAGGGCCGGTGTCATGTCATGTGACACAGTTGTCTCTTATGACAGGCTCTCTGTGGTGATATTCTTATCCTTGTGACACACAAAGAGCCTGGCAGACCAGCATTTGTTCATATTTTAAGTAATTTAAAATATGTTGTATTGATGTTTTACAAACTTCTTCATACTTATTGTTGAATGTTGTGCCACCATCAAGGTGTCTTTTAATCTGTTCTGCCAATTTGTAAAATGCATTTTTAGCATTGGTAAAAATATATGTAGGGGACAGCGTGCTTATCAACTTGTATGGGCTACCCGTAATTGGTATATTTTTTTTTTCCTCGTATTTCATCTTGTGTACTTGTTTTTCTTTCCATTATTTCATTGGTTTGGTGTAGGGGATATTTTTTCTTTCCATTATTTCATTGGTTTGGTCTAGGGTATGTTTTTTTTTATTCCATTCTTTCATTGGTTTGATGTAGAGGATGTTTTTTTCTTTCCATTCTTCCACTGGTTTGGTGTAGGGGATGTTTTCTTTTTCTTTTCACTCTTTCATTGGTTTGATGTACTGGTTTTCATCAGATGATGTTGACAGGTAAACAAATTGTATTCTTATGTTTCAACTAACTTATGTTTGTCATTATTGTGATGACATGTATTCTGAAAAAAATTAGTTTAGATCTGATAATTTTGTTCTAAATTATTTGTAAATGGGAAGGATATTTACCTATCTATCTGTCTCTATGACTGTAAATTTTCAAACGATGAGAAGTAATTTTCCTATCTGTCATTGTGAAGTACATTACATTGCTTGACTTGAATCTCTGTCTTTTTTCTTGATTATTACTTGAACTATCCAGCTGAATTTCCTTTGTTTGATCATTAAATTGATGTCCCTTAATCTTAAATTTATTTAAATTGTTAGGAAATATTTTGACATCAACTTCAACAGTTTTGTAAACCACTTTCTTTAAACAGGACCTTATGACGACAAGTCTCCTCTCCAACTAATCAGGGACATCCATAGCTCATCATCTCAACTTCATTCAAAAAGTGCATTTGTAGGTCAGTACTGAAACATTTTTCTTATTCAACGTGACATTTTCAAACTGACTGTACCGTTTTATTTAAACTATTGACAAGGTCCTGTAAATCAGATCTGACTAGAATTTGAAGTTAAATACATCATTTTTTACGAATGTTGGTCGTAATGTTTTGCACTTTAGTACGAAGGAGTCAAGGCACTTACCTGGAAATTGGTGTGAACTTTAGTTCTTCTCTGTGTACTCACCCTGCATGAAGGTACACCTCCCATCTATTCTTCACCTTTCTGCTACCATCTGTTCTTCACTTTCCTGATGCCCTGATTGTAGAACTCCTCCGTCTGGGCCCATAACCATGTTTCCAGTTCAGTAATCAAGTCCTGGACATGAGAAGAACAATGTTCACGAAGCAGATTCTTCATGTTTGGGAATAGAAAGAAGTCACTAGGTGCCAAGTCCAGTGAGTATGATGAATAGGGCATGGTTTCATACCCGCACGTTTTTCTGACGTCTAGGACTTCTGAACTGCAGTCATGAATCCGGGCCCAGAGAGTTCTACAATCAGGGCATCAGGAAAGTGAAGAATAGATAAAAGAAGTGTATGGCCTTGCAGGATGAATACACAGAAAACAGAAAAGAAGTTCACACCCTTTTCCAGGCAAATGCCTTGACTCCTTCAAACTAAAGTGCAAAACTGTTCTACCATCCGTTGTGAATATCTGACTTTGTAATAATGGAAAATATTAGCTGGCCTTTATGCCTTCCTTTGTCCTTATCAGCTTCATGTGGCGTAATAGTCTTGGCACTGTCTATAAGCCATTTTGTTCTGGCCATTCTGCTCTAGTACATTAGACATGTACTTTGTTCTTCATATTTTGGCCTTTATTTATGGTCTGTGTCTTTTTGGTCTTTCTTTACTTCTTAACCTTCTTGTATGGGAGTGGAAATGATTACAAACAATTTAAATGAGGAATTTGTTATATTTGTTTCCCTCCTTGACATAGACTAAATCACCATAAATGAATGACTGAAAGATCAGATTAACTTGGCTGTGGACTCCTGTTGCTCACGCTTAGTCTAATTACTGCTGTTAGATTTCTCATTTACTTTCTAACCAGCATTATGAATAGCAAACATGGGTGACTCTTATAATTGTAATAATTTGTCATACCATTGATTATTATTGTATGGATTCTACTCTTGTGCCATTGTTGTCTTATAGTGATTCCTCATTCAGGAAGTCTGCACTAAATCACTTAACATTCTCATGCATATAATTCTGCTTACTTTCTTCTATGTGTTGTCCAGTAGGCTTTAATTTGGTTCTTTCAGAGGTTTAAACTTGTCACCTAACATTGTTGCATTCTTCGTCATATATATATCCCTAACTGACTCTTTTGTAAAGTTTTTGTTTTTCTTGTTGCCCTTTATTTATCTGAAACAAAGAAATATGAATTAACTCTTTCAGGACTCGATTCTTTTTAGGTTTGGACCAAATTAATTTTCAGCTGTAGAAAAATGTCACTGCATGACTTTTACAACTGACTATTACACAACATAGCATAAACAAATACAGTACTCATTATATATCATTGTAAAGAAAAATTGGTACAGAAAATGAAAATAAAAGTAAATTGATGATATTTCATTATTTGAAAGAATAAACATGTTTTTCAATGGTCTGAATTGTTGATTTCAATTTGTCTAGTAATTTTGTAGGAAAGTATCCAAACGCCCTCAAAACACTGTTTATTTGATGCATTTATCTCCAAAATGTTGAAATTAGGTACATTTTTCCTGAATGACCAAAATCAATAAAAATATTTTAAAATTCACAACTTCCCTTATTTTGTCCATTATTTCCAATTATTTTTTTGTTTTGTTCAGCACCGCTGTGCTTATCTTTTGTGGTATTCTCTAAAGCATGTTTTAGCACACAGATGCGGCTTGTTCGAACAACCTGTGCAGTAATAGCTTCTTCGCTTTCTTTTTTTTTCTGAGCAGCACAATGTACGCACGGTGAGTCTTTTCTATCATAGTCAATGAGATGGGCTGCACCCTGGTATCTCTCATGCTCCATGTTCATTGGTTTTCTCCCTGGCTTGGACAATAGAACAGCCTGAAGGCTGCTAGGTGGCTGTGCTCCGACTGACAGAGCTCTCTTATCAGGATATCCTTGAAGTCCGCAAAGGGCAAAGGCTTCTCGGTGTGAGGGCGGCTCACGGTGTACATAATGTGGGCATTGAGTTGAGTAATTTCCATCACCCACATAAACACTTTCTTCCACTACTTGACTGTTTTTCTTGTGTGGTTTCTGTAATATGATATCATCTGGTCCACTCTGTCACATCCATTCATTGAAAGCTGTGAATGGGTGATGGTTTCATAACTTGACTCCTACCCTCCGTTCTTTGCTCATATGTGGCACTTCCACATGTTGTCACCAGCTGGCAAGGCTTCTTAGATTTCTTATCTCTCCAGCTGACACACACTGTGCTGGTGTATTAATGTCAAGTTTCTGCTGAGCATACTCATTGACATTTGTTATGAGGTTGTCAACAATTGGTTCTTTCAGCAAGGAGAGAAAGCATTGAAGAGGTGAGCAATTTTCAGCCAGATTTAGTCTGCTGCCAGAATTATTTGTCTGAAGTTAGATGCTCCAATGGCCTCTCCATCTAAGGCATTACGCCACCCATCACCAGGCCTAGTAGTCATATGTGGTGTGGAATTTGTCTTTCTCCTTGCAGAATTGCCATTATCACCATCACTATCAACTCTAGACGTACCTGTTATATCCTCTGAATCAATCTTATCGCTGCTGCTTGATGATTCAGGAACACTGATAGTCCCTGACTGGAAGCAACCACCAACTAACCCTAAGCCAAACCGTTTTGATTTCTTAGCACTTCTAGGCCTACTAGTACTATCACTGTAATGGCTATCCTCTGAATCGTTAAGTTCTGTATCAGGATCACTAACTAATAAGCTTTCAAACACAGTTCTAGCTTGTTCTGCACTGTATTGCTTTGGTCTAGTACCTGAAGTAAAAGCAGTGGGCATGGCCATTATTTTGTAGGAATCAACAAAACAGTTTAGCTATTTCAAAACGTAAATATATCACTTATTCAGTTCCAAAACACATGTGGCTCGAGTTAAATTTCACGAACGGAAGCTGTTCTAGTTCTGGTTGTAATTTTTAAGTAGTCTAGTTAACACAAAACCCGAATCACGACTCTACAAAACAAAAACCGGATTATCGGATAATGGTCATCTAGAGTTTAAATAAGAGTCCGTTATATCGCTCATTGGTCCGGAATGTGTTGAGCAGAAAAACTGGAATTGAATGAGATATAACGAAAGAAATGAAAACAGCATTTAAAATATTTGTATCAAATAAAAATGGTTAGCGTTTACACAAACAGAATTGGAAACAAAGTCTGAATGCAAAAGGGTAAGGGGATAACTTCAGTAACAGAGAGAAGGAAACATCAGCTAATGGTACTGCAGTAGTCTATCGATGTTTAACCATAAAGACATAAAATGTTGGAGACTTGGTTCAGTACGTCATTGTGTGTGTGCAGAGATTTGTGTTCTGATCATTGATGTTATATGTATCAAAAATGACAGTAAACATGTGCCAGTCTACCCAGTAAATCATATATTGTTCATAATGTTTGAAAGTGTACAATAAATGTCTTCTGAAACTTGTTTTATATTGAAAGCCTTTCTAAATGTTTGGTGTCATAAATTTTGAGGAGAAATAAAAAGTTTTTATGTGTAGTCATAAATGTCATACAAAGTGCTCTCTGACCAAAGTTAATTTTGGATTATATAATATATATTCTAAAATATGCCAGCTTGCATGTAGTTTATGATGTTTTACCGTGTATTTGGCTGCAGATTTGGGATATCTATAAACATGAATTGATTGAAGAGTTTGACACTTTTGGCTGTGACACTATACATTGTCTGAATATTTGATAAAATGTCATAATCACTATCATCATTATGTGCATGCTATTAACACAGGCCAACATGGATCTCCTCAACTTCCTGTTTCTAGGTCTGTTTATCAATTCTGTTGTTGACATGATGTTAAACTCACAAATATTTTCTCTATTTTTCATCATTGTTTTATTTATCCATCAATGTACCTGTCTTGATAAGATATTTTTTAAATGATAGAGAGAGAATCTCTTCTTTTTAATGTATGTTGAAAATATGTTCTCAAAACATGTCTGTAAAATACAATTGTAGGTTCATATGAGTTTAAAATCTAAGTAATGACAGATGAGGACTTTTTAATTTATTGATTTGTAATTTAATATTTGGGATTTCAGTAAAAATCATAATTTTCTATCGACTTGTGTTGGTAGATATGGATTGTCGGTTTAATGCCCACAAAGAGTAAGTTTACTCTTTTGTGCGCCATGGAAAGGGTGTTAAGTGGCGGGTTGTAGTAGCTTTCCTCACATCCTGAGTACGCTGATGAAGGTGGACAATGGTCCTGTTGGCGGTTGTGCTATGCTTGACTTCATCTGCGTGACACTCACTACTATGGGATCACATGGATCCACATCTCGTTAGCCAGACTGCCTTGAAAACACTATGTTTCCAGATAATGCTACTTGAAAACACCCTGTTTCCAGGTAATGCTACATGGAAGAGAAATAGCGATCCTGGTCAGTGTATTGTGACTGACCCTTATGCAACGTCCTGGTCCGTATGTAGTGCATGACCCTTACGTGACGTTTTGGGTCCGTATGTTGTGCCTGACCCTGACGCAATGTCCTGGTCCGTATGTTGTGCCTAACCCTGACCTGACATCCTGGTCTGCATGTTGTGCCTTACCCTGACGCAATGTCCTGGTCTGTATGTTGTGCCTGACCCTGACGCGACGTCCTGGGTCCGTATGTTGTGCCTGACCTTGACATGACGTCCTGGGTCTACATGTTGTGCCTGAGCCAGATGTGACGTACTGGTTCCGCATGTTGTGCCTAACTGGATTAGGGTTTTAGTTCCATGCCATTGTGGGTAAAGTATGTCTTCACTTTTCCCATGTGGGGTAAGATCTGCTGCCTTTCTTGCCACCATTCCTTCCCTAAAAGATAGTCAGATTACCATTCACAGCTGGGTTTACTGGAGCATATCCCAACTAGAGATTGAAACACGTCCCTTTCCTGTGAAAGTCAAGTGCTCTAACTGCTTTGTTATTCAGTTAGCTTGGTTCATCTTCAAGCCCTTTTGCTCCAGGTCCAACATTGCATTTGACCCTTATCAAAGCCAGACTTTAAGGACACCTGATTCCAGTTATTTGTTTGGAAGCATAAGCCCAACCAGCATTTGCTCTTTACCATAACCAGACTTTAGTGACACCAGTTATTTATTGAAGTATGTCCAATACTGCATTTGACCTAATCAGCTTTTACAGAGGCCTGATATTGGTTCTTTTAACATTCCTCTAAGTCTGCAAAACATGGACCATTACAGCAGACCTTCAGCAAAGAATTGAGGTCATGGAGATGAAATGTTTTAGAGGATTCCATAATGTCACCCACAAAGATTGTATTAAAAAAATGATGACTTACGAAGAAAATCGAGAATACAAGTGGACTTTATGACAACCGTCTCACAATGATCAAAAGACGAAATCTGATTTGGTATGGCCACATGTCTAGGTCCAAGGACCTTGCAAATACAACACTACATGGCACAGTACAATGCAAGCCAAGGCAGGGAAGTCCAGGAAAACAACATCCATGAATGGACTAACCGATGACCAGAGGAGACACAAAAAGCAACTGCAGACAGAGAGAGGGGGCATATGATTGTGGAAGGGTCAGCAGGGATGCCCCAATGATCTCAAGGGGTCATGGGATGAACTGAACTGACACAAGTGTTTTATTTGCAGTTTTGAAGCAATGGTTTTTACATGATAAAGTTACCAGCCACATGCACAACCGTCTTTGGTCACCTCTTACAACATGCTGAGAAGGAAACACTGGCCTTATTCTTTTTTTACCGAGAGCAACTAGGATGATTCAACTTGGTTAACTGCATTAATCTCTGCTATTTTCCTTTGTCTAGTTCTAAATCAAGACCTTTGATAGTGAAAAAACTAATCCTCATCTGTAACTTTCTTATAAAGAACAGCCTTTTAAAACTGATTGTTTTTTTTACTCATATAGAAATACAGCACACACATTTTCATGGGCATTCATTACTTGTTGAATATAACATATTTTTTTGGTTTTTAACACCAAAGACTGTTTTAATTGTGCTTTCTAAGGCATATATTCAATGATGTGAAGGTAACAGGTGATGTTAACTATGCAGTTTATTCTTGTATGGACACTAACTTTATCAGACAATGTGCTGTTTAATGTTTAACTTTAGCATACTGAAGCTATTAAAATGCCACAAACCACAGACAGATTTGTCTGTACCATATTATAATTGTGTCTTTACTGAAACGTTAAGGTTGTTAGTTCACATTTTTATTAGTGTTTTGCGATTGAAAGAAGTTTATGCTGGCCTTAAATGTGCTTAAATTTGTGAAATATGGTTCGGGAACATGTACAAATGCAATTGCTGTTCATTAACTTAAATAATTAATACTAAAATAATTAATTACAATTGTTTTGCAATAAAAGATGTAATATTTACACAATGGAATAATTTGTAGATATATGGCTCAGGTCTAGGTGTGTTGATATATTCGGTCTATGTAGCCTGTACCAGATAAGTGCAGCCACATTAAAACCGAAATAAACTGACATTTACAACCAGTCATTTTAGCACATTGTTTGGGACTGTTTAAATTCTGCCATGCCATCTGCTGTATAAATTAAGATGTTTAATGTGTTCCTTGCAATCAGCTTTTGACATATAAGCGAGGTCATTGGCTTCATGTAAGATCTCAATGAGCACATGCTGTTGATGCATATCTCCCAAAAGTGCATATGTCCAAAGTAAAAAAAACCTGAATTGTTAAAAAAAAAAGAAATGTAGTTTTTCAGTCAAAGATCTTCAAATGATTTTTAAATTCCAAAAAACAATAATTGTTAATTGTTGTCACTATATAAGAGAACAACGTGTTGTCCAAAAGTATTATCCCACAGGAAAAAATTGTTAATTGTTGTCACTATATAAGAGAACAAAGTGTTGTCCAAAAGTATTATCCCACAGGAAAAAATTGTTAATTGTTGTCACTATATAAGAGAACAAAGTGTTGTCCAAAAGTGCTATCCTACAGGTATTAATCGTTAAATTCTGTCCCTATTTAAAAGAACACAAAGTGTTGTCCAAAAAACAAACATCATTAATATTTGTTACAAAGTCAAAACTGTTAAGAATTGTCCCTGTCTTACATGTTCCAAAAACCAAAGAGATTAAGTATTGTTCTAAAGATTCAACTCTTACATGTTTCAAAAGCCAAAGAGATTAAGTATTGTTCTAAAGATTCAACTCTTACATGTTTCAAAAGCCAAAGAGATTAAGTATTGTTCTAAAGATTCAACTCTTACATGTTTCAAAAGTCAAAGAGATTAAGTATTGTTCTAAAGATTCAACTCTTACATGTTTCAAAAGCCAAAGAGATTAAGTATTGTCCTAAAGATTAAACTCTTACATGTTTCAAAAGCCAAAGAGATTAAGTATTGTTCTAAAGATTCAACTCTTACATGTTTCAAAAGCCAAATAGATTAAGTATTGTCCTAAAGATTCAACTCTTACATGTTTCAAAAGCCAAAGAGATTAAGTATTGTCCTAAAGATTCAACTCTTACATGTTTCAAAAACTAAAGAGATTAAGTATTGTCCTAAAGATTCAACTCTTACATGTTTCAAAAGCCAAAGAGATTAAGTATTGTCCTAAAGATTCAACTCTTACATGTTTCAAAAACTAAAGAGATTAAGTATTGTCCTAAAGATTCAACTCTTACATGTTTCAAAAGCCAAAGAGATTAAGTATTGTCCTAAAGATTCAACTCTTACATGTTCCAAAAACCAAAGAGATTAAGTATTGTCCTAAAGATTCAACTCTTACATGTTTCAAAAGCCAAAGAGATTAAGTATTGTCCTAAAGATTCAACTCTTACATGTTCCAAAAGCCAAAGAGATTAAGTATTGTCCTAAAGATTCTGAGAGCATTCAACCCTAGACAAGTTTAACAGCTGTTTTAGCTGCCTCTTAATGATTTGTTCTCAATTTGACCATGGACTGTTATTGTGACTATCACAGGAAACGGAGTCCTCCTGGAAACCTCTGGACTTAAAATTAATAAATACTATTTGTTGTAATAAAGTTCAAGTCAAGTTTTTGTCTTAAAGCCAAATAGTAATTTTTTGTTCCAAAGCAAAGAAAATCTTACGTATTGTCACAGTCATATAATCTTCTGTGTATCCCAATCCCATACACCGTAAAGTGTTATCATAAAGTCTATCATTAAAAGTATTGCCACAATACCATACATTATAAGTATTATGATGATACAAAACTTTTTAAGTGTTGTTACAATACCAAACATTTTAGGTGTTACAATACCAAACATTTTAGGTGTTACAATACCAAACATTTTAGGTGTTACAATACCAAACATTTTATGTATTTTTACAATACCAAACTTTTTAAGTGTTGTTACAATACCAAACATTTTAGGTGTTGTTACAATACCAAACAATTTAGACAGGTTGGCCTTATTTTTTTCACCTGTCTTCGCCATGAGACATCCTTATCAATGACTTTAACAAAATCATATGTTCCTGTCTTAAAGAAGCAAATTCTTATTACTGTGATCTGCACCTAAGGACACAACACTTCTATCTTCATCAGGCATTCGTTTCCCTAGTTTCTGGCTGTCTCCAGTCTACCTTCAAGGCATCAGTTGTTTGTTGTCAGGGTTGTCTTTCCGAGGAAAGTTGTCTTACTCAACTAACAAGTCTTTCATGCCTGAGAAGGGCTACTTACAAAAGAACACTGCATAGTTTGGTCAGACATTTGAAGCTATTGCCCCGAGATGGCCAGTACCACATGTAGTTTCTGGAAGCCATAACCTAGGGGTTAAGTTGTGCCACTGTTATAAGTATAACAATGTGACCACTCTCTTTTATATGTATCTCCACTCTTGGGTAGTCCATATCTGCCAATTGTTGTCCCAAAAGTCTGTATTCAAGTGTTGTAATAAAGTCTCTCATTTCTTCTCCTGCGTTTGTTCTGAAAAGGACGTTTTATGTTGTGTCGTAGTTTGCAGCGGAAATTTTCGTGATCTGCACCTTTCAGCCCAACAAACCTGAATTTAGCACAGCATGTATGTGACTAGATTGTTTTCCCTCTTTAATGCCTAGTCTCTCAGCAATACTGAATGATTGCAGCCTGTTTCCCAAGATGTAAAGTGAAAGCGATATTGAGGTCTTGGTCAGCTATGGTTCGCTGACCCTGCAAGCAGCAAGCTATGTCTTTGGTCCCAGTTTTTCATTCAAAGTGTTGTCACAAAACCATACATTTAAAGTGTTGTCAGAAAACCAAATATTTAAAGTGTTGTCACAGAGTCTAACATTCTGTTTCAGTGTCAAAAATGTAACATGCCACGTCATATGTACATTGCAGGTTGATAAGTTGTTTCATAAATCCAACGAGCTCGATTTCTAATGTTCCATTTTTACTCTCTCCATAATCTAGTTAAAGACTAGCATGGAACTAGATGTTTTCCCCAGGCATTCACATTTCATTCTAAAATAACTGTTTAAATTGTCTCTGAAGAAGACTCATACAGCTCTTACTCCCTCATGTACTTCTTACCAGTTTTCCACTCCGTTGTAACCAAGTTTTAAAAATTATTGTCTTTTTAAATTGTCAACAGTTCTTTTCTAAGCAGAATAAAAACATGCTTCTGTTTTACTTGACTCTCACAAGCTGAACGAAGCTCCCATTAGCATAGCATTTTCAAGGCATCCCAACGTGGTCTAATCGTTGACATGGCTGCTCTGTGAGGCAAGAATATTCTATACTTCACCAATCCATTGATCCTATGTTCACAGATCCCCCCAAAGTGTATGTTCGGCTGGATTGCAAGTTTCATGGATATTTTTGTAAATAATTTATGTACATACATTGTTGATGTCATTACAATAAAATTGGCTTGTCATTTCTTACAGCATTGCTGGGGAATACATCTAACTTCTCAAATAGTCTTTAAAATTATTTGTGCTTATAATGAACCACAGGCACGTACAAATGACTATAAAGCATACCATTATTATTATGAAGGGCCCTGGTTTGCTCCCTAGTCTTAAGTTTATCCAGCTGTCAAGACTACATGATTTACCATCAGGGTAGGTAAAGCAGCTGGCAAGGAAACCTACAATCAGGATAGGTAAGGCAGCTGGCAAGGAAATTGTTCACACCTGCCATAAAAAGGCTGATACCTAGTACATTGAAATCTTTAAAACTTCATCCCTAATGGCAGTGCCTACTATTGGACTACCTTTACTATGTGGCAGATGCTTGGAACAATTTCATAACAAGAATATGCCCTTGAGAAGAATACACCTTTTGAGAAGATCATACTCTTGAGAAGAATATACCATTTAAAAAGAATATACCCTTTGAGAAGTATATACCCATGAGAAGTATATATCCCTGAGAAGAATATATGCCTGAGAAGAATATACCCTTTGAGAAAAATATATACCCTTGAGAAGAATATACCCTGACAATTTTTTAACCATTCTGCATCACTGTCTTTAGCTACAATACATAAATTCATTACTAACACAATGAAATACAATTCTTAATGAGGTGAAAGAATACGACACACTTAACTCAACACATTCTTTTTCTTTCATTGTGGTCAGTCTGGTTTTTTTTTCTTATTTCATAGATATGAATGGAATGGGCCATTTCCCAGATGACTTTGAAGACATTCCAGGGAGAAATGAGTCAGCAAGGAGCAGAAGAAGAACAAGGGTGTCTTCTAGTCCAAGGGTAAAGTCAAGTTTTGAAATCAGTTCACACAAAAATGTAATGTACAAAATGTTTTCTTTCCTTTTTTTCAAGATAATTAGTTTTCCATTACTTGTGTCATTGAGCATTTTCAAACTACGAGGGGCGTCCAAATCAAACTGGGACTATTTGTTCTAGTTCTACCTGAATGGGTTATAGCGTGCTGGAACTACTATCATTAGTTAGGGACACTTGTGTCCTATTACTGCTAGGTGGCTCACTTGCCATGGGCCACTCACATGACAGATAAATAAAAATGACGGACAACACTGTAAGTGCTTGCATGTTGTGATGAAGTCTTGTGAAAAAAGTGTGAAATCTGCAGAAATTTACAGAAGACTACAATCAAAATACGGTGATGCGACACTCAGTCGCAGTAAGACATTTGAATGGTGTAAACATTTTAGAGAATGCCGTACATCCGTGAGTGATGGTCCTGGCCGTGGTTGCTCTCAACCCACCACAGTTATTCCGGTGACTATCGAGATTGTGGAACTCATTATCCTGGAAAATCGAGGCATGTCGCGAAATTGCACAAGAGGCAAGTCTTTCTCTTAGTATGGTGAACACTATTATTCATGAACATTTGCATTTTCTGAAGATTAGTGCACGTTGACGTAGACAGCTTTCCGCTTTTGACCGACAAAAAAGAGTTCAAGCCTGCACTGAATTGAAGGAACATTTTGGCATGAACGAACATGACTTTTTGGAATGCTTCATTACATTTGACGAAACCTGGGTGCATCATTATACTCCTGTATCGAAATGAGCATCCAAGTAGTGGAAACATACGCAATCACCACAACCCAAAACATTTAGGACAATTGCGTCTGCAGGTAAGGTGATGGCGAGTGTTATTTGGGACAAACTTGGCATCGATCATGTTGATTTTCTACCTTGTGGTGCCACTATCAACAGTGAATAGTGCATACTCATTTTGAGTAATGTGCATAATCGTCTGCGTAAAAAAATGGTCTGGTTTTTTCACAAAGGGCATCCTGCTCCTGCAAGATAGCACTTGATCTCATACAGCTAACCGCACTGTGGCATCTATAGCATCTCGCCTGGGAGGGATTGCCACATCCACGTTACAGCTCATACTTCGCTCCAAGCAAATTCCACCTGTTTGGACCCGTAGAAGAATTCCTGGGAGGTGAGCATGTCAGCACTGATGATGAAGCGAAATAGTCTCTCATGGATTGATTCAGACATACTGACAAATTTTTCTGCACTTAAACTTTTCTAGCATTACTTAAACGCTGGGATAAGAGAAAAGACATTGCAGGAGATTATGTAGAAAAATGAAAAACAAATATTTTCCTTACAAAAAAAGTTCCCGTTTGACTTGAATACTCCTTGTACATATAATTTATGAACTCTTTCACTCCGTAATTATTTTACACGCTGTACCAGAATAATTTTTTGGTCACAATTTTAGACAGTGGAGTACACCTCTTTCATTCTAAATTCTGTGTGGGTTATTTAATTGGATTACTGGGGATTAATTGGGGATTCCGTAGTGAAGTGGTTAAGTCGTCGGCCTCGTGATCAGGTGGTGTGGGTTCGACTCCGGATTCCTCCGTCTTTTTCACAGGTGCTTGATGTGGAATTCCCTGCATCTCGTAGTCGCCACCTAGTCGTCTTGTTCTTGACTTGCCACTGGGATCGGGCGGCACGAGACGAGAGAGTGAGGATAAAAAGTAGCGTAGTTAATCCTTACTAAAAATTGCACTAGCAAAATAAATTATGCCATCATTGTCTATGATGGATGGTGGCCTTTGCCTTTGCTTTTTATTTAATTGGATGTGCACAAATTATATATCAAATTGACATGTATGTAGTAAATACAATAGGCAATTTGCGTATTAATAATAAAATACATGCAATTAGCATAGTTGACAAATCATGAATGTTAAATGAAAACACAACAAAACAGTATAATCAAAATGTGAACTTATTGAGGTCCAGTAACTTTTGTAGTTTTAAAAATTGATATCTCAGTCTCAGATCATGAAGGTAATCCATTTTAGAAATCCCAAATTTCAAATGTATTCAATTTTAGCATCAGAAATAGAATTTAGAAAATTTTAACTGAGGCTACCAAGATATTCGCATTAACAGAAAATATCACAAAATAATTTTGAAAATTCATTGTAAAATTATTTTTGTACCAGGTTCTATGTTATAAATGAAATAGTAGCACCACTTTCCATAGCTTATTGACAATGCATTTACATGTTTTCTTTATTATTGTACTTGCACTTTGGTGTGCATATCTTGAAACAAGTGTGCTGGACCAGGTTAGGACAATGCACCCTCATCAGCAGTGTTTGATTTATCGAACATTTCTGCATCACTTTCCAAATTTGATAACAAACTATCCGTTTAAAACAACTCTTCACTTTCCATGATATTTTGTAAAAATTATACGCTTTAGAGACGTAGAACTTGTAGACAAATGACTAGCCATAGCATTATAGCACCATCAAAAATATTTGAGAAATCGGAACGCACGTAATTACCATACAGAATGTATACAAACACAAAAAAATACAACTATCAAAACCCGATTCTCGTACTAAAATGTTTGCCGAATGTCGGAAGTCTAATTTACCGCTTAAATTTTGTAGTAAGAATGTATCGTTTAAATTTTAATTAATTATTGGCAACCACATCTAAAACAACTCTCATAGAATTATTCCGGCACAGCGGTATTCTAAAAACAATTTTCACAGGGTTGCTACGGAGTGAAAGGGTTAAATGAGTTCATTAGATAATTCAGCTTACAGATTACTTACACACACATCCATGTCCAGGCATCAGAGGATAAAATATTTATTATTTATTTCACAGTTCACAAGTCCAGGCAGTGGATCAGCTTTTGGTTCACAAACAAGTCTTAATGTCGACAAGCTGGCCAGAAAAAATGAAGACAGACTAAAGAAGTTGAGGGACATGCAGGGTAAGCGGCTTCTCCTGTAGTGATAACTGCTTTCGTAACTCATAGTTTTTACCTGGGTAGATGTAAACAGTCTTGTATTGACCTAAACATAGCTAAATGTTTTGTTCTATTTATATCCTTGCTAAAACTGTACTCGCAGTATATATGTGCATGCCTATCATTTTTTCACTGAGAAATAGCATTTTGCTACAGAAGTCTGATTAGTGTAATGGTGGAGCACTTGCTTTTCACAGCAAAGGTATGGGCAAGTCCCACGACTTCCATGCTCCAGTTGATTGAGCTATAAATTGATACTTGACATACGACTAGGGAAGTAAAAGACAGCTAGAAAAGGAACTGACCACCCTACCTCATACAAGCTGTGGCTTCTTATACTGAAGTCTCTTAACATCTTCAATCCTGGCAGCAGAACAACTATTGGACAGACCTTTTTACAGAGGTCTATTTTGTAACATGCTGTTTGTGTAGCAAGGGCAGAGTGAAAATTACTTCATTGCTTTAGTAGAAAATAATGTCAAAATTGTAAGTTTTCCCTTCAGTTATTGACAGTGTTGGATTACATTATATGCAATACTATTAATTTTTGACACATTTAAAACTGTAAAGTCGTGAGATCCTACTATACTGAAGTCAATCAGGTATTTTATTTCACTACAGTAGTCTTAGTCTTAGTTGACCTATACTTGTACAGGTTCAGATGCAGGTCCCAGTTTTGGCGTGAGCTGGATGTAGCCGGGAGGAGGATTTCCTGCTTAGTGAGTTTATTACTTCCCTGTGTTGGGACAAGTATTGCGGAGGGTGGTTAACAAATGTGTGAGCCCATCTGATTAGACTCAAACACTCCAGCATAGTAGACCTACGGTCTGTTAGACACCCTATATGCTGCTCTTAATAAACCACCTAACCATGGCTGGTGCTATGCCATGTCACACAGTTAGTCACCTGTTATGACATGTTCTATGTAGGGCAGTGGTGCTATTCTTGTCCTTGTCATACACAAAGACCCCATCAGACCACTAGGGGCCACTACAGTAATACCTACTATAATGGCAGGGGTTTGGGACTGGACCACTGCTAAAGATTGCAGATTGATTCACTGCCTTGTATCATTTGTCAGTGCATAGAAAGGCCTAAAAACATGTTTACATTGTAATCTATTAAGTGTACAATAGCGATAGACCTAAAGAAATGATATGAAAGTAAAGTAAATAACATATTGATTGCTTACCTCAAAAGTTGTATCATTTGTTTATGATGACTGACAAATGTACATTTGAAAAAGAAGTTTATTATCTTTTACTAAACCATCAACAACAAAATTTGCCTGGTGCATTGTCTCTGTGTACTCACCGGTGTTTATTATGGCCTTTTGCGTCTTAATAGACGGTCAGTAAGCTGGTCTGTTGTAGAGATGGCGGTGGCTGCATCTGTCCTAGAGAAACATAGACTTTCGTGGCTGATTTTGCAGATTCTCAATTGACAGGGATGATAGCAGTGTAAACAGAAAAAGTTTGATTGGTGTGATGTTGGCTCCTTTCTTTTGCATAAACACCATTTTATAAACACCGGTTTTTGCTTTAGAAACGGCTGAATCGAAAACGAGGAGACTTCTTCCCGTCTTGAAAACAACAAGATGGCTAGATTGACTTGAAATGATTTTGTCTCTGCTTCACATGTATTTTGAAGGTTATTCCATTCTTGATTATGATGAAGTTAAGTTGTTGCAACAAATTTTTCTGAGGTAGTCTATTTATGTAGATGTTATAAATACGTTTGTAGTGAAAACTAACAGATATGCTGATTTGGTTAGGAACACTATCAGTGCTTTGTTGCAATTTCATGGATTTACAAGACAAATGGTGTACCCAAACATAAGTAAGTAAATGTTGGTGACGTAATAAAAAAAATGTGAAAACTAGAAGGTAAATGAAGAAATAATGGAGCGATGAAGGAGTTAGTGGTGATCCATGCTCAAAGTCATGTGAGCAGAACCAGCCCTTTTTATGTTGCCTTTATTGATCTGACAAAGGCATTTGATTTGGTTAATAGAAATGGCCTCTTCAAAATCCTCTCTTAAATTGACTGCCCAAATAAACTGCTGTGACTAATAATATCGTTCCATTATAGCATGACAGGAACAGTCCAATTTGATAGTAGCATATCACAACCATTTGGAATTCTAAGTGGTGTTAAGAAAGGCTGTGTTCTTGCCCCAACACTGTTCGGAATCAATTCACATACCTGGGATCCCTAACTAATGACAAGCTCTCTCTAGACCCAGAAATAGACAGTCGCATTGGCAATGCTGGTATACAATGCATGTGTTGTAAGCACACTTCTATATGGCAGCGAGACTTGGACAACTTATGCCAAACAAGAGCATAGGCTTAACACCTTCCACCTACGGCGCCTGCGATCCATTCTTGGAATTACATGGAGGGACAGAGTGACAAATGCTGAGGTGCACTCTGTCACTGGTCTTCCAAGCATGTAAACTCTACTTAGGCAGCGAAGACTATGATGGCTTCATCATGTTTGTCGCATGTAAGATAGCCGCATTCCCAAAGATATCCTCTATGGACAGTTGGCAGATAGCACGAGAATAGTCGGCCGACCACAGTTGAGGCTGAAAGATGTGTGCAAGTGTGATATGAAGGCCCTGGATATGGATCTGACATCCTGGGAAGACGAAACTGCAGACCGACCCAGGTGGAGATGAACACTAAATGGCCAGCTCGTGCTTGGTGAAGCGAAGCTCTTGCAACACAGAGAAGTGAAAAGACAACGCTGCAAGGAGAAAGGCAACAAAAGCTAAGTATACATTTTGTTGTTGTTGTTGTCATTTTTTGATCATCCTATAGTCAGTCATGACTGAAAGGGGCTACTACTACTATTACCTTCTTGTTGAAGACCATACTTAAGGGTAGGGCGTAAGGCAGTCATTCAAGAGGCAGACAACATTTTCACATCAGGAGATGGACTGGAAAAAGCCTGTCAGATTGCATCATTATGGCAAAAGTTAGAGTGCACTGGAGAACCATTGCAGTCGACCTTTGATGTGGAGATGGCACTTGAACTGAACTCGACGTTTCAGCTGAGCATTATTTAAGATCTGTAGCAGAATATGTGGGTACTAACTAACCTGCTACTTAGAATGTTAAGAAGTACAACCAACCTGATGTGGTTTCTTTTTTTCTGGTTTTGTTCAGGGGATGATCTGTCATTGTACGACCCCGAGGATGTGCTAGATAGATTCATGTCGAAACAAGGACACAACAGGTGAGAACTGACATTCCTATGTACTATATTTCTGATTCTCTTTTTTCTTTGTTTCTTATCTCTGCTTCTAAATTTCTATGTGTTTTTTGTTTCTTGCTTTTTTCAATATAATATTACATTTTGCTTTGAGCATACATATGTGTTTTAGCTTTTCTGTTTGCTATATCATATTATCATTTTCTCTTGTTGCTTGATGCAGTATCTCCATTTTTTGCATTTTTATGTCATATCTGATATTCTCTCTTGTTAATTTGATTTGATTATATATAATTGAGGAGCGCATGGCCGGATGGTTTCGAGGCCTACCTGCTAACAAGGAGAGCAGTGGTTCAAATCCCCGATATGGCACATGTTGTTTTTCTGTTGGGGGTGAAATAAACAAACATATCCAGAATAAGACGTGGTGACAGCAGTTGGCGAAGTGATCTGTAGTCCTCAGCCTTCAAGACCCCTCGACTACCCCAGCAATGGGGATAATGTCGTAAGACACTTTATTTTTTTTAAAAATATATATAATTTTCGCTACTCTATATACTCTATTAAATAGATAATTATATTGGATAATTTTTTAAATCTTTTATTTCTTTTTTTTAGATATGGTTTGTCTTTTTGTTAATGAGTATTCCTCATTCTGTCTATGAGTTTGTCAATCACCATACCTTCACCTTTTTATATGTATTTCTTTTTCATATTCTTGACAGTGACATTCTAACACCTGTTACTATCTGTATAGTTCTTTGCCCTTAGTGTTAAATATGCAAATAACAAATTGAGCATTATAATAGTTCTTGAGTGTTTGTCAGATAAAAAAGTTCTCCTATACTTATATGTAACAGTCTAGTGGCTCCCAAGTTATAATATACTTATATGTAACAGTCTAGTGGCAACAAAGATGACGCTGCAGCTGGCTGTAGGTCTACATTGCTCTATTGTTCTAGTTCATTATGGATGCCGCCAGACCACGGATTTGCCTGGAATTCTCACTAGTTAATGACTTACACTTGGGTTCACGGAAACGTGGTGTTATTTTCCATTTGCACTGGTTAATTCGTTCGTTTTTTTTGGCTATATCGGC
Source organism: Ariolimax columbianus (assembly GCA_036924085.1). NCBI lineage: Eukaryota > Metazoa > Mollusca > Gastropoda > Stylommatophora > Arionidae > Ariolimax > Ariolimax columbianus. Next base: position 72,141,148 of record JAVGWX010000008.1, on the reverse strand, counting down.
TACATTGGGTATATGAATAGCATTATGCTTAAACCTGTACCGTACTTCAAGGCCTAGTTCACGGGGTTGAACTTCACGAGATTGGCACACTTCGCTCTAGCTGCAAACAGAGTCAATTTTGGTGTGTGAAATTTAGACACGACTATAATGGACTGAGCACAGCTAGGAGAGAGATGCTAAACTCACTCACACACTGAGTTGCGACCTTTTGTGATTATTGGAAAGGCATGACACACAACGTTAGATGTCATCCCCCTGCACTGCCTTGCGGGATACCTGTTTACGGGAAAGGCTTCGGGAATAAACCCTGAGGAAAAATCTGCATCCTGTGCTATCTCCAGTCATCTCATAAATATTTTTGCTACTGACCAAGGGTAGCTCAGGACCAGAGAGTGAGGTTGACAAAAGGCGCAGTTTCTTCCTCACTTTAATCCAAATCACCACACAAGTCACCCATTTCAGCGGAAACAGCAAGAGAAAAGACTGTCCATACAGCTGAACAAAAAGAGTGGTCTTCATTACTTGTGATGGACGAACATCATCATAGTGGACTCTAAGGTACAACATATTTATATGTAATAGTCTAGTGGACCCTAAGTTATAATATACTTATATCTTACAGTCAAGTGGACCCTAAGTTATAGTATATTTTTATGTAACAGTCTAGTGGACCATAAGTTAAAATATATTTATATGTAACAGTCTAATGGTCCCTAAGTTATAATATACTTATATGTAACAGTTTAATGGACCCTAATTATAATATGGTTTAGCAGTCTAGCAGATCCTAAGTTCTCCTGTACTTACATGTAACAGTCTAACAGACCTTAAGTTATAATATACAATTTAACAATCTAACAGACCCTTAAAGTATATTTCGAAAAATGCAACATTACTCTGTTCATGAATTTTCACCACCTGTCTTATTTATTCACATACAACATGAAAATAATTTTTAGACCCTTTTTCCATCAAATTCCTAGTATTTGCTCTGTTATTGTTTTTCTAACATTTGTTAGATCTGTGCAATGTCTAATCTGAATTTTGTTACCTTTTTTTCATGTTGTATGTTTGGTGATTTTTTTTCAACATTAAATTGCTATTTTCCATTTTCATACAAGCCTATTTCTTATCCTTTTCATCTGTTTTATATCTTTTTTACTTGTTCTTTACATTGTACATGTACTTATTTTTTTTGGTGTATTCTATATGTTCCTAACTTTTCCATGCATTATATTATCATTTTCCATTTGTTGCTTGACATGGTTTCTCAATTCCTTACATTTTATATATATATCTGCTAACGCCTTTTATTTATTTATCAAAAGGCAATTAGATATTTATCACTTCCTTTGTGTTCAAAATCTGATTCTTCATTTTCTATGTGCTCAGTATCTGGTTCTCCCTTTTCTGTATGTTCATCTCTGATTCTTCCTTTTTTTGTGTGTTCAATCTATGATTTTCCCTTTTCTGTGTGTTCAATCTCTGATTCTTCCTTTTCTGTGTTCAATCTTTTATCTCCCTTTTCTGTGTGCTCAATCTTTGATTCTCTCATTTCCATGTGTCCAATCTCTGATTCTCCCTTTTCTGCGAGTTTAATATCTGATTCTCCATTTCTGTGTTGTATATCTATGATTCTCATTTCTTTGTGTTGTTTCTCTGATTCATCCTTTTTTATTGGGTTTATATTTAAATCTCATTTTTATTTGCTTTGTATCTCCAATATTTCCCCACATTTTCCCATTTATTATATATTATTTATGATTTTTAAAATTTTTTTGTGTTGAGTCTTTGTTTCTCTTTCTCTCGATGTTGAGTGTCTGTTTCTACATTCTCTCTGTTGAGTCTGTTTCTCCTTTCTCTCTGTGTTATCTCTGTTTCTCCTTTCTCTCTGTGTTGAGTCTCTGTTTCTCCATTCTCTCTGTTGAGTTTCTGTCCTCTGTTTCTCCTTCCGCTCTGTGTTGAGTCTCTGTTTCTCCTTTCTCTCTGTTGAGTCTCTGTTTACTTCTTTCTCTCAGTGCTGTCTCTGTTTCTCCCATCTCTCTGTATTGTCTCTGGTTTGGTACCTTACACCATTTACTTCTCTTCTTAAACCATTGTGTTATATCTTTATTTCTAGCTTTTCTTTGGATCAAATATCATTTTTCTTATTCTCACTCCAATAAGCACAGAATGCCACTACTGCAATTGACCTCCTTGTAGAAAGCCTGGATAAAGCATTAATATTCTACAGTACTTTGTTTTATATGATGAGATTTCTAGTTCTATGCAGAACGTTCCTTATCTAATTCTTCTTCTTCTTCTTCGTACGCTGTCAAACGTCAACCTGAATTTTTTCGAAAAAAGCAGCGGTCATCCTGAGGCTGTCGATACTGACATAGAGCTTGTCTAGTGTTGCCACTGGTCATGGCCACATGTGCTTTCTCTGGTCCTCGTATGTCGGGCAGTTTTGCAGCAGATGTTAAGCAGTCATTTTCCCGGTACCACAAGTGCATTCATCAGTGCCATCTATCTTCAGTTTATTGAATAGGTGGTACCTCAGTCTGTTGTGGCCTGTGCGGAGTCTGAAGACCATGACCTGCTCTCTTCTGTTCAACTGGTAATAGGCATCGTTTTGTGTGTAGCCAGTATGTTCTGTTTCCCATTTGGCCATGTATGTGGCCCTAATAAGCCTTTTGGACTCTTCGTAGGTCACACTAGAATCTGGTTGTGGTAGTCTTGCACCTTCTTTTGCCAGTCTGTCTGCCTCCTTGTTGCCTTGGATGTTACAGTGGGATGGAACCCACTGTACCACTACTCTTTTTGGTGCGGTCTGCTGGCAGAGTTGACAGAGTACTGCTCTTAAATCATTAAGTTCAGTATTTTACTGGCTTTTTAGTGCTGTGACTACGGCCAGGGCATCTGTAAACACCTTATCTAATTAAAATCAGCACGCAGAATAATATTCTGATTTTGTATATCTGCTTGAAACTTAGGCGCCCTGGAAACCACATAGTGGGTGTCTCTGTCTCTTTTGCTTTTCTATGTGTCTCATTTCTGAATCTTTATTTATGACCTTCCTCTGTTTCTTGGTTTTTTTGTTGTTGTGTATGTGGTCTTATTTTTCTGTGTGTTTTGTCTTTGTTTCTTGCTTTTCACTGTTGATGTTTGTATTTCTTGCTTTTCTACATATAATCTCTTTATGTCTTGTTTTTATATGTGAGGTGTCTATGTTTCTTGCTTTTTTCTGTCTGTATTTATTGTTTGTCTATGTTGTGTCTTTTTTTCTTGCTTGACTGTGTGTGGTGACTTTGTTTCTAGTTTGTCTATGTATGATGTATTTGTGTCTTCCTTATGTCTTTGTGTCTTCCTTTTACATGCCTAGCATCTTTGATTCTTGCTGTACTGTGTGTGATGTCTTTGTTTCTTACTTTTGTCTGTGTCATATCTATATTATTTCCTATTTTCTGTGTGGTGTCTATGTCTCTTGTTTTTCTCTGTGTGATGTCTATGTCTCTTATTTTTCTTTTTGTGGTGTCTTTGTTTCTTGTTTTTCTTTGTGTGGTGTCTGTTTCTTATTTTCTCTGTGTGATGTCTTTGTTTCTTGTTTTTCTCTGTGTGGTGTCTGTTTCTTGTTTTTCTCTTTGTGGTGTCTGTTTCTTGTTTTTCACTTTGTGGTGTCTGTTTCTTGTTTTTCACTTTGTGGTGTCTGTTTCTTGTTTTTCTTTTTGTGGTGTCTGTTTCTTGTTTTTCTCTGTGTGGTGTCTGTTTCTTGTTTTTCTCTGTGTGATGTCTGTTTCTTGTTTTTCTCTGTGTGGTGTCTGTTTCTTGTTTTTCTCTATGTGGTGTCTGTTTCTTGTTTTTCTCTGTGTGGTGTCTGTTTCTTGTTTTCTCTGTGTGGTGTCTTTGTTTCTTGTTTTTCTCTGTGTGGTGTCTATTTCTTGTTTTCTCTGTGTGGTGTCTTTGTTTCTTGTTTTCTCTGTGTGGTGTCTATGTTTCTTGTTTTTCTCTGTGTGGTGTCTATGATTCTTGGTTCTCTGTTTGATGTCTATTGGTTTTGCTTTTTTCGGTGGGAAGCCATTGTTTCTTGTTTTTCTCTGTGTGGTGTCTTTGTTTCTTGCTGTTCTCTTTGAGGTATCTCCTGTTCTTGCAGTTTTGTGCGTGGTGTATATGATATTTGCATCATTCAGTTTTTAAAATTGTTATTTCTGGATGCAATACAAGAGTCTTGTCATAAGTCTTTACCCTGACTATGAAGGAGTAGGAGGAGAAAGTTTAAATTTGGCACATGTGTAGCTCAGTCAATTTGTACTGGACTTGAGAAGTATTAATTTATCTCCTCGATGGGTTTACGCGGAATGGTACATAACGCAGCACACCTTATTGACCGGATCTGCTACTCTAAAAGTTTGTCGGAACAATTGAGGCCAGAACTGTGATAAAATTCTTGATGTGGCAGGGAAAAACACCTACAGAAATACACAGGGAGATGGAACCAGTATTTGAGGAATTCTGTCCTTCGTATGCTTCTGTCAAAATCTGGTGTCGGCAGTTTAACTGTGGCCGTTCCTATGTTGACAATAGATGAGACTTGGGTTCACCATTATGACCCAGAATCGAAAAAATCCAGCATGCAGTGGAAAACCCCAGATTCACCAACAGATGTCAAGCCAAGAGCACAGACATCTGCAAGAAAAGTGGTGCTGACTTCTTTGGGATGTCAAAGGTGTCATATTGAAAGATTATTTGCCTCATGGCAACATGGTTAATGGGCAATATTATGCAGATCTCCTTACCAAACTAAGAAAGACTTTGACCAGAAAACGAGGGATAGCGTGCACTGAAATTCTGCCTTTGCTTCAAGACAACGCGCCCTCCCATAATGCAAGGCTTGTGCTGCAAACAGCCAACGATTTGAATATTGAAATTCTTCCACACCCACCATATTCTCCAGATTTAGCTCATCAGACTTTTTTCCTCCCAAAACTTAAAAAACAGCTGAAAGGAAATCATTTTGACAGTGACGAAGATGTCATACTGGCTTGTGATAACTGGTTTAGTTAGAAAAATAGGTTACTTTATGCTGAAGGTTTTTTCAAAGTCACGCAGAGGTGACAGAAATGTATAAATTCAGGTGGTGGTTACATTGAGAAGGAATAAGCACTGTGTCAAATTTCAACTTTCTCCTACTACTACTTCATGGTCATGGTAAAAACTTATGACAAGCCCCTTGTGTATACTTAAGTCTTTTGTTGTGTAATATCAGTTTCTAGATTTGGTGAGGGAGCTTCGTATTTATATTTAAAAAAAAATAGTTTTTGCCGCTGTTTATATGTTTTTTTGGTTTCCTATACATCATAAAATTGTGTACATTTGTTACATGATGACATTTCTTTATTGTGTTCTTGTGCCTTACTTTTCATAATTTAATTTCAGTTATCTTACCTTTTCTCTAGTATTTTGAGTTATATCTTTGCTCTCGTCTTTCTTTGTGTGTCATCTTTGTGGCTCTTGCTTTTCTGTACCTCTAATTATATTTTATTTGTTCCTCCTACATGCAGATGCTGTGAAATCCTCTGTATTCTTTGTCCTTTTATCGCTTGTTAATTTGTTTGCTGTATCTTATTGTTGGTTATCTTTTGTGTGTGTGTGGTCATGCATTTCTCGATGTCTTATTATTATTAGCTTTTTTCTTTGTTCGTGGATGCCTATCTCTGATAATCATTTTATTTTTGTCATGACTTGACCTGACATAGGCACTCCTCTTCCACCATTGTTTTTTTCTTGTGGCTTGTTTCTTGTGCCAAACTTGTTTGCCTATTACAACATGCCCAGTAGGTTACAGTGTTATAACTATTTGTTCCCCTACCTGGGCTAGGTAACACACTATAAATGTTGTGTAATATGTTATTAAACTTACTTTGTGTTGTTTTTTAAATGTTTCTTGCGCTTCTTGACATCATATGACTTTTCTTGTTCCAGTGTTCCAGTTTCTATATGGTATAAATCAATTAGTCAAAACCTTGTCAGCTCCCCGTCGAGCATAGGTCTTCAACAAACACATGCCATATTAACGAATGTTGCCCTGCCGTTATCTATGGAACCTTTTATGACTTAAAGTTTCTACCGGGTAGGGTAGCTACCATCCCCACACCCAACTATCCTTAATGCACCTTAAGTGATCTCTGGGATCAAGACGCTGAGAAGCGCATGAGCTGCAACGGTCAGCGACCCATAGCGGACTGCTAGCGTCAGGGCCAGCGAACCAGAGCTGCCAAGACCCTTCTACACCTCCACACAGGGGTCCTGGATAATAGGCTGCAGCAGAGCAGATTGGCTAAGGAGAAGGGATCGAAGAGGGAATGCTAACCCGGTACTAAAAAATGGTTGCTGAAGTCGGATGCATTGGACGGAAAGGTGCAAATGTCGCAGTAAAGCTGTAAACTACGACACAATGCATTTCGTTCCCTGGACTACATTCTGCTACTTAAGCCCTCTTCAGAGTTTGGTAGCGAGAGATTGAGAACGAAGATAAGTCAACCCAAGCCAAGACATCTCTGGCAAGTAAGTCAGTGTTACTATGAATTACTCTCCTTTCGGGTCCCGGTGACACTCTGGCGTTCTAGATGACAAATATCTGATTATGGTTTTATTTATGTTATAATATTTATGTTTCTTCATTGTCCTTTACTGTTTTTTGGTTTTCCCTAAACCGTATTAATGTCTTCCTGTTCCATAATGTTCAACTGTTCCTTACTTTCTATTTGCCTTATCAGATTTCCGCCGTTGTCAATATCCATATTCACTCTCTGCAGACGCATTGTCTGTCATTTACAAATGGCTAACGCACACTCAAATCAAATGCTGTAACAAACTAGCCGCGAGACACGGGCTTGCATGTTAAGTGTTAATAATGTGATGTATCGAATGACAATCTCCGTTGAAACCGGCCCTGCTAGTAGAAGACTATGAAAAGTTGTTTAATTTTATGACTGTCAATCACAACATGGTTGTTTGATATACTGGATCTGCAGGACTGGTAGGGACGGATGGTGACTTTTATCACATAAGTGCCCCGACAACGATGTACAAATCTGTGAAGTTGTAATAGTCGTTTTGTGCAACCCACTCCTGTCCAACCTCCTACGGTTTTACAGACCCGCAGTCAATAGAAATAATTCCATGGATAAAATGGGTTATTCTTCAGTGTATGATATATGAAAATATTATTGCCATGCCTATATTATTTCTAAATATTTTGTAAATTAATATTGTTATTTGTTATATATTATTAGCATGTCTTATAATTTTTAATTGATGTTGAATGGCCACAATGAGTACATATTGCTCTTTTGTGCGCCCTGAAAATGGCGTTAAGTGGCGGGTTACATTTGCGTGTTGGTCACTACTACGTGAATCACGTCGATCCCCTACCTCGTTAGCCAGGCTGCCATGAAAACGACCGGTATCAATGGAAACCTGGTCTTACCTCCCGTGAGACCAGGGTTAGCTTGAAACTTGCGGGATTCTTCTTCTTCTTCTTCATCTTCGGTAGTTCTCAATCTCCCACTACCAAACCATGAAAGGGTAAGTAGCAGAATATAGTCCAGAGAATGGAATGCGTTGTGTTGTAGTTTACAGCTTGGCTGCGATATTTGCACCTTTCGGTCCAACACATCCGACTTCAGCAAGCATTTTTTGAGTACCGGGTTAGCATTCCCTCTTCGATCCCTTCTCCTTAGCCAGTCTGCCATGCTGCAGCCTGTTATCCAGGATCACCGCGTGGAGGTGTAGAAGGGTCTTGGCAGCTCTGGTTCGCTGGCCCTGACGCTAGCAGTCAGCTATGGGTCGCTGACCACTACAGCTCATGCGCTGCTCAGCATCTTGATCCCCTTGCGGGATTCGATCGCCCACAGTTTCCGTTGATCACTCTGAGAGGCGAGTGCCTTAACCACTTGACTATAGCGATCTCCATTCCTGCATACATGTTGCACGTACCGTTAGCATGGAATAGGCAATGCCATTAATCTTGTCAAAGTTGGTATAATAAGTTAAAGGACCCAACACTTATGTGGACCCTTCTGACGATCAGATAACGTATTGCAGCTATGTTGCCTGTAGTTTAATATCACGTTTACGATGGGAGTGTGTCGTCCTTCTTAAATGTCAGCTCCAATAGGAGATTGGGGCCATTACTACAGTTTATCCTTGCAGTAAATGAATGACAAAGCATGTATGTCTGCCCTCTATTAGATGGGGTTTATATGGTAATTTGTTTCCAATGATGAAACTACCAGTTCCATGTACAACCCTACTTAGTCGTATTTTACAACATCCATAGTTGTGGGCAGTGGTTCTATTCTTTTCGCCCCAGTAAGGGCGCCCGAGATCCTCACGGTGGATTAAGTTGGCGCGGTTGTTACTTATAAAGTTTACACAACAAATTCCTGGCGCTAGGTCACCGTGGTGCCTACAAATTGTAGCTGTGGCGCCTAACATTTAAGAGCTAGTGTCGTATTTACTCGCACAATTTCCGTCATCAGTTTAAAGGTACCCAAAATATGATATTTCCCCATATAATTTTCTGTCCTGCCGCCGCCAGTGTAAGGCTGTCGAGGGCATGTTGCGCAGAATCAAAGGCATAACACAAATAAGCAATAGCAGAAACAATTCAGGATTACTTTGAAAACAAACTTAAATTTGTACACATAGAATACATATTTTCAAGAGGAATTCACTTATCCCCTCCGGCATTTTGCACAACCTACAAGGAACTTGTCATTCAGCACAATGGTTGGGTCCTACATTGTGTATCATGCTGCTAGATTCCCAACAAGTTTGTCACCCCCTGATATAGACTATGAATTACTAGCGGATAATAGCAATGCACTTCGTAATCACGCATAGACGCAGTAGTTCATAGCTTCATACATACAAACATTCATACACACTTTCTTGGAAGACTATATCGAAGTAATTAGTGCCGCGGCTCATAACCCAAACATGCATGTGTTCACTACATGTGATCACTACTACAGGGAGCCTGTATCCGGGTGACGGTTTTAATACCAATGGTTTTACATGATGAGATTGCTACCCCCATGCACAACCCTCATTCGTCGCCTTTTACGACATGCTTATTACATCATATACGACACAGGAATAAAAGCGAGAGTAATTAGTATTCCAGGGGGATCAGAAGGAGAGCGCCGCCCCTGACCTTACAAGTCGTATAGGACATACAGGACCAATGAGCATCTCGTCCATTTTGTAGGCTAAGAGAAACTGCTTAGGGAAGGTACCTCTACTATCATGTATCATCACACTTGCGTATCACTTTCCGCTTTGGACAACGGATCTGCCAAAGATCACAAGCCTCTACCTATTATACTGAAGCAGGCTGGTATATTCACGTGTCCTTAGATTTTCGCCGGTGAGTGGGGAGATAAGAACATCGGTTGTGATTGTTTGCGTAGTTGAAATAAGCTATCCGGAAAACAGTAAATTCAGACATAAAACATAAAATCGTTGGCTGTTCTCTCGATACTGTTGATGTTTTAGGGGATCTGTTGTGTTTTCACAGCAATTTGACAAACCCGGGAAACTAGTTGAGAAATAAAACTGAAAAGGTGCGTTCGGACAAGAAGGATGCAGTGAACCGAAGGTCGACTTGAAGTGTTAAAATGCGTCAAAGTACAATATGTTATGGACATTTGACGCCCGGTATAAGCTGTTATTATCAGCTTTAATACTACAGCCACCCCTCATGCAATGGACTTTGTGTGGGAACAAGTTGATCATTATTGAATCGCGGGTTCATAAACTCTTACCTACCAGAAAGATTATATTTGATAACTTTACACGGAAATAAGTTTTAAATCTTTCCTGTCGTTCTTTCAAATTTTTACCTGATGGATGCTTGTCTTCGTTGTGCTTTAGTTTGTTTAGGCAGGAAGTTCTTCATGACGTAGTAAATCATGACAAATGATATAGTAGACTAGATTGGGCCGATCCAATCAGAAATAAATCGCCTGTCTGGCGTATCACTCCCTAGAATAAATGTAGCCGGCTCGTTTTAGTCATTGTCAGTTACTGCGGTATTTCATTACAAAAAATAAAAAAAAAATTAAATATATGTTCAGGAAATGCAAGAAATGAACCAAGAAGACGATTAAATAGACCGCGCAAACTATTCTGGACACATAAAGAACATTCGAAAAAATAGCTGAAACGTTATCAGTGGAATACACAAAAATGATCGAACCGGTGTTATGAGACACACCAAATTGGGAGGGACGATATTGGAAGACAGGAAGTCGCTATAGTTAAGAAGTAAGACCCTCGCCTCTCAAGAAACGAAAGCGCCAAAGCGGTGGGTGGTCGAATCTTGCAAGTTTCAAGTTACCCTTGGTCTTAATGGAGGTCAGATCGTGCGTTTAGTCCTAGCGGAGACGGGCGATAAACTAAGAGGTCTCGTCCACACGCCGTTAAAGTAAAACAACCCCTGGCAGTTGAAAATCGGAGAGATCAGACTGTTAACCGTTGTTCTGGCAAACATTCTAAGGTAAAGGGATTCCTACCAAGTGGTGACCAGCTAGGAGACCAGCATGAGGCGACCACTCATTCATACAATGACACAGCAGACCATTCATCTGTTGTCTGCACACTCGAATCCAGGTATTTACAACATGGCGTATACAACTCCAGGGGTAGAAGAGGAACGACTAAGAGGAGGGATATATTTAGATTACACCAAATAGTTATGGATGATATTAGGATCATAGACCAAATTGGTAGGGATGATATTATGATCATACACCAAATTGGTAGAAATATTAAGATCATACACCATAGCGGATTTGCTTCGCATCTGAGTGGTCTTGGATTCATTCTCCAGTTAAGGCGGTAATGTTTTTTTTCAGACCGCATTGGTTCCCGGGTCGACCCAGCCTTAAATGGGTACTTGTTCAGTCCGGGAAGTAAAAGCGGCGAGGGAGAGGAGATGGCTGCCGCCCTCATATAGCCGAGCCTTTGCAATCTGAGATTGCTAACACCTTACACCCTTACGGCAGTAATGCTATGGGTTACTTTACTATACTTTTACACCGAAATTGGTAGGGATGATATTTGGATCATACACCAAATTGGTAGAGGTGATCTATAACACTTCATCCCTGACGACTATGAGACCACCTTTATCTTTTATTGTTGTATGTGTTTTCGTGGACCTTTTGAAGTATTTCATCTACATTGATTTTCCTTCCCCCCTCCCCCCCCCTCCTCTTTCTTCAACTCTCCATCTAATGTCCGTGTTTCACACACAGCTAGACATACAGAAAGCACTAATGATTGCCCATTTTTGGTCTCAGCTCTAAGCAAAATGTTATTGTATTTTAACATTCGCCTCAGTTTAACTTTTAAAAAAAAAATATATCGGTACCGTGTTGTCATTTTGACAAGACACGTAATTAATAATGCCCGTCATCTTACTGCAGGGAATATAGAAAATAATCCAGATATATAAATATTTCTGTTTCTGTTCTGTTTCTAAGAATCGACGTCACTGCAATCAGGGCATACCCATAGGTGCTCAGTCTCTCTCATCAAATGACGTAAGGTATGGATGTTGATGGTCCCTGTAGCTTGCTGGTCGTACACGCTCCTGCGCCGTCCTCTCATGCGCCCCACTCCGCTCGAACCTCGTTTAATGTCGAAACTTTGCAGTCTGTGGATTGATGCTTCATCTATTGCGGTGTCCTCATCCAGTAGGCGGTCATTGGTTGATTTCAAAATGTCACTTCTGTCCATCACCAATGTGCCCATGATGGGAGCCCGTGAAGCCAAGATGTCAGCTCTTTCATTACCCTCAACCCCGGCATGAGCAGGACAGTAGATCCAGGTCAGCGCCTGGAGGTTTGAGGTCTCAACAGCAGCTATCCACTCGTACCTAAGCCATCCCTTCTGTACTTTCTGAAGTACGTTTTGCGCGTCTGTCACGATGACTGCCTTTGTAATAGAAGTCTCAGATATCCATTTCAGTGCTGAGGTCACTGCTTCCGTCTCCATTCTCATACTGGAGGTTGTTGACATGTATGCCCTACTGCGCTCAGCCACGACCTCTCCTCTCACTCTAGCCGAGAAACTCCAAACCTGAAGTCCCACTGCGCACGACTGATCCGTTGGTGTATATGACAGCGTCACTCTCCTGGGTGTTCTCAGTTATCAGCTGATTTACCTCGTGCTCTGCTCTCCCGTTGTTCCTTTCTCTGCATTCCTTGCCTAAGGTTATGATGACTCTCTGGTACTCTATCATTCTATCGCCAGTCTGGACACATTCTTCCCCTTTGGCTATCGTCTCAGCTGGAGTGACGTGTCCGATTGTTGTCTCAGCCTGTGCCATACATGACAACACTCTCTTGATTCTTGATCCCTTGATATCTTAGATACTACTGCGCAGAGAGTGCCGCGTATCTGTGGTGACACGCATATAGGCTTTGACTTGTGCCAGTTTATGTCTGGATGTCACCGATAACAATCACAACATGTACCGCATCATCACAATCGGGATATCTCTAGTGCAGCCCAGAACCAGACGCATACCTTCATTCTGGATGCGGTCCAACCTTTCACACTGTGTTCTTGATAGTGTGAGGATGCCTAGTCCGTAATCGATGACAGACAACATGACCTGACAAAATAGGATGAATAGGAGGCGTTGTTCCAAGTCAGCAGCAGCCATGGTCTTGAGTGCTCCTAACCCTCTCTTGCATCTTTGTACGATGTGGTCAACATGGCAGCTATAGGAAAGACTGCGATCAAATGTCACTCCTAGGCATTTCAACCTGTCACACCTGTCGATGGTGCAACCATCAAAAGTGATGCCAGGGAGTTCAGTCTTTACTATAGAATTATTCAAAGGGCGCCATATCATGCAGGCCTTGTTCGGATTGATCTTGGAGCTTGAGTCGCTGCACCACTGTGAGATTGCTTGCAATGTTTCCTGGATGTCTTTGACCAACTCTTGCCTGTCTTAGCCAGTCGACTACATTAGGATGTCATCGGCAAATGTCAACGTTCGCCCTGTCCCTGTGAGTTGAATATTGACCACTTTTACTGTGTAAACGTTGAACAGCACCGGTGAGAGCGGAGACCCTTGAGGCAGTCCTGGACATATTCGCCTCGGTTCTGATGTCCACGATCCCACGCGTAGCGCAACTGTTCTTTCCATCAGGGCAGCTGATATCCAACTAACCAGCCACGGGCTTAAACCACACTGCCGCAGACAGGTAATTAAGGTCACAAAATCGACACGGTTGTATGCGTCTTCCAGGTCGAGTGCCACCGCGACTGTTTCTTGCTTTGACTGAAACCCCTCGTACACATCATACGCGAAAGTTCCAGCGTTAGCCCAGGTCTCCTTCGCTGTTCTATAGCTGCCCAGCGTATCGGGTAGAATCTGCTCCCGTTCAAGGTAGGCCATTATTTTCCTGGCCGCTATCTTCTCGAGCAATTTGCCATTGGCATTTCGTATGGTGATTATTCGATAGCTGCCGAGAAGCGTAGAGTCCTTACCAGGTTTAGGCAGTGGGCATAGATAGCTAGTACTCAGGCACATATGCCTTCTCTATAGTGTCGTTGAACTCCTTAACCATATTTCTTATATCTGTCTCATCCAAGTGCTTGATGTGGCAATACTGTACTCCATCAGGACCTGGGGCTGTGTTTTTGCTTGTACGTAGGCTATTTACGACCTCTGCCTCGGTGATAAGGTCTACATAAGCCTCTCCCCTGATGGCTGCGTCTAAGATGCTTTTCCGAGTTTCCTGACGGGCATCTCTGTCGCCTTTGTCAGTCTGGGCAACATATCGACTGAAAAAACTTAGACCCTATATATTACTGGGTGACCGATTATATCATAGGCGGTTACGCCGCTGAGGGTTCCAACTTTGCATCCATTGCCTTCCTGTCTTGGGCCACAGTGAGTGATACGTTTACCATCTGTAGCATCGTGTATGTTGTTTCTGAATTCGAGAAAGTTGGTCCAGTGCGTAGGTGGTCTTCCTCGTGGTCGTTTTCTGTTACGTGGGTACCAGACTGCTGTCGCTGTGCTCCAACGGTCATCAGTTTTCTGTTTCGTGGGTACCAGACTGCTGTCGCTGTGCCCCAACAGTCATCAGTTTTCTGTTTAGTCGGTACCAGACTGCTGTCGTTGTGCTTCAACGGTCATCAGTTCTTCGAATCAGGTGACCAGCCCAGCGATGCTTTGCCTTGTCTGCGTAACTGCATCCTTCACCAATGGCATTTGGCGTACGTTGGTATTGTGAAGACCTTTCAAACGGTGGTTTTAGAGAGTGAGACCGATCATGCTACTCTCGAGAGAGGCCTGGGTCACTCTTCTTCTTCTTCTTCATCTTCTTCTGCGTTTATTCTCAATCTCCCGCTACCAAGCCCTGAACAGGGCTTTGCAAGTAGCAGGATGAAGTCCGGAGAACGGATTTGCATTGTGTCGCTAGTTTACAGTTTGACTGCGATATTTGCACCTTTCGGTCCGACACATCCGTCTTCGGCAGGTTGGGTCACTCTGTTTGGTCTCACCAAGTTTCTGCCGCGTAACACATTGCAGGGAGAATAGAGGCGTTGATAAGGGTGGCGCGCAGGCTCTGGCATTGGGTATGGTCTAGTGCTGTCTAAATGGACGAGAAAGCCGATCAGCCCGCGTGACGACGTCTTGTTAGTTCTGGCGTTAGATCGTTCTGCATGTTCTTCTTCTTCTTCTTCTTTTTCCTCTTCTTTTTCTTCTTTTCTTCTTCTTCTTCTTCTTCTTCTTCTTCGTACGCTGTCAGACGTCAACTTGAATTTGTTCGAAGAAATCAGCTGCCATCCTGAGGCTGCCGACACTGCCATAGATCTTGTCTAGTGTTGCCACTGGTGATGGCCACGTGTGCTTTCTCTGGTCCTCGTATGTCGGGCAGTTTCGCAGCAGATGTTCAGCTGTCATTTTCCTGTACCACAGGTGCATTCGTCAGTGCCACCTATCTTCAGTTTATTGAATAGATGGTACCTCAGTCTGTTGTGGCCTGTGCGGAGTCTGAAGACCACGACCTGCTCTTTTCTGTTCAACTGGTAGTAGGTATAGTTTTTTGTGTAGCCAGTATGTTCTGTTTCCCATTTGGCCATATATCTGGCCATAATAAACCTTTTGGACTCTTCGTAGGTCACACTAGAATCTGGTTGTGGTAGTCTTACACCTTCTTTTGCCAGTCTGTCTGCCTCCTCTATGCCTTGGATGTTACAGTGGGATGGAACCCACTGTACCACTACTCGTTTTGGTGCGGACAGCTGGCAGAGTTGACAGAGTACTGCTCTTAAATCATTAAGTTCAGTATTTTTCTGGCTTTTTAGTGCTGTAACTACGGACAGGGCATCTGTAAACAATTCTACGTGTTCAAAAGACGCCCCAGATAGATATACTCCTCTACGTCCTCCAGATTCTCACCATCAAGGATGACTGGCTCATTGGTAGCGGAACGGTTACGCATGACTTTTGCTTAAGTGGTGTTCATCTCAAGGCCCGCTAATGCATATATGTGGTGGTGTGTGTGTTTTTATGTGCGCGCTGTTGTGTGTGTGTGTGCATATATGTGTAAGTAAAATAATGGAGCACGAATACTGGTAACATATTAGTACTGCAGTGCACACATACAAACAAAAATGATGTAACACCAAGAATAAGAGAGGCTCCTTGCAATAAATAAACAGATATATGATAATGACGTCGTTGAGACACGATTTGAGGCGGCATCGTGGTATCGTGCAACAGTTTTCGGTTACTCGTGTCTCTTGTCAGTGTAATCATACACGCCCTATTACAACCACACCTGTGTCAGACGTCATCCAGACACTCTGCTCTTCTAGCCAGCCATAGGTTAGAGGTTCCCAAGCCGTTGGGGCTGAATACATACTTTGTAAACAATTTTAATTTACGAGCACGATAAAATAACATTGAGTTTTAACAAATAACTAAAAATTGTTAATTTAACATTACAACTAAGGCATTGTAAAGCTTCTTCGCTCTTTTAACCTTGGGTTGCATAGGCCATCAACTAACCCTCTCCAAGCAGACCGGTCCTGTGCTATTTTATCCAGTTCTTTCCATCTTCTCTCTTTTTTCCGTGTATAGGCTTCCAGGCCTCGTCATACGTTCTCTTTGTTTCCTACGAGTCTCCATGATAGAGGTTGCATGTTGAAACTGGCTTGTGGCTTTCGCTGTGTGTTGCATATTCAGCGCCATGTTCACTTGTCTTTATCCTGTTTTCTCCAATAAGCTTTCATTTGTAACCTTGGCGAATCACTGCAGGCCCATAATCTTTCTCATGGATTTATTGATAAAACCAATCTTGTAATCTCGTAATGAGCTTGTCATCCGCCATGTATAAAAGAACATTCTTCTCATTGGAGTAGATCCTTAGCTTGGTATGCATTCCGATATATTTGGGGTTTCATATGCTTTTAAACATTACAGCAGCCACTCCTGTCATTCGTATCATGTCTTTTATGTCCTCGTCTGCCTCACCTGTCTTGTTAGCAATGCTAAAGTAGGTGAAACTCTTTGCTTCATCCAATGGTGTTCATCTCAATTTCATAGGAGTCTAGTTGTTGGGCGGCATTACGCAGGCAGCGATTCATAGCTCCAAACGTTGGCTCCAAACGAAGCATAAGGTCTCTTAAAGTAAGCATGCATATGAGGATTTGTAGTGACGGTTTCATAGTCATGATTTGTACACGATGAAGCTGCTCGCTTGGTACACTTATAATAGCTTCTTGGTGCACTTATAATATATTCTTGGTACACTTATAATAGCTTATTGGTACACTTATAATATCTTCTTGGTGCACTTATACTATCTTCTTGTTGGTACACTTATAATAGCTTCTTAGTACACTTAGATTAGCTCCACTGTACACTTAGAATAGTTTCTTGGTACACTTAGAATAGCTTCACTGTACACTCAAAATAGCTTCCTTGTACACGTAGAATATATTTACGGCACACTTTTAAAAAGGTCCCTGTCGGACGTTTGGGAAGCACTGCTCTAGATACTTGAGATAATCACAGCATGACTGAGCCGGTTACGCTTTGAGTTCTAAACGCATTTAGACTATAAACAATATTTCTTTTCTACTGCTACAGTGTAGGCAACGAGGATCGTTATTGTTAACGATCAGTAGAGCTTATATTTCAAAAAGTGATTTTAAGATAAACGGGTTTTCCGCTCAAAAAAAAAGGGAAACATAAGCAATACGTTATATAAACGTCAGTTTGTGTATGGCAAAATTTTGGGGGGACGAAAACGAATGGAGACCGTCTCAAAAGATACAATATTTGCCAATATTTATGGTTTTATCTTATTGCTTGTTAGGTACACTACCTGCAACTCTGCTGTAAACTACCTGCAACTCTGCTGAAAACTATATGGAACTCTGCTGTAAACTATATGGAACTCTGCTGTAAACTACATAGGACTCTGCTGTAAACTATATGGAACTCTGCTGTAAACTACATAGGACTCTGCTGTAAACTATATGGAACTCTGCTGTAAACTACATAGGACTCTGCTGTAAACTATATGGAACTCTGCTGTAAACTATATGGAACTCTGCTGTAAACTACATAGGACTCTGCTGTAAACTATATGGAACTCTGCTGTAAACTACATAGGACTCTGCTGTAAACTATATGGAACTCTGCTGTAAACTACATAGGACTCTGCTGTAAACTATATGGAACTCTGCTGTAAACTATATGGAACTCTGCTGTAAACTACATAGGACTCTGCTGTAAACTATATGGAACTCTGCTGTAAACTACATAGGACTCTGCTGTAAACTATATGGAACTCTGCTGTAAACTACATAGGACTCTGCTGTAAACAATATGGAACTCTGCTGTAAACTATATGGAACTCTGCTGTAAACTATATGGAACTCTGCTGTAAACTACATAGGACTCTGCTGTAAACTATATGGAACTCTGCTGTAAACTATATGGAACTCTGCTGTAAACTACATAGGACTCTGCTGTAAACTATATGGAACTCAGCTGTAAACAATATGGAACTCAGCTGTAAACAATATGGAGCCATTATGATAAAATACGTACCGCGATGACGATCTTCAAATCCAATCGGAAGTTGGTCCTATTTATGAATCTAAAACATGGGGATGGCAAGCTCAATATTAAGAGATATCAGGGATTCATAAAAAACAAAAACAAAAAGAACCAGGACAACAATTTGTTGTCTGCTTCAGCGAGGTTGTCAATTGAGTTATATTGGAGAGAACAGCGGAAAGCCAGTTGTAACAGGTAAGCCCAGGAAGAAAATGGCGTTGGATAGGGCGCATAGTGCGAAACCACTAAGACATTACCACCAGACAATCTTTGTCGGGGAACCGCATATCGAAAATAAAGACAATGGCACACCAAAAAACACCCTGTCGAAGTAGGATGTGTCGGACCGAAAGGTGCAAATATTGCAGTCAAGCTGTAAACTAGCGACATAACGCATTCCGGTCTCCGGACTACATCCTGTTACTTTCAAATCCCTGTTCAGGACTTGGTAATGGGAGACTGAGAACGAACGCAGAAGAAGAAGTACCAAGAAACACGCAAAGATGAGACCTAGAGACCATGTCCGCATGTAGAGAAGCTGGAAAGAACTAGTGAACTATGCCAGAAGGACATGTCCGTTTGTAGAGCAGCTGGAAAGAACTATGACAGAACGACATGCCTGCTTGTAGAGACGCTGGAAAGAACTAGTGAACTATGCCAGAAGGACATGTCCGTTTGTAGAGCAGCTGGAAAGAACTATGACAGAACGACATGCCTGCTTGTAGAGACGCTGGAAAGAACTAGTGAACTATGCCAGAAGGACATGTCCGTTTGTAGAGCAGCTGGAAAGAACTATGACAGAACGACATGCCTGCTTGTAGAGACGCTGGAAAGAACTAGTGAACTATGCCAGAAGGACATGCCCGTTTGTAGAGCAGCTGGAAAGAACTATGACAGAACGACATGCCTGCTTGTAGAGACGCTGGAAAGAACTAGTGAACTATGCCAGAAGGACATGCCCGTTTGTAGAGCAGCTGGAAAGAACTATGACAGAACGACATACCTGCTTGTAGAGACGCTGGAAAGAACTAGTGAACTATGCCAGAACGACATGCCCGCTTGTAGAGAATTGGCTGGGCAAATATAAACCCCGAGATGACAATGGGTAAGAAGAAGCTTGGGTCATATAACACAATATTCAACACAATCTGTTTTTCGAAAATATATTCCCCACTCATTGATGTGTCTAAGAACTCTTTCAATCACTTCAAAGTGATTAGGTCAATATGTATTAGTAGCTCTATTCGCACATAGTTCATGCGAGTAAAATCTCCCTTCCTTGGCAACTTATAAACATTTACTTCTGCCAGTCTGTGAGATCTGGCAGCCTTTACTCACCATATATAGATTTAAATGAGAAGTACGAGAAAGATGCGTACTGTCCCTTGTCTGTTTAACGGTTACGCAGGATACATTTTTTCGTTACAGGAAATGACAGGATACATGGTTGATAGAGTGTCAATAAACAAACTCAGATATTCTGATGACACAGTTCTACTAGCTGAAAGCAAACAAAAGTATACAGTAATTGGTGATTTAAATTTAAAAAAAAAGGTCAGGTTATGGTTTGGACATTAACACTATGTAGGCAAATCTATGATAATTAGGCAAGAAAACCAGAAACCCATTCTACAGATAAAAAAGGACGATCAAATACTCGAACAGGTCTAGCGCTATTCCTATCGTGGAAATATAATAATGGAAGATGCCAAAAGAATAGCATGGCCGAGTCTATTTTTACCAACATGAGTCAAATATTGATGTTCAAACACATAACTCACAAATTATAAATGAGAATGATCAAGTGTTTCGTATATTGAATGCTGTAGAAGCGGTCGCTGTGGTCGAGAGGTAAGGCACCCGTCCCTCAGAGAGATGAACGGAAACAACGTGGATTCGTGCACTGCAGGTTTTAAGCGACCCTGATCTCAAAGGAGGTGGGGCCAGACCAAAATGCCTGTATACTGAAATACCTCTAGTCGTCTTGACTAATGTCTTGCCACTGGCCCAAGGTAGTTCGGGACCAGAGAGTGAAGTTGATGACCAGTGCAGCCACTTACTCACTATAATCCAAATACAAAGCATATTACCTCAACATAGACAAGACTGTCTTATTGTGTCCCCATCATCACTTGCGATGGGCAACACATTTTTTTAAATGGCGTAGAAACACGGGCAATGAACATATAGTACTTTTTTTTTCCAACGATGAACAAGAGCATGCATGCCACTCTCGTAAAAATCTGCACCATCGGAGGTGACCCACTATTTCAATGCTATGAAGGCGTCGTTGCTAGGAAAATGTTGCGCACGCAGTCCATCTTTCATTGGTCCGAATAAATGGAAGTCAGAAGGTGCCAGGGATCAAGATGCTGAGCAGCGCATGAGCTGCAGTGATCAGCGACTCATAGCTGACTGCTAGCGTCAGGGCCAGCGAACCATAGCTGCCAAGACCCTTCTACACCTCCACGCGGTGATCCTGGATAACAGGCTGCAGCAGGGCAGACTGGCTAAGGAGAAGGGATCGAAGAGGGAATGCTAACCGGTACTCAAAAAATGCTTGCTGAAGTCGGATGTGTTAGACCGAAAGGTGCAAATATCGCAGTCAATCTGTAAACTACAACACAACGCATTCCGTTCTCTGGACTACATTCCGCTACTGAAGCCTTTTCAGGGTTTGGTAGTGGGAGATTGAGAATGAACGAAGAAGAAGAAGAAGAAGGTGCCAAATCCGAACTATACTGTTGGTGTGAGTGTTGTTGTTGAATGCCTACAATGAGTAGGATTACTCTTTTGTACGCCCTGAAAAAGACGTAGTACCGCCCAGCCAAGACTGACAATACGCTCAAAGGTCTTCAAACTGTAATGGGGCATGACGTTATCGTGTTGCAAAAGACAGGTTGTCTGATCCTGGAAATTCGAACCTTCAGGTTAGTAGCGTCGCAATGTAGCGGTCAGAGTTGATGGTTTGTCCACGTTCCAGGAAATCAAAAAGGATTACTCCTTTCCTTTCCTATTATATATATATATAAATGAGGTGTGTTAAAAAAGTATCCGACCTTTGGGGTGGAAAAATACAATTACTTATTTGGAGTTTCGAAACCCTAATCTCCTTCAAAGTATTCTCCTTGGGACTCTTGCATACTTTTCCTCGCGATCCTGTCATTGTTGGAAGCATTTCAGGAAGGCCTGTTTGAGAATGGAGTACAGCTGGGTCGTCACATTGATATGCATTCTCGTGACTTCTTCTTCTTTTTCTTCTTCTTCTTCTTCTTCTTCTTCTTCTTCTTCTTCTTCTTCTTCTTCTTCTTCTTCTTCTTCTTCTTCTTCTTCTTCTTCTTGTGATCGCGTCACATATGTTTACACCATCAGGTGAGTTTCCCTGATGATCTCGACCGTTGGCTGTAGTTGCTCTCTATCTCCATACAGCCTGGATTGTAGTGTCCAATCATTTGGTCGGTGTATCCTCCTTAACTGACCATACAGAGGACAGTCCCAGCAAAACATGCTCAGCAGTTTGTTCGCCTGTCCTACATGTACACTGCGGCGAAGCCTGCAGACGAAGCATGTACATGTTTATGCAGTCTATTGTGCCCAGTCCTGAGACGAATATGATGGTCTGCCCTTGCCGGTCAAGGGTGTGGTAGTCATGGTTGGGTTGGTTCTGTTCTCTTCTGACAGTCTGGACAACTCTTTTTTTCTCAAAGTATGTGATTTCACTATCTTCTTGTCCACACTCTCTTCCCCTCTTTGCAAGCCCATCTGCCCTCTCATTTCCATGTACGCCACAGTGGGATGGCAGCCACTGGAGTATAGTTCACTTTCCAGCAGCTACCTTGCCCGGTTCACGTCTCAGAAGCGAGAGTTTACCACCCTTAAAAGCTGTCAGCACAGATAATGTGTCTGTGAAGATGGCTGCTAGGGGTCAATCAGAATTGCTGTTCTGGATCATGTTGGCTGCCTGTTTGAGAGCTTGAACCTCAGCCTGTTTGAGAGCTTGAACCTCAGCCTGTTTGAGAGCTTGAACCTCAGCCTGTTTGAGAGCTTGAACCTCATCCTGTTTGAGAGCTTGAACCTCAGCCTGTTTGAGAGCTTGAACCTCAGCCTGTTTGAGAGCTTGAACCTCAGCCTGTTTGAGAGCTAGAACCTCAGCCTGTTGGAGAGCTTGAACCTCAGCCTGTTGGAGAGCTTGAACCTCAGCCTGTTTGAGAGCTTGAACCTCAGCCTGTTTGAGAGCTTGAACCTCAGCCTGTTTGAGAGCTTGAACCTCAGCCTGTTTGAGAGCTTGAACCTCAGCCTGTTTGAGAGCTTGAAACTCAGCCTGTTTAAGAGCTTGAACCTCAGCCTGTTTGAGAGCTTGAACCTCAGCCTGTTTGTGAGCTTGAACCTCAGCCTGTTTGAGAGCTTGAACCTCAGCCTGTTTGTGAGCTTGAACCTCAGCCTGTTTGAGAGCTTGAACCTCAGCCTGTTTGAGAGCTTGAACCTCAGCCTGTTTGAGAGCTTGAACCTCAGCCTGTTTGAGAGCTTGAACCTCAGCCTGTTTGAGAGCTTGAACCTCAGCCTGTTGGAGAGCTTGCACCAGCCTGTTTGAGAGCTTGAACCTCAGCCTGAGAGCTTGAACCTCAGCCTGTTTGAGAGCTTGAACCTCAGCCTGTTGGAGAGCGTGCACTTCAGCCTGTTTGAGAGCTTGAACCTCAGCCTGTTTGAGAGCTTGAACCTCAGCCTGAGAGCTTGAACCTCAGCCTGTTTGAGAGCTTGAACCTCAGCCTGTTGGAGAGCTTGCACTTCAGCCTGTTTGAGAGCTTGAACCTCAGCCTGTTGGAGAGCTTGAACCTCAGCCTGTTTGAGAGCTTGAACCTCAGCCTGTTTGAGAGCTTGAACCTCAGCCTGTTTGAGAGCTTGAATCTCAGCCTGTTGGAGAGCTTGAACCTCAGCCTGTTGGAGAGCTTGAACCTCAGCCTGTTTGAGAGCTTGAACCTCAGCCTGTTTGAGAGCTTGAACCTCAGCCTGTTGGAGAGCTTGAACCTCAGCCTGTTTGAGAGCTTGAACCTCAGCCTGTTTGAGAGCTTGAACCTCAGCCTGTTGGAGAGCTTGAACCTCAGCCTGTTGGAGAGCTTGAACCTCAGCCTGTTTGAGAGCTTGAACCTCAGCCTGTTTGAGAGCTTGAACCTCAGCCTGTTGGAGAGCTTGAACCTCAGCCTGTTTGAGAGCTTGAACCTCAGCCTGTTTGAGAGCTTGAACCTCAGCCTGTTGGAGAGCTTGAACCTCAGCTGTAGAGTTGGAGCAGAATTTACCAGTGGGAACACTCCTTATCTCAAAATGGTACTCAGGGTATATTATAAAGATATCAGCGCCTCCATTCTTGACAGCATTTGTAACTCATCCACCTGTGAAGGCATGTATCCACAATTGTTGCTGATCCATCTGTGTAGGCGTGTATCCATGACTGTTTAGGATAGTTTTCCTCGATCATACTCAGTGAAGCAGTTCGCTTTTGCAGCTCGTTGTAGTCGTGTCCAGTCATGAGACCAGTGACTGATATATTTACCTGTATGGTTTCATTGTCCTCTTCCCATGGTACTGGGTATATGCTGGGCTTCAGCGGTGTTGTCTTCATGGGTAGTTGTGCTTGGAGCTGTCTTATAAGTCTGTTTTCCCGGTGTACAAAGCTGCCTCGTTTAAGACAACCTAAAACCAAATCTTCTAGTCTTGCCTTCATTGGGTACTGTAGCATACTGTTGTACTTTTCCAACTGGATCATACTTTTTGTGTCTCTTCTATGGGACAGTGTCTGTAATCCAGTAACTTTCTGCATCTCTACAATCGGCGTAGTTTTCATGGCTCCTGTAATGAGCATAAGAGCTTGGTTTTGCACCTTGTCCAATGACTGCAGATGTATATTGGCAGCTGAAGAGCAAGTTGTAGATTCGAACTCCAAGTGAGGTCTTATTATTCCATTGCACACTTTCTTAAGGGTTCTTTAATTTGCTCCCCAGCTGGTAGCTGCTCATTTTCTGATTAGGCCTAGCCTCCTTCGGGCCTTCCCTTCTACATCTCCAATATGTTTATTCCTAGTAAGCCTTTTATCAAATGTCACCCCAAGATAGATAGGGGAGTTTTCTTGCCGTTCGCAGCCGTTTTACTCCTCCAGCTTTTTCGTTTTTCTTCTTGTTTGGTTCTCTGAAACTTAGCTACAACCTTTTTCCATTTATTGTGACATTCAACTGAGGGATGAGTCTCTGCATCCTTTCTGGTCATTTGCATGGCTTCCTGACGTTCTTGGAGTGTGGTGACCCAGTACAATGTGTAGTTGCGTCTGCATCCTTTGGGGATGGCTTCTTTTGCTGCTTGTAGTACACATTGATTAAAGTCTTTTACCACTGCATTGATGTCTCTATTCTGCACTTTGAGGTCAGATAGCAGCATAGTCATTCAATGCCTATACAGGTCCCAGTTCTCTTTTCTGTAATTCCACAGTGTGATGGCTGGGCCTGCAATGAGGGTTACGTTCTGGAAGGAGAGAAAGATTGAGCGATGATCACTTCCTCCTAGTTGATCTCCAACTTCTCTGCTTATGAGTCCAGCTAGGTCTGGGGTCGCGAAAGCAAGATCTAGAGTTGAAGTTGAGTGCCATCTTCTAGAGTAGAAGGTAGGGGTATCAGTTGCAGAGTTGATCAAGCATAGGGAGTGGTCATCTTGTCAGGTTTCAGCCTCTTCACCTCTGTGGTCGAGGTGAATATAGCCCCAGCTCTGGCTCTGTGATAGAAGTGATTATAGCTCCAGCTCTGGCTCTGTGATATAGGTCATTTTAGCCCCAGCTCTGGCTCTGCGATAGATGTGATTATAGCCCCAGCTTTGGCTCTGTGATAGAGGTGATTATAGCCCCGGCTCTGGCTCCGTGAGAGAGGTGATTATAGCCCCAGCTCTGGAAATGACTATTAAAGTCTCCCACTGCTATAAAGTTGGTGGCTGGTCTCTGTATAGAGCTGAGACCCACAGGCTTGTCATTTAGGCAGTAGTAGCTCAGAAGCTCTATTTCCATCCTGCCTACTTTTATCTGAATCTGCTGATACTCTACACCGTCGATAGATGTAGTCCTCTCGTGCGCTTGTATATTGTTCCTTACCAGGGTAAGTATTCCTCCTTTTCGCCTGTCTTGTCTATCTGATCTGAAGCACTGATATTTGAAAATGTGATCTGCTTGAAGGTGAGTCTCTGGAATACATCAAACTGATTTGCTCTCACTCAGGATGTGTTCCACTTCTGTCATCTTGCTGTACTCAGCCTGTCTACTCCTTCTGCTTTCCAGTGCATCATGTCAAGTGTCTCCCTTGGACTCTCTCTATCTGTATTTATTGGGTCAGTAGCTTTCCTCCGCCGTCTCCTGACTCCGCGTCTCCTGACTCCGCCGTCTCCTCACTCCGCCGTCTCCTCACTCCGCCGTCTCCTCACTCCGCAAAACGGCCTAGAGGGTCCTTCAGCAGCTGAGGGTGGCTCTGTCGATGCTCAGAGCCCGGTGCTGCACCTGCCTCGTGGAGCTCTACAGGGCGAGCACCATCGCAGGATTCAAATATAGGTGTATTCATCCATATAAAGCGAGGGTTGCGTGATCCTATGGTTTCCGGTGCGCCTTCTGGCCCAGTGTCTACGTCTTTAGCACCTCTTTAATGGAAGGTGGGCTTATCCCCGTCCCAGCTGGCTGGCGGTTGATTGCGTCTTTACCTCGTTTGTTGTCCCATCTTACCTCCCGCTGGGGTTGAAACCCAATCTTTGGCAAGATTGCTGGGCATAACAGGGTCTACCACTTGTAGGTGAGGTAGACTTGGGCAGGAGAGAATATGAGACATACGAGTCCTATATTGCGCTTCACTGCCCCATGGAGTCCTTCTCGTCACTCAGATCGGGCCCCGTTCAGAGGAATTTTCAGCTTGGGATACAGTCAAAAATTGCAAGGAGCCATGTCGGGAGAAAAGCAAGCCTGACGAACCAGAGGAATGTTGTGTTTGTCCAAGAAAGTCTGAATCAAATGGGAAAAATTGGCGGGTACGCTGTCATGATGGGGCAGCCAAGTTCCTGTTGTCCACAGGTGCGGTCGTGGATGGAGCTGCCAAGTTCCTGTTGTCCACAGGTCAATTCGTGGATGGAGCTGCCAAGTTCCTGTTGTCCACAGGTCCAGTCGTGGATGGAGCTGCCAAGTTCCTGTTGTCCACAGGTCCGGTCGTGGATGGAGCTGCCAAGTTCCTATTGTCCACAGGTCCGGTCGTGGATGGAGCTGCCAAGTTCCTGTTGTCCACAGGTCCAGTCGTGGATGGAGCTGCCAAGTTCCTGTTGTCCACAGGTCCAGTCGTGGATGGAGCTGCCAAGTTCATATTGTCCACAGGCCCGGTCGTTTGCGACGAACATCATGACGAAGGCGACGGATGACCTCTAGGTAGTACTCTTTCATGTTGTGACCTTGTTGTGTGTACTCATGATGCACAACTCCACGAGAGTCAAAGAAGACGGGCAACATGACTTTGACATTGCTGCGCACCTACCTAGGTTTGTTCGGCCTAGGTGATTGCTTTTTTGGTCGTCCCCAAAAACCTGTTGAATCTTCCGAATGGTTTCCACTTGGGTATCGTCTAGATTTCGACAAACTTGCATGCAACACCGCTGCTCAATTCTTTCCGTTATTTCGTGGTGAACGAAACACTAAAACGCTGACTACCATCGACTGCTGGCGGGGAAAAAAATTCACGCATTTACATGAAGGTCCCCTTTACCTCCCTGCCGATGGATAACATCCATGCTTCATGTGTTTCCGCGGTAAAAATAAAGGTCGAATACTTTTTGAGCACACCTCGTGTGTGTGTGTGTGAATGTGTGTCTATGTATGTATGTATGTGTGTCTGTATATATATATATATATATATATATATATATATATATATATATATATATATATATATATATATATACATATATATAAACATATATATACATATATATATAAACATATATAAACACCCGAACTGTCAATGGAGCAAGTTAAGCCTATTGGCATGTTTTAGACTTAGTTCAGAAGTTGGGGCTAGAATCCTTGTCACACGCAACAGCTATTTCTGACGTCGTAAAGTCATCATGAAATGGCGTTGTAAGAAAGTTGTGCGTTCTGTGACCCGTGAGGTGTTACCTTGTCACGCAACAAGACCGTATCCATGCTAGATTGTAGCGTAATGTCGTAAAGCAAGAGTAAGGAAGTCGTAAACTATGCAAGTTGTAAACATTCTGCGTTGACCAGGTGTAGTTTAACTCGATGAAGGTAAGCGTTTTCGTGGAGCGTGACGTATGGGCAACATGATACCTTAAGTCACATTATAATCGTATTGGGGATGAAGATTGTTAAGATAATCGTAATCCTGATCACTTCATCGACCTTCCTAAAAATGAGGTGAAGTTTAATGGGTTCAGATTACGGGATTTCGTTACAACTGATCGCAGATTCTCAGGTGAGAAAAGCAGGTGTTCGTCCTGTAAAATTTAGCGAAAGAATCGCAGACCACAAGCAAAAATGGACATGTCAAGTAAAGGTAGGCATGTCATGTAAAGGTAGGCATGTCAAGTAAAGGTAGGCATGTCATGTAAAGGTAGTCATGTCAAGTAGAGGTAGGCATGTCAAGTTAAAGTAGTTATGCCATGTAGAGACAGTTCCATAGCAGAGACTGCTGTCATGGATGAAGTGTAGGGACTTCATTGTATTAGACATCAACCTTTTATGAGGCGCAATGTGCCAGTTCCCTTCCCTGCTGAAATTCCTTCATTAGCTGGTACTAGGTTTGGATACAGCTGGGTAGACTGAAACGTGTTATCAACAGTGATTGAACGATAAACTAACGCTTTCTCACGATGCTGCTCAAATGGTCAGACATAACCATATACAAAACTCAACATGTTACTTTTATTCCTTCTAATTATTGATATGACGCCATAATGTTACTGCAAGACAGAGCCAGAATGAGCAGTCAATAATATGACACTGTAACCTACCAGTGACATCGTGAATAAGGAAGGTTGGACATTCTCAATCCCCCCCCCCCCAAAAACAAAAAAAACAAAAAAAAAAAAAAACAACAGCAACAACAACAAAACATAAACAACAGAAAAAACAGAATAAGAAGACATGTCCATCCCATTGCAGATGAGTAGCGATTAGTTAGGTGACGTCGATATTGATAATGGGAAACCGTAGCCCTATTTGGACATGTCTTGTCGAGGATTGCCGAGGATTTCCCTGCTCACCATAGAGATGACATCAAGGCTGGGAAGCGACACTCTTCGTCATGGTCTCTACCCTCGTGGCCAAACATGCAGCACCTGGTTAGGTCAAATCGGAAGGATATCATCCTCATTGTATACAGTCTCTGAGTCACTCATCGTTCTCATAGACGGTTGGCGCGATAGGCCCTTGCCGCCTTAAGTGGACTACCTACCTACCGTCTTCAGGTATGCAAGCATCTTATATATACATTATAGCATTAAAAGGGGCCACCCAATCCGCTTGTCAAGGGTTGAATCGATTATTTGTTACTAAGGCAGTTCAGTATGTATCTTTTACTCTTACCCTACCGATTCCATTATTCAAACAATAATTTAGTACACTGTGGTATGGGGATTCCGTGGCGAAGTGGTTAAGCCATCGGGTGGCGTGGGTTCCACTCCGAACTCCGCCGTCTTTTTCACGGGTACTTGATGCGGAGTCCCCTGCATCTCGTAGTCGCCCCATAGTCGTCTTGTCCTTGACGTGCCGCTGGGGTCGGGCGGCACGAGACGAGAGAGTGAGGATAAAAAGTAGCGAAGTTAATCCTTACTAAAAATAGCGCAAGAAAAATTAATTATGCAATCATCGTCTACGATGGACGGCGGTCTTTGCCTTTGTCTTGGTATGTGACTCTTGAATGTGTGTTTATCCTTGAGAGTATAGGTTACATACCCGGTATCCACATGATTTCGTCAAACATCCTCCCCTCATCAGAGTCCTGGTTCTTTCGCTAAATCTTTTCCTCTCCATTTTTGTATTTAACATTATATTAATGATGATAAAACTGCTGGAATATAATGATGGTATTAGTGCTGCTGTTGTTGATTTTGGTAATTGTGGTAATGGAAGTACTGCAGTTACTACAATGCTGGCTGCTAGTAATGATGAAATGACAGCAATTGTAGTACTCATATTATTTCCACCAACTCTAACCCATGACCTCTGTCACTGATACACACATCTCTAGGATGTATATTGAAGATATGATGATGTTCATCCATCACATGTGATAAAGACCACTTTCTTTGTTCAGCCGTGTGGACAGTGTTTTCTCTTGCTGTGTTCGCTGAAATGGGTGACTTGCGCGGTAATTTGAATTAAAGTGAGGAAAGAAACTGCGCCTTTTGTCAACTTCACTCTCTGGTCCTGCGCTACCCTTGGCAAGTGGCAAGATATTTATCGAGACGACTGGAGATAGCAAAGGATGCAGATATTTTCTCAGGGTTTACTCCTGAAGCCTTTACCGTAAACAGGCATTCAGCAAGGCAACGGAGATAGGATGACATCTATCGTTGTGTGTCGTGCCTTTCCCCATAATCGCACAGGGTTGCACGGACGTCATTCAGCCTGTGAGTGACTTGGACATCTCTCACAGGATGTATTCTAGTTCATTATAGTCGTATCTAAATTTCGCACACCAAACACGACACTGTTTGCAGCTAGGACGAAGGGCGCCAATTTCGTGAAGTTCAGCTGTGTGAACTAGACCGTGAAATATCAGACCAGGATAATTGGACGGAAGAAATCACACCAAAATAAAACCGAACGAATGAACCAGTCCAAATGGGAAACAACAGCATGTTTCCGTGAACACAAGTGTAAGTCGTCGACTAGTGTGAATTCCAGGCAAATCCGTGGTCTTACGGCATCCATAGTGATCTAAAACAGTAGAGCAATGTAGACTCGCAGACGGTTACTGCGCCTTCTTTGCTGCATCTCTATTGAATATATAGAAGCCAGATCTAATTTATTCAGTCAGTGACACGGGGTAAGTCGTAATAAGCTCTGATATACAAAACTAGATGTCATTTATTGCTCTGGCCAACGGTACAACACTAAAGCACATTTGCTGCTCTGTAAACAAAACGAATGTAATTTATTCCTGTGTAAACTAAACAGAACTAATGTCATTTGTTGCTACGTAAACAAAACTAATGTCATTTGTCACTATGTAAACGAAACTAATGTCATTTGTTGCTAAGTAAACAAAACTAATGTCATTTGTTTCTACGTAAACAAAACTAATGTCATTTGTTGGTATGTAAACAAAGTTAGACTAATGCAATTTATTGGTATGTAAACAAAACTAATGCAATTTTAGCTTTGTAGATAAAATATATGCAGTTGTTGTTTTTTCTGTAAACAGACTTAAAGCAAATTTGGTGCTCTATAATCCAAAGTAATGCATTTTTTAATACTCTGTGAACACAATGTATCTATTGTATTTTATTGCTAGGTAAAAACAATCCCGGTGGCCAATTTGATGCTCGGTAAACACAGTTCAAAAGTAATACTCTTTAAACAAAATTAATGCAAGCTTTTAATTTTACTCTGTAAACACAACATATCCAATTTTACGTTATGTAAACATATCGTATCTAATCTGTAGCTCTATAAACAAAAGGCAATCAAGTTGTATCCGGAGTAAACAGAATACAACCAATGTTTCCCTTCTTGCACGTCATAAGAGGCGACTAAAGAAAGTTTTGGGTTGGCAACCTCCTGAAGTGAAAACCATTTTATAGAACTACTGAAAATGACTGGAATCTGGATTTCCTAACATCTGGTTAGGGTAGCCAAATACGGTTGTTGGACCTCTGATTCAACAAATGGAGAGTCTGTGGAAGTAAACAAAAATAGATTCAATGTGCTTTACCAATTTACTTGAAATTTGCTTTCTGATGGCAGCTTAATTTAGATTACTTTTAGGTCGTGGTCTTCAGACTTCGCACTTGCTACAATAGACTGAGGTACCACCTATTCAATAAATTGAAGATAGGTGGCACTGACGAATGCATGTGCGGTACTGGGAAAATGACCGCTGAACATTTGCTGCAAAACTGCCCAACATACGAGGATCAGAGAAAGCAGATGTGGCCATCACCAGTGGCAACACTAGACAAGCTCTATGGCAGTGTCGACAGCCTCAGGATGACCGCTGCTTTTTTCGAAAAAATAAATAAAGGTTGACGTCTGACAGCGTACGAAGAAGAAGAAGAAGAAGATTACTTTTATATTTAATGTTCTGTAGTTTTAAATATATTTTTGTCACGACCAAATCAACAATTGTTCTTGTCAAGGAAACAATGGGGAAACTCCAAGGCTAGTACACAATGCCGCAACAACTTATTTGTCAGTTTTAGATGCAAAAAAAAGTCAATGTTTCTAATTTGATTTCTATTCTGCAGACCCCCCTCGGGTAATACACTGCTGGATGACACGTGGATGAAGACAGGCAACAAGATTCCAAAATACTAGACCAATTATTATTTATATTATTATTTAATGATACCTCGTTGAATATTATTTATGTTAAACTTAGTTCGATTTTTATTCCTGTAGTTCTTTTATTTTGTTACACTTTGATTGTGTATCGTTTTGTTTATTTATTAAGTACGTATATCTCTCAACGCCAGGCAAATTATTTTTAAAATTTACATTTATTTGTTTTCTTGTTAATTATTTTTAACTATGTTTTGTTCACCCAAGTTGGTTGAAACATATAGAACCTCTGTAAACGAAGCATGTTGTAAAATGTGACTAAAGGACTGTGTATGGGGCTAGCAACATGATCATGTACAACCATAGCTGTTGAAACCGCCACAGGAAATGTTTGGATACAGGCTTTCAGTAAGGGCCAACTATAGTGGTGGCCCTATGCTTCACTTAGTGCCAGAAGGTGGATCAATCATCAATCCATTATTTGCTTTACTTTACAGAATCCTGCCGTCCATTTTCTTATAATACAGTCATATGCCCTTATTAAAATTTCTTATTTTTTTATATTAATAATATCTTTTTTCAATTTAATTTTATATGCGGGTGGGGGGGGGGGGGGGGCACGACACCACTCTCACACCTGTGCGTAGCCTAGTCTGGTTAGGGGCACGACTAACATCAACCAAACCTGTATGTGTTAAGATCCATGTACCTACCCCTAAATGAAGTTAATTAAAGAGTATGTGCTGAAGTCGGATGCACTGGACTGTAAGGTACAAAACTGTTGCTTTCAAGATATGCTCCAGACATTTCTCTTTCCTTTCATATTAAAGTCTTTCTGTTGTTGACCTGGATCAGCCAATGCTGGGAATTGAAGGACTGTTCATTACCTATGTCTTCAAAGTGCATCCAGTTGTCTAAGTGCATCCAGTTGTCTAAGTGCATCCAGTTGTCTAAGTGCATCCAGTTGTCTAAGTGCATCCAGTTGTCTGTATGTATATGTGCTCAAAAATGCTAAATATTGTGTCAAAGAAAAACTCAAATAGTGCTAATATGTGTATGTTTTAAATGCATCAGATGATCAAAGGAAAATGCAGTGTATGAATAATTATTGAAATTGTTGGTTGAAAGAAAGCAATTAATTATCATTTTCTTATTAAATAAAAGCAACCAGACCAAAGAAGCTCAGTCTATACAAAAATAACAATTCTACGAGACAATTGAAATTTGAAAATTCTGAGACCTGCTTATCAAGGACAGAACCAGAAGAGTAAAATGTTATAAATGGTCTAATCTTCTAGACTGACCATAATCCTGGACAGTACATTTGTGTTGCTATTAATGTGTAAAATAAAGAGAGCAAACAGTTGACAGAGATTTAAGCCTACATGAAAATATGATTAATCAGATGAATGTCCTACAGTCACACTCTTGCACAACTTTCACACGCACCCTCAGGGTGAGGCCCTTCCATTGCACTTTGGTTGGGCTAGCTTCTGAGGGTGCACAAACCTAGCATAGGTACATACAGACGCACACATGCATCCAAGCACTGGTTTATGCGTCCTGATATCGCCCATTGGACTATGGTCTGGGGTGGAATTGGCGTGCCTCTGCCAGTAGAAACTAGTGAGGCAAACATCTAAGCAACAACAGCATGATTAATCAGATAAGCACACACACACAAAAAAACTGTTGACTGAGATTTAAGTCTACTTGAAAATATAATTAATCAGTTAAGCACACACATAAAAAAAAACAGTTGACTGAGATTTAAGTCTACATGAAAATATAATTGATCAGTTAAGCACACACAAAAACACAACATAGAAATCTTGACAGCAGCAGTCTGAAGTACATAGTTCAGGAGAGCTGACTATTGTCAATGTTAGATAAAAATAACAACATAGAAAGAAAATTCAACATTTTCTAGTGTTAACAGATGAAAATTTTTCGTTTCGTGATCACTATCGTTATTATCATTAAATATAACTGTGTTATATCTGACACTTATTGGTATAAAATAAGATTCAAATGGAAACATAGAATGGGAAATTGTACCTAAAATAGACATGACTGAGAGGAATCCCTTCTAAAGATGTTTTCTTGTAAATTTTAGCTTTTTTCGAACAACAGAACACCTTTTAGAAGGACATTCAGTTTTGTCATCATTAAACATCACTAGTTTTATTTATACCACGGCCCCATTTCAAAAGTGAGGTTTCAGCAAATATATAAGATCTAGTACATTTTGTCTGTATCACCTTGTTGTATAAACCACAAGACAACATAAAGACCTCAACATTCCTTGGCAGAAGCAACACGACCACAAGACAACATAAAGACCTCAACATTCCACAGCAGAACGAACACGACTACAAGACAACATAAAGATCTCAACATTCCACAGCAGAAGGAACACGACTACAAGACAACATAAAGACCTCAACATTCCATGGCAGAAGCAACACGACCACAAGACAACTTAAAGACCTCAACATTCCACGGCAGAAGCAAAACGACCACAAGACAACATAAAGACCTCAACATTCCACGGCAGAAGCAACACGACTAAGTCAGTCAAATCATATTTGAAGTGATGTAAATGATCATCATGACAGTTAGAACTGGTGGCATGGTTCTGTTACTAGGAGACGATTGTACATATGTAGTTGTAAATGTAGGTATGCACTATTTACATGTGTATGACATATATGGTGAAAGTAATATTACAACATGCTTATAAAAGTTATAAAAACTACACACATAATTTATTTAATCCATATATATGATGGTTGACATTTTTTGTTATGGAAACAATTGATAACTTGAGAGGTAGAGAAAAGTTGGAAAATATCTGGGAGAGTTTAACAAGATGGCCGGCATAACAGAAAACAACTTGGTTAATGATGTATCAATATCTCTTAAATACAAAGCCCAGTGGTATTGAAGGCAAATGTGGAACTTACATTCAAACAGCTATACAATTCCTTGTTACAACATTCAATTTGAAACATCAAGAAATGTTTATCTTTAGTTTGGGTAACTTTTTGCTGTGATATTTAATGCTAAGTGATGAGTGGAGTCAGTTAGACATGTTACATTTCAACGACCAACAAAAATATGTAAATAATATGATTCTTGTTTGTATGATGGTATTGTGTATGCGAGTGACAAGTTGGAAGTGATGATGATGATGATAGTATGTTGGATGTGAGTGACAAGTTGGTAGTGATGATGATGGTATGTTGTATGTGAGTCACCAAGTTGGAAGTGATGATGATGGTATGTTGGATGTGAGTCACCAAGTTGGAAGGGATGATGATGGTATGTTGTATGTGAGTCACCAAGTTGGAAAGGATGATGATGGTATGTTGTATGTGAGTCACCAAGTTGGAAAGGATGATGATGGTATGTTGTATGTGAGTCACCAAGTTGGAAAGGATGATGATGGTATGTTGTATGTGAGTCACCAAGTTGGAAGGGATGATGATGGTATGTTGGATGTGAGTCACTAAGTTGGAAGGGATGATGATGGTATGTTGGATGTGAGTCACCAAGTTGGAAGGGATGATGATGCTGACCTATTTCAGAAATAATTATGATCCTGGTACTAACACAGTTTGATTTGGAGAATTGGTGTTCTGTTTCTAGTGGTCAAACGTTTCATTGTTTGGTTTTTTTCAATCCATATACAAATACACTTCCATGATCTTAGAAACATCTTGTACATTGTGTATTCTGTATCTGGTTACACTTTATAGCACACATTTCGGGCTTTCTTCAAAATATTTCAAATTATTATGCCATTTTTTTTCTTTTTTCTGCCTCAACTACTACTGGTAGATTTAGTGACAAAATACAACTCAACACTTTGGACGAGGGTTGATTGCTGTGGCCAGCTACTCAAAATGTGTCAGGTCGAAAAACATGTTGCCGACCATGGTGACAGTAAATGAGACCATTATGACCCAGAGTCGAAAATTGCCAGCATGCAGTGGAAAACCCCGGGCTCACCAACACATGTCAAGCCAAGAGCACATAAATCTGCAAGAAAAGTGGTGCTGACTGTTTGTTTTTTTTGGGACGTCAAATGTGTCATATTGAAAGATTACCTGCCTCACGGCAGCACGGCTAATGAGAAATATTATGCAGATCTCCTTACCAAACTAAGAAAGACTGTGACCAGAAAACGAGGGATAGCGCGCACTCAAATTCTACCTTTGCTTCAAGACAACGCGCCCTCCGATAAAGCATCGCTTGTGCTGCAAACAGCCACGGATTTGAATATTGAAATTCTTCCACACCCACCATTTCTCCGGATTTAGCTCCATCATACTTTTTTCTTTTCCTAAAACTTAAAAAACAGTGACGAAGATGTCATACTGCTTGTGATAACTGGTTTAGTTCGAAAAATAGGTTACATTATTCTGAACGTCTTTTCAAGATCACACAAAGGTGGCAGAAATGAATACATTCAGGTGGTGGCCACACTGAGAAAGAATAAGCACTGTGCCAAATTTCAACTTTGTCTTTCTACTCCTTCACGGTCAGGGTAAAGACTTATGACAAGCCCTTTGTATTCTAGAGGATGATGTCATGTTCTTTATTTGATGGAGAAAAGAAGAGTCGAGCGCATATCTGGCTTCATGTATCTTGCCTTTCATTCTATAGATTGGAAATTACTATTCGGGCCACTCTTTTCTCTAGGAATATGCGGTGTACATTCACTAGCTACATAACAGTATGGGGTCCAGGTTTATGAAGTGAACTTAAATAGCAGTATGGGGTTCAGGTTTATGAAGTGAACTTAAATAACAGTATGGGGTTCAGGTTTATGAATTGAACTTAAATAGCAGTATGGGGTTCAGGTTTATGAATTGAACTTAAATAGCAGTATGGGGTTCAGGTTTATGAAGTGAACTTAAATAGCAGTATGGGGTTCAGGTTTATGAAGTGAACTTAAATAGCAGTATGGGGTTCAGGTTTATGAAGTGAACTTAAATAGCAGTATGGGGTTCAGGTTTATGAAGTGAACTTAAATAGCAGTATGGGGTTCAGGTTTATGAAGTGAACTTAAATAGCAGTATGGGGTTCAGGTTTATGAAGTGAACTTAAATAGCAGTATGGGGTTCAGGTTTATGAAGTGAACTTAAATAGCAGTATGGGGTCCAGGTTTATGAAGTGAACTTAAATAACAGTATGGGGTTCAGGTTTATGAATTGAACTTAAATAGCAGTATGGGGTTCAGGTTTATGAAGTGAACTCAAATAGCAGTATGGGGTTCAGGTTTATGAAGTGAACTTAAATAGCAGTATGGGGTCCAGGTTTATGAATTGAACTTAAATAGCAGTATGGGGTTCAGGTTTATGAAGTGAACTTAAATAGCAGTATGGGGTTCATGTTTATGAAGTGAACTTAAATAGCAGTATGGGGTTCAGGTTTATGAAGTGAACTTAAATAGCAGTATGGGGTTCAGGTTTATGAAGTGAACTTAAATAGTAGTATGGGGTTCAGGTTTATGAAGTGAACTTAAATAGCAGTATGGGGTTCAGGTTTATGAAGTGAACTTAAATAGTCATGGATCTCGTCTTTGTGACGTTCTGCTTTATATTTACTGATGTTGAGTTAATCCATGATTTTAAACGTGCCATTATCTCATCCTGATGTCCACTGGGTGTCCATGTTCTCATAATTGTAAAGTAAATGTAATCTCATAGGAGTCACTGCTGTCATAGATAAAGTGTTAGATGGTTAACTGTACAAGTATTCAGACAGAATCTCACAGCAAATATATCTAAATATCATCACAGTGAAGATACAAATTGTAAAATGAAAGGCAGCCAACAAAACGGCTCGGAAACAGGTGGGAACACGATTGGATGAGGTAGAAATCTTCACGTACATAGGGATAGTCATAAAAGTGCAAGACGGTGCAGATAAGGAAGTAAAAAACAGGACACGAAAGGCAAGAGTGACCATTGTCATGTTGAAAAACATATGAAACTCCATAATGATCAGAATGCACACGAAGCTATATTATTCAAGTCCAATGTAAAGTCGGTCTTTTTCAGCGGAGGCAGGACATCAACACAAACCTGAAAAACATTCTAGGCATGCAGTAGTTCGATAAGATTACAAACAAAAGCTTATGGAAGTGACTATACTAAAGACAGGTGGACCAGAAAATATTCAGAGCGCATGACAGGTCTGTTTGGAGAGGATTGGTTGATGGCATATGTACCCCAAGGTGATAATGGCGAAGATACTAGAACCAATCTTTTTAAAGGGTGGTGTAGCCGGTTCCCTACCTTGCCGCCTTTCCACCCCTGACAGTAAGCAGGTAACATTTACAGCTGGATCGACTCGAACCCGGTACCTTTGCGAGCTCTGTAAGCGTAATGTACTCAAACCCAGCCATCATCATCATAGGCGTCTCAGTCTCTGTAGACCATGTGCGTGGCGCTCTGTGAGTTTTGTCCACCTCTGTCTCCTGTATTTCGACACTGTCTGCTATGGTTGTTAAGGCCTATCCAGGAGTGGCAGTAACCCTAACCATCCTCTGATAATATTAGCAACAAATGTGGATTGATGTACTTCCTTTTCTCACCGCACACCCTTAATTAGCTATATCTAGCTGTAAGTGAATTAAAGGCCACCCCACAAGCACGCTAAGGCGGGTTTGCTGTTTTAACGATTGTCCATGAGTCGCTTCCGTAATTACTTATAAATAAGGCGATGTTGCGGTGGTACTGTAAAACATTTTGGGGAGTCGCGATAGTGCAGTAGTTAGTATAATGGCTTCGCTGGATACTTCTTTCGATAGCAAACGACCCGGGAGGTCGGCTAAAGAAAATATAGGTCTAACACCAAATAACCCATGTGCCATACGCGTGTTACCGGGATCAAAGTTTCATGTTGAAAAAATCGCATGTATCCCTTGACGCTATTTTCTGATTTCCATAGTACAGAATGTTAACTGACTCAAATTATCTGAGCCGAAACCAACCACTTTTCCACCGTAATGCTGTCTGATCCACCAAAAGCAAGGCAAAGGCCGCCGTCCATCGTAGACGATGATGACATAATTAATTTTGCTAGCGCTATTTTAAGAAAGGATTAACTGCGCTACTTTTTATCCTCACTCTCTCGTCTCGTGCCATCCGATCCCAGTGGCAAGTCAAGGACAAGACGACTAGGGGGTGACTACGAGATGCAGGGGACTCCGCATTAAGCACCCGTGAAAAAGACGGCGGAGTTCGGAGTCGAACCCACACCACCTGATCACGAGGCCGACGGCTTAACCACTTCGCCACGGAATCCCAAATCACGTCTGATCCACCAATTACCACCAATATGAATCCTCTGACCCACCACTATTCTACAGATCTGTCATCTGTCCCACAAATATTATCGTTGTGTCATATGGCAAGCTATGAAAAGGTGTCTAGGAACAACAGTTTCGTAAATTTTCTGGTAGTATAGATACAACAGTATCACCCCTTTCCTCCTTTAAACAAAATTATCTGAGTTTTTGATTCAGCATTTTCTGGTAACACATATACAACAGTATCATCCATTTTCCCTCAAAACAAAATTATCTCAGTCTTTGAAACAACGTTCCCTCAATCCCCTGTTCCCCCACCATCCACTCTTACCACCACTGAAACATTTTTATGTGTAACTTAAAAAAGTGTTCTTCCCTTCCTCCGCCCCCCCCCCCCCCCTCCTCTATCTCGGAATTTGGTCTGGTCAAGCATGGTGACACTAATCGCCAAAGGTAGCCTGTCCTGACACTGCTATATTCACGAACAATCTCCTCTGTTTCTCTGGTACGTTTGACGTTCATGCTGTGACACGGCACGTTCGGGCTATTTTGAGAACTTCTGGCGACGTTGCCCTATTGCTTACCTATGAAACGGGAACGGTTTCTTTGTCTTGCAGTATTTTCTATTGTAGACCAAGTCTGTCAATTTGGCGACGAATCTTCAGTTGCTCCCGTTTGACTGAACTGACCTGACGGGACCTGCAAACTTCGAACTCTGTGCCTTTCAGAGTAAGAATTCTCTTCTGCGGCTATTTAGTCACGTGTCAAAACGAAACAGATAGCTGGCGGGAAAAGACGTCTTGTCATTTGCTGCTGTGTCGAAGAAGTATGTTCGGTTTCCAATTCTGTGGCATGGGGGGAGGTAAATATTGTTTTACTGTCCATACTAAACCGTGATGATGGAACTTTTTGTACTGAAATACATGGCAGTTTAAAACCCAAAAAAGTTATTCAGACCAGCGCATCTTTACAAAAGGTTCACACAAGTGTTACTACTCCAAGTTTGGAAAAAGGGGAAACAAAACAAAAAAAGTTCAGGCTCTCTCTCTATCTCTCTCTGTATGGGTATGTGTGTGTGTGTGAGAGAGAGAGAGAATGAGAGAGATTTCTTCTTCTTCTTCCTCGTTCATCTTACTGGCATCATTTGAGTTTAAACATTAGCCAGTCAGAGTTTACACCAACCCGACCTCCAGAGTTTGTGGTTTAAAACAGCAATCATTTGTTCGCGGACAGGCAGGACATTTCTGCGGACCGGTACTGGTCCGAGAACCAGTGGTTGGGTAACACTGAGCTAGAGTGTATTTAACATATATACAACTATCTGACAAGCTCAAGGTCTCAGACAGTACGCCCAGAAATTAAAAAAAAAAAAAAAAACCCAAAGTGGTTCCCACACTAGTGGTAAACGCCAAATGTGAAGTAACCAAGGTGACGCCTTCTGTATAACATAAAATAGTATTATTATGGTGTCCAATATTAATCAAAGAGAAGAGAATTCATTATGCATGTGGCGATTTGGTCAAAATTAATTTTCGATGCATATTCATGTGTGTATCAGGCAAGGCAGCTTAATTGTTGTTCCTCTTTTAAGCGTAATGATGATGATGATAACATTCTTTTAGCGGGGAGCTAGTAGCTCTTGACATCCGAATGCATCCAAGACAAAAGGACAACATCTTTCTTAGGTGTGGTTCCTATAAAGCCTGCTGTCTTAGGGGCATCATGATATCCAAGGGGGAAGATAAGGCCGCATCTTTCGAGTATCCTCGAAGGGAGGCAATACAGAGTGTCGTCTAGGGATAGTCACTTCCTGCTAACCAACACCAGAGTCTGCGATTTCATCATTTCTCAAGGCAGGCAGGAACAGAACGAAACACCGACAAATACAGAAATTGTACAAAAGAAATCAGGAGAAAGATTAGACCAGATAGGACACAGCACATAATAGAAACATGTAACAAAATAGAGGAACAGCGATGCCCATGGCTGTTCTGACCAAACTGATGCCGATATAGGGGGACAACAGCATCAACCTGAAATCCAAGTTGAGTTTAATGTATGCCCTTGTTACTTCCTTGTGCTATTACGCTTACGAAACTTGGACTTTGTCAGCGGTTCTAGAACAAAGAATTTGTGCAATAAAGATGATATGTTTGCGTCGAATCCTCAGTATTTCGTATCTAGACTACGTCACGAATAAGGCAGTTCGGGACACCGTTAAGAGAGCACTCGGCCAATACAAAGATATAATGACTATGGTAAAAACACGCAAGCTTACATGGTAGGGGCATGTTTCAAGATTATATGGGTTGACCGTACTGCAAGGTACTGTGCCTGGGAAGCGTAAGAGAGGGATGCAGCACAAGAGATGGGAAGGCAACATTAGAGAGTGGACGGGAAGGTCCTTAGCTAGAACAAATATCCTGGACAAAACTGTGGGGAGTGGCGGGAACTGGTCCTTAGCTAGAACAGATATCCTGGACAAAACTGTGGGGAGTGGCGGGAACTGGTCCAACAATCTGCAGTATGCAAGATGGACATCAAGTCATGCGACATCCCATCCGAGGCCTGGCAAAAAAATTGCTCAGGATTGAGCTATCTGGAGACAGTTAGTTGAAGGGGTCATGGTGACTGCTGACGCTCGTATAGGTCTTCTGGTTGCAGAGAAAAGAGAAAGATTGAAGATATAGGAAGAGTCAGGCAAACCAACCTCCTCAGCCTGGTTGTACGATCTGTGGCAGGGGCTGTCACTCGCGGATCGGCCTTGGCAGCCATAGCAGACAGTGTCGAAATACAGGAGACAGAGCTGAACAAAACTCACAGGGTGCCCCGCGCATGGTCTATATAGACTGAGACGCCTATGATGGGTGCCCCAATGATATTTCAAACTACGAGACTGATGATGATGATATTTATGATATTAGATAACATATATGGCATGCGTATGTGTGCTTCCATTATAGCTTATCCACTAAAACTCTTATGGGTGTGTACATCTGAAAATGAAACATATTGTGTTTCGGCCAACCTTACACAGTATTCAATCTCAAATACTAACACTAGACACGTACACAACAAGTAGCATTCTTTTTATTACAAAAATAAAACAAAAATAACATGGTAGTGAAAATACATATAACCTAGCATTATAACAAGAAAATAAAATGATTGTTTAGGTAAATATATTTTCTTGCAATATTAAACACAACAAAGCAGTGTATGCAGGTGAGCGTGTTTGCTTGCAAGATAAAAATGGCAACATATTGTATGATGCTGAACGTATTTATTTGCAATATAAAAAGGACAACAAATTGTTTGTTGGTGAACGTATTTCCTTGTAGTTTAAAAATGGCAACATGTTGTGTGACGGTGAACATGTTTATGTTTTCTTGTAAGATAAATATAACAAAGAATAATACAATGGTAAACATTTTACCTTACAAACCAAAAACAATAAAAATAGTTTAGCGACGAACACTTTTCCTTACAAGTCAAAAACAATAAAAATAGTTTAGCGACGAACATTTTACCTTACAATCTAAAAACAATTAAAATAGTTTGGCGACGAACATTGTAAGCGATTACAACACGACCAAATGAAAACTTTAACGTCAAGTTTAGAGTCTGATTAGTTTCTGACGGGGTAAAGATGATGGCATATGTCTGGTTATCACGACAGTATAGGCAACGAGTAGGTCAGTCGTTAACACGAG
Source organism: Ariolimax columbianus (assembly GCA_036924085.1). NCBI lineage: Eukaryota > Metazoa > Mollusca > Gastropoda > Stylommatophora > Arionidae > Ariolimax > Ariolimax columbianus. The sequence continues at coordinate 72,098,441 of JAVGWX010000008.1, read as the reverse complement.
ATTCCAGATTTTATGTGCACCGTGAACACGAGTGCCTAAACAGCAGAGTGTTAGAGCCGCTTGCATCTCGTAGCAAAGATACCGGTTTCGGTCCTGGTAATTTGCACGCTGAAGTTGGCACGTATGTACGTAGATACCTATCTTACTGTTATGGAATGAAAGAAAGCGAGAAAAGGAACTGACTATCTGACCTCATTTAAGTATGATGCAGTCTCTAACACTTGATTCCCTGCAGAAGTGTCTGCTATGGGATTACCTTGACCTTACCGCGAAGACAAAGATAGCTAAAATGTGTATATCGCAAACAGAAAGTCTGGGCTGATACCGGAACCAGGTGTAATTTTAAAAATAGCTATCTAATATATAACGAAAAATATCCATTTTCTTATATTCAGAATTCACTACACAGAACAAAGTAATTCCAACTCTATTGGTATTTGTACATGAAAGAGAGAGAGAGAGAGAGAGAGAGAGAGAGAGAGAGAGAGAGAGAGAGAAAGAGAGAGCGAGAATGTAATACTAAGAGAAGAAAAGAACAGCGGACTAGAATGCTTAACAATTAATTGTTTATTTGGTGAAAATTGTTCTGCTTCTCATTTTTTTTCTTCATCTCTTTTGTTTTTCTTCCTCTCTTCTTCCTCTTCTTATTCTTTTACTTCTTGCTCTTTGGTCGTTTTCATGCGTTAACTTGAATATATCTAAAAAAAAAGTCGTGGGCTAACTGAAAGTTGTTTCTTTTATCAAGTAGCTCGTCCAAGAAAGGTGTTTGTGAAGAGCTTTTATGTTCCTTCATTGTTGTTCATGTTTAACAGGCCTTCAGAGGTCATTCAAACAATTGAAATATGTTTTCTTGAAATCGTGTTGATTACCACTAACACAATCATCATCATCATTTGTCAAACATTTATATAGAAGCAACTCGTACCTTTACTTAATAACATATCACAGTTTTCTGTGAATTTTCTTGTCTATACCACCTCACTAAGATGTCAGTCTGATCCTTCTTTTTTTTTTTCTTTTTTCGTTCGCTTTAAAATATTGTCTATATCTGCAATGTTGTCTCTTGTATAAACTTCACTGTCTTTTGTAGTTCACATACAGGTCCATAAAGTTTCTCTTCCAGTGTTGTTTCTATGGGCCAGTGAAATTTTCTCTGTATATTATATTCGGTGCAGTTTTGCAGTATGTGCTCTGCTGTCTGGGGCGCCTGTCCGCATGTACACATGCCAATCGTCATTTTTGTGTGTACATGTGGCTGCGGAGTCGGTTGTGTCCTGTTCTAAGGCGCAACACAACAGTTTGCTCTTGTCTGTTCACGTTATGGTAATCGTCTGGTGTTACTGTTGGTGGCTATCTGATTGATTTGATCATCCTTATCTTCTGTTGGTATGTAACTGGCACATCTAGTTGCTCGTCTGCAGCACCCTCCTTTGCCAGTCGATCTGCTCTCTCGTTTCCTGGTATTCCACAATGAGAGGGTATCCACTGCATGACAATCTTGCGCTGGTTGCTCAGTTCAGACAGTAGAGCCTGTATATCTGGCAGTTTCTCAAATGTAAGTGCTTGGAGTGCTGATTGTGCATCTGTAAGAAGATGTCAGTCTAGTCTTGTTCTCGTGTTTTAGTCCATTATAGATGCATTATGGCCACGGATTTCACTGGAATTCACACTAGTTGACGACTTAACACTTATGTCCACGGAAACGTATTGTGGTTTCCCATTTGGATTAGTTCGCTCGTTCATTTTGTGGTTTTTGTCCCTTAGATTATCCTTGCATGGTCTTAGACTATTCGCGATTGTATTTCAGTTACACTATGTCGCATTTCTATTATCCAGTGCACACGGCTGAACTTCATGAGATTAGCGTCCTGTTTGCTGACAGTGCAGGTTTTGGTGTGGCTAGAAAATGTACACAGTCAATAATGGACAAACACATCGCCTTGGAGAGATTGGGCCCTGCCAGGCTAGCAGCATGCCCATGACACATCGCTCACATGGTGAGTGATGTTATCGAGACGTAAGGCACTCGACTCTCAAAGCGATGAACGGAAATCTTGGGCTTCTGTCGAAGACGGATGTGTCGGACCTAAAGGTGCAAATATCGCAGTCACGCTGTAAACTAGCGACACAACGCAATCCGTTTTCCTGACTACTTCCTGCTACTTGCAAAGCCATGTTCGGGGCTTGGTAGCGGGAGATTGAGAACAAATACAGAAGAAGAAGAAGAAGAAGAAGAAGAAGTAGAAGAAGAAGAAGAAGAAGAAAAAGGAAACGATTGGCAATCGAATCCCAAAACTCCAAGCGACTCCTAATCTATCTCAAGAGAGATAGGACCAGAGTGACTGCATCCTGAGTTACCTCCAGTAGACTTGCCAATGGTTCAAGGTAGCTTGAGACCAGAGAAGTAGGTTGATGACCAGCGCAGTTTCTTCCTCACAATAATGCAAATTCAGCGCTAATTACAGCAAGACAAAACCGTCTGACGATTTCACCATCATCGCTAACTCCTACGGCATATTTGGAATTTGGAAAACATAAAAAGAATGTACACATTTATATAAGAGAACGCAACAAACAGGCAGCGTAAGAAATCACCAGAGGAAATATAATGATTTATAAGCAGATGTTTTTTTGTTGTCTGTAAGCAAGAAATTGTCCTGATGATATTATTCGTATTTGCATATGTGTTCATTGATCCGAGAACCAGGGAAATCTCAAATCGCATGTCGCTTCGTGAACACCGAAGATCACATTCCATGTACTACATAGAAAGCAGTGACCACGTGAACCCAACAGATAAAAACCATGTCGCCTTGTCATTTTCCGACCATTCTGTCTTCCACATTTTGGTCATTCATGTTCGCAAATTGCAATTTAAGCAGCAGAGAAGAATGTTCGCTTTTTATTGCACATTTTCACAGTGCAGCCTGTGATAATTACCTCCTTTTGTACATATTTGACGCTACAGTGTTGTTCCTATCTCGTACAACTACTACCAGTCTTCCCTATTCAAATAGAAAGCCAGCGGTTACAAACAAAGCATAGGGCTAGTCGAACGAGAGTTTTAATATTTCCCCGTGCACGATAATTCAAATGAGATAAAACAATGATAGTGAAGATGGACATGTCAACAAAAAATGTCATTTCTTTTTCCCAATGCTACATTTTCACGCGATAACACATCCATACTGCTGCGAGTGGCCAGTGGCATCTGATAATGTATCACGTATTTCACAAGTACATGTTTATACATCAAGCACAGTTCTTATCAGAAAAAGAGTGAAAGATTTGTATAGCGTTATAGTTGGAATAAAATGTGATAACCTACTATACATCACCCAGTTCTTTTTATTCAACGGGAAAAATACATTTCTAGTTCTAAACCTGAAAGAAACGTATGTCCTAGTTGTTAAGGTTGCAGTCTTCTTGTCAGAAGGATGCTAAGTCGAACCCTCGTTAAAGGTATCGGTTTAGCACCTCAAATGCCGAATTAAAGACGATGATACTGAATAGTCAAAATACAACCTGCCTATGAGTGAGTTGACTGTCAAGATACTGTCTGGATTTAGTGGATGGTCAAGATACCTTCTGGATAGACTGTATGGTCAAGATAACGTCTGTATATACGTGAGTGGACTGTCAAGACACCGTCTGGATATACGTGAGTAAACTATCAAGATATTGTCTGTATATACATGAGTGGACTGTCAAGATACTGTCTGGATATACGTGAGTGGACTGTCAAGACACCGTCTGGATATAGTGGAAGGTCAAGATATCGTCTGGATATACGTGAGTACGGTGAGCGAACCTAGCCCGCTAAACAGGAAATTCTCCTCCCGACTAGATCCAGCTCACTTCATAGCTGGGACCTGCACATCTGTTCCTGTGGTAGTACAGGTCGTCTATAACTAAGACAGGAAACAACAGTTACATTATGTTCCGAGAAACAACGCATTTGTGACATAACTGACAAACTTCAGGCCGCGTTAAGATGCCTCAAATGTCAGATATCCTTGTTCTTGTAGGTGCAACACCATTTTAAGAGGTAGCATTTATTAAACGCTTAATCTCATTCTCGTCCTGTTCTTCTCATGTTCTCTCTTTTCTGTTACATCTCTCTCTCTCTCTCTCTCTCTCTCTCTCTCTCTCTCTGCCCCCCCCCCCTCCATCTTCGTCTTTCTTTCACTGTTCTCTCGCCTTTTCATGTCTAAGATCCACTATGTACATTCAAAAGTAGTATGGTTCTAATCCCATTTTGTGCTCACGTTAGCCTTGTGCGATAACGACAATATAGATCAGTTAACGAGGATTTCGAATATGGTACACGGTCCAAACTTTATCCCACGTGTCAGATTAGCAAGGTTCAACAATGTCACTCTACTCTTAACGCTATTTTATCGCGCTGGTTTAATGTCTCCAGCTAAAAATGATCGTAGAATTGTTTCCCACAGTGCCACCATACAAAGCTTCTAAAAAATGCTTCGTGACGAAGTGAAGGCATTCATGCTAAATTGTTAAGCCGAATTCCAACTGAAAACATGACGCTATCCTCTTACTGGCAACATGAATAACAACAATGAAATGCTAACTAATTCAGTGCATTCTGATAAAGTAGATCAGACAAAGTACCTGTTCCACTGTTTGTTTTCTGTTTGACACATTTCCTTTCTCTTAGTTCAGTAGCACATTCGGGCGAACTGATAACCGCTTCTACTTTTAAGTTTCTTTCAATCGTTATCAGGGACCGTCTATTTCCCGTTTGCTTTGATAATTTCTGTCTGCAGTAGGATTAAAGAATGTATGCCCTGTTATACGTATACACAGCTAAGGAGTTAATAGTACCCGAAAGTGGAGCAGAGAAAACTAGCACTGTAACCTGTTCGATATGTTGTAAGAAGCGACTAAATGGGTTGGGCATAGGACCGGATAAACCATTCCGTAGAAGCTATACGCTACGCAAACGTAAACAAATATGAATATTTCAGTTACAAGAAAGTATATCCCAACAACCTAGGCACAAGATAGTTCTCTGCCAGGAGGATCTAGGAAAAGGCAAAGTGAAAATTTAAGAAATATTTTTTCAATTTCTTCATCCGAAAGACCTGTTCTGGAAAATTTCCACAATGGTAAGAGAGCTTGAGGTATGCATTCACAGAGCAAGGAAGACGTGGTAAGAGTTGGGTCGGAGGGTACAGGTCAAGAAGTCTGGGCATGTGTTTGCTGAAGACCCGAATTGAATGGTTCTGGTTGATTGATGTGAATACAATATTTTCTGTCTCAGTTTGTCCTCTAGTTTTGTTCCGACTTTTTAAACTTAAAACTCAACTTAACTTAACTTCTTTATACTGGTTTAGAAGACCCTACAGAGTCTGTATGCAACCAGTTACATTTACATCACCTTGCTCTAAAAGCTATGCGCATCCCGTTTATTCTTAAATGCATTAACTGTCCTCGCCTCCACTACCTCCCCTGGCAATGCATTCCAAGCAGACACCACTCTCTGACTAAAAAAATATTTCCTAATATCAAATCTGGACCTCTCTTTAGTCAGCTTGTAGCTATGCCCTCTTGTTATTGTGGGTGGCTGTATTTAAAAAAACAACTTGTTATAGTCTAATTTATCCATTCCTCTGATCATCTTATAAACCTGTATTAAGTCACCACGAATTCTTCTCTCTTCGAGACACTGTTGGCCGGTTTTTCTGAGTATTTCCTCATAACTGTAATTCTGGAATCCCACTATCATCTTTGTCGCTCTTTTTGTATTCTTTCCAGCATGTTTATGTCCCCTCTATGATAAGAACTCCACACCTGTACACAGTACTCCAATCTAGGTCCAACTAAAGCTTTATACAGTTTGACTATCACTTCCTTACTCCTATGTTTAATATTTCTTTTTATCATACCTAACATTGCATTTGCCTTTTTCACTGCTACCTGAACTTGCTCCCTCACCTTACATGTATGATCTATTATAACCCCTAGGTCCTTTTCCTTATCTATCTTTCTAATATTGTTCTCTCTCATTCTGTAATTATGTTCCATATTGGATTTACACATGTGGATGACTGTACATTTATCTACATTAAAATCCATTAGCCAGCTTACAGACCATTCACGAATTTTATCTAAATCCGACCTCAATATATCCACTTCCGCTTTAGATGAGACACTACTGCATAGTTTTGTGTCATCAGCAAGTTTTGCAATCATGGATCCCATATCAATGTCCAAATCATTTATATATATATATATATATATATATATATATATATATATATATATATATATATATATATATATATATATAAAGAACAAAATTGGTCCCAAAACCGAGCCCTGTGGCACTCCACTTTTCACTTCACACCACTCAGAGTTCTCCTTATTTATGCTCACCCTCTGCCTTCTTCCCGTTAACCAATTTTCAATCCATTTGGCATCTTCCCCACCTATTCCATGTGATTTTAACTTTCGAAATAATCTTTGATGAGGTACTCTATCAAAGGCCTTTGCAAAATCTAAATAAATAACATCCACTGGCTCCCATTATCTATCATTTTAGTAACCTCCTCTATGAATTCTAATAAATTTGTTAAGCATGATCTCCCTCTAGTAAACCCATGCTGACTATTTCTAATTAGATTAAATTTAAGTTCAGTTGTCACTGTAATCAAATGCATTTGTCGATGATTGTTTTAAATTCGTATTAACTTTTTTGGATTATGAATCTACCATATGTTTTATAATGAAATCTGAGACTTACACAGTACTTTGTTGTACTTACACCTGTTACTTTGTTACTTACTTGAATCCAGGTATCCAATCAGGCAAGGTGTTGATTTCCTGGACTAAGTAGACATTTGTATTTAAATTATCGATGGGTTCCTTTTCCAATCGCAAGTTCCCAGTAGGACAGAAAGTGTTCAGTAGAAATCGATTCTTCTTTCTATTTACGTTTAGACCAACCACCTTGCTTGCTTCATTCAGCTAGTTTAGCCTTTGTTCGGCTTTTGCAATGATGTGGATGATAATAATCACAATGCCTTCTGTTATTTCTATTTATGTGTCCAAGAAAATACACACTTCTTCATTTGTTTCACTACATTTACGTTCCAACTTTCGAATTTCTTTCATATGTACCGCGTTTGGATCGTCATTATCTTTATCTCTAACAAATATGTCAGGCATATCTTGCACAAAGGTGGCGACAGTTGGCACCCTCTCTTCATTCTTCTTGACACATTACATTAGCATGAATGTCGATTTACAACACTTCCAACCAGTCACTTTCAGTTATTCGTGCAGCTATCATAACAGATCGTGTTGAAAAACAGTTGGTGTGTAGCAGTTGGTGTGTAGCCAAGTGATTTATTGGCACTGCTCACAACCGAAACTTGCTTGTGTTTGGTGGGTTCCATGAAACACCGACACAGATGTGAATATGTTGCCTTTGCCGTGAGAGACATACGCTCTAACGATTGTGAGTAAATGTGTTGACGCTAGTCATTTACATAAACCAGCCGGCTTTTTTTTGTGTTTTACTAATTAAGAATGGTTTTTAAAAAACTAATAAGACGAACAGGAAGTATAAAAAGAAAAGCTACAGGCTTTGGGTAATACCCCTCCCCTTCCTCTCTCCGCACACCCTTTCCATCCCATTAGATACCAGAGCAAGGAATAACAAATTACATATATGATCATCTGTCCTTTAGTGAAAACCAAAATTTGCAAATAATTTATTCTCAAGGGACCAACCCCAGACAGTAGGTTCGAGATGTATGTTGGGCATGTCTTTATACAAGCTAATGAATGTATTATATTGAGAAAACTGGAGTTTCTAAACACCTTCGTGAAGCTATAAGAATGCCTCATACTGCCTGCCCAACAAGCGTTATGAACAAACACATTTAAGGTAGTCATTTCGTGTACGATGCAATCAACAGGATCACTACCTCTAAGCATGTAATAAAACTACGATCAAGCACACAAATCGATCTAGATGATGCGAAAGATATGCCAATAAAGTATTACAAAGAAAACACTTGAAACTTGTAAAACAAGAGCAACGAGCGAATAAACAATGAAATAATTATGAAAGACAAAAGTATTGCACCAGATAAAAAGACAGCGTAGTTGTTCGAACACACATATCTGAAGAGTAAATCACAATAACTAAGCAGCATTAAACTGCATTAAGCACTATTTATTAGGGCGCACAAGTTCACATTCATCTGCAAGATCAATAGAAAAATGTCAACAAGAGATACATCAAAAGAGCTAAAAAGAAACTATTTACGGAAATGAATACATGGAGTAAATATAACCAACGGATTTGCAATAACCTACGGTGAACAAGCAACATGCATCGCTAGATAAATTAGCGATTCTAAATAAATATTTACACAACTTGTAGTTTAGGAATCCAAGAAACCGATATAATTTTTCATCTTGTGACTATTTCTGATGATCGAATTTCTTTTCATTTTTTAATACTATCTATGATGATCTGCCTATTTTTGTGTTTCCATAGTGTTGTTGAATTAGACAAGCTGATAATTTTTAATTTCATGAAAACCTGTGCTCTCTTCACATCGAAGCTGGCTACAATAAATTCCCGATGTCCCATGTCAAATATTGATGGTTAGGTCTGACTTGCTCTTTCCTTTCTATCACTTGCCGTTACCATCCCGCTTATACTGTTGTCGTCCTCTGCAACGTTTCTTCTTACTTTTTCTTCCGGTATGGTTTTCAGTAAGATGTTATATATGTATATGTTCATTCAACTGCGTACTGAGCACTAGACCGTGTGGAAGAACCTCGACACAAGCCAATTTGTCAGCCTTGAAGACTCTCCACCGCAACAACTTGTATCCATCGAACTGGACCCGTGTAGACATATTTTAAAAAAAACATTAAAACGTGATGAAGAAGAATAAGAAGGCACAAAGTGTTATGTCTTTTGATAAATTCACAATATTCGAACTGTTTGGCTTTCATTCATTGATTACCTTTTTCTCGAATCTTTTCCAAAGATTTACTTACTTTTGAAAATCATTGCCTGGGATTCCACGATCCGAGTGACTCAAAAACAAAGTAATCAAAATATCTAACACATTAGTTGACGACGGTTAGTGAGAAAACTCATTTCAAGCGACAGACGGTTTTGCAATAAACATGCAAGTGCCACTTATTCGCCCTTGTATCTGTTACAGGTCAGACAATGACGTTTTGTGCAAATGAACAGCTTTTTTGGTGCAAATGAGCTATTTTCCTAGTGTGCTGGCAATCTAATGATTTCCAAATTTGAACATAATGCTGATTGATTTGCATGCAATGTATTCGTTTTAGCAAATGGAATGGGCATTTTTCAACATCAGGTGTGCGAACTTCTGGCCAAACTACGCTTTCTTTACGCGACGATAAAACTGCTCTTAACCACAGAACCATACGATTTTCGTCTTTTTTACTTGTACCGTACTTTACTGCTCCAAGTTTTTGGATAGCTCATACAAAGGCGGCCCTCTCAATTGCACAAAGTCGTGCCATAAAATGGGCTCTGACAGGTCCGAGACGGGATGAGCCCCGAAATGTGTTTACCTGGCGCTGCTTAGGTCGTAATTGTTGCACTTTCTCTACATCCTTAAATAGGGTCACATTTTTGTCTACTGGGGAGGAAGGGAGGGAAGTTATATGTTGACTTTGAACGAGAAGAAAATAAGCTAAACTATACAGAGAGTGATCCAAACTATAAACACATTGTAGAGAATAATCCAAACTATAAACACAGTGAAGAGAATAAATTAACTATAAACATGATGAAGTGAATAAAATAACTATAAAACATCATGAAGTGAATAAAATAACTAAATAGACAACGAAGAAAATCAGATAATTATAAACATAATGACGTGATGGGAAACTATTAGATATTGTTAGAGTATTGTACGAAAGACAATATAATAAGCAAACTATGAAATACTATAGGAAAAATATAGGAATTATAGGAAAATCCCCAGGCAGAGATACAATTACAGCTGATATAATGAAAGCATGCGGTCACCCACTCTACACGGCTCTAGGTAGCAGATTATCTCGAGACTTACAGACAACAGAAATCCCGTCTACCTGGCTCGAGTCACAGACCGTCCTCATCTACACACAAAAAAGAGATAAAGAAGATCTGTCCAACTACCGCCCAATCACCCTCCTTCCGTTACTGTACAACATTTTTGCCAAATGTTTCCTAGCAAGGATTCGCAAGGACATCGAGGAGGCACAACCAACCGAACAAGCCGGATTCAGACAAAGATACAGTACACTAGATCACATAACAACCTGCTGCAATCTGATCGAAAGAGCACGAGAGCACCAAACACCGATAATACTCACATTCATCGACTACAAAAAAGGCATTTGACTCGGTTGAAACAGAATTCGTGTAGAAAGCGCTGGGCGAGCAAGGAGTAGATCCCCACTACACCGAAATACTGAAAAAACGCTACAATGGATGCACCACCGTTATCCGCACATTCACTCAACACGTCACTATCGTGACCGAGAACGGAGCACGACAAGGATACCCCACCTCGCCGAACCTATTCTCTGCATGCCTAGAGTCGACGATGAGGCACTGCGACTGGGACACTTACGGTATCAAAATCGACAGAAGACGTCTTAACCACCTCAGACGACATCGTCCTCATCACAGAGTTGCCCCTAGAAGCAACAGACGCTGCGGTCTCTAGACACGGAAGGCAAGCAGGTCTAGCTATGAACCTAGGGAAAACCAGAGTTATGCGCAACCGTTTCGCAGAGCCCAACTCAATACTCTTGAGTGGAACGCCCATAGAGTACGCTGACGAATATGTCTATCTGGGAAGGCTCCTCAACATGGAGAACAACATAAAACCTGAGATCACCAGACGGAAACGGGCGGGCTGGGCAGCCTTCAACTCCACCATGACAGCAACAGACGTCACAAAGGACACCAGACGATGTGCGGACATCTTCGTCTCGGAAGTCCTGCCAGCGCTCTGCTATGGTAGCGAAAATTGGTCTCTAACAAAAGCAGCAGAGAACCAAGTGAGAACAGCACACGCATCTCTTGAAAGACACCTCGTGGGCATAACTCTCAGACAACAGCGGCAGCGTGAACTACACTATAGCGACATCCGGAGAATGTCACACATCAAGGATGCCCTACAGTACGTCAACCATTCGAAGCACCTCTGGACTAGTCATATAGCCAGAAGACAAGATGAAAGATGGAGTACCATAACCACCATGTGGTACCCGCGCAACAACAAGAGACCTCGGGGACGGCCCCCAACTCGATGGCGAGATTCACTAGAAAAATACAACATTCACGACCTCCAAAATACTATCACACTGGACGACACGCGCCCGCGACAGAAACCACTGGATCCTGAGTTGGGACCCTCTCAAGGGGGACCACCCTTTGACAAAGAACGGGTCGAACCAAGAACTATCGAATACAAAGGTAACTATTAGATAATGAGAGAGTATTGTACAATATGAATACACAAATATAAAAAGAACAAATGATGACAGCACACATACTGTTAAAGCAACGACAGAAGTACTACAAGGATATACGCTTTCGCCATTGGTGTTCAACATTTACTTGGACAGAATGTCAACAGAAGCTAGCCAAATTCCATCACAGGAAAGCGGCATTGAACATGGAAGCGAAGAACCGAACTCAGTACACGGGCTACTCTTTGTAGATGACTAAAGCCTGAAACAAGGGGGGAAGACAGACCAAACAATCAGAAGAACGTACTTGTGACATTCTGTGAAAGATATAATATAATATAATATAAAATAATATAATATAATATAATATAATATAATACCTAAGACGGAAATTATATGAAGATTAACAGAACACTAGGTCTACTTAAAATACATGTATATTATCATTATGTAGCGTATCGTTCACAGAACGTAGCTCTCATAACATATATGACTCGCTATTTGGCCAGGTTTCCCGCCTTTGTCACTGTCAACTTTATTAAACACATAGATCGAATAGTTCAAATTCCTCGGACGAATTTTTACTGAAGATGGAAGGTTTGATAGAAATATTGAATGTACATGTCAAATAACGTACGCTGTAACATATCAACTGTCACTAATGCTTAATTAAACACCCGAACACTAACTTGACAAACATGCAGCAACTGATAGGCAGGATATTTATACCAACTGTGCTACTAATCTCAAACTTGGCCCTTATCCAAGGCACATAAGATGACAGTTAAAAGGTGTGAAATGAAATGTCGAAGTGTCATCAGGAGAGATATAGTGAGAAATGATGAGATTAAAAATATCGCGAGAACTAGCCATTGTACCGAATACAGAACATTAGATGGTTTGATCAACTACCACTCCACCTTACAACACAACTAGATTTGGCTACAAGGCACGAGGAAAGTCCCGTTGGGGATGGATAGATGACGTAGTATAAATATTCAACACGCGCTTACAACAACCGATGCAACAAATTTGACCCAAAAAGGCAGCTCCCACCCCCCCCTTTTTCCCTTTTTTCACGTCGCTTAGCAACGTATGTAGATGGAAAGGTAAGTAAGAAAATATTCACGCAAGAGCTGAACATTTGTTGGTTGCCAGAACGGACAGAATAACTATTCATGAGGTCTGTTAGAATAAAGAAAGTTAGACCCTGCTTTTCTTCTCGTCGGCAAAGAGGAGACAACAGAAATTAAACCGTACCAATGGGTCATCACAATTCTTGATAATGGTAAAGCTATCCCTTCTGACAGATCTGACTCGGTTATACAATGGCACAGGGTCATCTAAAAGTATGAAGAGGGCGCGCCCTCATGGTGAGGCCCTTCCAGTGCGCTTTGGTTGGGCTAGCTACTAAGGGTGCACAAACCTAGCATAGGTACATACAGACGCACACATGCATCCAAGCACTGGTTTATGCGTCCTGATATCGTCCAATGGACTACGGTCTGGGGTGGAATGGGCGCGCCTCCACCAGTAGAAACTAGTGAGGCAAACATCTAAGCAACAACAACACAAGTATGCGCATCCAATGTTTCCGAGAGTACTATCCCCCTGGAGGTCGGCTGCCAAGTAAACCCCTGTGATAATGGCGCTATATGTTGAAGGTTCCTCGTGGTACATGAGCTTCTGTATGGTAGAGAATACACACAAGATGTTCAACAAGAATTGCAGGCGTAGGTTCTGGAGTCCATGGTGCCACATTGTGACGCGGTGCGGCAGTCTTGGTCTTAGTTGACCTGTACTTAGCATGTGCAGATCCCATCTATGGTTTGAGCTGGATGTAGCCGGAAGCAGAATCTCCGAATTGCTAGATTCGAGCAGCTTATTACTCCACTGCATTGGGACAAGTGCCGTGGAGGGTGGTTAACCAATGTGTGAGTCAATCTTAATAAACTCAAACACTAGAGCAAAGTAGAACAGCAGCCTGTAGATCCTTCGATGCTGTTCTTGCAAACCACCTAACCATGGTCGGTGATATACCATGTCACAAAGTTAGTCACCTCTTACGACATGATCTCTCTGGGACAGTGGTTTTATTCTTGTCTTTGTCATACACAAAGACCCAGATGGTCCACTAATTATGAACTTCCTGGAAACCAGTTCAGTGTGTGACAATTGCAGATCTAGAAGGACATCAATACTGAGAAGAAAATTGGATATCTCAGACCGCATGCTCCCGAGAAAGTCTATCAGGAAATTATTCTAACATGTTTGTGTCTTCCTCTTACGCGCTCTTCTTGAACAGGACGTTGTGACGTTCAGTCGTAGTTAATAAATTCGGAATGTAGACCATGCAATACCGAACAATCTTCGAGAACAAGATTCGGGGAGTCCAGAAATCACTGGTAGTTTGAACATTACCCGTAACTACGGTGACATGTCATTTAAGGGATTTTTATTATTTTTGTTTGTTTTCTGTACTGTAAACATCTAGTGCACAGATACTTTTTGACCACCTTGTAGGATTTTGCGCTGTTACCATATTAGAGATATGATGAAAGCGAGATTGTCTGGCTCGCTCGAACAGTTTCAGAATTTCTACTTCTTCATTGTACGTTCTCGGATAAACTCAGGTTCATTAGCAAAAAGCTTCAGTCAGCCTCAGTTTAATAGTAGATGTTAGCGTTAGGGTAAAGTACAACACAATAGTTGCCTATCGCAAGTGAAGATAGAACAGCATGTTATGTGCTACAAGGTATGATAAAAACCTTCTTATTCTCGCAAACTTTTCAAACACTTACATCTAGTATGATGCTGTAACTTTGGCTTGAATAGATTAAAGTGGCAACGATTTGAACTGCGTCATTTCGACTCTCTCGTCTAATAATAATGCTCGGCTAGGCGTCTAAGACCCGTTGCCTCGATCGTCCACTACCATGTCCAACAGCTGACGTTTGTAAGCAAACCTCGTCCAGTGCTGAAGGAGAAACTGCTATCTACCAGAGCCACGTAGAACGGAACGGGGGGGGGGGGGGCGGTCCCGCCTCCAGCCGGTATGTGGGAGACCATTGCTACACATAACTGACTAGAACATGATCTCGTCTCCTGCTACCTTAATCATAAGTGGGCATGACGTAGACAAGACGACTAGAGATAACACATGATACAGATTTTTCCTCACGGTTCACTCCCGAAGCTTTTCCCGTAAACAGGAGACGCACAAGACAGCAGGGAAGTACAACAAACTAACTTAGACAACACCTCACACCCAACCGTGCACACTATTACAGAAGTCAGGCAAACAAAGTAGCAATCGATAATGGGGCACCTACTTAGACGCTTTGTATCGCAATACAGCGATGAGGATCGAATTGAAACTTGACCCAGGAAAGCACCACAACGACGCATCACGATGTAAGAAAAGCCCCTATAAATCTGCTACCAGAGACGATCCCTAAAGAATGAAGGACTCAGATACGTGTTCATTCGAAAACAACAACAACAACAACAACAACAAAAACACCAACAACAGCTACAACAACTGACTGGAAGTTAAAAAATAATAACATTATCTAGATATTACAATACTGTGGGTATTCTGGAATCCGGTTTGTCCGGCATGCCGGAATGGGTTGGTCGTTTCTTTGACTACTTTGTACCTCAGATGCACCAAAAGCCAGCAGACGGCATTCTGAAGTAAGGATTATGTGCTTAGTGCCTGTTCTGCAGGTAATTTCAGATCGAATCTACAAATAATTGGTTCTTCCATAATTAAGTAATACTTAAAAAGAGTGCACATTGGAATAAATAATCTATGTCAACCGTCACTTATTTACACTTCCATCCAAAGTTAAATCGTAACAAGTTGCTAAGAAATCCCCAGTCCACTCTTGCGCCATATCCTGATCTATCCTGACAAGTGCCAATTGCGTTCGTTTCTCTGGGTCATGAATATCATAATATATATGATCCATATTAGATTTTCTGCGGAAAAAAGCGTGTATAGTAAAACGGTAACCTTCTGCATTGTTATAAATGAACACTTCAAACTCAATTTGAAATTTATATCAATGTAACTTTTGGAAAAGCAACTATGTCACAATAACGACCCCACGAACTATGATATCGGGATACACCTATGATGAACGACAGTTTCACATGAATGACCTTGGTTGTTTCCCCCCATTCAACAAAATTTCTAATTGCGACACAGGATAATCAGGAATTTGTTTTTAACTCAATGTATTTAAATGTCAGAACAGGGGAAGGCGTGGGCTAGTGGTTAAGTGGCACGGCTCACAAATAAAGGTGCTGGGTTCGATCCCCATCACAGCACCGGCCGTTACCCCGGCGAAGCAAACTCTTAGAAAATGCAGGAGAAAGCAGACCCTTACATAAAATGCCTGCTGAAGTCGGATGCACTAGGCCGACAGGCGCAAAATAAAAAACCACAGTGCAACGCCCACCGCCTTGGGGAATAGATTAATAAGGCAAACGCAAAAAAACAAACAAACAACAGATCAGAACATCTATTTTTAAAACAGCACGACTGAGTACCGTATACATGTTAAAATTATGTCCAATTGAGTGATGCTGTTTTTAATATAGCTTAATGAATACATTTTTCAAAATACATGAAACTTCTAAGAGAAAAAAAGTGTAACAGAGTTACAGGGGTACAACGAGCCAAAGCCAGGGAAGCCCTGAAAATACCGTTCGTGGTACCCAAACATAAATTGAGAACCATGTCCGAGAGGTTCAGTTCATTGAACGGGGCATGGTCCTCAACTCTCAAACAATGCAATTTGGGGCTGGCCGAACAAAATAAGTCGAGTTCTCACGGTTTGAACTGAGAATCCCCGTCAACAAGCGGTCAGCCAGTAGTTTGGAAAATGAGGCAGCGTTTCTTTGGGACACGCGAGTTCAAATACAGTTTGTGGGAAATGAACTCAAGAAAGTAGAAGTCATGGACTAAAGCTAGGGGAGCTTAGCATATAAGCTGGGGGGATATAGAATAGAGGACAGATCAGGAACAGCAGACAAGGGTGGCCATAGGACAGTATAGTGAGTAGCACGTTTAGTCAAGAACAAGTAGCTAGATAAAACTACAGAACTTACCAAGTGAGTGACAATAGTAGAGTCATAGAGCTAGAAGCCACCAAGCAGACCAACACTGAAAGGCAACAAGTGACCACACACATGTAAGAATCTGTCTTTGTGTGATGTTTTGTTCGAGACGTCGTCGCTAACATCTTGCTCGAGTGACCTGACTTCATTCTTCATTCAGACGGAGACGTGTTGCTGAAATACGAAGCTGTCGTACTAGACGACCGTTGTGATTTGTGGGATTCCTCGTCCTGACAACCACAGTAAGACAACCACTGTCGTCTGTCATAGACACGAGCACAGCTGTAGTCAGAGCACAGATGCAGTCACCGACTGCCTTACGTGAGACGAGACAATAAGTCCAGTAGACAGCTGCCTTACGTGAGACGAGACAAGAGGTCCAGCAGACATCCATTTTTAGTAAGCTGAGAGGACAGATAGATGAGGACAGAGAAATCGTAGATAGACATCTTTTATATCAACGTACAGAGACAGACAGTAAATAGAACAATTGCTGGATTCCGACCACGTGATGAGAACCCTGGGTAAAGTTTAGTACTAGAGAAAGACCTGTGCTACTTGCACGAACCTTTAGAAGTAATCTTAGTCAGTTAGAGAAGTGATAATAACCAACCTTTTGAGAGACATTAGAATTAATTAATAATTGATGAACAGTATAATGTGATCAATGATTGATGTGCATATTGTTTTACTTGTGTGAAAAATACCTGCTGTGTTTTACCTGTGTTAAAATAATTGTTGGTATTTAATTGAGAGAGTTAAGGCGTGATAGAGGTAAGGAGTGATAGAGGTAAGGAGTGATAGAGGTAAGAAGTGATAGAGGTAAGGAGTGATAGAGGTAAGGAGTGATAGAGGTAAGAAGTGATAGAGGTAAGGAGTGATAGTGGTAAGGAGTGATAGAGGTAAGGAGTGATAGTGGTAAGGAAGGTAGAATAGAGAACACGTTAACCCTGCCACATAGTATATTAACGGATACCTTAACCCTGTTACATATTAAATTAAATGATACAGTGACATAGAATAGAGAATACGTTAATCCTGCCACATAGTATATTAACGGATACCTTAACCCTGTTACATATTAAATTAAATGATACAGTGACATAGAATAGAGAATACGTTAATCCTACTATATATTATATTAAATGGCACCGTGACCTAGAATAAGGAAAAGCAACGTATAGAACTGTTATAAAAGATTTACTTAAAGTCATTGATATTCTAAGGTTGCTTGCGAAAAATCATTTGGATCTGACATGCAGTTTAGTAGAAAATTGCTTCGGACTTTGTTTATGAATTAAAAGACGGACTATAGCAGACTCTTAATACAGAGGAAATAAATACACTGGATTGAACACAAACACCCAACTATCTTCATATTCAATGTTAAAGGGAAATATTTTTGCTATACCATCGCCGACAAAACACAATGTCAGCATAAATTTACACTTGGGTTGTGAGGAACTAGATCAGGCCACACATTTTGAATATCTGGGTTCCAGAATTGACAAAAATGGCGACTTCTCGAAAGAAATCAGAAGAAGGCTAGCCATGGCAATCCAGAGACTGAACAGCCTGAAGAAATCATGGCAGAGTACTAATAAAATGATAAAAGTAAAAGTCTTGAGAGCCTGTGTTTTTCATGTGGTAGCTTATGGCTGCGAATCATGAGCGATTACCAAAACTTCCAGACAAAGAATCGAATCCTTCGAGTTAAAATATTACAGAAAGATCCTCAGAATACCCTGGTCAGAGAAAATGACAAATGTAGACATTCGGCAAGAGTTGAGCATTGAGGAGAACTGGTTTATCAATTCCAATTCTACAACTCCAATTTGGCTAGAAAATGCAAATACTTTGGTCACATCAAGAGACACAACGGTCTCGAGAGAACAGTGATGGAAGGTATAGTGCCAGGCAAAAGAGGAAGGGGTAGACAAAGAAGACGATGGCACCAAGATATCCAGAAGTGACTGGGTATGACTGTGGTGGAGGCTGGAGTTTTTGGCAAGAGAACACGTTTCTTTCAGACAGACTGCGATGGGAGCGACGTTCTATGATGACATGCTTCATGATGATGATACCGTCGCCAAAACAAAGAATAAAAACAAAAACAAAACAAATAAATAACCCTAGAACAGACACTTTCCATCTAGAAGTCGGGAGCCAGTTAAACACAAAGACGTCGGCTGGGAAGGCTTGAATTTGTTTTAAAAAAATGATTCACATCCTGAGGTCAGCTGTTAACACCTAGCGCATGAGTTGTCACCGAATTTGGTGTGTCGTCAGATAGAAGAAAGTCAACAGTTCTTTTACTTTCTCTAACTGGGGTCCATGTAGGAAATCTTTTTGTGGCCTTGTGTATGTTTGCACGTGTCGTATCGTAGCTTGTAAGGCCACGGCTGCTCTTGGAACGAGTGAGGAAAACACAGAAAGACTGCATGTTCTAAAACTGCCAGTAATGTTTTTTTGTTCATTTTGTTGTGTATGTCTATTCAGCCACGTGCTCCGCGAACCAATCAAACAAGTGTGTTGACTTCGCGCATGTGCAAATATGTCGCGCTATTGTTTCAACCACAGTACGTGCTCCTGGCTATTGTGAATGACAGCATCATGACTTGTCTTGTGTTCTTAGACCCCTGGATGAGAAGCATTTTTATTTTAAAATGAAAAGAAGAAGAGAAAAAAGACTCTAATGCACTCACTAGTCTTATGACAAAGATTGAAGGCCACGAAAGACCAGCTGGTGTGAAAGGCAGTAGAGAAAAGAGCCTACAATGTCAGTACTGTCGAGAAAGTGAGAGACGTCATAGGGCAGAGCACACGTGTAACTAAATAACACATGCAGTTAAAACACAATATTTTGCTAATGCGCACATAGAAGAGGAACACATATAGGCCATCTTCAAGGACTTGACAGCGCCGAATAAACTTGTTAGCGTAGATAATTATTAACACAAGAAGCAGAAGTGTGAGAGAGAAAGTCCTTCATTTCTTGTATCTACAGCAAGGCGCCGCTGTATTAACATGTTACTGCTCCAGATGAGTAATTTCTTCACTCTCTCTTCTCTCCTCTTTATCTCTTTCTCTATTCGCTCTTCCCCTCTTCTCCTCTCGTCTCTCTCATCTCTCATCTCGCTCCTGTTTCCTCTTTCCTCTCCCTTTGCACTCTCTTCTCTCATTCCTCACCCATTTCCTCTCTTCTCTCTCTCTCATCTCGCTCCTGTTCCCTCTCCCTCATCTCTCTTCTTTCTATACTCTCGTCTCCTTTCTCCCCTTTCTCTCTTCTCTCTCCTCTCATTCATCACTCAAATCTTCTCTCTCTCTCTCATCTCGCTCTTGTTTCTCCTCTATTCTTTCTCTACTTTCTTTACTCTCCTCTCTGTCTCCTCTCTGTCTCCTCTCTCTCTTCTCAATTCTCACAGTCCTCATCCATATCTCTCCTCTCTTCTTTTCTCCCCTCACTCTTCTATCTTTCATGGGTTTATCTCTTCTCCTCTATCTCACCTCTTCTTCCGTTGTCTCCTCTCTCTCTTTAGTCGAACTTTACGAAACGCTTTGATGGTTACACAATTTGTACATAAGTCATATTATGTCGTCCCAGTGTAATATTTGGAGGAATCACTTTTCAAATACAAATATCACTTCACAAATATGAACACCATTTCACAGACGTAAAAATTATTACTTTAGTTTGAAAATTCCTTCATACGCATACAAAGCACTTTATCGATCAATAAATTACACATTGATATAAACAACACTGTGCTAATATAAAAATCATTTCCCTATTATCTAAAACCCTCCCACAATACGTGTGTCAATATACCAAATTTGAAGTCAATTCACGAATTTTAACATCACTTTACCAATATGGAAAGTTATTACACAAATATTGAAGTCAAGTTCACAAATATGGAAGTCAAGTTCACAAATATGGAAGTCAGCTTCACCAATATGAAAGTCAAGTTCACAAATATGAAAGTCCCTTCACAAACATGTAAGTCAAGTTCACCAATATGGAAGTGCAGTTCAAATCTCTTCACCAATATAAAAATCCTTCACAGTTGGGAAAATCACATCTCCAATATAAACTTGACATAAAAACGTCACTCACAGAACTCAAAATTAGCATGTGAAAATCAACCCCCATTAAAAATGTACAACATAAATGTGTCACTATACACTTTATGAATGAATGAATTTATTGTGATAAAACTGATTGTACTGGGCGTCAATTCGTATTATGTTAGCTTACAAATAATAGTCTTTCTACTTTATTATTTGTGTAATGTATACGAATTATTGTAGCTTTTTATGGGACACGTTATTAATTAATCAGCAACTGTATTCTGTTTGCTTCTGTATGTTGTCCGCTGATTGATATCAGTATGTTGCTTTATCCGTAAATACAATGTCCACACTATTGGGACTTTCCATTGCTATAACCTGAACACTAGATTCGAGGCAGCAGATCCGCTCGTCCATAAAAGGTTCCTGCTTCGATACCTTATATGCACTAATGCCGGAGTCATTCATGCTGGATATCTTGAAGCATAGACTGAGAGCCTGATACGATAAATATCTTGATATATCTTGCCTGAGATAACCCCATTATAGCTGCAGAAATACCCACGACCATAATTCACCTATCTATTTCTTCGCCTTCGTTCGCATTAGTTTCATAGCAGTAGTTATTTCATTCTCACCCTACAGATAATATAAGGGAGCTAATGAAGAATTCATCACCAGACAAATTATCCATGTCATGCAATTTCCTGCTAGGTGAGTCTATAACAAACCTTGTTCCAATCAATGTGACTGTCATGAAATAAATCTTGCTTTCACCTGATAATGCTGGTGATAACATCACTTCCTGTTCTTGACCCCATATACAAATTATGGGATATCTTCGAAGGCATTATTTGATATAAAGTCGTGTATCACACTGACTCCTTAATAACGCGACATGGGTTAGAATCTAATTACCCGTGTTTCGCAAAGAGATTTAATAAACATCTTGATATTCCCCACACGACAGGACTATCAGTTTAGATAAACAGTGCCACATTGTTGTGCATTGTTTGCTTGGTATAACTGATTGTGTGTGTCTGGCCACGATTTCCGCGCTCCATATGACAAGTGCAGATGAGCAGGTCAAGGACGCACGTCGAAGTCTTAGGTCTCCACCCTTTCGAAGCTATCAGGCCGTAATGAAACCCGGATTCCTCTTTGACACAAATACAGTCTCATGTTGCAGGTTTTGCATTATGGTTATGCGGAAAAGTTCAAAGGTCAAATACAGCCACAAACATCTGAGCCTTGGTATGAGTGCTACACACATAGAAAACAGGAGAGAAAATTAAGGCGATAAGAATCGACGTATGTAAGAAGGAAAGGGGGGGGGGGGAATGAGATCGCCAAACAGAGCAAACAGTCGGCTAAGTAGTCGATCTTCTTATCTATAGTTCTTGTGTAATGTCTTGACAGGTGCTCTCTATCTCGAGTAGCTGCTCTTGGTACGTCTCTAAACGTCCCTCCAAGAATGAGCGAGGTCCAGGCGATATAGTTTGCCACGTATAACACATGTATTTTGAACAAAGTAGGACAGTACAACGGATGAAACGGAAGGAGATTTGTTCAATCTATAAATCAATCAATCAATCAACCAAAACCTTCTAGCTCAGTGCAAAGCATAGCTCCTCAACCAACAACTTCCAAGTGTGTACGTCTCCGGCCCTCTTCACCAACATAGGCCACGTATGTCCTGCTTCCCTCATATTAGACTCCAGTTTTCTTCTCCATGTTTATTTTGGTCTGCCCCTAATCATCTTGCCCTTTGGGTTCCGGGGCAGTGTCTGTCTAGCAATGTCTTGCTCTTTCCGCAAGGTATACCTTAAGCAGTGCCTACGTCTTCTCGATATGCCAAGTTCCACTGAGATCCGACTTCTTCTTCTTCTTCTTCTTCTGCGTTCGTTCTCAATCTCTCGCTACCAAACCCTGAAAGGTCTTAAGTACCAGAATGTAGTCCAGAGAACGGAATGCGTTGTGTCGTAGTTTACAGCTTGACTGCGATATTTGCACCTTTCGGTCCAACACGGCAAATATGTACTTGGGCACACAAGATTGTTGAAAATCACATTTTGGTTTGTCTTAATTTATATACTGGATATGATTCCAACTTTAACTATATAATCTGGACACATGCTACTGGTATGTAAGATGGCTGGAAGCGTGTTATTACCAGCTGCTGTGTATTTCGTCATCTAAAGGCAAACCAATTTTAATGCGTTTATCATTATTTTACTGTGGCATCTGATAAGTTGTGTGGATGTGAAGATTGTCTACTGTACCTGTGTCTACGTTGCTTGTGACACATGTAATCCTTATATCGTGGGATATTTCATAGTCAAGGTGGCGAAAGTGGATTACTATCATCGATCGACTAACTATTCAGTTGTCATTACCTTTGATGAAATGTTTGGGCCTTGTATCTTTGGCTTGCGCACATCTTCACAAGTTGGCTGGATTATCTTCGCTTCCTCCTGATGGTTTCAGGAAACCAGATTAACCAAAGTGTGTCTGTCATTATGTGGATGGATTTGAATTCACTCTGCAACAACACTATGTGAAAATCTAGACTATTATTTGGCACTTAAAGTGCTCTGCACCATTAGTTATGAACATAGAGATTTAGCTATCGTCAAACCTGCTTTTCCCCAACCTATTGGATGTCACGCCATAGCTGTCTTGCGAGATAGATACCTGTTCATAGAGAAGGCTTCGGGAGTAAACCCAAGGAAAAAATCTGCATCCTGTATTTTCACCAGTCGTCTCGATAATATCGTGCCAGTGGGCAAAGGTAGCTTAGGACAATAGAGGGAGATTGACACATTTTTTGCGAAAATCTTTTTCACTTCAATCCAAATCACAGCGCAAGTTAATCTTCTACCCAATTTAGTGGACAGAACAAAAAGAAACGATTTTTTTCAAACGGCTGAACACAGGGAAAGGGCATCATTCCACGTGATGGACGAACATCGTGCACATATGTTCAAGAGATCATTTGTTCAATATATAATGACTTCAGCCACTGCTGCCCTTAAACCCTTCCGTGTATAAAGTTCAAGCCGCAATTCGTGTAACAAAATGCCGTAGTTGGTGGCTGTCTACATAATCTATAGTTCTCATTGACATGTTTGGAATGGGGCAGTAGTTTTGTTATATTACTTCCTTCCAAATATTCGTGCCAGCGCTGGATCAACTTTCTTATCTCACCAGTGGGCGCGAAGAGTAGTCAGGGTCAGGTAAAAGATACTGATCAAGGTAGGTGCGAAGAGTAGTCAGTGTCAGGTAAAAGATACTGATCAAGGTGGGTGCGAAGAGTAGTCAGGGTCAGATAAAAGATACTGATCAAGGTGGGTGCGAAGAGTAGTCAGTGTCAGGTAAAAGATACTGATCAAGGTGGGTGCGAAGAGTAGTCAGGGTCAGGTAAAAGATACTGATCAATGTGGGTGCAAAGAGTATTCAGGGTCAGGTAAAAGATACTGATCAAGGTGGGTGCGAAGAGTAGTCAGGGTCAGATAAAATATACTGATCAAGGTGGGTGCGAAGAGTATTCAGGGTCAGGTAAAAGATACTGATCAAGGTGGGTGCGAAGAGTAGTCAGGGTCAGGTAAACGACACTGAGAGAATAGGGCCACCAATTCTGTTGGCCTCCTTCAAGACCTGTGTGTATTCTTGCAGTGGTGGTCTCTGTAGCAATCTCTTTAACACGATGAAGTTGCTAAGAGTAAGAACAACCCTCTATATTATCCTTTTACGAAATGTATGAAAATATAGTGGTCCTTTTCCTTCCTCTCCAGTAAGGAGCCCCGTGAACCACTCGGCGATATAGAACACTATACCACCTACAGATTCATTTGTTGGAAATCAGCTCAATTCACGGAAAACAGGAACCTTAGGACAGACAGAGTGAGTGTCTGTCACTTATGAAAGAAGAGATCTACATCAGCAATGTTAAATGTCTACCGGAAACAGCAGCACTAACAAACCATTGTGTATACATGGATACTTCCGATAAATAATATTTAGTACTTTCATTCCTGGAACATGATAAATGAGAGAATTGGAGAATGAAACCCTTGCGATTCTGAGGGTCGAGTTTCCTCAGTTTTCTCATGTGTCAAAGATAAACTCCAAGAGCTATAACTAATCTGTCATAGAGTTGTAAAGGTAGATTTACTAACAAAAAAGAAATGGATTTGAAAAGAAATCAAATACCGGTATTTAAAAAAAAACAGATATGTCCCAAAAATATGTATGTTCTTGTCCAAATAAATAACAAAGAGGATTGTGAACTTTGGTTGTTTAAGTGGAATTTGATAAACGATCAAGTCTGAACTTCCAGCAGACACGCGAGACTGAATGCAGAGAAGGGTACAAGTGGGGTTTATCAGTGGACCGACTGCATGGTTTGTGCAATAAATAACACAAATAATATTGCTTTCGTACAAACAGATCAGGTATGTCAGTGATAGGCGTTTGAGTGGCAGAGCAGAAACAGTAAACGTTGTTGTTAGACACTCGCACAGAGCTAATTTAAACACTTTATTACGTTTCTTTGGTTAATGGCTCTTCTTATATCTTGAACTATACTTGGGAAGATGGATCTGGATCTCCCGGCTGTAGTGCAGTAAGAGACTCCTCAGTAAGACCATCAACTTTTCAATCACCACATCGTTGGCAAGAACGATATGGCACAGCCTGATTCCAGAAGCGTCACGTCATCTAGAGGTGGGTCTTGATCAATTATGTTTCACCTGACGGATGTTAATCTTTTCACTCACACAGCAAAGGTACTGAGTTCGATCACTGTTACCGACACGCTTTGATCCACCCAACTATAATTGGTACCTGATCTATTGTTAGAGAAGGAAAGTCAACTAGGAACGGCACTGGCGACCTTAAATCATAAAAATCAGAAGCCTAGTACAATTTAGTGTTAACACTTCATCCCTGACATCTGTATCTGCTAAGTGATTAGTTTTAACTTAACGTCTTCATACTGGCTTAGAAGACTGCAGAGTCTGTTCACACAACCAGCGTTTTTTACATTCACCCGATCTAAAAATAACTATGCGCATCCAATCTATTCTTAATTGACACTACATCCACTATTTCCTGTGGCCATGCCTTCCAAGCATTTCCCTTTCTCTGACTACAAAAAATATTTCTTGGTATTTAATCTGGACATTTCTTTAATTAATTTCTACCTTATAGTATGTCCGCGCTATTCTGGTAGACGACTCTTGAAAAAGTCCAGGGTTCAAGTCTCGTTTAATACTTGTTCTAACAAAAAATACGTATCGGAATATGATAAACATGTGTTGTACCAGGATAGGAAAGAGTCGGGCCTCTATAACATTCCATGCATAGGAAAGAGTCTGGCCTCTATAACATTTCAATCATAGGAAAGAGTCTGGCCTCTATAACATTCCAAGCATAGGAAAGAGTCTGGCCTCTATAACATTCCAAGCATAGGAAAGAGTCTGGCCTCTATAACATTCCAAGCATAGGAAAGAGTCTGGCCTCTATAACATTCCAAGCATAGGAAAGAGTCTGGCCTCTATAACATTCCAAGCATAGGAAAGAGTCTGGCCTCTATAACATTCCAAGCATAGGAAAGAGTCTGGCCTCTATAACATTCCAAGCATAGGAAAGAGTCTGGCCTCTATAACATTCCAAGCATAGGAAAGAGTCGGGCCTCTATAACATTCCAAGCATGCCGTAAATTTAAACTTATGAAAAGTATGTATGGGGTTAGAAATATAAAACTTGAAATTAATAGCTAAATATATCAGCACTGGTCTGTAAGACCACATGTTTTCATGAATATCTGTCTCCTGTAAGCTAGCTAGCTGCAGTAATCACATAAATGTAGATGTTCGTATAACTAAGTTCTGAAAAGATTACAAAACTGCAATCCATGACCGATAGAAGAGACTGCAGAGCCCAGCTGCAGTCAGAGAAACTCCGAAGACTGACCGACCATCCAATGCACCAGAGACTAAACAATTTGGGAAATGGGAAACTAAAGCGGAGAAACTTTGCAGAAATAGCCAAAGCAAAGATGCACGAAGATCCCATAAACGCACTAACAACACCAAAACCCATCACTACTGTACGAAAACCTACCTGGAGGCAGGATATATTTCCAGAGGTGGTAGAAAATATACCAGGTATTGCAAACAAAAACTGCCAGACTGAAAAAGAAAGGAGAGATACTACCCTAAGCTTCATAACGAAAAGCTACCCAAGCATGGACTGGACCCATGCATACACCGACGGTTCTGTAACAAACACTACACAGAACGGAGGGGCAGGAGCATTCCTGAACCTACCAAATGGCAGAAAAATAACACTGTCATTCGCTACTGGTAAGTACACAAGCAATTTCAGAGCGGAGGCAGAGGCACTGAGGGCGGCAGTGGAAGAAATGGTGACACTCAGTGAAAATGAGAGCCATATAGTCCTGCTGACAGATGCTCTCGCCGTAGTCACAGCGCTAAAAAGCCAGAAAAACACTGAGCTTAATGACTTAAGAGCAGCACTCTGCAAACTGTGCCAGCAGTCCGCACCAAAAAGGGTAGTGGTACAGTGGGTTCCGTCACACTGCAACATCCAAGGCAACGAGGAGGCAGACAGACTGGCAAAAGATACCAGTATGACGTACGAAGAGTCAAAACGGCTTATCAAAGCCAGATACATGACCAAATGGGAAACCGAACATACTGGTTACACCAAAAACGATGCCTATTACCAGTTGAACAGAAGAGAGCAGGTCGTTGTCTTCAGACTTCGCACTGGCCACAACAGACTGAGGTACCACCTATTCAACAAATTGAAGATAGGGTGTACCGACAAATGCCCGTGCGGTACTGGTAAAATGACCGCTGAACATCTGCTGCAGAACTGCCCGACATACGAGGATCAGAGAGAGCAGATGTGGTCATTACCAGTGGAACTGCAAGACAAGCTCTATGGTAGTGTCGACAGCCTCAGGATGACCGCCGTTTTTTTCGAAAAAATAATGGTTACTGTCTGACTGCGTACGCAGAAGAAGAAGAAGAAGTATAACTAAGTTCGCTGTTGTCATTAGTTCTGTTTTCGTTTGTTTAGTCCTCGATGAAAGTCTGTTTAGGTTGAAACTTCAGTGAATGTCGTGTTGCTGTTCTAAAAAGTTGCAATATTGTTGCTTGTATTTGACATATTATTAGGCTAATCACAAAGTCTCAGTATGCCAATTGTTAGTGACGTAATTGGTTTTCCGCGCAGGCCTTTCAGTCTACAGAAGGTTTTATTTGAGATAACCTAAACCATACATGACCCACACTCTTACCTACTTCTATTTGTCTCTTCTTTTCTTCTTCTTCTTCTTCTTCTTCTTCTTCTGCTGGTTCTTCTTGTTCTTGTTCTTGTTGTTGTTGTTGTTGTTGTTGTTGTTGTTGTTCTTCTTCTTCTTCTTCTTCTTCTTCTTCTTCTTCTTCTTCTTCTTCGTCTACTTTGGCGTTCGTCCTGAAATGACCATGTGTCGTTATGTCGTAGTTTACAGCGAGGACGTGATATCTGCGCCTTTCGGCCATACACATCCGGTTTGACCTGCCATTTTGGGCATTGGTTTGCCTTTCCACTGTGATCACTATTCAATCAACCAGATGACGCTAGTTCAGCCTGTTTCCAGAACCGCCGCCTGGAAGCAGAATACGGTCTTGGTCAGCTCTGGTTCGCTTACCCTGATGCAAGCAGCCAGCTATGAGTTGCTGCATACTGTCAGATCCTTCGCGGCGCTACATTTCGGCAACTTTGTAGCATGGGACGTTGAATTTAAAGAAGCAGTTCTTTATTTTACCATTGTTAATTTGTTTTGCTCCAGTAGGAGCATGGGGGCACCATTAGAATGTCTTTTTGAAGAAAATATGAGGAAACATTTGTTTGTGCCGCTGCAGGGGGGGGGGGGGGGTTTCTGTGTCTCTTTATTTGACATGAGTACCAGCTTCACTCACATACCTTTGTTTGACATGAGTACCAGTTTCACGCACATACCTTTGTTTGACATGAGTAGAGTACCAGTTTCATGTACATACCTTTGTTTGACATAAGTAGGGTACCAGTTTCACGCACACACCTTTGTTTGACATGAGTAGAGTACCAATTTCAAGTACATACCTTTGTTTGACATGAGTAGGGTACCAGTTTCATGTACATACCTTTGTTTGACATAAGTAGGGTACCGGCTTCACGCACATACCTTTGTTTGACATAAGTAGGGTACCAGCTTCACGCACATACCTTTGTTTGACATAAGTAGGGTACCAGCTTCACGCACATACCTTTGTTTGACATAAGTAGGGTACCAGCTTCACGCACATACGTTTGTTTGACATAAGTAGGGTACCAGCTTCACGCACATACCTTTGTTTGACATAAGTAGGGTACCAGCTTCACGCACATACCTTTGTTTGACATAAGTAGGGTACCAGCTTCACGCACATACCTTTGTTTGACATAAGTAGGGTACCAGCTTCACGCACATACCTTTGTTTGACATAAGTAGGGTACCAGCTTCACGCACATACCTTTGTTTGACATAAGTAGGGTACCAGCTTCACGCACATACCTTTGTTTGACATAAGTAGGGTACCAGCTTCACGCACATACCTTTGTTTGACATAAGTAGGGTACCAGCTTCACGCACATACCTTTGTTTGACATAAGTAGGGTACCAGCTTCACGCACATACCTTTGTTTGACATAAGTAGGGTACCAGCTTCCCGCACATACGTTTGTTTGACATAAGTAGGGTACCAGCTTCACGCACACATCTTTGTTTGACATAAGTAGGGTACCAGCTTCACGCACATACCTTTGTTTGACATAAGTAGGGTACCAGCTTCACACACATACCTTTGTTTGACATAAGTAGGGTACCAGCTTCACGCACATACCTTTGTTTGACATAAGTAGGGTACCAGCTTCACGCACATACCTTTGTTTGACATAAGTAGGGTACCAGCTTCACGCACATACCTTTGTTTGACATAAGTAGGGTACCAGCTTCACGCACATACCTTTGTTTGACATAAGTAGGGTACCAGCTTCACGCACATACCTTTGTTTGACATAAGTAGGGTACCAGCTTCACGCACATACCTTTGTTTGACATACGTAGGGTACCAGCTTCACGCACATACCTTTGTTTGTCATAAGTAGGGTACCAGCTTCACGCACACACCTTTGTTTGACATAAGTAGGGTACCAGCTTCACGCACATACCTTTGTTTGACATAAGTAGGGTACCAGCTTCACGCACATACCTTTGTTTGACATAAGTAGGGTACCAGCTTCACGCACATACCTTTGTTTGACATAAGTAGGGTACCAGCTTCACGCACATACCTTTGTTTGACATAAGTAGGGTACCAGCTTCACGCACATACCTTTGTTTGACATAAGTAGGGTACCAGCTTCACGCACATACGTTTGTTTGACATAAGTAGGGTACCAGCTTCACGCACACATCTTTGTTTGACATAAGTAGGGTACCAGCTTCACGCACATACCTTTGTTTGACATAAGTAGGGTACCAGCTTCACACACATACCTTTGTTTGACATAAGTAGGGTACCAGCTTCACGCACATACCTTTGTTTGACATAAGTAGGGTACCAGCTTCACGCACATACCTTTGTTTGACATAAGTAGGGTACCAGCTTCACGCACATACCTTTGTTTGACATAAGTAGGGTACCAGCTTCACGCACATACCTTTGTTTGACATAAGTAGGGTACCAGCTTCACGCACATACCTTTGTTTGACATAAGTAGGGTACCAGCTTCACGCACATACGTTTGTTTGACATAAGTAGGGTACCAGCTTCACGCACATACCTTTGTTTGTCATAAGTAGGGTACCAGCTTCACGCACACACCTTTGTTTGACATAAGTAGGGTACCAGCTTCACGCACATACCTTTGTTTGACATAAGTAGGGTACCAGCTTCACGCACATACCTTTGTTTGACATAAGAAGGGTACCAGCTTCACGCACATACCTTTGTTTGACATAAGTAGGGTACCAGCTTCACGCACACACCTTTGTTTGACATAAGTAGTGTACCAGCTTCACGCACATACCTTTGTTTGACATGAGTAGGATACCTGTTTCATGTACATACCTTTGTTTGACATAAGTAGTGTACCAGCTTCACGCACATACCTTTGTTTGACATGAGTAGGATACCTGTTTCATGTACATACCTTTGTTTGACATAAGTAGGGTACCAGCTTCACGCACATATCTTTGTTTGACATGAGTAGGGTACCAGTTTCATGTACATACCTTTGTTTGACATAAGTAGGGTACCAGCTTCACGCACATACCTTTGTTTGACATGAGTAGGCTACCAGTTTCATGTACATACCTTTGTTTGACATAAGTAGGGTACCAGCTTCACGCACATACCTTCATTGTCGCATATAATAACATGCATAGCAGGGCAGGATATTCTTATTACTTCATCTACATTAAACAACTCAGGAACCACGCAGTGTGTGTATATATATGAGACGTGTTACAATGAAATCGGATCAAACTGCAACAAGTAAACATGCGTGCGATTCGCATGATTAAGTCACTTAATGTGTAAACAGCACATACCAACCGTCAAGTTTGTAAAATTTATTTACCCTCCGACTCATAGTTTCCTCAGCAGACCGTTGAAAACATGGCGGGTGTGTTATGGAATCTGTCCAGAGTTGATTAGCGAGTCGTGATTCGGGTTTCTAACAGCTGTAGGATGTCGACCAGCTGACATTCATCGCAGAATGTAGGCAGTGTATGGTGACAAAAGCTTGTTGAAAACAACAGTGAAGAATTGGAAAACGATGTTTAAAGAAGGACTAGAGTTAACCAAAGATCTTCCGAGACCAGGTCAGGCGCATATTGTTGCCTCAGAATATTCCATAGTTAAAATTGATGCAGCAATTCGGGTGGACCATCGCCAGAGCTTATGTTCGCTAGCAAGGGAATTCGCTGTGTCGCTATGGACAGTTAAAATAATGGTTAGCAAGAAACTGAAGTATCGGATGGTGTGTTCCCAATGGGTACCTCGGTTGCTGACCAACCACCATAAGGAAGAACGCATGGGATGGAGTTGGAACCACTTGCTGCGATACGAAGAGGATGGTGATTCTTTTCTATTGCGCATAGTGGCAGGTGATGAATCGTGGTGCCACCACTTTGAGCAGAGCAGCAAAACTGCTAGCATGCAATGGACACATCCTGGATTACCGAAACCAAAACAATTTAAGTCACACATTTCCGCTGGTAACGTTATGCTGACAGCGTTTTTGGACCATGATGAACTTTTATTTGTAGACTTTAAACATCCTAGCGTGAACATCAATGCCATCCGCTACAACGACACACTAGACAAGTTCCATGCAGCAATCAAGAATAAACTTCCCGGCATGCTTTCGTGTGGTGTGATTCTATTGCACAATAATACGCGTCCACATGTCGCGAACATTGTTCAGAAAACGTTAGCACATGAAAGGTGGGACGTACTCCCACACACATCCTATAGCCCCGATATGTCCCCTTGTGACTTCCATTTGTTCGAACCCTAAATACAATCTGAAGGGACAAAGATTCGACTCCGATGCAGACGTCATGGCCTCGGTGACCAAGTGGTTCAAAGAGCAATCAAAGTGGGATGCGTGTCTAAATGCCTTTGGTGACTTTTTCTAACTAACCCTGTGGCATGTTTGCTTCATATTAGCTATATTTAATTATGTCACACCAGATGATGTAACTTTCATATGTTTAAAATAAAGCCACTGGGTCCGGTTTCAGCTGAACACGCCTCGTATATACTCGTATATTTTAAAAACGTCGCCTAGAGCGTAGAATGAATATAGAGTTCAGTTCATGTTTATTTGCTTCACATAAATTACTTTATTGCCTGTTGCTTACGCGTTTTTGATACGGTGTCTAATGTTCTGTTTGCCAGTAAATGCGCTGACTCTCCATCTCCTATGTTGCATGCCTTGTTATCTAAACAGTGCTGCTCAGAAGCTGGGTAAACCTAGAGCGCCCCACTTATTTCACCGATCACATGACATCATTAAATCGTACACGTTACAGGCTCAATTGTTACAGCCAAAGTGTAGCTCTACTCTCGTAAGGACACAATAAAAACGTCTTTACAAAAAGCAACGAGTTTGGCCTATCTGAATCAAATGTCATAAATTATAAGACTGTTTTCAACTGTTACCACCGAATATATTTGGTGCCTGTGGCTGAAATCTTTCGCAACTGAAATGAATTAATAGGCTTGCTATCTTCAACCTCCAGATCAAACAGTACAATTGAAGGCTCTCCGGTTTCAAGCTGCGAGTACTATAAATCAACAGGAAACGTCGAGACAAGGCCCCAGAAGTAAATATGTCAGATCTGTGGTATACTTCCATACTGATAAGACAGACAGGTGTAGCATTTCAAAATTAATATAGCGATATAATAACAGTACGGAGTTCGACTCGACGTTACGGAAATGTCTCAAATGTCTTCTAGAAATTTACATAAACACTCCAAATGAAACGGTTCTTTGCTTTATCATGCACGACGAGTCGAGGAGCTTAGAAGTGATTCATCAAACAGGTTTTTGGAGACAGTTTTCTAGATCTCAATACATTCAGAAGAGTTATGACGAAATTGCAGAAATTACAAGTTTACAAGAATAACAACGGAAGAAACGTATCTTATGATGTACTGACAAAATAAAATAAATACCTGTCTGGAGTCAACAATAAACAGAAACAAGCACGTCTATTGTGGTTCATTTTAATAGCAAAAATTTGTTATTACTCTCAATCCTAGAACCTATGCTTCTACAAGATTTAGAAAATATTGAACATTCTAGCCCTGATCTTATCCAAAGAGCCATAAACGCTGGACACACTATCACCTCACAGTGTCTCAAATAGTTTAGCAGTACACCTCAAATTAACGAAACATGCATTTAGCAATGCAAATATCAAGACAAGAATAGTCATACACGGCAGCAACTATACAAACAGCCAAAGAACTCAAAAGAACAGCAAAGAAGAAAGCTTGACTGAACAGGTGGGCCATGGTAAATACACGGGTGGAGGTCTGCAGACATATGGCAAGTCCCAACCCAAAAACAGCATCAATCAATTCATAAGAAGGATGAGAGCACCATTTCCGGGATGAGAACAAGACACATCCCACTTAACCAGCAGTTGAAATGAATCTAAGCACACTACACTCCTGGACCAGAACCATAAAGCACTTTGTATGTACTAACACCAACTAATAAATACGTGGCACAAATCAGCCAATAGACTCAAGAATAGCACATGTGTCTAAATCTGCACTGCCATGCGTATTTGAAGTCTGGGATTCTAATAGTAAGTGACATACACTTTTTAACAGGGTCCCACAACTTGGACATTATGTAGTTACATAGAATGTTTTCTACCTCGTCGAGAACTATACAGACATCTGCTGTTGGCTACAGGAGCTGACAGCATCTTAGAAGCGTCAGTAAAATCTGGAGATGTGAAATTACACTTTTGTTGTGTTCTTCTTGGAAGAACGTGGTCTGATTGGAAATTGATTACAAAAAAATGCCACCAAAGCTATTTTGTAAAGTAAAGCCTAGTTTATGTACCAACAAAATTTTAAAAAATCATGTAAGTAATAAATATGACTACCAGGAATGGGATCTGCATTACAATATCAAAAGCTGTTTCAATATGAATTCTTTCACCTTTTATGTTTTGTAGGATAAACAAAGAAGTTCAAATAAAATATTCTTTATTTTCTCTGATCCTCAATTTAAAAAATATATTTAACGGAGGAAGTATAGGAGCATAAGACATCAAATGCCAAGAATCAGCAGAGCGCTCCCTTCCATCTCTCGCTCTCCACTCTATCTCTCACGCCATCTCTCTCTCTCTCTCTCTCTCTCTCTCTCTCTCTCTCTCTCCGTATACTGTTTAGTCGAACGTGCTATAGCTCATGGCTTCAACCAGTACTGAATAAAACCATGATGACTAATGGACAGCCAAAAGGGGCTCGAAAGAAAGAAACAGGTTATCCCATGATAATATTCTTCTCAGGAACTTATAGTATTAGGTTGTAGTAGTATTAGTAGTAGTAGTAGTAGAAATAATAGTAATAGTACTTTTGGTTGTGGTAGTATTATAGTAGTAGCAGTAGTAGTAGTAGTAGTAGTAATAGTAGTAGAAATGGCAGCAACAGTAGTAGTAGTAGTAGTACTAGTAGTAGTAGTAGTAGAAATAATAGTAATAGTACTTTTGGTTGTGGTAGTAATAGTAGTAGTAGCAGTAGTAATAGTAGTAGAAATGGCAGCAACAGTAGTAGTAGTAATAGTAGTAGAAATGGCAGCAACAGTAGTAGTAGTAGTAGTAGTAGTATTAGTAGTAGTAGTAGTAGTAGTATTAATGTCACCGCTATTACTACTTTTAATACTACTGCTTCTAATACTACTATCACCACCCACAACATTACTATTGCTACTGCTGCTGCTACTACTACTACTACTACTACTACTACTGCTACTACAACAACAACTACTACTGCTACTACTACTACTACTGCTACTACTACTACTACTACTACTATAATACTACCACAACCAAAAGTACTACTACTATTATTTCTACTACTACTACTACTATTACTACTACTACTACTACTGATACTTCTACTACTACTACTACTGCTACTACTATAATACTACCACAACCAAAAGTACTATTACTATTATTTCTACTACTACTACTACTATTACTACTACTACTACTACTGATACTTGTACTACTACTACTGCTACTACTATAATACTACCACAACCAAAAGTACAACTACTAATACTGCTACTGCTACTATGTCCAGTAATACGACAAGTACTACTAATACTACTATTACAACTACCGCAATCAATACTACTACTACTATTACTTCTACTACTACTAAAAATACTACAACTACTACTACTACTATTACTACTACTATTACAACTACTGCAACCAATACTACTATTGCAATTATTACTACTACAACAACCAATACTACTACAACGACTGCTGCTGCTACTACTACTACTACTACTACTACTACTACTACTACTACTACTAGTACTACTACTGTTACTATAATTTACTGTCTGCAGAGTTTAACTCATATTGTTTCCTACAAAATAAAGCAAGTCTGCCGTTAAAGAGGAATACAATAAATGACAAAAATAATAAATAGAGAGACTAAATCGTTTGATGGCATCGCAGGAACTAAACAATCAAGGTGTCGGCCGGTCCGGCTTTTCCCTAGCTACGAGAGCAAGCAAAACAATGTTGAGGTTTGCTGTTAATGTGCAGTGAGTTTGAGCAGACGTGAGCCAGACGCCTGCTCCTGATAAGATGAATATTAAATACAAATATTTATCTATTCAGCAGGAAATTCTTTGTTTTTTTTTTTCTCTGACCATGCACGTGCTACCATGTGTTTGAAGTGTTGAGCGAAAACAAAATGCCGTCCACGCTTCCTTGGGGTCAGTCGTTGAACTTTGACATTTTACCTGGAGCGACACCCTAGCACCAACCAAAGTATCATCCAGGTTCCAATCGTAGTTCTACATTATTGATTCGGGTGTGTTGTTCTACTTCTCTTCGTGCGAACCCCACTGTGCTAGTTAGATATAAACGGATACTTATGGTCCTCTTTAAAGTCTATGAATATTTTGAAATACAAGACATCCACAGTATGTGTCTCTATTGTATATTATGTGTACAGGAACGTGCATATGTATATGGATATGACAAGTATATATGTATATATGTATGTGTGTGCGTATGCGCGTGTGCTGGTGAGTGCGTGCGTACGTGCGTGTGTGTCTCTGCCTGTCTGTATGTATGTATGTATGTATGTATGTATGTGTGTGAGTGTGTGGTGTGGATGTTTGTGTGTGTATGTGTGTATGTGTATATGTATGTATGTATGTATGTATGTATGTATGTATGCATGTGTGTATGTATGTATGTATGTATGTATGTATGTATGTATGTATGTATGTATGTATGTATGTATGTATGTATGTGTGTATGTATGTATGTATGTATGTGTGTATGTATGTATGTGAGTGTATGTGTGTATGTGTATATGTATGTATGTATGTATGTATGTGTGTGAGTGTGTGTGTGTGGATGTGTGTGTGTGTATGTGTGTATGTGTATATGTATGTATGTATGTGTGTGAGTGTGTGTGTGTGGATGTGTGTGTGTGTATGTGTGTATGTGTATATGTATGTATGTATGTATGTATGTATGTATGTATGTATGTATGTATGTATGTATGTATGTATGTATGTATGTGTCTATGTGTATATGTATGTATGTATGTATGTGTGTGAGTGTGTGTGTGGATGTGTGTGTGTATGTGTGTATGTGTATATGTATGTATGTATGTATGTGTGTATGTGTATATGTATGTATGTATGTATGTATGTGTGTGAGTGTGTGTGTGTGGATGTGTGTGTGTGTGTGTGTGTATGTGTATATGTATGTATGTATGTATGTATGTATGTATGTATGTATGTATGTGTGTATTTGTATTTGTATGTATGTATGTATGTATGTGTGTGTGTGTGGATGTGTGTGTGTGTATGTGTGTATGTGTGTATGTATGTATGTATGTTTGTGTATTATTGTTGTTGTGCTCGCGATGCAAATGCTTATTGTTTTGCGCGCCATGAAAAGGGCGTTGAGTCGCGGATTGTAGTAGCTATTCTTACATTCTGAGCCTGCTGATAAGCGTGAACCGTGGTTCTTCACGTAGTTGGGCTATCCTTGGCTTCATCTGCGTAACGCTTCTACTACAGGGATCACAAAGATCTACATCTCGCAAGCCAGACGGTCTTGAAATCAACTTGTTTCCAGGAAACGTTACGTGGAAGAGAAATTCTGGTCTAGGCTAGCATGGCCCTGACCCGACGTCATGGTCAGTATGGTGGGCCTGATCGAACTAACGCATCAGTTCCAAATATACATGTTGGCTTGGCTTCGTTCGCTCTCAATCCCCCGCTACCAAACCCTGAAAGGGCTTAAGTAGCAGAATGTAGAGCAGAGAACGGAATGCGCTGTGTCGTAGTTTACAGCTTGACTGCGATTTTTGCACCTTTCGGTCCAAAATATCCAACTTCCGCAAGCATTTTTTGAGTACCAGGTTAGCATTCCCTCTTCGTCCCTTCTCCTTAGCCACTCTGCTCTGCTGCAGCCTGTTATCCAGGATCACCGCGTGGAGGTGTAGAAAGGTCTTGGCAGCTATGGTTCACTGACCCTGACGCTAGCAGTCAGCCGTGGGTCGCTAACCACTGCAACTCATGCGCTGCTCAGCATCTTGATCCCGTATACATGTTAATATTTATATATATAATGGACATAGTAAAGATCAAAATCTGTTCATAAACATAAACAAAACAAAGATAATGGCCACCGATAAAACACAATGTCAGCATAAATTTACAGTGGGTGGTGAGGAAATAGATCAGGTTTCACATTTTGAATATCTTGGCTCCAGAATCGACAAAAATGGTGACTGCTCGATAGAAATCAGAAGAAGACTAGCTATAGCAATGCAGAGACTGAACAGCCTGAAGAAATTATGGCAGGGCACCAACAAAACGATAAAAGTAAAAGTCTTGAGAGCCTGTGTTTTTCCTGTGACAGCTTATGGCTGTGAAGCATGGACAATTACCAAAACTTCTAGACAAAGAATCGAATCCTTCGAGTCAAAATGTTACAGAAAGATCCTCAGAATACCTTGGACAGAGAAAAGAACAAACGTAGAGTTGAGCATAGAGGAGAACTGGTTTATCAATTCCATTTTGGCTAGACAATGCAAAAACTTTTGTCACATCAAGAGACACAACGGTCTTGAGAAGACGGTGATGGAAGGTATGGTGCCAGGCAAAAGAGGAAGGGGTAGGCCAAGAAGACGATGGCACCAAGATATCCAGGAGTGCCTGAGTATGACTGTGGCGGAGGCTGGTGTTTTGGCAAGGGAACGAGTTTCTTTCAGACAGACTGTGATGGGAGCGATGTTCTACAAAGGACATGCTTCATGATGATGATGATATATATATATATATATGTATGTGTGTGTCTGTCTGTGTCTGTCTGTGTCTGTATGTGTGGGTTGATGGGAAGGCAATCGTCACGCTCAGACGAACATACTGGCCAAGACCTCGCTTCAACGTCATGAACATGGGAACATGTGTTGCGGCAAACTGGGAAAGTAAATTATGATCGACATTGTGATTATCGTAGTGGTGACAGTCCAGCATTGCACTACAGGGACAAAATCTGAAAGCATAAATCTTCTTTCTACAGTGCTTCAGAGTGTAAGAAAAGCTACTGAAATACGCTACAAAATTAACATTGCCAAGTGTGAAGAACCCAGAAAGAGAGCACCAGACAACACACACAAAACAACTTCAAGAACTCAGTATGAGAGTATCAGACAACACACACAAAACTACTACAAGAACCCAGTATGAGAGCACTAGACAACACACAGAAAACAACTACAAGAACTCAGTATAAGAGCACCAGACAATACACACAAAACTACTACAAGAACCCAGTATGAGAGCACCAGACAATACACACAAAACTACTACAAGAACCCAGTATGAGAGCACTAGACAACACACACAAAACTACTACAAGAACCCAGTATGAGAGCACTAGACAATACACACAAAACTACTACAAGAACCCAGTATGAGAGCACTAGACAACACACACAAAACTACTACAAGAACCCAGTATGAGAGCACCAGACAACACAGAAAACAACTACAAGAACTCAGTATGAGAGCACCAGACAATACACACAAAACTACTACAAGAACCCAGTATGAGAGCACCAGACAACACAGAAAACAACTACAAGAACTCAGTATGAGAGCACCAGACAACACACACAAAACGGCTACTAGACCTCAGTATGAGAGCACCAGACAACACACACGAAACGGCTACAAGAACCCAGAATGAGAGCACCAGACAACACACACAAAAATAAATACAAGAACTCTTTCTTTAACGTTGTTAAATGTATGTTTTCCAAGTATTTCCAAAAGGCACTTGAACACATGTCGACATGCCTCTACTCGTGTTTGTTCGCGAACTTAAATCCTATACTCAGAGAATTCTTGAAATAAGAATGAGTTCTGTAGCAGTAATGATTAAGTTTCATCAAAAATACTCAAGTTTCTTTTCTGTCGCACTAATGTAGCGTGCATCTCACAAGCTCTCGTCAGGGCTGCCAGAACAGTCAAATTTATTGTCAGAAAAGTTCAATTAAATACAAAGTAGTTCATGCATGCCCATCAGTCATGAGGCTGGCGTGATTTTAATATTGTCAACTCTTTTGTTGTCGTCTATAATTTATTGTTTTCTGTTAGTGTTGAACTTTAAACTGGAGTTTCTCGGGACGCGTGTAGATCTTTTCTTTGTCATGTCACAATGATTACATATTGAAGGTTCGTCCCGTGTGAAATTTCACAGTGGTCCTCAATCCTGTGTATTTTCCAGACCATTTATAAACATATGATATATATATATATATATATATATATATATATATATATATGTATGCGATCCGCCTGTTGTTACCGTTATGTTTCATTTTGACGAGGTTCGCGTCTTTCAAATATGAGGGAAACCCCCAAATTTTCCAGTGTAAATTTGTGCATAATGTATGCTGTACTGAGTAGCAGAGTGACATAATGCTTGGATCTCCCGTCCGGGTACCGTGTTTGATCATCGTTTTTGGCACGCTCGAGTTGACGCAGCTGTAAATGGGTACCTGGTTTACTGCTATGGAAGAAATATGGAGAGGAATGATGGAAACTAGTTAACCTATTTTATATTAATAACTAAGAAGTTGCGCAACGAAGCCTCTAACACATTATCACTGACAGTAATGGCTGCTGTGTATCTACCCTTTGTATACATTACTGGGACGTATGAGTGCAGAGCGTTATAGCATCTGTCCCTCGAGGGAAAGAATCAGGTTCATTCCTAGGCTCGATCCGCTCTAGTCTACACTTTTGGAAATGCCTAATTTGCTGTCAGGAAGATTACTACGGCAAGAAAGATAACAAGTTACCAAAATGTAAATAAAGCTGATACTTTACTTAGAAAAGTTTTTAAAAAGTCATCACTAACGGCAGTGTATGGTATGCGACAACCTTGATCTTTACAGTTTTGAGAATATAGCAAAGATGTGAGCATTTATTGTTCGCCAAAAGGGCGTGTTCCGTTTTCGCATCTTCTTTTTCCTCATTCAGATACACACGTCGATGACTCCAACAATGTCATGTCATTGGATATCTCTATGAGGCAAGTTGTGACATTCACTATCAGACACCTACATCAATAACTTCAACTGCCTCATGTCGGTGACCGTCTTGTGGGTTGTGTGGCTTGTGTTGGTTGTGTTTGTTGTGTGACTTGTGTGGGTTGTGTTGGTTGTGTGA
The DNA here is from genome assembly GCA_036924085.1 of Ariolimax columbianus. Taxonomy (NCBI): domain Eukaryota; kingdom Metazoa; phylum Mollusca; class Gastropoda; order Stylommatophora; family Arionidae; genus Ariolimax; species Ariolimax columbianus. Next base: position 72,057,162 of record JAVGWX010000008.1, on the reverse strand, counting down.
CTTGTGTGGGTTGTGTTGGTTGTGTTGGTTGTGTGACTTGTGTTGGTTGTGTGGGTTGTGTTGGTTGTGTGTGTTGTGTGGGTTGTGTTGGTTGTGTGTTGTGTGGGTTGTGTTGGTTGTGTGGGTTGTGTGAGTTGTGTGGGTTGTGTTGGTTGTGTTGGTTGTGTGGGTTGTGTTGGTTGTGTGGGTTGTGTGAGTTGTGTGGGTTGTGTTGGTTGTGTTGGTTGTTTGAGTTGTGTTGGTTGTGGGGGTTGTATGAGTTGTTTGAGTTGTGTGGGTTGTGGGGATTGTGGGGGTTATGTTGGTTGTGTGAGTTGTGGGGGTTGTGTGGGTTGTGTTGGTTGTGTGGGTTGTGTTGGTTGTGTTGGTTGTTTGAGTTGTGTGAGTTGTGTGAGTTGTGTGGGTTGTGTTGGTTGTGTGGGTTGTGTGACTTGTGTGAGTTGTGTGGGTTGTGGGGGTTATGTTGGTTGTGTGAGTTGTGGGGGTTGTGTGGGTTGTGGGGGTTGTGTGGGTTGTGTGAGTTGTGTGAGTTGTGTGGGTTATAGGGGTTGTGGGAGTTATGTGGTTTGTGTGAGTTGTGGGGGTTGTGTGGGTTGTGTTGGTTGTGTGGGTTGTGTTGGTTGTGTTGGTTGTGTGGGTTGTGTTGGTTGTGTTGGTTGTTTGAGTTGTGTGAGTTGTGTGGGTTATGGGGGTGGTGGGGGTTATGTTGGTTGTGTGAGTTGTGGGGGTTGTGTGGGTTGTGTGGGTTGTGTGAGTTGTGTGAGTTGTGTGGGTTGTGTTGGTTGTGTGGGTTGTGTGAGTTGTGTGAGTTGTGTGGGTTGTGGGGATTGTGGGGGTTATGTTGGTTGTGTGAGTTGTGGGGGTTGTGTGGGTTGTGTTGGTTGTGTGGGTTGTGTTGGTTGTGTTGGTTGTTTGAGTTGTGTGAGTTGTGTGAGTTGTGTGGGTTGTGTTGGTTGTGTGGGTTGTGTGACTTGTGTGAGTTGTGTGGGTTGTGGGGGTTATGTTGGTTGTGTGAGTTGTGGGGGTTGTGTGGGTTGTGGGGGTTGTGTGGGTTGTGTGAGTTGTGTGAGTTGTGTGGGTTATAGGGGTTGTGGGAGTTATGTGGTTTGTGTGAGTTGTGGGGGTTGTGTGGGTTGTGTTGGTTGTGTGGGTTGTGTTGGTTGTGTTGGTTGTGTGGGTTGTGTTGGTTGTGTTGGTTGTTTGAGTTGTGTGAGTTGTGTGGGTTATGGGGGTGGTGGGGGTTATGTTGGTTGTGTGAGTTGTGGGGGTTGTGTGGGTTGTGTGGGTTGTGTGAGTTGTGTGAGTTGTGTGGGTTGTGTTGGTTGTGTGGGTTGTGTGAGTTGTGTGAGTTGTGTGGGTTGTGGGGGTTGTGGGGGTTATGTTGGTTGTGTGAGTTGTGGGGGTTGTGTGGGTTGAGTTGGTTGTGTGGGTTGTGTTGGTTGTGTTGGTTGTTTGAGTTGTGTGAGTTGTGTGAGTTGTGTGGGTTGTGTTGGTTGTGTGGGTTGTGTGAGTTGTGTGAGTTGTGTGCGTTGTGTTGGTTGTGTGGGTTGTGTGAGTTGTGTGAGTTGTGTGGGTTGTGGGGGTTGTGTGAGTTGTGTGGGTTGTGTTGGTTGTGTGGGTTGTGTGAGTTGTGTGAGTTGTGTGGGTTGTGGGGGTGGTGGGGGTTATGTTGGTTGTGTGAGTTGTGGGGGTTGTGTGGGTTGTGTGGGTTGTGTGAGTTGTGTGAGTTGTGTGGGTTGTGTTGGTTGTGTGGGTTGTGTGAGTTGTGTGGGTTGTGGGGGTTATGTTGGTTGTGTGAGTTGTGGGGGTTGTGTGGGTTGTGTGGGTAGTGGGGGTTGTGTGGGTTGTGTGAGTTGTGCGAGTTGTGCGAGTTGTGTGGGTTGTGTGGGTTGTGTAGGTTGTGGGGGTTATGTTGGTCGTGTTGGTTGTTTGAGTTGTGTGAGTTGTGTGAGTTGTGTGGGTTGTGTTGGTTGTGTGGGCTGTGTAAATTGTGTGAGTTGTGTGGGTTGTGGGGGTTATGTTGGTTGTGTGAATTGTGGGGGTTGTGTGGGTTGTATGGGTTGTGGGGGTTGTGTGGGTTGTGTGAGTTGTGTCAGTTGTGTGAGTTATGGGGGTTATGGGGGTTATGTGGGTTGTGTGCCTTGCGGGGGTTGTGTGGGTTGTGTTGGTTGTGTGGGTTGTGTTGGTTGTTTAAGTTGTGTGAGTTGTGTGGGTTGTGTTGGTTGTGTGGGTTGTGTGAGTTGTGTGGGTTGTGGGGGTTGTAGGGGTTATGTTGGTTGTGTGAGTTGTGGGGGTTGTGTGGGTTGTGTGGGTTGTGTGAGTTGTGTGAGTTGTGTGGGTTGTGTTGGTTGTGTTGGTTGTGTGGGTTGTGTGAGTTGTGTGAGTTGTGTGGGTTGTGGGGGTTGTGGGGGTTATGTTGGTTGTGTGAGTTGTGGGGGTTGTGTGGGTTGTGTGGGTTGTGGGGGTTGTGTGGGTTGTGTGAGTTGTGTGAGTTGTGCGAGTTGTGTGGGTTGTGTGGGTTGTGTGGGTTGTGTGAGTTATGTGGGTTGTGTGGGTTGTGTGAGTTGTGGGGTTGTGGGGGTTGTGGGGTTGTGTGAGTTGTGTTGGTTGTGTGGGTTGTGGGGGTTGTGGGGTTTGTGTGGGTTGTGTGAGTTGTGTGAGTTGTGTTGGGTGTGTGGATTGGGGGGGGGGGGGGTTGTGTGAGTTTTGTTGGTTGTGTGGGTTGTGTGGGTTGTGTTGGTTGTGTGAGTTGTGTGGGTTGTGTGAGTTGTGGGGGCTGTGTTGGTCGTGGTGGTTGTGTGAGTTGTGTGGGTTGTGTGAGTTGTGGGGGCTGTGTTGGTTGTGTGGGTTTTGTGAGTTGTGTTGGTTGTGTAGGTTGTGTGGGTTGTGTTGGTTGTATGGGTTGTGTGAGTTGTGTTGGTTGTATGGGTTGTGTGAGTTGTGTGGGTTGTGTTGGTTGTGTGAGTTGTGTGGGTTGTGTGGATTGTGTAGGTTGTGTGAGTTGTGTGGGTTGTGTTAGTTGTGTTGGTTGTGTTGGTTGTTTGGGCTGTGGGTTGTGTGGGTTGTGTAGGTTGTGTGTGTTGTGTTGGTTGTGTTGGTTGCGTTGGTTGTCTTGGTTATGTGGGTTGTATTGCACCGAGTTCTGCATTTTGCCGAATGTCTTTAGCAAACATTCGTTTTTGAACTGCTTCCCTATTTTTGGGCTGCCACCAGTCTGCCTGAATGACATCAGTTGTTTGTTGTCAGAGCTGTCTTTCCTATGAGAACTACCTTATTGAACTATTGAGCCTATCCTATTCGCGAGTGCTCTTTACAAAAAGAGACAGCGTGCTTTCGCGTCCACCGAGACTGTAAACGGGGAGATGGTCTCTTCAATGTCAGTCTTTCAAGAACCATACACCGGACGGGACATCATCGGATGGACCTATTCTTTAAGCCTCCGATAGCAGGGACCGTTTTTCTTCGTAGGTATTTCCCGTCTCTCCCGCTCATTGTTTGACTTATCTCGTTGTGGTTTTTAATAAACATTTTATATTTGATATGAAACGAAATGACCTGGAGAAATGCCATGCTAACAGGTCGAGTATTAAGTGTTAAAGGGATTCATTTCTGTTAACTTAATGTCAAGTTTGGTGCCAGTGTTCATTAAATCGAGTTAAATATTGTGTAAGTATGTGTGCTTAGATTAACTGGGTAATGATTTATCTACAGTCAAATGCCAACCAGAGATTATTCATTGAGCCGGCAACATAAGTGGGAATAGAGGAGATCCTGTTTCAATGCCGGGTAATTGAAACTAACATTTCTTTATGTATTGAGCAGAAGATGAAGGAAAGACCATTGCAACCAGTGTTGCAGATAGAAAGAAAGGAAGAGAAAAAAACATTATAGTTATTAGTCTAGAAGAATTTGTAGTCAGGGATGAAAGTGTTAAAGGGTCCTTTCCTCACTGTCTTCTTTCTGTTTCTACGAATCATTCTGTTTCTGTACGGTACTGTACTCCGGGCTAAGTCTTCTCAGTCTGTCTCAGCAAATGGTGCTGGGTCTGGAAGCTGATGGTCTGTGTAGCTCGCTGGTGGTACACTCTCCTGCTCCGTCCTCTCGTGAACATCACTCAGCTCGAACTTTGTTTGATATCGAAGCTTTGCAGTCTGTGGATTGCCGATTGATCTATTTCGTTGTCCTCGTCCAGCAGCCGGTCATTGATTGATTTCAATACGTCACAAATATCCATCACTAACATGCCCATGATGGGAGATTATGAAGCCAAGATTTCAGTTCTTTCAATGTCCTGAACCCCAGCAACACCAGGACGGTAGATCCATGTCAACCAATTGAAGTTTTAGACCTCAATAGTTTGCTATCCACCTCAGCCACCCCTTCTATAGCTTCTGAAGTACGGCTTGCGCGTCAGTCACGATGATTAACTTAGTTAAAATAGTCTCAGATAGCCATCTTAACGCTGAGGTCACTGCTTTCATCTCCATTCTCAATCTGGAGGCTATGACCTGAATGCCCTACTCCACTCAACACCGATCTGTCCCCTCACTCCAGCTGAGACACTCCAGAATGATGCCCCACTCCACTCAACCCCGATCTGTCACCTCACTCTAGCTGAGAAGTCCAAGCCTGGTGCCCCACTCCACTCTTCTTCTTCTTCTTCTTCTTCTTCGTACGCTGTTTACAGCGATGTTTACGTTGCACTGTTTTATTTTGTTAAGCCTGTGGCTCAGTGCATCCGATTTCAACAGGCGTTTCTGTAGGTTTGCCCTTCTTAGCCTTTGGCTGTCCCCAGCCTAACTGCAAGGCAGCAGTTGTTTTTGGTCAGAGTTGTCTCTCTTAGGAAGTTGTCTTGCAGGACTATCGAGTCTTCCCTACTCGTGTCTATAGGGTTTGGCAATGATATGATGGACTATGTACTAGTTTGTACTATCCCGGAAGAGAGGCAGTCCAGTGTGACTTTGTCCCAGGATCGTCACGTCCTGCCAGAAACGTAGCATATGCTTGTGAGTAAGGTATCTCTTTGCTCCCTTTATTTTCTCGGCTCATCTGCAGTGATGGTACGCCTAGCATTCCCCGCCACCCGGGAGGTTGTCACAATAGGGCAGGAGGTGCAATGTCCGCTGGACTGCATCTCTTCTGCGTCCATTGGGATGACTGATAGCAGACAGATGCAAAGAGCGAGGCAGGAGTGCATTTTACCAGGTGCATTTCTGCGGCTCGACCGGGCCGGGCTGAGACGCAAGCCCCAGCCATGTCGCAGCCTCCCATCACAGCGGTGCTGAGATTTAGGGCGGGATTCTGGCTTAGAGGCGTTCGGCCGTAGTCCTTCAGATGTTTGCTTATCAGCAAAGCACGTGGACCAAATGTCAGCGACCTGTGATTCCTCTCGAAATAGTGCATTTGACCAGGGGACAAGCCTGGTCATTGCACGGAGATGTTGTTCGCCTGGTGTGCGGACATATCTCATGGTCAAGGGTTGAGTCTCAGCAGTTCGCAGTGAGGTAGCTGATCTACTGCTCAGGGAACCCCGACTGAGAACTAAGTCTTCTAAAAATGGTTTCATACCTCATCGCCGTATCGGGTGAATATCGAGCAGCTTCCCGCCCGCTTTGATCGGCGGACGGCAGAGACCTCATTCTGCGGCTCGACCGGGCGGGGCTGGAGCGGGAGCCCCAGGTCCCCACCATATCGAAGCCTTTGCAATCGTGCTGAGCTTTTGGGCGGGATTTTGGCTTAGAGGCGTTCGGCCGTAATCCCTCACCTTGTAGCCTCGCGCTGTTGGCTTATCAGCCAAGTACGTGAACCAAATGTCTGCGGCTCCTCTCGAGTTGAGCAGGATTACCGTAGCAACGCCCTGTCATTAGTAGAGTAAAACTGACCTGTCTTCCGAGGGTCTATTTCCAGCACCCGTTCACTATTAGACCGGACGTATCAATAGAGGGCTTATTAGTTTGTCAATGGCCAAGTTTCTGGAACCTGCGAATTTTGCAGGGTTAAGACCAGATTACCATAGCAGACGCTCTTTCATTAGGGGGTTAAGAGGCTAGCCTGTCTTCCGTGGGTTTAATACCAGCACATGTTCACTATTAGACTCCACGAAGGTGCTCTCGATTTGACAGTCATTCTACAGTATTGGCGTGTTAAGTCAATTTAAGCCGCAGGCTCCACTTCTGGTAGTGCTCTTCCGTCAATTCCTATATCAAACACTGAATGCAGCCCAAGCGAGCCACAGAGGGCATAACCCCAGATTTCCGAGGGTCTAAATCCAGCACCCGTTCCATATTAGTTAGACCCAAGGAAAGTGGTCTCGGCATGTCAGTCATTTCAGTGTTGGCCGTGTTGAGTCAAATTAAGCCGCAGGCTCCACTTCTGGTGGTGCCCTTCCGTCAATTCCTTTAAGTTTCAGCTTTGCAACCATACTTCCCCCGGAACCCAAACACTTTGGTTTCCCGGAAGCTGCCCGCAGAGTCATCAAAGCAACTCCTGTGGATCGCTAGTCGGCATCGTTTATGGTCAGAACTACGACGGTATCTGATCGTCTTCGCGCCTGTGACTTTCGTTCTTGATTAATGAAAACATTCTTAACAAATGCTTTCGCAGTAGCTCGTCTTGCGGCGATCCAAGAATTTCACCTCTAACGCCGCAATACGAATGCCCCCGTTTGTCCCTGTTAATCATTACCTCCAGTTCCGAAAATCAACAAAATAGAACCGAGGTCCTATTCCATTATTCCATGCACCATTATTCAGGCAGCCGAGGCCTGCTTTGAACATTCTAATTTGTTCAAAGTAAACGCGCCAGCCACCCAGGACGCTCAGCGAAGAGCACCCGTGGGAGAGAGCCGGCAGACGGTAGGGCAGGAGACAACGGGCAGTGAACCGGCGCGAGCCGGACCGCCCGCCTGCGTTTGAGATCCAACTACGAGCTTTTTAACTGCAACAACTTTAATATACGCTATTGGAGCTGGAATTACCGTGGCTGCTGGCACAAGACTTGCCCTTCAATAGATCCTCGTTAAAGGGTTTAAAGTGTACTCATTCCAATTACGGGGCCTCGAAAGAGTCCCGTATTGTTATTTTTCGTCATTACCTCCCCGTGCCGGAAGTGGGTAAGTTGCGCGCCTGCTGCCTTCCTTGGATGTGGTAGCCGTTTCCCCGTTACCCGTTACAAACATGGTAGGCATGTCACGTACCATCGACATTTGATAGGGCAGACATTTGAAAGATGCGTCGCCGGCACATGAGGCCATGCGATCAGCACAGAGTTATCCAGAGTCACCAGTGGGGACGCCGCAATCCCGCGAGGGGAAACGACGATTGGTTTTGAACTAATAAAAGCGCTCTTTCCGCGAGGGTCGGAGCTTGGTAAGCATGTATTAGCTCTAGAATTGCCACAGTTATCCAAGTAGGATCGTGTCATCTAAGGAACCTCGACTTATTTAATGAGCCATTCGCGGTTTCACCGTGAGACAGTGTGAACTTAGACATGCATGGCTTAATCTTTGAGACAAGCATATGACTACTGGCAGGATCAACCAGATATCTGTCGGAGACGTACGTACCGCACACACCGGTCGTCGGAGGACGGGTGTGTAAAAAGCCTCACTGGGATGGCCGCAGGGACCGACTGACGAACGGACAGACGGTTGTTCCCCCCGTCCCTCCCTCCGTCGACCTAGGACCGCCTGACAGGGGCCCCTACACGCACCAGACGACCGACCGACCGGGCTCGCTCGAGGATGGATGGCAGCGCTCTGTGCAGAACGGATCCCAACGACCCCAGCGATGAATTTCACTGGGACTAGGAGACAATTTGGCCTGCCGGCCTGCCCTTCTCCCGAGGGTTGGTCCCCGGGAGAACACAAGGCCTTCAGGCACGATTCCTGCTTTCCATTTGACGGTCACAAGCTCTTTGCGAGAGAATAACCACCAGCGAGACGAACTGTCGAGCTCTGCTATAAGCCTTAGATAAATCACCACCGACTGACAACGTTTCTCGATACGGACCAGAGCAGCGCACCTCGGTGGAGGAGACGCCAAAAAAAACCGCATCCCGATACCTCTACGGGGAAAGGCGGGCAAGCGTTTTCCGCAAGCCCGCGCTATCGCTCCGCCTGGCGGGACTGAGATCGCTTTACGAACACTGGTTGAAATTGAATCGCGGCGGCGAGACAACTACCACAGATCCCACTCCACTCAACACCGATCTGTCCCCTCACTCTAGCTTTGAAGTCCCAGCCTGATGCCCCACTCCACTCAACCCCGATCTGTCCCCTCACTCTAGCTGAGAAGCCCCAGCCTGATGCCCCACTCCAGTCAACCCCGATCTGTCCCCTCACTCCAGCTGAGACGCTCCAGAATGATGCTCCACTCCACTAAACACCGATCTGTCCCCTCACTCTAGCTGAGAAGCCCCAGCCTGATGCCCCACTCCACTCAACCCCGATCTGTCCCCTCACTCTAGCTGAAAAACCCCAGCCTGATGCCCCACTCCACTAAACACCGATCTGTCCCCTTACTCTAGCTGAGAAGCCCCGGCCTGATGCCCCACACAACACCGATCTGTCCCCTCACTCTAGCTGAGAAGCCCCGGCCTGATGCCCCACACAACACCGATCTGTCCCCTCACTCTAGCTGAGAAGCCCTGGCCTGATGTCCCACACACCACCGATCTGTCCCCTCAGTCTAGCTGAGAAGCCCCGGCCTGATGTCCCACACAACACCGATCTGTCCCCTCAGTCTAGCTGAGAAGCCCCGGCCTGATGTCCCACACAACACCGATCTGTCCCCTCACTCTAGCTGAGAAGCCCTGGCCTGATGTCCCACACACCACCGATCTGTCCCCTCACTCTAGCTGAGAAGCCCTGGCCTGATGTCCCGCTGCACAACACCAACCCGTCTTCTTTAAAGGTAAGTAAGGTAACTATTTACAGTTGAGTCGACTGGAGGTGTCCAGAGCGGATACGGATACCATTCCTTTTATCATTAGAGACAAGGGCTGTAACTGTTCTGCCACCCCAACGTTATTTAAAATGAAGAAGTCAAAAATAAAGAACAAGGAAATCAAGAACGAAAACCAGAACTAAGAGAACATGCAAGAACAGAACACGCTGGAGAGTAACAAGAAGGAATCGTTGATTATAGTGTTGCAAGAAAGTATTAATGTTTGAGGAGTAAAACAGAGCAAGATAAGGAGAATAAGGAATATGAGACGAACAAGGGCAGGAATCCAATAGAACCAGAGAAAGAAATAAAATAAAATACAGAAATACAGAACGTCGGCTGCAAAATTGGTTATTATCTGAGAGAGGGCACCAAAAAAGGTATCATTAATAGAACATATTCTCCTAACAGATATTAATATTCCTCTTTACGAATAAACATAAGATATTTGGCAGACATGTTTCTACGGCCTAGTCAGTAAAAAGGTCACAAATGGCTATTAATAAGATTTGAACTTGAAAACCAGTTTATATTGCACTTACATTGTTCTTTATTTCTTCAAACAATGTCTTCCAACATTGATCCGCTTGTCCCACCGTTTTATCAGTGCACCAAAAACTTGCAGCATATAACTCTTCAGTCTGTTTTGCTAGACTTGCCCTTTACGATCAACATATTCGTAATTCTTAAAACGACTCCCGCGTAATGCTGTAGGTATACCAATAGCCTATTGAAGTTGTTACACTGTCTATCGTTACTCGCTTTTCAGCTCGATGATGACGACGATGAAGCTAACGTCTGGTTAGGCAAAGTTAGCGGATACAGAAACTGGATTGGGATCAATATGCTGAACAGTGCATGAGTTGTAGCGGTCAGCCCAAAGCCCCAGTGTCAATACCAGCAAACCAGAACTGCCAAAACTCTTCTACACCTCCACGCGGTGATCCTGGATAACAGGCTGCAACAGAGCAGACTCGCTAAGGAGAAAAGATCGAAAAAGGAAAGCTAACCCGGTACTCAAAAAATGCCTGCTGAAGTCGGATGTGTCGGACCGTAAGGTGCAAATATCGCAGTCAAGCTGTAAATTACAACACAGCGCATTACATTCTCCGGACTACATCGTGCTAGCTGCAAAGCCATGTGCAGAGCTTGGTAGCGGGAGTTTGAGAACGAACGACGACGACAGAGAAGAAGAACACGAAGAAAAGAATACGAAGAAGAAGAATCCGAAGAAAAAGAAGAAGAAGAAGAAACGTCGACTGAGTTGGCTGAGATACAGAATGCAACGTGAAAACTTTCTGCAAATCATAATAGAGGAGATGTTCAAGTGGAAAAAAGAAACGGAACTCGCCGTCACATCTCAGGCATGCAGAGACATTCAAGTACGAACCTATGCTGAACTGAACAGAGCTGCAGGGGATATGGTCCAAGTCCATGATCGGACATTCTTAAAACAAGTCTCAGTGCTGATCAACCAGAGGATAGGGTTCAAAGGAGAGACATGCTTAGACAATCTTACAACAAGTCTCAGTGTTGATCAACCAGAGGATAGGGTTCAAAGGAGAGACATGCTTAGACAATCTTACAAGTCGTCTCGGTGCTGATCAACCAGAGGATAGGGTTCAAAGGAGAGACATGCTTAGACAATCTTACAAGTCGTCTCAGTGCTGATCAACCAGAGGATAGGGTTCAAAGGAGAGACATGCTTAGACAATCTTACAACAAGTCTCAGTGCTGATCAACCAGAGGATAGGGTTCAAAGGAGAGACATGCTTAGACAATCTTACAACAAGTCTCAGTGCTGATCAACCAAAGGATAGGGTTCAAAGGAGAGACATGCTTAGACAATCTTACAACAAGTCTCAGTGCTGATCAACCAGAGGATAGGGTTCAAAGGAGAGACATGCTTAGACAATCTTACAACAAGTCTTAGAACCGACCAACCAGATAATAATGATGATCTGATATCGTCACAGAAGAATAGTTTACAAAATGGTAAGTATCTAATGACTATAATAGAGCAGTATGTAAGAACTATTAAAAAAATAACAAATTCCAAATGATTGTAGAAGATTTTTATCTGACAATAATTTTAAAAAATGGTTAAACTTATAATGACTATAATGGATCAAAATGCTGAACAGGACATGAGCTGTGGAGGCCAGCCATTCAATGCTAACTGCTGGCGTCAAGACCAGCGAACAAAATCTGCCACGACCCTTCTCTACCTGCACATGGTAAATCCTGATGCAACAGGGTAGAGTTGCCAAGCAGAAGGGATCGAAGAGAGAAAGCTAACCCGGTATACAAAATTGCCGGCTGAAGTCGGATGGGTCGGACCGAAAAGTCCAAATATTGTAGTCAAGATGTAAACTACGACACAAAGCATTCCATTCTTTAGACTACATCCTTCTACTTGCGAAGTCCTGTTCGAGGCTTGGCAGCAAAAGTTTGAGTATGACCGACGAAGAAAGAGGAAGTAATGACTATAATAGATCAATGACTAGAGATTATGAAAAAAATTATAATTCTCCAATGATCATAACAATCAATTTCCAGAAATAATACAAAAATGGTAAGTTGCCAATGATCATGCACAAATCAATATCCAGCAATGATCAAAAACTGGAAAGTGAATCAATCATAGATTAGCAAGCGCCACGATATTATGGCATTTTATGAATCGTACGTGTATGTCTCCAGAGACATATGAGGCAAATCAATGAAACAAAAACCTCTGTGTCTGTGCTTCGCCAAAAGTATTAGAATCTTCTCATCGATTTCTCCTTCACATTCTGGACTCGTGGAAAAGCAATAATATAATGACAGTAATGTGAGAGGTCACTGGAAGTGGCCAGTCCAGAAAAAAGATGCCAATAAACAGCTCTCATTCATCCACCTGTTCTACATGACATTGCAAGAGAGACTGACCAGGGGAACCGTTAACGGGGAAAATAGATGGAGGACACAATTACTCTGAAATTATTAATTTCGCCCATCAGGAAGCAGAATAAAGACATCACCTTTTGCGTGAGGCATGCCCTGACAATGTTGTCTCGGAGCGGGCAATGAACGGAAAGGGAAATTTAATCTTTACAGCCAGTGTCACCGACTGCAGCCCGTAGAGGGGAGTTAATCGTGTGGCAAAATTCTTCCAGTTCTGATTCTCGATCGACGTTTCATTTGTCGATGTGTTCATTCCGGTAGCAGAAGTGATCAGCCAAATATTTGACTTTTCAGTCGCATTCATTGAAATTTGCGAGGCAAGTTATTCAATTTCCTGAATATTGATGGCCGATTGGAGCAACCATGTTTGAGATCACTGTAATTAATACTTGTTCTTTATTCTTTCTGTCCTGTGTCTACAATCTATGCTGTAAAGAGTCGACGTGTTGGGACGATATTTATTTTTTATGTCCTGTATCTACAGTTTATATTGTAAAGAGTCGACTTGCTGGGTCGATTATTTGGAGTAACTTATTCTGTCTGTAAACCGATATTTTGTCACGCAAACTTTCTAAGAAAGCTATAGAGCTGCATATTGCCTTAGGCAATTGTAATTCGTGTACCACGTATTCCTGCGGTTATAAATATAGAATGTAATTCATGCCAAGTATTCCTAAGATTATAAATATAAAAGTTAATTCATAGCAAGTATTCCTGCAGTTATAAATATATAATTTAATTCATGTCAAGTATTCCTAAGATTATAAATATAAAAGTTAATCCGTGCAAAGTATTCCTAAGATAATAAATATAAAGTTTAATCTATACGAAGTATTCCTAAGAATATACAAATGACAGTTAACCCATAACAGTATTCCTAAGATTATAACAATTCCTGTACTTCCAAGGGGTCGCAATAACTGAGAGGTAAAGACACTCGCCTCTCAAGAAACAAAACCACAGAATGTTGGGTTTCGAACCCAACAAGTTTCAAGCGTCCCCTGATCTGAAGGGACATGAGATCGACGTCTAGTCATATTGAAGATTGACGAAAAACAGGAAAATCTCGTACACACTATGTGAACGTAGAAAACCCTTGTCAGTGAGCATTCGATAAGAGTAAACTATTGGCCGCAGTCCGGGCAAAATTATAAAGCAAAGCAAGAAACTTGCTACCCAATACACAATACACCCCTACTCTGCCCCTCCAAGGCCTAGTTAGCCGTAGGAAGTAAACTTTGCAAAAACGTAGGCTTTGACTAAGGAGAACCGTTGGCTACTTGGCAGCAGGACGCCTGTTTGGATAGCAGTATTTTAAGGATGTACCTTCTAATGGAAGATTTACATTCCTAGAAGAAATGTGCTCAGAAGTTCAATGAATTCTGAGTGAATGAGTTTATTTCTGATTCAGTTTTCGTGTTGCGGCTTGAGTCGTGTTGTTACTAACCACACTATTTCTTTCGAATGCTGTTTCTCGACACTTTCATGGTCAGGTCCGGTCATTCCGTAACATGTGAGGTCGTTGGTGCACACATGAAGACATCCTCCCAACCCCACGCCACCCTTCTCTGTCAGCGGCCTGTGCCTCTTGTGGTCGGAGATTGGTCCATTCTTTTATGTTGTCCTCCCAGCTCTTTTTGGGTCGGCCTCTTCGTCGTCTGCCTTGCACCTTTCCGTGGAGGATCGTATTTGCAAGACCATTTGATCTAGATATGTGACCGTACCAAGCGAGCTTTCTTCTTTTCACAGTTGCCAAGAGGTCTTCAAAAAGCCCTATTTCTGTTGTAATTATATCTCGTATTTTCTCATTTGTAACTCGATCTTTGTACGTGACGTTTAAAAGTCTTCGGAAACCTCTCATCTCCAAGGCTTGTATCCTTCGCTGAAGGTCAATTGTAACTGTCCATGTCTCACAAGCATAGAGAAATATTGACAGGACCAGTGTACGGATTAATATGATTTTCGTGCATAGTGCTAACCGTTTATCTTGCCAGAGTTTGTTAAGCCGTGCAAGCGCCGCTATTGTCTGTGCTATTCTGGCCAACACCTCACATTTTGATCATTCATCACTGACAATCGACCCCAGATATTTAAAACGGTCAACCACTTCGAGTTCCTTGTTTCATGGTAAGATCTGAATTATTCTCTGATGTTTCATCGTGTTTCAATATTCTCCTGTAAGGATTCTCGTCCTACGATACCCTTAGATGACTAAGCTTTGTAGTTCTTAACCTGCTCGTACGGAAATCTCCATTATTGATCAATTACCTCTGGTAGCCGTTTTGCAAGGGCTTTTCTGATAGTCTGGTTAGCGCAGTGGTAATGGCTTCGCTTTTCATTGCTGCATTTTTGGGTTCAACTCCCGTTACCAGTACGCTCTAGTTCATCCACCTATAAATGGATATCTGGTAGTCTGCTATGATAGGAAAGGCATTGATGAAAGGAACAAGCCACGCCCTCCAATAAACAACTGAAGCCTCCTACAATGAAGTCTCTAACACTTCATCCCTGACAGCAGTATCTGCTATTGGACTACCTTTACCTTCGAACATTACGGACATACAGAAGAAGAAGGATCTACGTTTCTCCTACCTGTAGTGCAATCTCAGGTTTCTCAGTCAGCTCACCACTACGGAGATCATAACTTCAATCCCCAACTTGCTATAACAGATCATGTGTTCAGATGAACGACCTGGACGAGCTGGGGTCTTGGTCCACATGTCACGCATGCGATAACAGATCCTGTTTTCAGGTGGCTGACGTGTACTTGAGCTGGGGTCTTAGCCCACATATCTCACCTGCGATAACAGATCCTGTATTCAGGTGTATGGCATGAGCTTGAGCTGGGGTCTTTGCCCACATGTTCCACCTGCGAAAACAGATCTTGTGTTCAGGTGTATGACCTAGAATTAAGGTGGGGGTCTTGGCCCACATGTTTCACATGATCATGACGTTAATCCTCGCACTCAATTTCTCAGATTTTAATTAATGGTCAACGATGGTCAGTACTTGTTTACTCGGAATGAGAAGACCTTCCAATGTTTCATGCTTTCTATCTCTGCTCAGTCGTTTAGACCTAGATGGCGATATTCTTTACGACCCCAGCACCCAATATAACCAAAAAGACTATGCGACTGAAGCGGTTTTCTTTGCTAAAATAATGTTAACTTTTACTAAACAGAAACGACTTTTTAGTTATCCAAGAGACTTATTGCCTGTTTGACAAAGAACTCTCATAAGTAGAGCTAATTATTGAGGTTCTCTAGTTACTGCACATGTTGCGCATTGATAGTAAAATGTTGGTCTACGTATTTTATTAATTTGTAAATTGATTATAGTCATCTGTATCTTGGATGCTGAATCAAGATGCTGAGCAGTGCAAGAGCTGCAGTGGTCAGCGATTCAAAGCTGACCGCTAGCGTCTAATGCCAGCGAAATAGAGCTGCCAAGACCCTTCTACACCTCCACACGGTGATCTTGGATAGCAGGCTGTAACAGAGCAGACTGGCTAAGGAGAAGGGATCGAAAAGGGAAGGTTAACCCGGTATCCAAAAATACCTGCTGAAGTCATATGTGTCGGACGGAAAGGTGCAATTATCGCAGTCAATCTGTAAAATACATCACCCTGTATTCCATGTTCCGGAGAACATCCAGCTACTTGCAAAGCCCTTTTCAGGGCTTGGTAGCGGAAGTTTGAGAACGTTCAGAGCTGGATAGCGGGAGTTTGAGAACGTTCAGGGCTTGGTAGCGGGAGTTTGAGAACGTTCAGGGCTTGGTAGGGGAGTTTGAGAACGTTCAGAGCTGGGTAGCGGGAGTTTGAGAACGTTCAGGGTTGGGTAGCGGGAGTTTGAGAGCGTTCAGGGCTTGGTAGTGGGAGTTTGAGAACGTTCAGAGCTGGATAGCGGGAGTTTGAGAACGTTCAGGGCTGGGTAGCGGGAGTTTGAGAACGTTCAGAGCTGGATAGCGGGAGTTTGAGAACGTTCAGGGCTGGGTAGCGGGAGTTTGAGAACGTTCAGAGCTGGGTAGCGGGAGTTTGATAACGTTCAGGGTTGGGTAGCGGGAGTTTGAGAGCGTTCAGGGCTTGGTAGTGGGAGTTTGAGAACGTTCAGGGCTGGGTAGCGGGAGTTTGAGAACGTTCAGGGCTTGGTAGCGGAAGTTTGAGAACGAACGAACGAACGAAGAAGAAGAAGAAGAAGAAGAAGAAGAAGAAGAAGAAGAAGAAGAAGAAGAAGAAGAAGAAGAAGAAGAAGAAAAAGTATCTTAGATGCATACAAATTTGTTTGAGTTAGTAGTTCAGCTTACTGACTAGTTCAAATCTCATTTCGAAGTCTCTCCGTGAAATATTCCAATTTTGCCAAAAGTGATGTTAAGTAATCTGGACTCTTTCGTCAAATGCAGGTCCCTATTGCCATCTGTAATAATTCTCTCCACCGGATTTGTTACTGCTTTTCTTCACGCACCCTATTATACAGATATTAGTCCGCCTGTAATTGAATATTAATCTGATGCATACTGAAGTCGGATGTGTCGAACCGAAAGGTGTAAATATCGCAGTCAAACTGTAAACTACACACAACGCATTCCTTGCTACTTTCTAATCCCATTTCATGGCTTGGCAGCGGGTGTTTCATAAAGAGCGACGAAAAAGATGAAGAAAAAAAGATGTTATTCACCCGGCGATTTGTTCAAACAGAAGCATATTGCCACCACTACAGCTAGTTCCTTTACAGTAACACTGTGTCTGAGCATTTTCAGCGACCGTCTCAAAGCAATGGTTTTACATGATGAGATTGGTTGCTCCATGCACAATCCTCGCTTGTCGTCTTTTTAATATGATTAAAAGGTTAAAATAGTTTTATTATTCTCAGCATGTGTAGCACTCGAACTAGAGCTGTATTTTCATTCATTCCCCGTTTCGGCCAAATGTAAAGCATAGTTCACTACTACAGCTGGCCCCATTGAAGGGAAACATGGTTCCCACCAGTTTTAATCATTCACCTTTCCAATTCAATGTGAAACATATGTGTTTTTGATTTTTTCTTACTGTCTTTCTTTCTAGCGTTTGTCCTGAAAAGGACATTGTGACGATGTGTCGTAGTTTACAGCTTCTTCTTTTCTTCTCTTTCTTAACGTTTATCCCGGTATGTCTTTCAGCGTCAGGTTATGAAGAAATCTCTAGAACTAGCCCGACTGTGTGCCTCGTGCACAGTGGCATTCACCGTCTCAGATATTTTCGTAGGTCACCTTTTTTCGCGGTAGATCTTTGGCCTGGAAACCTTTATATCGGGGAAGGGGAGGGAGGAGGGAGGGAGGAGTTGCTTTATGGTGGTAGCTATGTTACACGGCCTAACCATGTTAGTTGCTGTCTTTTGATGTAGTCTAATATTGGTGTTGTTCCCAGCAATATCCCGATGTTGTCGTTTCTGATCATGTCTCTCCTTGTTTCACCCAATATTTTTCGTGTGCATTTTATTTCTGTTGTTGCGATTTAGTAGTTTTTCAATTGATGTTAGTGTCTAGTTTTGACATTGATAGCCTAGTGTCGGGACGACAATCGTGCTGTTTAAAGCTATTTTGGTAGTTATTGTCACGTGCCGCATTTAAGTATTGGATTTAATTTCCTAATGAACTGATTTGCCTTATTGGATTTTGTTGGATTTCCGTTGTGATTCTACCGGCTGCTAATAATGTGCTCCCTAAGTATGTAGTTTACTGCGTGACTACGATATCTACGCTTTTCGGCATGGCACATCTGGTTTAAGCACGGCAGTTTTGTCTTTCCTTTTCGATCACTATTCATTTGCACAGACTACAATAGTGCACATGTTTTCAAGGCCACCACTTCGGGACAGAAAATTATCTTCGTGAAATATGGTTGGCTGTCCCTGGAGCATGCAGCAAGCTACTAGTCACTGGCTGCTATTAGCTCCTACGTGGCTGCATCTTTGACCTTAAGCGTAGGTTTTAACAGCCTCTGGTCACGTTACAGGGCATCCTGCATCCTAGCTTTAGCAGTATCTCATCGTAATGACAATGTTGCTTTTAAACGATCAAGTTGCAAGCCGTAAGTACAACCCTATCTAGTCCTCTTTAAAGACAGGCTTAGAATTAGACAGCGGCGCTATTCTTTCATCCTGAGTACCACTTTTTATGTACTGTATCCACCACAAATTGAGTGTTCTATCGACATAATGTACTATCCACCACAAATTGAGTGTTCTATCGACATAATGTACTGTATCCACCACAAAATGAGTGTTCTATCGACATAATGTACTGTATCCACCACAAAGTGAGTATTCTATTGACATAATGTAATCCACCACAAAGTGAGTGTTGTATCAACATAATGTACTGTATCCACCCCAGCGTGAGTGTTCTATCAACATAATGTACTATACACCACAAAGTGAGTATTCTATCAACATAATGTACTGTATGCAACACAAAGTGAGTGGTCTATCAACATATTGTACTGTATCCACCACAGCGTGAGTGTTCTATCAACATAATGTACTATATACCACAAGGTGAGTGTTCTATCAACATAATGGACTGTATGCACCGCAAAGTGAGTGTTCTATCAACATAATGTACTGTATGCACCACAAAGTGAGTGTTCTATCAACATAATGTACTATCCACCACAAAGTGAGTGTTCTATCAACATAATGTACTGTATCCACCACAGCGTGAGTGTTCTATCAACATAATGTACTGAATCCACCACAGAGTG
Source organism: Ariolimax columbianus (assembly GCA_036924085.1). Taxonomy (NCBI): domain Eukaryota; kingdom Metazoa; phylum Mollusca; class Gastropoda; order Stylommatophora; family Arionidae; genus Ariolimax; species Ariolimax columbianus. The sequence goes on along the minus strand of JAVGWX010000008.1, from coordinate 72,038,535 downwards.
AGTGTTCTATCAACATAATGTACTGTATCCACCACAAAGTGAGTGTTCTATCAACATAATGTACTGTATCCACCACAGCGTGAGAGTTCTATCAACATAATGTACTGTATCCACCACAAAGTGAGTGTTCTATCAACATAATCTACTGTATCCATCACAGTGTGAGTGTTCTATCAACATGTTGTACTGTATCCACTACAAAGTGAGTGTTCTATCAACATAATGTACTATACACCACAAAGTGAGTGTTCTATCAACATAATGTACTATCCACCATAAAGTGAGTGTTCTATCGACATAATGTACTATCCGCCACAAAGTGAGTGCTCTATTGACATCATGAGCAGTACCAGTGAAACCGAAAAGCTTAGTGCTAACGACCTCCAGGATTTGTCTTTGATGTATAGTCTGATTTACGTTGTGGTAGAGCTCTCGTTTTTCACGACATAGGTTCTAGAATCAATTCTCGTTACAAGCACATTAAAGTCTATCCAGCTGTAAATGGGTGCCTGGCAAAATGCTAGGGAATGATAGATATCGAGGAAAGGAATCGACCACTTTGCCTCATAAACACTGTCTCGCCAGGGCGCAAGTCATAAGTTCATTTTATATTGATATTGTTTCGACCTTTGATTTTCTGTAACTTTGTTTATTAAATGTTATCATTATACACTGGTAAGTCAGTAAGTAGGTCACACACTGATTTGGGATAGCTGTAATATTGGTAGTTCCTAAAGATGGCTTATGTTGCAGCATCCAGCTTTGTGGTCACTGTGGGTAGCAGACGATAAGTGTCGCATTGACGTGCGCAATATAATTACAAAATGTTGTCCGTGCTAACAGAGTGTACAATCAAATAACGTGTGCCGCTGTGCGTTTATTTGGGGGACAAAAGAACTTCCTGCAAAGACATTTTGTAAAGAAATACTTTCAGTTTACGGTGAGAAGTATTTGTCGTGCAAAGCGGTGCATGACTGGATCGATACATGTTCTCAATGATCCTAACAGACTCTATGTCGATACCCGACCTTAGTCGTTCTGTTCATATTACAACAGAAGAATCTTGGCGACGGGTGGGGAAGATGATTCAAACTGATAGGCGAGTACCGATAGAAAGTAAAGCAATTGCAATAGAGTGTTCGCATTGTTTAGCGAACAGCATAATGCCTGATCACACCTTGGCGTGAAACTATTCACAAATGAGGAAGAGGTTGACTGTGAAGTGCTAATGTGGTTTAGACAGCAGACTAAAGACTTCTTTACTGCAGGTTCTGGTGCATAGATAAAGCGATGTCAAACGTGTATCAACATTGATGGAAATTGTGTTCAGAAATAAGGGACAATGTAAGAGCAATAATAAATGGTTTTCAAATTCTTATCTCTTTTGGTTTTTTTAATAGCCATTTGTGACCTATTTACTGAATTGCCCTAGTATTTCCGTGATGTTTAAATTACACCAAAATGCCAATAAAAAAGACAGGTAGTTATTATTAGATTATTATATGTTCAACGTCCCATCACTTTAATCTACTTTGAACTATAGATTTAAGATGAATATATCTAGTCAGGAGAAGGTAGAAAGCTACCTGTACCGGATATATGTATACCTTATAAAGAGGCCAAGACGTTTACGAGGTGAATATACATCAACAAGTGGGCAGCACCATATCCAGATCATCAATCAAATGACACATATTACCAACTTAACAGAGACGAGCAGGTATTAATCTTTATACTTCCTACAGGCCACAACAGATTGCGATGCCATCTGTTGAACAAACTAAGAATTAGACATACTGATAAATTTGTCTGCGGGTCTGATACACTGTATCTTCTGCTACAGTGATGTCCAACAAACGAGGAACAAAGAAATCACGTGTGGTTATCGCCAACACCGTTCCTGGATACGCTCTATGAAGATAGCCTCAGGTTAACAACTGCTTTCTTTAGATATATTCAAGTTGACGCCTGAAATCTTAAGAATAATAATAATAATAATACTAATAGTAATAATACAATTATAATAATACCAAAAAGAAGAAAAATTAACTATGGATATTATCGCCCCGGTTAGTAAAGATGGTCTAAATGTGAGTATACAATATCAGCACTGTAACCTGCTAAGCATGTTGTAAGACGTGACTAAGGAGAGTTGGACATGAGGTTGCCTGCCTCATCCTGCAGAAACTTGAAGCCACACATGACCAGATGAGCATGTGATAGTTTGGCATGTAGTTGTTGAATACCCATGCTCATGATGAAGTTGATGAAGTTTTCATTGATTAGTTGATATGTTGTTGTTGAATGTCCCCAAAAGTAGATTTACTCTTTTGTGCGTCCTGAACATAACATTAAGGGGCGGTTTGTTGTAGCTTTCTTCGCACCCCTAGCCGGCTGATGAAGGTGGGCCGGATTCCTACAGGCGGTTGTGCTTGGCTTCATAGGAGTGTCACTCGCTACTACGAAAATCACGTCGATCCCTCACCTCGTTAGGCTGCCATGAAAACAACCCGTTTCTAGGGGAAGTCGAGGTGGTTAACCAGTATATTTTTGCCTGACCCTGACGTTAGTCTTCCTCCCCATCTTCTATTATATATATATATATATATATATATATATATATATATATATATATATATATATATATATATATATATATATATATATATATATATATAATACATTAGTTATGAACGCGTTACCGGCATAATTTCAAGGGTTCCCGAATGATAAAAAAGCAGATGAAGGCTGTTCTAAGATAAGACCAGAGTATCGCAATAAATAGAAGACATGAACAAATGTCATGTATCAGTTATTATTGGCTCTCCAGCATCTGGCCTCGGGTCACGTGGTAAACAAGTTCGCCAATCTTCTACTTTATATACTAGCGTACTGGCGAACAGCCGAGCACCCGAGGTGTCAGAGGAATTATAGGAAATGTTGGGCCTACAGTTGCATTGAACGTGCCCAGTGATGTGTATGGATTGGCATATACTATTGGTTATCTCTCAGTGAATATGTGACAGAGTACGTTCCCCAGTTACAGTTTGCTCCAATTCACTCCGATGAAAATGGGTACATGACAGTTAGGATATACAAGGAAGAAAATAAATGAAAGTTGAAGCTTAGTGCCGTGATGGATCCTCTTCTTCTTCTTCTGCGTACGCAGTCAGACAGTAACCCTTATTTTTTCGAAAAAAGCGGCGGTCATCCTGAGGCTCTCTCCACTGCCATAGAGCTTGTCTTGCAGTTCCACTGGTAATGGCCACATCTGCTCTCTCTGATCCTCGTATGTCGGGCAGTTCTGCAGCAGATGTTCAGCGGTCATTTTACCAGTACCGCACGGGCATTCGTCTGTACACCCTATCTTCAATTTGTTGAATAGGTGGTACCTCAGTCTGTTGTGGCCAGTGCGAAGTCTGAAGACAACGACCTGCTCTCTTCGGTTCAACTGGTAATAGGCATCGTTTTTGGTGTAACCAGTATGTTCGGTTTCCCATTTGTTCATGTATCTGGCTTTGATAAGCCGTTTTGACTCTTCGTACGTCATACTGGTATCTGTTTGTGGTAGTCTTGCACCTTCTTTTGCCAGTCTGTCTGCCTCCTCGTTGCTTTGGATGTTGCAGTGTGACGGAACCCACTGTACCACTACCCTTTTTGGTGCGGACTGCTGGCACAGTTTGCAGAGTGCTGCTCTTAAGTCATTAAGCTCAGTGTTTTTCTGGCTTTTTAGCGCTGTGACTACGGCGAGAGCATCTGTCAGCAGGACTATATGGCTCTCATTTTCACTGTGTGTCACCATTTCTTCCACTGCCGCCCTCAGTGCCTCTGCCTCCGCTCTGAAATTGCTTGTGTACTTACCAGTAGCGAGTGACAGTGTTATTTGTCTGCCATTTGGTAGGTTCAGGAATGCTCCTGCCCCTCCGTTCTGTGTAGTGTTTGTTACAGAACCGTCGGTGTATGCATGGGTCCAGTCCATGCTTGGGTAGCTTTTCGTTATGAAGCTTAGGGTAGTATCTCTCCTTTCTTTTTCAGTCTGGCAGTTTTTGTTTGCAATACCTGGTATATTTTCTACCACCTCTGGAAATATATCCTGCCTCCAGGTAGGTTTTCGTACAGTAGTGATGGGTTTTGGTGTTGTTAGTGCGTTTATGGGATCTTCGTGCATCTTTGCTTTGGCTATTTCTGCAAAGTTTCTCCGCTTTAGTTTCCCATTTCCCAAATTGTTTAGTCTCTGGTGCATTGGATGGTCAGTCAGTCTTCGGAGTTTCTCTGACTGCAGCTGGGCTCTGCAGTCTCTTCTATCGGTCATGGATTGCAGTTTTGTAATCTTTTCAAGTTCTACAATTGGCGTTGACTTCATGCCACCTGTTATAATTCTCATGGCTTGGTTTTGAAGTTTGTTAACTCTATCGAAGTTCGCCTTCGCTGCTGTTGTCCATGCCGCAATGCCATACTCGAGAACTGGTCTCACTCTTCCAGTATACAGTTTCTTTAGTATGTCTTCGTCTGCTCCCCAGCTTGTGCCAGCAAGTTTCCTCATGATTGTCATTCTTTCTCTGGCTTTCATTCGGTTTCTCTCAATCTGACTTTTCCATGTCATGCGCCGATCAAATGTGACTCCCAGATAGGTTGGGTTGTCGTTTGGCTGCAGGAATGTGCCATTTAGACTTAATTTGGAACTTTGGGGTTTTAATGAAAGCGAGAATATTGTGCATGTGGTTTTCTCCTCGTTTATTTTGACCAGCCATGAGTTCGCCCACTCTTCCAGCGATGTTAGGGCCGTCTGCATCCGATTTCTTGCTATGGTGAGATTCTTTTCAGAGGTCCACATAGCCAGATCGTCTGCAAACATTGAGCTATGGACTCTTCTTGGTATTTTCTCTGTAATATCGTTTATATATACCAGGAAGAGTGTGGGTGACAATACTCCCCCTTGGGGTACTCCCTGCTCGAGTGTCACCTTTTTGCTCATCTGCCCTTGTACTTGGACTCTGGCCGTTCTTTGTTTGAGGTAGTGGTTGATCCACTTGTACATCTTCCCACCGACATCACTTCTTCTTAGCTTGACTCTAAGTCCATCCTTCCAGACTTTGTCAAATGCCTTTTCCAGATCCACCCAAACAGCTACTGTGTGTTTCTGTGCCTGGTAGGCATCTTCTATCTCCTGGGCTATGAGGATGACCTGGTCCTCAGTGGATCTGTGCTGTTTGAAGCCGGCTTGCTGTGGAATTAGTATTCGTTTTTCTTCCAGATGCCACATCAGTCTGGTGTTTATCATCCGTTCCATCAGCTTGCCGACACAGCTCAGTAGGCTGATGGGCCTGTATCCATTTGGATCTGTTTTATCCTTTCCTGTTTTTGGTACTGGTACCAGTATTGCGTCTTTCCATGCCTGGGGTACAATACCCCTTTTCCAGCTTTGGTTCAGGACTGATAGTAATTTCCTCTTCGCTGTTTGGCCCAGCCCCATCAGCATTTCGTTTGTGATCCCGTCTTTTCCTGGAAATTTCCTTTTCTTTAGTGTTCTCATAGCCTCTTCCATTTCGCGCATTGTTAGTTTGGCCATCATGTGCTCTTCAGGAGCTGTATTTATGTTTTCGTGTCCCTTTAGCTCTTCGCTAATGTCTGTATGCTTATCTGCAGGGACCTCGATGTGGTTTGCTCTGGCATAGTGATCGACAAAGGCGTTAGCGGCTTTCTTACCTGTGATCAAGTTCTCGCCCTGCTTGATAGTAATTTATTTATTTGACGGGGTTTCGTCGTTCATGGCTCTGACTAGCTTCCATAGCTTGTTCCCGTCTTTGTCCAGGTTTAGACTTTCCGTTTTATTTTTCCAGCTTTCTCTTGCTGTTTGCCTGAGAGTGTGTTTGTACTTCGCCGCGGCGGCTTTGAGGGCGATGTTTGCCTCCATGGATTTTTCTCGTTCTGCCATGTTCCTAGCATTTGTTACTGCATCTTCCACTTTCTGCAACTCATCATTCCAGTAGGGCTTATAGTTTTTCCTAGCTCCTCTTGGGATGGTTTCAGTTGCGGCTTGCATTATTGCCTTGCTTAGGCTCTCTACCATGGGCTTCATTTTTGAGTGTCGTGTGTTGATGGTTTCACACAGCCCATCTGTCAGGATTGCAAATCTGTCCCAGTCCGCTCGTTTGTAATTCCAACGTGGGAGCGGTTTTGTTTCCTGTGGGCCTACTTCCATGTCAATGGTTAGTCTGATCGGCCTGTGGTCACTACCTGCCAGTTGGTTTAGCACCTGGCGGTCTATTTTATGGTGTATGTCCTGTGTGGAGAAGGCCAAATCTGGAGTCGAGGTGGTATGCCATGTTCTTGAATAGAAGCTAGGGCTATCCTCCGGCCTATTGATTAGGGAGAGATTTGCATCTATCTCCCAATCTTCCACTTCGTTACCTCTGCTGTCTGTGTCAGAGTATCCCCATCTCTCCGAGTGGCTGTTGAAATCTCCAACTACTATGCAGTTGGAGTCACTGACCTCCATACTCGAGAGCGATAGGTCTCTATTTGGTGGTCCGTACAGATTGAAAATGCGGAGCTTCGTCTCTTGGGCCATTATGTCAACTCCTACAATTTCTGCTTGTCCGGTGTGATTGACAGATACCGCGCTACTCGGTATGCAGTTTCTGGTCAGTATCAGGACCCCTCCTTTGTGGCCTTCTCTATCTAGACGGAAGGTCTGGTATCCTCTGATTGAGAATTTATGGTTATTGTTGAGGTGCGTTTCCTGGATACATGCCACGTCAATCTTACCTTCATGCAGGTGGTGTGTTAGGGAAAGTTTTTTGTTAATGACTCCCTCCGCATTCCACTGTAGTATTTTGAGGGTCTTGAGGTTTTGGCCAATAGAAGTTGCCCCATAGCCATGTGCCTTGACTCCACGACACATGGGTGGGTGACCACCAGTTGTCAAGGGTGGGCCCCTTCGAGGCGTGAGGCCCGGCACTATCGCTGCCTGGCGGGACTCCGCAGGATGAGCGCCATGCGTTTTTCTGATAGGTTGTACTGCCATCATACTGCGATTTACGTTGCACTGTTTTGTTAGGCTTGCAGCCCCGTGCATCCGATTTCAACAGGCATTTCTGTAGGGATGCCCTCCTTAGCCTTTGGCTGTCCCCAGCCTATCTGCAAGGCAGCAGTTGTTTATGATCAGAGTTGTCTCTCTTATGGAAGTTGTCTTACTAGACTATCGAGTCTTCACTACTCGTGTCTATAGGGTGCAATGATGATATGTGAGATGATATACGAGATGGACTGGTTTACCCGGAAGAGAGGCAGTCCAGTGTGTCTGTATCCCAGGATCGTCACGTCCTGCCAGAGACGTAGCATTTGCATGTGAGTGGGGTATCTCTTTTTCCTTTTATTTTCTTGGCTTCTATGCAGGGATGGTACGCCTAGCATTCCCCGCCCCCCTGGGTGTTTACACAGTGGGGCAGGTGTGCAATGTCCGCTGGTCTGCATCTCTTCTGCGTCCAGCATGATAGTTATATGGCTGATAACGTACAGAGGTAGATATCGTAGCCGGAGTGCATTTAGCCAGAGGACAAGCCTGGTAATGTCACAGAGATGTTGTTCGCCTGGTGTGCGGACAACTCTCATGGTCAGTGGTTGAGTCTTGACAATTCACAGTGAGGTGGCTGCTCTACTGTTTTCGACACTCCGACCAGGTACTAAGTCTTTGGTTGGTGGTTTCGCACCCAATCGCCGTATAAGGTGAGTATCAAGCAGTTGTCCGCCCGCTTTGATTGGCGGACGGCAAGGACCTCTTACTGTGGCTCTACCTGATAGGGCTGGGGCGCAAGCCCCAGGTCCCGAGCTCCCGAGCATGTAGGAGCCTCCCTTTGCAGTGGTGCTGAGATTTTGGGCGGGATTGCGGCTTACAAGGGTTCGGCCGTAATCCCCCACATGGTAGCCTCGCGCCCTTGGCTTATCAGCCTGGTACGTGAACCAAAGTGTCTGCGGCTCCTCTCGATTTGAGCTGGTTTTCCGTAGCAACGCCCTGTCATTTGTAGGGTAAAACTGACCTGTCTTCAGATGATCTATTTCCAGCACCCGTTCACTATTTGGTCAGACGAATTTATTGAGGGCTTTTGTTTGTCAATGACCAGGTATTTGAAATCTGCGGTTTCTGCGGAGTTAAACACGATTTTCGTAGCGTTCTTTCATTCGAGTGTTTGAGAGCTGACTTGTCATCCGTGAGTCTAATACCAGCGTACGTTCATTATTAGACCCAAACGGCAGTGCTCTCGATTTGTCAGTTGTTCTACAGTATTGGCGTGTTCAGTCAAATTAAGCCGCAGGTTCCACACCTGGTGGTACCCTTCCGTCAATTCCCTTAGCGAGACAATCAAGTTTCTTAGGGGGTAGCCCCAGATTTTCGAGGGTCTAATTCCAGCACATGTTATCTATTAGACCCCACGAAGGTGTACTTTTTGATAGTCATTCTGCAGTATTGGCGTGTTAAGTTAATTTAAGCCTCAGGCTCCACTCCTGATAGTGCTCTTCCGTCAATTCCTTTTTCAGAACACTGGATGCAGACCAAACCGGGCCACAGGGGGCATAGCCCCAGATTTCTGAGGGTCTAAATCCAGCACCAGTTCCATATTAGACCCCAGAAGAGTGGTCTCGGCATGTCAATCATTTCAGTGTTGGCCGTGTTGAGTCAAATTAAGCCGCAGGCTCCACTCCTGGTGGTGCCCTTCCGTCAATTCCTTTAAGTTTCAGCTTTGCAACCATACTTCCCCCGGAACTCAAACACTTTGGTTTCCCGGAAGCTGCCCGCAGAGTCATCGAAGCAACTCCTGCGGATCGGTAGTCGGCATCGTTTATGGTCAGAACTACGACGGTATCTGATCGTCTTCGCGCCTCTGACTTTCGTACTTTATTAATGAAAACATTCTTGACAAATGCTTTCGCAGTAGCTCGTCTTGCGGCGATCCAAGAATTTCACCTCTAACGCCGCAATACGAATGCCCCCGTTTGTCCCTGTTAATCATTACCTCCAGTTCCGAAAACCAACAAAATAGAACCGAGGTCCTATTCCATTATTCCATGCACCATCATTCAGGCAGCCGAGGCCTGCTTTGAACACTCTAATTTTTTAAAAGTAAACGCGCCGGCAACCCAGGACGCTCAGCGAAGAGCACCCGTGGGAGAGAGCCGGCAGACGGTAGGGCAGGAGACAACGGGCAGTGAACAGGCGCGAGCCGGACCGCCCGCCTGCGCCTGAGATCCAACTACGAGCTTTTTAACTGCAACAACTTTAATATACGCTATTGGAGCTGGAATTACCGCGGCTGCTGGCACCAGACTTGCCCTCCAATAGATCCTCGTTAAAGGGTTTAAAGTTAACTATTCCAATTACGGGGCCTCGAAAGAGTCCCGTATTGTTATTTTTCGTCACTACCTCCCCGTGCCGGGAGTGGGTAAGTTGCGCGCCTGCTGCCTTCCTTGGATGTGGTAGCCGTTTCTCATGCTCCCTCTCCGGAATCGAACCCTGATTCCCCGTTACCCGTTACAAACATGGTAGGCATGTCACGTACCATCGACATTTGATAGGGCAGACATTTGAAAGATGCGTCCCCGGCACATGAGGCCATGCGATCAGCACAAAGTTATCCAGAGTCACCAGTGGGGACGCCGCAACCCCGCGAGGGGAAACGACGATTGGTTTTGAACTAATAAAAGCGCTTTTTCCGCGAGGGTCGGAGCTTGGTAAGCATGTATTAGCTCTAGAATTGCCACAGTTATCCAAGTAGGATCGTGTCATCTAAGGAACCTCGACTGATTTAATGAGCCATTCGCGGTTTCACCGTGAGACAGTGTGAACTTAGACATGCATGGCTTAATCTTTGAGACAAGCATATGACTACTGGCAGGATCAACCAGATATCTGTCGGAGACGTACGTACAGCACACACCGGTCGGCGGAGGAAGGGTGTGTAAAAAGCCTCGCTGGGACGACGGCCGCAGGGACCGACTGACGGGACGGACGGTTTGTTCCACCCGTCCCTCACTCCGTCGACCTAGGACCGCCTGACAGGGGCCTCCCACACGCACCAAACGACTGACCGACCGGGCTCGCTCGAGGAGGGATGGCAGCGCTCTGTGCAGAACGGATCCCAACGACCTCGGCGATGAATTTCACTGGGACTAGAGACAATTTGGCCTGCCGGCCTGCCCTTCTCCGTAGGAGAACGCAGGGCCTCGAGGCAACGATTCCTGCTTTCGATTTGCCGGTCACAAGCTCTTTGCGAGAGTCGGACCACCAGCGAGACGTACTGTCGAGCTCTGATATAAGCCTTAGATAAATCACCACGGACGGACCACGTTTTCTGATACGGACCAGACCAGCGCACCTCGGTGGAGGAGCCGCTGCAACAAACCGCACCCAATTCGCTCTACGGGGAAAGGCAGGCGAGCGTTTTCCGCAAGCCCGCGCTATCGCTCCGCCTGGCGGGACTGAGATCGCTTTACGAACACTGGTTGAAATTGAGTCGCTGCGGCGAGACAACTACCCCAGATCGTGATGGATCTGTCACTTCATCCCTGATTGATAGTATCAACTGTAATAAAACAACACAAAAAAAAAACATCTGCTGTTTGAAACAGTGCTCTCCAAAAGAAGTAAAATCCACAACAGCAGAATAAGGTAGGGGCACATGTGCTGTCGGGGCTTGAAAGGGGTAGCTAAGAATAGTAGTATTGTAACATGTCAGGCATGTTGTAGGAAACGCAGACTATATAAAGGATCGCGATGTGGACCAGACGCGGGACTCAGTCAATATGTTTCACTTGACTCTGATGTTTCACTCCCCTCCCAGAAATCTAGCTAAAGCCGCAGACTCAAGTCGTTCATGAACATAAAAAGAAGAAGACTGAAGTAGGATTGAAGTTCATATAACTTAGCCACATTGCTTTGACACTTATGTAGAAATCTCTAGGTGATGTTTGTATGCGGAAGTTAGTTGTTCTCCATATTTGTTCCACGATTCTTCTGTCGCGACTTTGATGACTCGTTTTGCACTTAGTCATGCTATTTGAAAAGTAAGATCTTATTGACGCGTCTTGGACATTGGTCATATATTGTAGATCTTCTTGATCTTGACCGTGATGACCTGTTCATCAGCTTAGCTGCGGGTCCAAACCTTGTCTCCAATAGACCCTGTCTTGGGCCACAGAAGTCCAGTGCGTTGAAAGTGCTCCTCTAGAGGTATTTCGGATGTTGCAGAGTACAGCAAGGGTGTCTGACCAATCCATTGGAGGTCTTCCTCGCGGTCTCTTCTTATCTCAGGGGTACAAGACTGCTGTCGATGTGCTCCATCGACCATCGTTTCGTAGCAACATGTGACCTGCCCATCTAAGTTTTGCCTTGTCTGCATAAATTACTGCATCCTTCCTATGGGACAATCGTTTTATGTCAGAATTATTAAGAGCTTGCATATGTTGGTTTTCGGAGAGTGATTCCGATCAAGCGTCTCTCAAGGGAGGTCTGAGTCACTCACAATTTGTCCTCTGGTGATTTTGTTAGTGTCCACGTCTCGGCACTGTATCACATCGCAGGGAATACAGTGGAATTGAAGAGTGAGGTTCGTAAGGCCTGGTCATGACAACCGTCCAGGCCCGTGTTAATAGACAAGAAGGCTGCCCAACCTGCTCGGCGACATCTTGTCAGTTCAGGTTCCAGGTTATTCTCCATATTGAGAAGACATCCAAAATAGATGTACTCGTTGACATCCTCTAATCGTACCTCGCCAAGGAAGACTGCATCACAAGTGGCTAAGCGATTGTACAATACCTTGGTCTTCGAGTCATTCATCTCCAGTCCCGCTTTCTTGTCCTCTCCATTGAGTAGATCCATCATTTGGTTGGCTTCTGCTGCGGACTCTGTGATGAGCACTATGTCATCGGCAAATCGAAGGTGATTGAGGCGTCTGTCGTCAATAAGGATGCCAAAGGTGATTGAGGCGTCTGTCGTCAATAAGGATACCAAAGGTGATTGAGGTGTCTCTCGTCAATAAGGATACCGAAGGTGATTGAGGCGTCTGTCGTCAATAAGGATACCAAAGGTGATTGAGGTGTCTGCCGTCAATAAGGATACCAAAGGTGATTGAGGTGTCTACCGTCAATAAGGATACCAAAGGTGATTGAGGTGTCTATCGTCAATAAGGATACCAAAGGTGATTGAGGTGTCTGTCGTCAATAAGGATGTCAACGGTGATTGAGGTGTCTACCGTCAATAAGGATGTCAAAGGTGTCCTAGTTGCATAGGCTAATGACTGATTCCAAACATGCAGTGAAGAGATAGGATCGTCCTTTTGAATTGATACAACAATTGGCGTTGGATTGGACGAAATGTTGTAATGCAGTTGGTATAACTGTTGGTGACAACTCTGATGTCGCCAGGATATACGCCTTGTTCCAACAGTGAACGCCAGTGAACAAAATGTGGTTCTACCGAATCAAAAGCCTTTTTATAGTTGATGAAGGTGAATATCAAGGGCGTGTGGAGCCTTCGGGCTTGTATTGTAGAAGTGCTATTTATTCTGAACTGATTTCCTAATTTCAGAATTCCACATGGCTGTTTGTTTATTTTCTATGCACTGCGATAATGAAGTTTTGCTTCCACATTTCTTGTTGTGTGCATTCGCCATGGATCTTTAAAAGGCGATCCATTCACTGGTTCGTGTCGCCATTATCTCTAAAGAGTGTCTTAGAAAGCGTTGTTTATTTCATGATAAATTAATTTTTTAAATAACTTCATCTTCTAATTTCGTTTACATTTGTGACGATTTAGTTAAATTGTTTTTCTCTGTTCTTACCTTTCCTACTTGATATTGTTTGTGTCATTGCTATTAGTTGATCATCAGTATCTAAACAGATGCTGGGGATTAGTCTTCAATGTGTTATTTGTCTTCTTTGTCGTTGTCTTGTTAGGGTGTAATCAATTTATGATGTTATATTCGGGTTGTTTGACCTATCTCATGTTTCATATAACTGTTTTGGTTTCAGAAGTTGCTGTTTGTTATTATTCGACCATACTCAGTAAATAAACGTGTCATCTCTTCCCCGTTACCATTCCCATCCAATCCGGCGGCACGGATCCTTCCTTAGCAATAGATCCCGTGATGATCTGTTTTCTCTTGTTCGCCCAATGTAATCGCCCAATGTAATCGCTGAATGTAAAAGCCCAATGCAATCGCCCAATGTAATTACCCAATGTAATCGCCCAATGTAATCGCCCAATGTAATCGCCCAATGTAAAAGCCCAATGTAATAGCCCAATGTAATCGTCCAATGTAGTCGCCCATTTAGAAAAGTTCATCTCTGTAATGTACCCTATTGACAACGCCTGAAAGACACTCAAAGAATACACATCTGTCTTCTTCATTGTGGTGTTAATTGCGAGGGGTGTAGACCTGGATTATTGTTGTCATTGTTAATCTCTCCACTATTTGTAGGCGTATTAATCTTTCAATGGTGTATTGTGTTTCTATAATGGACTTTGTTTTCTCTGGATGTACAAGAAAACCCACACCCTGTTCAATTATTTCCTGTGTATCTTACAGCACTCATACTAGTACACAGTTTTCATAGGTCTCCTGGATGATGTCCCGTTTGTATTTGATCTGTTACACAGAAAATGTATATCTTCGTTTGTCTTACCCATAAATTATATACGCTCTGGCTCATTTCCACCAAGTGCACTAAGATTTGGTGTCACTATTTTAGGTGCGTGCTCAGTGCGTTTATTCCAGTCCGGTCAAGCTTCTTTGATGTCTTATATTAGTAGTATACTGCATACCCATTTGTATCTCAGTCGGCAGTGAGCTGGCTTACTAGACTAGGATTACAACGTTCGAAGGTTCGAGTTCACGGACAGACAGAAAAAAATCAGAGACGTGGTTCTGGCCTGGTATGACCGATCCTCCAGTCGACCCAGCTGTAAATGGGTACCTGGCGTTTGAGTTGGGGAAAATAAACACAGCAAGAAAGGGAACTGGCCACCCCATCTCACATAGGCTGCGGCTTAGTCATGACAAGTTATCTTCATGCCCAACGGCAATTATTGCCATGGGACTGACCTTGACCTTTATGCCAGTCACAGAAACAGGGCAACCTCCAGCGACATTCGTGTGTACACCCTTACCTGGCCCTGTGTCTATCGGAGGGAAACAATATAAATCCAGACAGTAACCCGCTACTAGAGTGGTAAACAATATCAATCTAGACAGTCACCCGCTACTAGAGTGGTATCATAGTTGACCAACATAACCTTTCAAGTCTCTCGTAAAAAAAGACCAAGGAAGGTTGTGCATGGGGCTAGCAACCTCGTCATGTAGGAAACAATCAATGCAAGTACTTTGATACATGATTCTTGTCAAATGGAAAAATACAGCAGCGGTTCTTTGCTTCACTCGGATTGAAATAGCGAGTCATCAATTATTATGAGTAGACTTCGACTGCAAAGACAAGTGACTTTTATTCCTCAGTCGTGTAATCCTCCCGTCGACCTTATCAACAAGAATAAACGCTGTGATAATAGCTGAAGATATATAACTCCCAGGCCGGAAAATATACAGACACCAATACAGGATTGTGGTTTTTACTTAAACGTCGAAGCGACAAGGCCCTAAATTCAAACATTAGAGTGATGGTTCGCGTGTAATCTTAAATTTCCAGGTCATGTCACAGTTTTGAGGGCCCACAACAACCCAGACAAAAAAAAAATAGAAGTAAAAATCGGCCCATTAGCTGCCGGTGTCAGCTACAGGAGACACGCCCATTTTCCTCATTCTTCATCTTCATCGATACACTTTGCAAACCACATCCACAACAGATACAAGATACGACCAATGGCAGGACGGAACAGCAAATACGCGAGCGGCGTCGAAGAAAACTTTTTCACGAGACTGAGCAGACGAGGGCTATCTTTTTTAAATCGATACATGGACGAGTACAGGAGACTACAGAAGGCGGGCAACACTTGGGCGGAGTCTAGAGGTGTGACAATGTCACAATCACAAAAGACGGAGGTGTGCAAAGACCTGCCCCCCACCAAAGCCCTACCCTCCACGTTTTCCCTCAGTGTTTACTTTGTTTTGTGGAAGAGTTTAATAATGTTGTCTTTCCTCGCGCTATCTCATTCAGTTGTCTTTGGTCTCTGGTTATCGTACTTGTAGGAGTTTGGTACTGCCAGCTATTTCAACTAAATGACATTGCCTGTTTATCTGGAATTGTGCACAATACAACAAGCTTCAATTTAACAGAGCGCTTCAGATTTACCGTACTTAAGGGATTCAATTTTGACAGCAGACAGGTTTGAGAAATATCTGAGTGTTGTCGTTGATTGCACTAGAGCCAAAGTGAACACTAATTCTAGAATCAGATAAGACAAAGCTGTTCCCGTACCAAACAAATCAACACGTTTGGTTTACTGTGAGATTCTACCGTGACAGGGATAACTGACAAATAGTCGTTGCAACCTTGTGCCGTATGGGAAATAATAAGCTGCACGAAAGTAACATTAATAATATGACTATCAGAGAAAAATACGAAATGACAGTCTAAGCAAGCTTTACGTCTTGAGCACCTTGGACTAATGCTTTAGCAATATTGTTGTTCAGGGAAGGAGCATTCTGCGTGATTTTTGTCGCCGTGTTTCAGCACATGTCACTCTCAGATAGAACGTATATTTTGTGACGACGAGAGGAGCAAGGGACTGTAAACTTTAGATTCAGTTGTGTTCCCAGTGTTCATTTGCTTTAACTTCTGTCTGAAAGTGACCATGTCATCTTCAGACGAAGAGAAAAGTCATCCTGATGGAGCTATTGGACAGCAAGGAGGTAACTTGGACGGCTCAGGCGGGGCGCTTTTCATCAGAGCATCAGACCGATACCCAAGGACCCCGAAATGTGCCAGATGTCGTAATCACGGAGTTGTGTCTGCATTGAAGGGGCATAAGAGATATTGCAGATGGAGAGATTGTGTGTGCGCCAAATGCACGCTTATTGCAGAGAGGCAGAGAGTAATGGCTGCACAAGTTGCACTTCGGAGACAACAGGCGCAAGAGGAGAACGAGGCTCGTGAGTTAGGTCTTCTCTATGGACCAAACGGGCTATTGCAAATGAATCCTGAAACAGTGGATTTCTTTCCTGAAGCTAAGAGTTACCTGCAGCAACACAAAAACGTCAAAGTTGATAGTTCTGTTAGCGGATCAATGGAGGACAAGCCTGGCACTTCTGAAGGTGGCGTATTGACACCGTCACATGTACAGAAACAAACTCACACAGAAAACAACCAAAGGGCAGACGAAGGGTCAAGGTCGCCCCACCGCTCTGGCAGATGTCATTCCGAAGACCCGCTTGAATCTAGAGGTAAGTACACGATTGATCAAAGTTGCTCAAGTGTGCATTGACATACAAATGTGCTTTGTTGATATATATTTTGTTTATAAGGACACACAGTTGGGTTGCTAATTTGCCACATTTTTAAATTGTAGTTTGAAGGACTTCTGTATGTTACAAATGTACATGTAACATATATTTTTCTTCTAAACAACTTTTTTTTAATGGCCTATTTTTAACACTATAGTTTCCAAGAAGTGTCGTCCCAAACCATAAAATGAAATAAACAGCAAGAAACTAGTGTGCTTAGCTTTCGAGTATACTGCAAACTTAATGGGGACATTGACATTGGCAAGAACTAAAGTTTACACTCAGCAGGTAAAACCGGCCTCATTGTCACACAGTTTACACCCAGCAGGTAAACCGTCCTCATTGTCACACAGTTTACACCCAGCAGAATGAAACATTGCCAGCATTGGCGATTGCCCTTCTCGACTTCCTAAGATTCGCTAGCATCATGACCGGAACGGGTTGTTCACAATCGATGTGTCTCACTTTTTTATTTCACCTGTTGTTTAAGATTTAACTTCAGCCATTCGTCTGTTGTTCTTTCTGTTTTTCCTGTTTTTCTTCTATATCTTCTTTCTCTTCTTCGTGATTAAATAATTTTTTGAAGCGTAAAATAGTAAGCTGGGTGCGATATCTTCACCTATCGGACAAGCACATCCCATGCTCTGATAAGTATTTCTTTCCTCGTTGACTCTACTCAATTTTGACATACCTCCAAGCGTTGATGGTCGGAAACTCCTATTAGCAAGACCTCGTCAAATGGCATCCTAACAGTAGGAAGATCATAAACTGACCTTCTCCTGCCAAAAGTTATGACAGTCACGCTGAAAAAAGGACAGAAGCCGGGCTTCTGCTGTCAGAGACTAGATCAATTCTACTGCAAGAAGATCATGAGCTGGCCTGCTTATGTTATATACTAAGACACTTCCGATACAAGAAGATTATAAGCTGACTTTCTCCTGTAATAGACTAGGACACTTCCGATACAAGAAGATAAGCTGACCATCTCTTGTAATAGACTAGGACACTTCCGAAACAAGAAGATGATAAGCTGAGCTTCTCTTGTAATAGACTAGGACACTTCCGATACAAGAAGATGATAAGCTGACCTTCTCTTGTAATAGACTAGGACACTTCCGAAACAAGAAGATGATAAGCTGAGCTTCTCTTGTAATAGACTAGGACACTTCCGATACAAGAAGATGATAAGCTGACTTTCTCCTGTAATAGACTAGGACACTTCCGATACAAGAAGATGATAAGCTGACCTTCTCCTGTAATAGACTAGGACACGTCCGATACAAGAAAATGATAAGCTGACCTTCTCCTGCATTATAG
This sequence comes from Ariolimax columbianus, assembly GCA_036924085.1. Lineage (NCBI taxonomy): Eukaryota > Metazoa > Mollusca > Gastropoda > Stylommatophora > Arionidae > Ariolimax > Ariolimax columbianus. The sequence continues at coordinate 72,020,767 of JAVGWX010000008.1, read as the reverse complement.
ACTAGGACACTTCCGATAGAAGAAGACAATAAGCTGACCTTCTGTAATATACTAGGACAATTCGGATACAGGAAGATGATAAGCTGACCTTCTCCTATAATAGACTAGGATACTTCCGATACAAGAAGACAATAAGCTGACCTTCTATAATAGACTAGGACACGTCCGATACAAGAAGGCCATAAGCTGACCTTCTGAAATAGACTAAGACACGTCCGATACAAGAAGATGATAAGCTGACCTTCTCTTGTAATAGACTAGGACACTTCCGATACAAGAAGATGATAAGCTGACCTTCTCCTGTAATAGACTAGGACACGTCCAATACAAGAAGACCATAAGCTGTCCTTCTCATGTAATAGACTAGAACACTTCCGATACAAGAAGACAATAAGCTGACCTTCTGTAATATACTAGAACAATTCGGATACAGGAAGATGATAAGCTGACCTTCTCCTATAATAGACTAGGATACTTCCGATACAAGAAGACAATAAGCTGACCTTCTATAATAGACTAGGACACGTCCGATACAAGAAGGCCATAAGCTGACCTTCTGTAATAGACTAAGACACGTCCGATACAAGAAGATAATAAGCTGAGCTTCTGCCCGAAGTCACTGGTATTGCCATAGATATAGTCTAGGAGTAGTACTGGTGATGGCCATATGTGCTGTCTCTGTTGGTCGTCTGTAGAACACATTTGTAGCAGAAATTCAGTAGACATTATATTAGTGTCGCAGACACATTTATGGGTCTCTGCCATTTTTAGTTTGTTGAATAGATGATGTCGAAATTTGCTGTGACATGTAATACGACATATACAGAGAAAATGGTTGCCTGTGGATTTCTACAGTTTGATGGTTGACTATCCGTTCTTGGCCAAGTAAAGCATTCCTACCACCACATCTGGCCTCATCACAGGGAGCCTATATAAGGACACTTCCAGTGGCTATTTCATGGTTAAGATTAGTTTCTTACCTCGTATCGTCTCATGAAAAATTGGTTCTTCTTGCCCCAGTGTTGTATCTGAATCTTACTTGTACATGTTTTTGTACACTTTTTCGCTTACTGACGTTTGCATCCAATAGAGCCGTTGCAGTTAATGGACATGGGGAGATAATACTGACTTCATCACAATCATCGTCATGTATCCACTTGTGTAGGTAGATGCCGTGAGGAGGTGTAGTATTCTTTCGTTTTTCAGATGTGTCGCCGATGTTGCTATTATTCCGTGCTTCTTCAGTGTCCTAGTGACACCGTCTATCAATCTTTTTCTTGGCCTCTCTCATGCTCTGCAGCCCCGATGCTTGGTGTTGTAGATCCGTGCAGCTGGTAACTTTGGTTGCATTCTTGTCAGGTGTCCAAACCATATTATTCTGTCTCTCCATGTATTCCATGCATGTTGCATTTCTTGTACCAAACACGGTCGTGTTGGTTGTTGATAACCAGTTTTTATTGCATGATTTCTCTTTTCTACCACGCGGACTTCCGTTTGCTCTATTGCCGTATCTATATCAAGTAAGCGTGCTGTGACAGTTGGCCAGGTTACATCCTCACACGATGACCGAACTATCGTATTCTCTGTTGAAATAAATTCAGCACAATGTGTAGTTATCACCTTATTTCAAATGCCATCGTTTACAGAGGGACGAAGTGGCTTAGTGGTTAAGTGGCACGGCTCATAAGCCGAAGGTGCTCGGTTCGAACCCCATCACAGCACCGGCCGTTACCCCGGGGAAGCAAACCCTTAGAAAATGCATGCTGAAATCGGATGCACTGGGCCGACAGGCGCAAAATAAAAACCACAGTGCAACCAACACCGCCTTGAGGATTAGAGAAATAAGGCGAACTTAAAGAAAAAAAACCAACAAAAAACCCATCGTTTAGTATTAACCTTTTCTGGTGACAACAATGACTTTTCTTAAAACGGGAGAAAATAATACCATATTATTCATAGACTGGCAACATTTTAGTCGATGCTAAACGAATGTATTATATTTTAGTGGAAGTGATAGAAGAAAACCGAAACTATGAGGACCAGCAGAACATCTAGGCCACATAACGTGTGTTAATTATATTGGACAGTATTTTTTTGGCAGACACTAGAATCGACAGGGAAATCGAGTTTTGGTGTCAGAGAGCATCTGCGTTGACTTGTCAGCTGCAACCACTGTTTAGGCACCTAAGCATTAGTTTGCCAATAAAACAATAGCTGATAAACAGTATATTTATGCCGACTAAGTGCTACCAGTGCCAAACATGGTACTGTTTTCAAGGTACATGTCCGAGTCCTCTGACAGCATAATTACTGCAAGTGAGATGAAGTGTTTAAGGAAGGTCATCGGTGTTACCAGAAAATACAGAATACGAACTGACGAGAATCACAGTATGAGAATGCGCCCTCATCAACTTCCACTGATGACTTACACTGCTGGTAGATCTATCTCGAAGCAGGTACCAATAACATTAGAATGATTGTGCAGCGACATGAGCTCACATTGAGCAACGCAACGCACTTTGTGCAGGACTGACGACTTAAGCTTCCCACGCAAGTAGAGAGAAAACTAGTTAACTAATACAAGAGCTCCGTTTTGTTTAAAGGTAGTTCATATCAAATATGTTTGATCTTTAGGGTTAGTTTTTCGCTCACCTTATTAATATTGTAAGCTCGTAAAGGGGTGGCCATTATACTGTATTTTGCGCTTAATAGTCCAGTGAATTACATCCGACTTCAGCACCCATTTTATATTAAATTATTCCAATGGGGATACGACAGTGTTATTTTAAAAATCCAAGACCGACAAGGAAGGGTTGGGAGCCGTGCTACTAAATGCGTCGAAACGTCTTTACCCTGCCCTCGTCAACTGAGTTTCGGAAAAGCGTTCATATTATTTTGTGTCTGGTCTTAATACGTCCAGATCTGAACCTGGTACAATAGGATTGTAAGCAAAGCTGACAACCTCTAGGCTACACGCTTTCCTATCTATCTATAAATGGGTACATGGCTTGTAGTTAAAACATTGCGGGCTTGTACAATGTTCTTCTTCTTCTTCTACGTTGGTCCTGAAAAAGGCCGTTGTGTGGTAGTTAACAGCGAGGTTGTGACATGCACGTCTTCCGGCCTCACCCACCCAGTTTCAGCTGACTTTCTTGTGTACCTGATTTGCCTTCGTTCCCACTGCGATCCCTCTTCTCTTACTCAGACTGCACCAGGACAGCCTGTTTCCAGGACCATCATTCGGAATCGGAATAGCCACCTTGGTGGTCTGGGGTTTGCTGACCCTGATGAAAGCAGCTATCTATGAGCCACTGGCTGCTGTCAGCTCATTCACTGCGCTGCATCTTTGATCCTGTCTTATACACTAAAGTCTCTAACATTTCTTCCTCGATAGCAGTGTCAGTAATAACTTTACCTATTTGTTTAACTTCTCATACAAAAAAGACATGGTATTTATTTACTCATTTATTCGACAATTTATCTTCGGTTTCTATACTCAAATTTACACCGTAGACGTTCACAAGACCGGTTCATATATATATATATATATATATATTAAAGTTGAGAATTCCATATCCTGCAAAAAAAAAAAAAAAGATAACGTGAAACTTAAAGGTGCACAAAGACAGCTTATGGAAATAATCAGGATACTGTAGAAAAATGGACAGTGAAGGGCGAAGAGACAACAAATATTTGACAGCTTGAAGGAATGGCATGGGAGAATGGCATGGGAGAATGGCATAGATAAACAACACACGTTGTACGAGGAAATGAGGATCCACATCATAACACCAACCGAAATGCCACTTGATGTTGGTGACTGTTTTATATATGTATATATATATATATATATATATATATATATATATATATATATATATATATATATATATATATATATATGGTTGGTAGTTTGGTTATTTATCCAGCAGCCTGTGGGCTTCTACCCTTTGATCCAATGCTATGTAGTAGTATCTGCAAGTCCTTGAAAGCAATTGTTTAGTTCCGTCCAAAGTGTTCCATTTGTCTGGCCTTCGAGGAAGACGCTCTTTCCTAATACCTTCAAGCACCAGACATTAAAAAAGATGGTGCTCAACATAGCGTGCTTGCAATCAGCAGGAATTGGAGTATGTTCTAGTTTGATTCTGTGACTGATAAGTTGAATGTGTTGAGTGTGAAGTTGGAACTTGGTGCTTTCATCTCTCTTTTATGATGAGGTTGATGTTGTCTTTAGGAAATGGGTTGACCGTATGTTTGTAGATTTCTCTCCCAGTATTCCCCATTGTCCATCTATCTATCTATTCAGCATATATATATATATATATATATATATATATATATATATATATATATATATATATATATATATGCATATGTATGTGGCTCTCGATGTGTATGTAAACGTATTGGTATGTGTTAATGCAAATACGCATGTCTTTAATTACCGCTCCGCATGAACACTAGATTGTGCCATTCTTTAAGTATCCTTTTAGATAATTTCATATTCTATTTATGTGTTTTCTTCTTCTTTTGGTATATAATATTTTCGTTCATGATGTGTTAGCTCATATTTGTGTTGTCTGTTGTTCTTTAAGTAGATCTTTTGGTAGTAACGTTCGTTTGCTTCTTCTTTCCGTCTGTCAGTCATATCTATTCATGTTTTTGTAGACTTGCCAGGAAGAATCGGTGAGTGACTGGCAAACGAGAAAGTAAAATAAATCGCTAACTTTTCAGACTCAGGGCATTGTAGATTCTACTTCTCGAACAGGTCAAGATCATATCGAGTGGGAGTAGCATTCGGATTTAAAATAAAGAATAGAATTCAGCACCATTTACATGTTTTGTGTTTCTGTTATCACTGCACACTAGGCAGACCCATAGATGGCCATTAGTTCTCAGAACATAGCGAGAAGTGTAGATTATAATGTTTCCAGTAGCTTGCTGGTTGCATATATTTCTGCTCTGTACTCTCAGGCGTGCTTATCTGCTGGACATAAGTATAATCCAAAACTCTGCAATATGTGGACTGTCGGTTCATCATTTACAGTGTCATCCTCCAACAGGCGGTCTTTGATCAACTTCAGAAGGTCATCTCTATCCGTTTCCAGTCCCCGTTTCGGACACCTTTGAGACCAGGATACGAGCTTTTTTATTCCTGCAAACCCCAGCATGACCTTGACAGTAGTTCATAACGAGATCATAACGGTTTGAGGTCACCATGTCTGCCGTTATGTATGGATAATCAGAAATGATGACCCCCTATATGAATAAGTATCAGAGATGAAATATAAACGAGATGTGAATACATCAATGCATAATTGCTTTCATTGACAGGGGTGGAGTGGAGGGCAAGCTCTTTCTAATCCAATGACCACAGTGGGTGCGTTTCATGTAACGTCTGTCAGAAATGTCCATCTCTTGGAATCCATGTGACCCTTATGTATTTACTAACACGTGAAGATGAAACTGGCGAGCATGTGACGCCCTAAAACCATACGGATGCTACGGCTACATGAGACTATCGACTATGGAAAGGTAGCTCGTATAGAAGTCAGAAAACTAATTTCAAAACTATCTGAATGGCAGATGAGGTATTGACGTATCAAAGACTACTGATGGATACCTAACAGTCAGCTGTGACTGGTTACCTAAGGGTCACCTGTGACTGGTTTCCTAAGGGTCAGCTGTGACTGGTTACCTAAGGGTCAGCTGTGACTGGTTTCCTACGGGTCAGCTGTGACTGGTTACCTAAGGGTCATCTGTGACTGGTTACCTTAGGGACAGCTGTGACTAGTTACCTAAGGGTCAGCTGTGACTGGTTACCTAAGAGTCAGCTGTAACTGCTTACCTACCATATAGTTGGAGTCAGCTGTGACTGATTACCTAAGGGCCAGCTGTGACTGGTTACCTAAGGGCCAGCTGTGACTGGTTACCTAAAGGCCAGCTGTGACTGGTTACCTAAGAGTCAACTGTAACTGGTTACCTATCATATAGTTGGAGTCAGCTGTGACTGGTTACCTAACGATCAGCTGTGACTGGTTACCTAACGGTCAGCTATGACCGATTACCTAATGGTCAACTGTGACTGGTTACCTAACGGTCAGCTGTGACTGGTTACCTAACGGTCAGCTATGACTAGTTACCAACTGGTTAGGAAAAACAAGATCGAGCTGAACGGGACCGGTCCGATCATATAAAAATGGCATCGGAATTAGTCCTTTCCAAGTTTCCAACACTTCGATCATTATCACAGCACGTATAATGGAACTTACCTTTACTGTTGACTTTTTGCGCGGTCTACAATCCTATGATTTGCAGTCCTATCCTGAATGCTAAAATACAGCAAAGGCAGTGGCTTCAGCTCTCTTGTCTCTTTAGTTAATCCAGCTGTAAATGGGTAATTTCTAAATAGTAACCTGACTTAAGGTTAAAGAAAGAACCGCAACGAAGAAGTGAGCTGATCATCCCACCGCACTCAAGTTGCTGCTTAGGGAAGAAACGTCTTCCACTATTCATCCCTGACAGCAGTGCCAGCTGTGGGACTAACAGGGAAATTAAGAAAGAAATCATTTGTTAGGTTATTGACGTTTCTAGACCTGTATGGCGACTACTTATATATGCCCCGCACCCTTTGATAACATAGATATGAAAGTCAAAGGTGGTACAAAAACGAAGAATGCCGTCGAAGATGAAATATTGCAGATAAGATTTGACGTGTCTGAGTTATGTTTCCTTGGACGTTCGTTCTCGAAAGGACGCTGTGTCGTAGCATTTTTGGAACCAGGTTGCCTTTCCTCTTTGAGCTCTGTTCTTTCAGCAAGGCTGCGTGGGTGCCGTCTGTTTTTGGGGTCTCCAGTAAGAGGTAAAATAGGAGTTGGCCAGCTATGAATGTCTCACCCTGATACAAGCAGCCAGTTATGTGTTTCTGGATTCTGTCAGCTCATTCTTCTTCTTCTTCCTCTTCTTCTCGTCGTCGTCTTCTTCTTCTTCTGATGCTTCGTTGTCTACTTCGTCCTTTTCTTCTTACTCTTCTCTTTTCTTCTTTCTCGTCTTCTTCTACGTATTTGTCATTTGTCTTGAAAAGGACGTCGTGATATCGCGTCTTTGTCTACAGCGAGTTTGCGATATATGTGTCGTTCCGTCCGACACATCCGTTTTCAGCATGTCATTTTAGGGTGCCTATTTTCTTAACCAGAATACACTAGCGCAGCCTGTATTCAGTACCGCCAATTGAAGGGGAATAAGTCTAAGCGTTGTTTTATATGAGGTAACCAGTTCCTGGTGACCTCCCGGTATGATTTACATGCCCCTTAGTGTCCATTAAGTGTCTATGTCTCCGTTTCTGCCTTCTCTATCTCTCGTCACTTCTTTCTCTCTTGCCCCTCTCTCTCTCTCTCGTTCTCTCTCTCGCTCTCTCTTTCGCTCTCTCTCTCGATCAGCTTTTACTTCTCCTAATTCCTACCGCTCTACTTCTCCCTATCTCTATTTTATCCTGTTCTTTATCCCTCTCTTGATCTATACATCTCTGTCTTCCGGCCTCTGCTTATTCCCTGTCAATCGCCTTCTCCTCTTCCTTCATCCCATTTCTACTTGTGTCTAACATCTCACGCCTCCTGTCTCTCCCTACCTTGCTCTCTGTCTCTCTTTCATTCTATGTGCTAACCTCCTTTCCTTGATTTCTTTACCTCCGCATGCCTGTCTCTCCGCCTGCCTGTTTCTCCGCTTATTCTATCTCATCTCATCCTCTTCTCCGTCTCCCCATCTCCGTCGCTACCCGACTCCTTCTCTCTACCCAGTTAATTGTGGACTATTCACGCATTATGCCTGCACAGTAAAGTATGAATCGTCACATATTGTTCCAACAAACAAGCAATCTGCCCTTTAGCAAAGCCATCTCCCGCATAAGATTAGGTCTCACTTTCATACACAACCAAGGAAATGTATAAACCCTTATAAAAACATGTATATCCAATAAAACTGTCAAGATACACCCGACGGTTTGTCAATACGGTTTATGACAGCCGACATATTCTGTTGATTATGTAGAACTATATTGCTATTCTATTCATCATCCATTCAGACTTCCTATAATTTTTGCTTCCCGAAATATAGCTCTTTCAAATTCATATATGAAATGCAATGTAGCGTAAACTAAATCGGAAATTCAATAAGGCGAATCGTCACAAAGAAGACGTTACATTGAATAGGTGGGTTCAAGCTGAAATAATGTGTCACACAGCTCGTAGTTACTTTCTCTCGTTCAGAATAGTTACTCTATCTTTTAAGTTCAATAGAAGACACTGCTGTCATGGATGGGCTGTTAGTAACGTCACTGTACTTGGACCTAGCTTTAGATGAAGTGGGGTTACACACAGTTCCATTCCTCACTGCTCTTTCTTCTCCAGCAGTAAGTCAGGTTCCCATTTACAGCTGCCGGACGTAGCGAGTTGATGATGGGGATCGAACCCGTTACCTATGTGGAAAGAAGCAAGCACACTGCCACACTCCCACTCAAACGTTCTCCAGAATGTAACATTCTCCAAAAGCTAAATCAGCAGTTCCTATACAAGGACCTATAAATCAGTCCGTATGACCAGACCTACAAAGCAGTCTTTATGACCGGACCTAAAGAGCGGTCCTTATGACATGACCTACAGAGCAGTCCTCGTGACCGGGTCTTTAAAGGTGTCGCTTAAAGCTACTCGCCCAGTGCTCTGCACTGTTGACGACTGTTCTCTGTTGACGAGTTTACGATGGCTCTTTATATATTCAGAGACATACTACATGCAAATAAGGTCTATTTGATAATCCCTGCTGTAGTGCATGTTAACAAATAATTGAATGTCATTGTTGATCCCCACTTCGTTGACAAGGCTGCTGTAATTTAACCTGTTTCTAGGGCACAGCACGGAAAAAGGTATTGTCACTATGTTGCATCTGACCCAAACGATATCCTTGACACCGGTCTTTACTTCGTAGAAGTGTAATTTAGTTTCATTTGAAATTGTACGAAACTCAAAATATGCGGTAGGTTTTCTTTTATTCCCGCGGCAAATAATCTATTGACGTTTGTATTGTCTCTCAGTTTTAGAATTATTATTTGAAAAATTAAGTAATTTTGTTTTTGAAAAATATGTATCATCATATTAATGTTCAAATTTGCCAAGGAGCCGTTGTCTTGCTGATTTGTGTGTGTGTGTGTGTGTGTGTGTGCACTTCAACCCCCCAAAACACGTTTATGACAAGCTTTAGATGGTCATATATTACTCTGTGCGACAAAGCTCTCCGTAAATTATATGGCAATTATGGTTCAAAATTTGTTGACTTTTCGTTTACCTTTTTAATATTTGCTCATGCACCCCTCCGCCTGCCAAAAGACGTTTTTAAAATAAAGGACAGGCTAACTAAACGCCGAATTCTGTTGATATTTATCAGTAGGGTAAAGTTGATAAGTGAATGGGGTTTGCTCCAACAGTCGGGCAACTACTACAAACAGTACCCCAGTGCTAATCGGAATATAAATAATATGGCCACTGTCACATGTCACTGAGGAAAGCTGTGCATGATGCTAGCGATCCTATATCTTCCCTGTTTTGCCTTTTGGACTTAGTGGTAGTAAATGTGTGTGTGATTTCTTTTCTGCGTTGTTTCTACTTGGGATAATTACACTCCTGGTTCTCAAACAGAAAAGCTATACCTACTGCCAGGTAGCCGAAGACTTTATAGCACCGGCCATAACGAGTGCATATGTAGTATGTTTCCGACCATAAGGAGTGTATATGTAGTATGTTTCCGGCCATAAGGAGTGTATATGTAGTATGTTTCCGGCCATTAGGAGTGTATATGAAGTATGTTTCCGGCCATAAGGAGTGTATATGTAGTATGCTCTTTTACTTTGCGATGTTTACTTCCTGTGGCTTAAAGGGGCTTGAGAACAGGTAGAATGTGTATTGGGTTGGAATTTCATAACTTTTTAGAATTTTGCCTGGAGAGCGGATAACAGCTACACTTATCGATGTTCATCTTGTAATGGTTCTTGTATGTTCATAGCGGGAACACGGGATAGTCAATCTACAATATGTATGTATGTATGTATGTATGTATGTATGTATGTATGTATGTATGTATGCATACATGTATGTATGTATGTATGTATGTATGTATGTGGGTGTAGATGTATGTATGTATGTATGCGTGTCATTGTATACCTCTGAAGCTGAATCTGTATGTATCTCTCTGTGTACAGAAGTGTGTCTGTTTTGTTGTGTCTGAATGTCGGTGCATGTGGGTGTGTCTATACATGAAGACTTGTATACCATTATATTATCGTGCTGACCCAATTCATTCCCGATATTCTCTGTAAATGACTATTATAACAGATCGACTCTTCTATGTGAACACAAAAGAAAACAGAGAAAAATAAATCTGCATAGTACTTCGTTTATACATAAAGAACACAACGGTGGATCTGATACATGAATATATTGCGACGCTTGCGACATCGCTCTCACCTGGGCATCCACAAAACGTCAACTGCTATTGTTATATGTTATGGATGAGAAGAGTACTGGGTGGGCGTAAGTCTAAGCTGTTATCTTTTCAGTTAGTGTATACGAAATACAAAAATAACAAATTGAGAGCGTATACATTTAATCAAGTGTATTGTGTGCTTTTTTTTAGTTCGAGCAGATATGCAGTTGTAAAAGTAAAGTATCCCATAGCATTACTGCCATAGGGGTGTGAGGTGTTAGCGATCTCACATTTCAAAGGATCGGCTATATGAGAGCGGTAGCCATGTCCTCTCCCTCGCTGCTTTTACTTCCCCGACTGAACCGGTACCCATTTAAGGCTGGGTCGACCCGGGAGCCATTGCGGTCTGAAAAAAACATTACCGCCTCAACTGGGGAATGAACCCAGGACCACTCATATGCGAAGCCAGCGCGCTAACCACTGCGCTACGCAGTTGAGAAAGTTGATAATACCAATCTTAATCTCATAAGTGTTACCGTGTTTACCGAACGCACCTGAGCGGTATCCAGAATCGACAGAAGAATTGTTTATTTTTTACATCCCAAGCTTGTTGTGAAAAATAAAGAAAGAAAGTTGTGCATAGGGCAAGAAATTTCTTCCATTAAAAATAATTCTTTACCAAAAACTCGGGTGCAGGCTGCCTTGAATGGAGCCAGCCACAGCGTGAATTGTAGTCCTCTTAGGTCAAATTGATTAACAATACACCGACATACATGTCCTGTGTAGCGAGAATTCGGATCTGGATTTTTTAATTAATAGAGTGAGAGGAGAGATTGTGCTCGATTAGTGCGAGGCTGGCATGACAACAACTTTCAATATGAGGATAGCGATTGAAGAACTCAATGCAGTAAATTCAGTGTCTGTAAAAGAACTCAACAATCAGGATTCTCGTTGTGTCTAATTGATACGATAGTTACAGAAGAGCTGGCTAATGCCCTAGTGAATATCTCGGATAGAATCCTTATACTTTCAAGGGCTCGAACAGATCTATTATCCTATGTAGCGGGCGAGGACGGCGAAACTGTTAGTGACACGGGACTCACAACCAAACTTCACATTATTAGAACAACCAAATCTTTACTCTATTGTCATTTGTCGAAACTTCTTCTTCTTCTTCTTATTCTTCTTCGTACGCTGTCAGACGTCAACCTGTATTTTTTCGAAAAAAGCAGTGGTCATCATGAGGCTGTCGACACTGCCATAGAGCTTGTCTAGTGTTGCCACTGGTGATGGCCACATGTGCTTTCTCTGGTCCTCGTATTTCGGGCAGTTTTGCAGCAGATGTTCAGCGGTCATTTTTTCCAGTACCACAACTGCATTCGTCAGTGCCACCTATCTTCAGTTTATTGAATAGGTGGTACCTCAGTCTGTTGTGGCCTGTGCGGAATCTGAAGACCACGACCTGCTTTCTTCTGTTCAATTGGTAATAGGCATCATTTTTTGTGTAATTTGTCGAAACAACAAAGTCTTTACTCTATTGTAATTTGTCGAAACAATAAAATCTTTACTCTATTGTCATTTATCGAAACAACAAGTTCTTCACCCTATTGTCATTTGTAGAAACAACAAGTTCTTTACCATATTGTCATTTGACGAAACAACAAGTTCTTTATCCTATTGTCATTTGTCGAAACAACATGTTCTTTACCCTATTGTCATTTGTCGAAACAACAAGTTCTTTATCATATTGTCATTTGTCGAAACAACAAGTTCTTTACCCTATTGTCATTTGTCGAAACAACAAGTTCTTTACCCTATTGTCATTTGTCGAAACAACAAGTTCTTTATCCTATTGTCATTTGTCGAAACAACAAGTTATTTATCCTATTGTCATTTGTCGAAACAACAAGTTCTTTATCCTATTATTGAAACATCAAAGTTGTTATCGAATTGTCGAAAGAACAATGTCTTCACTCTATTGTCAAAACAAGGTCTTTATCCTAGTGGAAGTAAAGTAAGTGAGGAACATATCCTTTGCAGAACTCCGTTTCTGACAACTGCCAACATATTTGTCTGTTAAAAATGCGTGTTGAAGTTGGGATCACTTGACCATTAGGAATAAAATCCAATACAACACATTACAATTTAGGAAATAAACATTGCTGATAGAGTGAAATTCAGTTCATATAGATCTGATCAGGGCCAAGATGTCGATTCTGCATAACCAAACATTATCCATGTTGCAAGATCGTCCTAGCAAGAATTGACCATCATGTTTCTCATCGTCGACTCTGATGTTTGGAAACACCTTTCATCCTCATCTTAATCTTACTCGATGGCACCTAACCGCCTGCCTCGACCTTCCAGGAAGGGCACCATGGTCCAACTCAGGGACCACCGGGACTTTGAAAGTCGTTTAGCGACACCTTTGGACATAGGACATTTTTGCAAAGACATTGTTCTACGTGCTACGTAATACTTTGATTAATATATTATTCCAGCACCCGAGGCTAACATCTTACCTAGAGACCACTTGGACCCCCCCCTATATATTAGTACATATACATTTAGTTGGAATAAATTGATAGTGTTTTATCTATTTAATAGCAATAGAGAATGTTGAGAGATCTTAAAATGAAAGTTGTTTTTTTCTAAACATTCATAATTAAATGCTTAAACGATTCAATCCAAACATAATTCTCAAATGTAACCCCAAAATCTCTCTTTCCCCCCCCCCCCCTCCCCAACCCGGGGAAATATTTCCCACTGGATGAGGATCTCTGAACAATTTCATATCTTTCTTGCAACAAGACGCACTTTGAGAACAGAGGTGGAAAGCCTGATTACTTTACTTGTTTGCATCGAAGCGTACCTGTTACCTGAAGAATAGAGATTGAAAGCGTGGTAACTTCACTTTCTTGCAACAAGGCGCACTTTGAGAACAGAGGTGGAAAGCCTGATTACTTTACTTGTTTGCATCGAAGCGTACCTGTTACCTGAAGAATAGAGATTGAAAGCGTGGTAACTTCACTTTCTTGCAACAAGGCGCACTTTGAGAACAGAGGTGGAAAGCCTGATTACTTTACTTGTTTGCATCGAAGCGTACCTGTTACCTGAAGAATAGAGATTGAAAGCGTGGTAACTTCACTTTCTTGCAACAAGGCGCACTTTGAGAACAGAGGTGGAAAGCCTGATTACTTTACTTGTTTGCATCGAAGCGTACCTGTTACCTGAAGAATAGAGATTGAAAGCGTGGTAACTTCACTTTCTTGCAACAAGGCGCACTTTGAGAACAGAGGTGGAAAGCCTGATTACTTTACTTGTTTGCATCGAAGCGTACCTGTTACCTGAAGAATAGAGATTGAAAGCGTGGTAACTTCACTTTCTTGCAACAAGGCGCACTTTGAGAACAGAGGTGGAAAGCCTGATTACTTTACTTGTTTGCATCGAAGCGTACCTGTTACCTGAAGAATAGAGATTGAAAGCGTGGTAACTTCACTTTCTTGCAACAAGGCGCACTTTGAGAACAGAGGTGGAAAGCCTGATTACTTTACTTGTTTGCATCGAAGCGTACCTTTTACCTGAAGAATAGAGATTGAAAGCGTGGTAACTTCACTTTCTTGCAACAAGGCGCACTTTGAGAACAGAGGTGGAAAGCCTGATTACTTTACTTGTTTGCATCGAAGCGTACCTTTTACCTGAAGAATAGAGATTGAAAGCGTGGTAACTTCACTTTCTTACAACACGACGCATTTATCACCTGGGGAATAGAGATTGAAAGCGTAGTAGCTTCACTTTCTTGCCTCAAGGCACACCAATCAACTGGAGAATAGAGGTGGAAATTCCAATAACTTCAATTTATTGTCTGTTGTCCTTCGTATATTTTTTCTTGAGCGTTTAATATACTTGGTATAGTAATTGTTGGCATCACTTTGTTTACCTACTCGGCAGCGACATTTAGAAAATTGTTTCTTCTGAAACTTTAGTTAACTAATCCAGGTTTTCATACTTCTATAGCGGGATGTAATATTATCCCTTGGCTTCTGATATCTGTATGTGTTAATATCGGTTTGGACTAGTCTTCTTCTAATTTAAACATAACGCAGACGCCCATATTTGTCAAGACTATCGTTAAAGAGAATTGAATGTTGATAACAAAATGTGGATACACCAGCACACGAAATACGAGCTGCCCACCTATTGGACAATCATTTGGCATACAGTCTTTAGTGGGATACAATCAGATTTCGTGTTTCGGTGATACAATCAGATTTCGTGTTTCGGTGATACAATCAGATTTCGAACTGTGGTGATACAATCAGTTTTCAGATACAGTTAAAAATCGCTTTAATAAATGTTCGAGGATAATTTTTCACTTAAGACCGTATCATCGCCGTTTGAAGAATGGCTAAAAAAGGTCCATGTTCACTCCGAAAGTGCGTCTATTAAAAGAACAGTTTACACGGAAAGCATTTTGAGAGAAACATTTCGTTCAAAGAAACCTAGATAATGTTTCCAGATATTACACAGTTTGTAGAAGATATCGCTTTGGACATTTAAAGTGGGACACTCAGAACACAGTCCTGATGGTTGAGATTTTAACTTTATTTCTAATCAGGCACTTCTATCATTCAAATGGTGGTTCCTGTCACCGGCTATCAGTACTGGTTTTGATTAGAGTTTGTGATGTATTTGTTACATAATGCTTTTCCAATGTACTGGGCTAAATGCTTTATTCATTGTAAAAACTAAAACATTTTTGAAAATGTGTTCAGTTTTCTTAACAAAGCCAATTTGCTAATAGCAGATTTGTTAGAAGTCATTTGATTGGTGTAGATACACCTAGCGACAGCTGATAACCATATTGCGCTCGAGCGAGCAACAAAAGACGCCATACGCAAGCAAATCGGGTCTTTCAGTTAGTGAGGCTTGTGACAAAATACAACTGTATCTCTTACAGGATTTATTACCCTATAACAGATAATAGAATGTGTTTGTTATGTGAAGAGATTGTTGATTACTTCAAGACTAGAAAATTAGGGATGACCAATGCTGTTACCTTTTTCAGGAAGACCTGATTCAGTTCCGGGGTAAATGGAGAAGTAAATACAATGATCACGATGGATATCCGTCTCCTCTGCCAGACGCGCCTGTGGGTATGCTGACTGCTGAATGTCTCCCTGGTTTGGAGACTAGCTGCGAATATTAAATACGCAGTCGTGGACAAAAACAGGCCAAAACCCATGGATGCTGTAAAGAGACAGAACAGGTCAATCAACCCATGTATTAAACAATGTTTAGATAGAAGAAGAAATATAGAGAAAACCGGACTGACTTAAAGACGAGGAACTGGCGAGAAGTAAGGACTACTATATGAGAACACAGAGAAAACCGGACTAATTTAACTGGCGAGAAGTAATGACTACCATATGAGAACATAGAGAAAACCGGACTTACTTAACTGGCGAGAAGTAATGACTACCATATGAGAACATAAAGAAAACCGGACTGACTTAACGACGAGGAACTGGCGAGAAGTAAGGACTACCATATGAGAACATAGAGAAAACCTGACTGATTTAAACTGCGAGAAGTAAGGACTTCCAAATGAGAAACAGGAAATATAAGAAGCGTACATGGGAAGGAAGAGAAGCTGGTAGAAGAGACGAAGAGATCAAACTTGATTGTTCTGATGCTAACATAAACAAATCGATCGTTCTGATGCTAACATAAACAAATTGATCGTTCTGATGCTAACATAAACAAATCGATCGTTCTGATTCTAACATAAACAAATTGATCGTTCTGATGCTAACATAAACAAATTGATCGTTCTGATGCTAACATAAACAAATTGATCGTTCTGATGCTAACATAAACAAATTGATCGTTCTGATGCTAACATAAACAAATCGATCGTTCTGATGCTAACATAAACAAATTGATCGTTCTGAAGCTAACATAAAAAAATTGATCGTTCTGATGCTAACATAAACAAATCGATCGTTCTGATGCTAACATAAACAAATTGATCGTTCTGAAGCTAACATAAAAAAATTGATCGTTCTGATGCTAACATAAACAAATTGATCGTTCTGATGCTAACATAAACAAATCGATCGTTCTGATGATAACATAAACAAATCGATCGTTCTGATGATAACATAAACAAATCGATCGTTCTGATGATAACATAAACAAATCGATCGTTCTGATGATAACATAAACAAATTGATCGTTCTGATGATAACATAAACAAATCGATCGTTCTGATGATAACATAAACAAATCGATCGTTCTGATGATAACATAAACAAATTGATCGTTCTGATGATAACATAAACAAATCGATCGTTCTGATGCTAACATAAACAAATTGATCGTTCTGATGCTAACATAAACAAATCGATCGTTCTGATGATAACATAAACAAATTGATCGTTCTGATGCTAACATAAACAAATCGATCGTTCTGATGCTAACAAAAACAAATTTATCGTTCTGATGATAACATAAACAAATTGATCGTTCTCATGCTAACATAAACAGATTGATCGTTCTGATGCTAACATAAACAAATTGATCGTTCTGATGATAACATAAACAAATCGATCGTTCTGATGCTAACATAAACAAATTGATCGTTCTGATGCTAACATAAACAAATCGATCGTTCTGATGATAACATAAACAAATCGATCGTTCTGATGATAACATAAACAAATCGATCGTTCTGATGCTAACATAAACAAATCGATCGTTCTGATGCTAACATAAACAAATCGATCGTTCTGATGCTAATAGAAGCAAATGGATTGTTCTGATGCTAATAGAAACAAATCGATCGTTCTGATGCTAACATAAACAAATCGATCGTTATGATGCTAACAAACAAATCGATCGTTCTGATGCTAACAGAAACAAATAACAAGCGAGGGGATCTCCTGAACTATGATAGAAACATCCTTCTCTACAGTGGAGTACTCGCAACCGACAGAACTAGGTCGCGTGAGGGCTTGATTGTGGATAAGTACCAAACTAGAAACATGAAAGGACGGATATTTATTCAAGAACAATTCATGGTCCTTAGTCTACAACAGGAAGACAATCAAATCGATATAGATCCTATATTCACAGGGGTCGCTGTTGTGGAGTGGTAGGGCGCTCGTTTTTCGAAGCGATGAACGGAAACGGTGCGCGATCTAGTGTCGCAATATTTCAGGCTTACCCTGGTCTCAATAAAGGTGGCACCAGCGTGTCTGGACACTGAGTTACCTACAATCGTCTTGACTTATACCTTGCCACTGGTCTAAGGTAGCTTGGGAATAGAAAGTGAAGTTAATTACTAGCTCAGTTCTCTTCATTATAAACAAGATACAGCGCAAGTTACGTCATCAAGACAAAACCTTCCGATGATGTTGCTATAGTCGCTTGGGATGGACAACTAACTTATATGCACCAATGGTGATGAGGGAACTGACGTTAGAGCTTCTCCAACAGACTGATGACGATTCACAATACAAAAACTTATTCTGGTAGACTAGCCTCAGATGAGGGTAAGTGGTTAGTAAGTATGGCGAAGATGCCATGAATGACAATAGAAAACGACTACTAACATTTTGAAGGGAACAAAACCTTATGAGGAGCGCGTGGCCGAATGGTTTCGAGACCTGCCTGTCGACAAGGAGGGCAGCGGTTTGAATCCCCGGTATGGCATATGTTGTTTTTCTGTTGGGGGTGAAATAAACAAACATAACCATCACACGACGTGGCGACAGCAGTGGCGAAGCGACCTGTAGTCCTGAGCCTTCAAAACCCCTCGACTACCCCAGCAATGGGAAAAATTTCGTATAATGACAAAACCTTGTTTATAGAAACACGCGGTTTCCAAACATAGGTATTCATGACCACACAAAATGTCAACCAGCAAGACACGAACAATTCAAAATTGATTATCCGATAGGGATGAAAAATGCATTAAATTTCGCAAGGGTTGCTAAAGTGTTCAGAGGATCAAAGATAGAAAACGACCACTATCTACTGACATTGGGGAAGAAGACTGTCTGGTCAGGCCAAATTTACTATTCAGACATGTTAGTCAAGGTCAGGCCAAATATACTGATCAGACATGTTAGTCAAGGTCAGGCCAAATATACTGATCAGACATGTTAGTCAAGGTCAGGCAAAACATACTGGCCAAGACCCTCACCTCGGCTTCCTAGTAGCTCTCCCTGGAAACTGACTATTTTCATGGCAGCCTGGCTAACGAGGTGAGGGATCGACATGATCCCCGTAGTAGTGAGTGACACGCAGATGTGGGCCAAGCATAGCACAACCGCCTGGAGGACCCCACTCGGAATATGAGGAAAACTACTGCAACCCGCCACCTAACGTCCTTTTCATGACGCACAGAAGAGTAACCTACTCATTTTGGGCATTCAAAACTACAGCAAGTCTTATGAAACATTATCTAGTTGCAGTCATTGCAAAATCTCCAAATATACCAAAAAGAGACACGAGGGATGTGACGAACTATAACGATAAACGCCAACTTTCCTTAAAACTGTTGCTAATTGGCCTCGATCGATATTGACGTAATCTAAGCAGGCTGTAATATTTTCCTACGCTTAAAATTGTTATCTACAGTGGAGAAAATCTGGGGCAGAGCTAACCCCAAGTTAATGTAGCTTTTTTGTAATAAAATGTGTAGTATTGGCCAAGAAAGTCACGGGATCTATAAATACGATAAATATAATACGATAAAGCACGCGTAATTTAGAAATAGTTGAGTAGTGATGGCAGTGGTTTTAATTTTGGTTTGTCCGTGGCAGGGATTTACTTCAATTGTGAAAAAGCAACAACTGTGGTGTGCCAAAAATTACAAGAAAACAAACGCTTCTGGGGCATGAAGACCCAGTCTTACAGTGATGAATGCCTTTTAAGGCGCCCATATTAGCCAGCGATTATCGCGAGATAAAACTATACATGCTACGCTACATACAAAGTTAAACTGGCGGCCAGTATGTATAGCTTGTCAAGCAATGTGGGCTTCGTATTAGAGAAATATTGATGTTGGAAAACTGTGACTTGATACTTTAAACGGTACGACAAAATGGAGAGGTTTATATGTTTTATCGCAGCAAGCGGTGATCGGTTTTGTGTTTGCATTCCAAAATAACTTAGATATGATAGTTGTCGGCAGGTGTAGGCTGCAATTAAAGTTGAACAGACGATTAATATGGTTGGCTTGTCGAAATGTAGCTTAGATATTAAAGAGAAGGTAATGTCCACTGACCACAAGGACACGGGTTCTTAACCTCGGTAGGGAATCGTTATTTTTATTCGACGTAAAATCAAATTATAGCCTGCGAAGTTCGTGACGACTGCAAGGGTAAGCGGCCTTTATTTTCCAGAACTTTAAATTCTCACGGGAAGCTTTAGCAATGGGAATAAAGATTGTAGTGGAAGATTAGTTAGATAAATTCTGAAGTTTCTCATTAGCCAGTCTAAATCTACTGGTGGATTGCGTCATTGTTGCCATGTTGTCAGGACGATTCGACTTTGCTGTTTCCATCACTATCTGCCAGGGTTATAATATGGGTTAGGGTCAGATACATGGCCAAATGGGAAACAGAACATACTGGCTACACAAAAAATGATGCCTATTACCAGTTGAGCAGAAGAGAGCAGGTCGTGGTCTTCAGACTCTGCACAGGCCACAACAGACTGAGGTACCACCTATTCAATAAGCTGAAGATAGGTGGCACTGACGAGTGCACTTTGGTACAGGGAAAATGACCGCTGAACATTTGCTGCAAAACTGTCCGACATACGAGAACCAGAGAAAGCACATGTGGCCATCACCAGTGACAACACTAGACAAGCTCTATGTCAGTGTCGACAGCCTCAGGATGACAGTTGCTTTCTTAGAACAAATACAAGTTGACGTCTGACAGCGTACGAAGAAGAATAAGAAGAATAAGAAGATAATATGGGTTAGTCGTGCAGTAAGATTGTCTCAAACTAAGCCATTTCGCGAGTTTGTAACAGACAGCGGGGTCTGAGACAAGAGAAAGTAAAATATAACACATAGCATTACTGCCGTAGGGATGTGAGGTGTTAGCGATCGCACATTTCAATGGCTCGGCTATATGAGGGCGGTAGCCATCTCCTCTTCCTCGCCGCTTTTAATTCCCGGACTGAACCGGTACCAATTTAAGGATGGGTCGACCCCGGGGCCTTTGTGGTCTGAAAAAACATTACCGCCTCAACTCTAGAATAAACCCAGGACCACTCATATGCGAAGCCAGCACGCTAACCACTGCGCTATGCGACTCACTCTTTCGAGAGAAAGACCATTAGAAAAATGAATTGATGTCGCTGAAGAAACACAACCTACAGAGGCGAGTATTTAAATAATCAAACGCCACACTGATGGAACACGAAATAAGACAGCACCTCCCCACTACGCATATCGACACAAGAGGAAATATGAGATTAGGATGGTCATGTTTGATAACGTTGCCTTGATTTGAAAAAACTGCAGGACACAAGAGATGTGTATACGTATTTTATGTTTTAATCTGTACTCCTGACATTTAATCAGGCTCAATTGTATATGATGTCGGGTAGGAAAACTTGTTTCAATTATTTTTTGTCTTTTGCCTCGAAGTATTATTTCTATATACATTTCTTGTCTTTGTGTACATATGAAGATAAATCAGAAAGTAGATCACAAACTGATATACGTTAGCTGAGAAATGTAGTTGGTAGTTTCTATAGGGACCGTTTAAGTTGCAGCAAAAATCAGCTTTGTGGTTACTGAAGACAGCAGAAGCTAGATGACGTGTGCACCCGTGCAGCTTAGATACAAACTGGCCTTAGTACCCGCAGTGCAATCAAAGAACAGCCTGCTGCTGTACGGGGTATTTGTAGGGCAGAAGGACATCGTGCAAAGGATATTCATAAGGAAATATTTCTTGTAATTGATGAGAAATGTTTGTTGTGCAAAGTGTTGCATAACTGGGCCGATACATTTTTTCATGGACGCTCAGAAATTGTTGATGAAGACCGACCTGGTCGTCCTATTTAGATTGCAACAGAAGTACCCGTGCGACAAATTGGATATGTTGTTGTTGAATGTCTACACTAAGTAAGTTTACTCTTTTGTGCGCCCTGAAAATGGTGTTGTGCCAGGTTGCAGTAGCCTTCCTCACATCGCGAGCGTGTTGATGAAGGTGGACTGGGGTTCCCGTGCGGTTGTATAGTGCATGGCTTCATCTGCGTGTCGCTCATTACTACAGAGACCACGTCGATTCCCGCACCTCGAAAGTTAGACTGCCACGAAACAGCTTGAAAATGAAGTGGGGTATTTTTGTCAGTATATTTCGCCTGACCCTCACTAATATTGTTTTGTCAGTATATTTCGCCTGACCCTCACTAATATTGTTTTGTCAGTATATTTCGCCTGACCCTCACTAATATTGTTTTGTCAGTATATTTCGCCTGACCCTCACTAATATTGTTTTGTCAGTATATTTCGCCTGACCCTCACTAACATTTTTTTTGTCAGTATATTTCGCCTGACCCTCACTAACATTTTTTTGTCAGTATATTTCGTCTGACCCTCACTAACATTGTTCGGTCACCATGTTTTACGTGGCCAGACGTTGATAACCGAGTAACGATAGACAGTCTACCAATTACAATAGGATGTTCGCAAGATCGTTTGATCGTATCTTGGCCGTAGACGTTTCGCAAATGAGGAAGAGGTTAACGTGAAATGCAAATGTGGCTGAGACAGCCGACGAAAAACTTCTAGTCTGCAGGATTTGGTGCACCGATAAAGCAATGAGATAAGGGTATTACTGTTGGCAGAAAAAAATGTTGAGAAATAATGGACAATGTAAGTTCAATAATAAATGGTTTTCATGTCTGTAACTCATTTACTTTTTTTAATTGCCCTTTTTTTTACCTATTTACTAACTTGCCTTCGCATGTCTTCTTCCGCACTATTTTCACCTAGTGGTACATAGGTCATCAACCAACTCTCTCTAAACGGTCCTCTCTTTTGCAATTTTCTCCATTTCTATCCACATTGTCCCTGTTTTTCTTGTATCGGCCTCTAGATCTCTTTACAATGTTTTATTTGGCCTTTCTTTACTTCTTTTCCTTACGGGTCCAACGATAAAGTGTGCTTGATGATACTATCTTGGGTCTTTCGCACATGTGTGGTCTATCCACCTGTCTTTGTATCGTATCCACCTGTCTTTGTATCGTATCCACCTGTCTTTGTATCGTATCCACCTGTCTTTGTATCGTATCCACCTGTCTTTGTATCGTATCCACCTGTCTCTGTATCGTATCCACCTGTCTTTGTATCGTATCCACCTGTCTTTGTATCGTATCCACCTGTCTTTGTATCGTATCCACCTGTCTTTGTATCGTATCCACCTGTCTTTGTATCGTATCCACCTGTCTTTGTATCGTATCCACCTGTCTTTGTATCGTATCCACCTGTCTTTGTATCGTATCCACCTGTCTTTGTATCGTATCCACCTGTCTCTGTATCGTATCCACCTGTCTCTGTATCGTATCCACCTGTCTTTGTATCGTATCCACCTGTCTTTGTATCTTATCCACCTGTCTTTGTATCGTATCCACCTGTCTTTGTATCGTATCCACCTGTCTTTGTATCGTATCCACCTGTCTTTGTATCGTTATATGCTCTAAAGTTTTCACGAGTAGCCATGGGGAATCACTGGATACTAAGAAATATTCTCAAGGACCTGTTGATGTGTATGTACCCGTCATAAGTAGCATGACTGGACGACAAGACGCATTACAAGGACCCGTTGATCTGTATATACCGGTCATAAGTAGCATGACTGGACGACAAGACACATTACAAGGACCTGTTGATCTGTTTGTACCAGTCATAAGTAGCATGGCTGGATGACAAGATGCATTTGAAAAGGGGTTGTTTATGTTTGGGACGACAACTTTATATACTCTGAAAGTTTATAAGTGACCTTTAAAGTGTATAATAACAATTACAAAATATATAGCACACTTTCTTTATAAAACTATAATCATTCCTCAGCTCCAACTCGGGGAATTTTAACGCGTTAAAAAAAAGCAACACAGGCTTTAACGAGGTTTTGAGTGTATTTTCATTGAGAGAGGGCCGACACATTTCCCATTTTCACTGATAAGTTGCGGACTGTGTATAGAAGATCTAGTGAAGTTCAGAATGGCCCACAGCATTGAGACGACTTGTAAGTATCACCAAATAAAAAAAAGAAAATATAAAATTATGCACCAACTACCGCACTATTACCCAAATGAGCCATGCCAGCAAGGTTATGTATAATCATGAAGAGACTGGGAAAAAAAGCGTATGAAATACATGAAACGCAGGCAGGTTTCAGACAAGGCAGAGGCACACGAGATCACATCTTCAATATGAGACACATCTTTGAGAAATACAGAGAGTACAATGTAAACCTCTTTACAATCTTCATAAATCACACCAAATCATTCGACTGTGTACAACATCAGCAACTGTGGCAAAAAATGAAGTAAATGGATTTTGCAACACACCTGATAAATCTAATAGAAACACTCTACAGTAGACAACAAGCCGTCGTTAGAACCATTGCAGATACAACAGATTGGTTTGAGATTCACATGGGAGACAAGGGTGCATGCGTTCACCTTATTGATTACTTAACACGCTTTTAATAGCATGCTGTAATGCCTATAAAATACCCATACATGTTTGTTTATTGACCAGATAATCCCCATTTCTGAAGTCACTATACTTCATTCCACGCGGAAACACATGTTACATAGGAAATGTAAATTCAGTTGGTATGGTTTGAGAGGCGTTTACATCACTGCTGGTTTCTTGTTGATGTATTTCGTTTTAACAATGTCCTGTTAACTATTGAAATACGTTCTTATGAATACACGGATAATCCAGATTCAACATGTGCGGTGGGTGGTTTTCAACAAGAATTTGTTTAATTGTTTTACATACAAAGTAAACGTAGATCATTAGTAGACAGTGCTGCCGAGATGGAGTGTTAGAGAGTTCATTGTTCTAGGCCACTCCCCATCTTGCTTATGAAGTTGTGTGGGCATTTGCCTTCCTCAATCTCTTTCCTTACCTAACAGTAAGCTATGTACCCATTTACAGCTGGGTCGACTGGAGCGTACTGGTTTTGTGAGTTGAACCTAGCACCTTTGTCGCCAAAAGCAAGTGCTCTACCACCAAGTTAATCAGACGCCTTCTACATTATGAGGATGCTAGACCCATACATAGCTCTTATTAATCGACGTGCACAAGACGAATTGTGGTACGAGGGTGATATTCATCCTTCTCCAATAAAAGGTAATAAAATCAGTCAAAGGATAATTGCAAATAGTAGCAACACAAATAATAAGCGACACAAAGCACACACGATGACCTTCAAGAGGTCAGAATAGCAATTATAAGTTGTAAGCAAACTTCATGAATAATTAAATGTGAACCAAGCTTTGCACGCTTGCTTTATTTTAAACCAGAGATTAGTATTGCATGATATTTTAATAGACTGGAAAGCAACAACATTCATATCAGCAGTCCTCCTGAATGGCTGGTAAACCTCCCGTCATCCCTGGCGCCACGTTTGTAACTACAGTTGTTGTCACACTCAAAAATGGCGCTTTGAGCCATGCGACTCGTAAAGAAATATAAAACTCCAACAAAATCCGTATGTGACGCCACTAAACTGTACGTACACATTTACACGGAAGATAAAAGTGTTAAATTTGAATCCTTGTTTTGTCTACTTCTGGATAGAGTGATAAAATAAGCGGAGATTGTTATCCTCCGTTAATATATTTTGTTACACGTGGAGGCCTCCGTGAATGCGCGAGATTAACCGCCACTGAAAAATGGGGGTGTCTGTCTTTGAGGTTCGGTGTAATGGAATGCCGACCATCTAAAATTAATCCCATAATAATAACAGTAAAATAATTATTTGGCCAAATGAAAAAAATGGCAGTAACGTTCAGTTAATTTTCTTTCGCTGGGTGAACACTTAAAAACAAATGTCGAGACACAGTTGGAGGATCGTTTCTCTGATTGATGGTGCTTGGCATTCGCTTCGCCGATAATTCCGCTATTGTCTCGATGGAAGCCTGGTTACCACTTTGGGGCGTTTCAGAAACATTTGTCAAGTGGGTGATGCTGGAGAATGACGTCCACGAGACACGCAGAGACCGACACTGGACGCGAAGATGCGGGAATTTGACACGCTGACTATATTTTGTGTTGAATAATTGCCTGTGTCTTCTTTGTCTTATCCAGAGGTTCTTCTGTGAGTCGTTCACATCTTCCCTCACATATCAGAGCTTTGTGGATGTTACTCATTGGTCTACCTATTGGCTTTTGTGGGCAGTTCTGCGGAATGGAATCTTCCATTGTGATCTCTTTCTTTTCTGGTGTTTGTTATTTAGTTTGATTATGAGATCTTATATATTTAAGCAGATTTATTTTGTTGTCTTGTTCGGCGTTCGCAGTTCAGATCAAACGATGGCTTTGTACCAAGGGTTTGTCTTGCTAGAGACTCAAACACGTGTCTCTTCAATGAAGATATTATGCCTTACATGCGTCACTTAGTACTTTCTTTCAATTTATCGCAGCTGGTTTCCTATCCGCTCTTTACTTTCACCATTCGGCTATATTATTAGTTGTAAAAAAATAGTTCCCTTCATCAGACTAAATCTCAACCTTTTTCTGAGATGGGGTGACCAATTCTCCTCCCCGCTGTCTTCTCTTCATTAACAGTAAGGCAGGTGCTCATTTACGGTGATGGGATCGAATACTGAACCAGGCATCTTTGTATTGAGAAACAAGAGCTCTAACAACGTTCCAACTCAGACGTATCCTAGATACACACTTGGAATTGTATCTTTTATATTCAAATCTCTTCTCAATAAACGCATTCATTCTGACATTTTCTTTGACGTGAATTATGTGTGGATATTTGTATGACACATGCCATTTCTTTCTTTCTCTGTCACAGACTAGTTTTATGTATCCATGACAATTAAAGCCATTCTTCCGACTATCCACACTTTCACATCCCATAGGGAAGACAGCGTGGAGCTATCCTACTCGCGTTAGGGTCAGTTACAGCGTACTGACCAAGATCGACATCTCCCTTTAACACGAAAACAGCTGTGTTACGGTAGCCTCACCATCGAGGTGGGTATTGACACTATGATCTCAGTAATGTTCAGTCTTCTGAGAACACTAGCATTGCTCTACAGCTAGGAGACTACAAAACCACTTTCTTCAGTACACCATGGGATACACAAACAGTCACCACAGCCAGTAAACAGAGAAAATCCATAAGGGGCAAAGAACACAACACTAGTGATTTGACGCTACAACAACAACAACAACAACAACAATAATATAAAAAATAACAGCGACAGCAACATCATTCACAGGAACTGCAGTAACAGCAGGAACAACAACAACAACAACAACAACAACACTAGCAACGTCACTAATAACTACAGTTGCAACAGCAATAATAACATCAATAACATTAATAACAACAGCAACAATAACAGCATAATCTCCAATAACAACTACACTAACAACAACAACAGCAACAAACAACAATAACAACAGCAACATCAACACCAGCAACAACAATAACAGCAACAGCAACAACACGGCACGCCGTCAATAACACCAGCAACATCAACACCAGCAACAACAATAACACCAACAGTGACACTAACGACAATAACAGTAACAACAATAATAATGACAACACGTTTAGTACCACTAACAGCAACAATATCAGCATCAATAACAACATTAAGAACAGCAGCCAGAACAGCAACAATAACAACAGCGACACCAACAGCAACAACATCCAAAACAGCAGCAACAAAGTAGGCAGAAAATAAATCTTACTGAAGAAGTCTTCCATTTGTCAGATAAGATATATGAACAACGCACAAGAGCTCTATCTCTCTCACTCTCTCTCTCTCTCTCTCTCGCTCTCTTTCTCTCTCTCTTTCGCTCTCTCTCTCGCTCTCTCGCGCTTTCTCTCTCTATGTCTTTCTCTCTTGTCTTTCTCTCTCTTTCTTTCTCTTTCTCTCGCTCTCTTTGTCACTCTCTCGTTCCCTCTCACTCTATGTGTAATGATTTCCTCTCGTACGTGGTCCTTAGAGAAAACCCTTTCCGTGTCCATGTTTGCCAGCAATATTTGTGAAGATAGTGTGCTGTATTCTGAACACCACAACTTATGATGCCTCCTATGAACCAAACCCCATATGAGACTTATATCAACCAGAAACGTTCTTGCACGTCGTCAGCTTTCACCAGTCCGTGCGATGGTAAAGTTCAACTCGACATGAAGCGAATTATGCCAATATTACTAGCCCAGCGTGTGTCTCCCATTTATTTTATTACAAGAGGAGAGAAACCCAAAAGCCAGAAGATCATTCAGAAAGGCGAAAAGCCATAAAACCTGATTATGAAAGATCGATTAACATTATACGCTTGGGTAGTTAATTGCGTGTATACACTGTAATTATTAGTCGCTAGGATTGTTTATATGTCACATAGCTGATCTGTTTTGGTCGGAGTTAGTTCAGCTCATAACGCATATTTATAGCTTTAGGAAGCGCAGGGAAAGTATAATACCTGAGTAGCTCCAAATGAAACCACAAAGACATATAAAGAAGCGAACTATGGCCGATAGAAAACAAATCAAGAAACATAACTTCACGGCTGATCAAGCCGCTAACATTCCATCATCTAGTGTACATGCTAAATGTTGACTACGTCATGGGGCTTATAGTTTGTACAAGAAAGGGTAGATGGTCCCGTGCCCAGCTCTTCTTAATTGCTTCAAACTTACAGGTTATAGTGTTACTGTTCTTTAATCCTCAGTCGGGCCTCTATAGGAAAGAAAACAACCAATCGTTAAGCTGTCTATTCCCACTGTTAAAGTCTGTCGAAGGCGGGTTTGCGAATAGGACTAAGACGTAAAGGCAGCTTGCTGTGGCTGTAGACACGTAGTATGAAGGATTGATTTGTATTTTACCCCAGAATAAAATTGTTCCGGTCTAAAGACCGATATCCAAGCTGGTCAGTTTCTGGAACAACTTGTACATAGTTTTTTTTACTCTAGAGGAATTTACGTTGGTAGCAGTTTACAGTGGCTCTCCTTACTTCTACCAGCATACTGGAGAATGTAACAGTGGTTTTTCTCGCTGTAGTGCAATGTAAAAGTTATCTCAGTCTCACCACTACAGGCAATCTCAGTGTCGATCTCCACCGCGTTGACCAGGTTACAGTAACAGCCGTGATCCAGTATGCGGGGCGGACGCGAGATGAGGTTCTTGGTTGGTATGAATATAGTCTTCCCCTACAAGACTGTTAAGTACACCGAGTTTCAGATGGATAGGCATGTCTACAGGACTTAGTTGCCTCCTAACAGGAAGCCCATGCGCAGGTTTCAAGCGACCTCTGATCTCAAGGTAGGCGGGACCAGAAGGCACATGTCTTGCCACTGGTCCAATGTAGCCCAGAGCCGCAGATGGAGGTTGATGACCAGAGCTATTCTCACTATAATCCTAATACAGCGCAAGTGACATCATCAAGACAAAACGTTTGATGAAGTAGCGATAGGCAACTAACTAACTCCTCTCCCCGTAGGGGGCTAAGAGCTATATTGTCTTAAAGAAAACTTATTTGCTAATATTCGTCTAGTTTTACCTCTATATCACATTAACATGTTGAATATCACTCTACCTCCTACATTCCCATATTATTATTTATCATCCGAGCATTTCATGCCTTTTTCTAATTCCGGCTTCTCTCTATTCATACTACATTTGCAGCCGTTCTATTTCGTTGAAAAAAAGTCCTCTTATGTTTGAAAACAATGTCGTTTTTATTTGATAGAGAAAAGGAGACCAAACCTTGATCTGTGTAAAGAGTGAAAGTTCCTGGGAGATTTTTTTCTGAAAATGAAACAGATACGACTAAGTAAACAAAATATGAAACTGAAATTATAACAAATGGATCCCGATACACGCTTGATAACGCACGCCGCCCTCACATCTTCATTAAAGAAAGCATTGGATGGCAGAGATACATCACTAATCGCGTGCCCTCGGGTAAACACGCGCTTACAGATCGCCTACTGATTTCAGATGTATTCGTCCTTTAGAAGGTCTGTAGTCGTTTGCTAAAGATCCGCTCTCCTTTCTCTGAAAACAAACAATGGGTTGATCACTAGGCAACAGTGTCGTGATCTGAGCTGAACATTCGATCACGAAACTTACTAATTAGGATGGTCTAAATACCTGGGCTACAAATGGTAATGATGGCACGTGATACTGCAATTGCGACGTTTTAAAACAGTCTGGATAAGATCAAAGAAATGAGAATGGAACGTGGACGACGGCTGATTGAACGAAATAACTTGACAATGTAGTACATTTGTTTTCGTCGTAAAAGGAGATATAATAACTTTCTTGAAAATATGAGGACATTGATATGTTTTAAAATATAATAAGTACGGAAAACAAGAAAAGAGAATAATTACAGACATTATTACGTACGGAGAAGTGAAATAAAAGGACTATTGAAATGGAACTCAAGGGGAGACAAAACAAAAAACGAAGAGTTCTCCAGTAGCTCTGCATTGACAACATATGTTTGCCTATGCAGAAAAACATGAATTTGAAAAAAGCTACAACTGAAAACAAATGTTTGTGAAGAACTTCATACAGGTTGCACATATATAGTTGAGCATAGAAAGATGCATTACTATAACTTTAATTCAAATCATGAACACAAGGGCTATTTACAATGTGCTACTAATTTCTAAGAATCGAGTCACATGAATAGCACAGGATAAATTTTTGTTTGTTTTTTCGTTCGCCTTTTTTCTATAATCCCCAAGGCGGCGTGCGTTGCACTGTGGTTTTTATTTTGCGCCTGTCGGCCCAGTGCATCCGACTTCAGCATGCATTTTATGTAAGGCTCTGCTTCCTCCTGCATTTTCTAAGAGTTTGCTTCACCGGGGTGACGGCCGGTACTGTGATGGGGATCGAACCCAGCACCTTCCGGTTGTGAGCCGTACCACTTAACCACTAGGCCACGCCGTCCCCTGCACAGGATAAATAATACTTATAATATTAAACTTAACATCTAATTTCTTAAAGAACACAGCCTGAAGAAAGTAACACAATATTAGGTGACAAATAAGTCATATACTAACTGCTTTCGTATCCGAGCACTATAATACAACAACACAAGTGACATGTCATAACGGTAACTACGCCCATGAGAGGACAGCGGACGAGGAAGCCGTATAACCCGTCAGAGCAATGTGTGGATATACAGTCCTAGTTATTCTAGGATTGCCGGAATATAGGAGGGAAATTACATATGGTATGGAGGATACAATAAAATCAATCATTAACCGCCTGATCGATTATAAAATTAAAATCGATGGATTGGCGGTTCACAGATTTCAGAAGTTGGACATCAAACGTGTGTCTGTCGGGTAAGCGCGCCTGGGAGAAAGAAACATGTCTGTTAAAACCAACGACCTACTAGAGTCATCAAAATCAATATCCTAAACCATTTATGGAGAGAATGAGTACATGTAAGCCTGCTCGGAGTGCAGTGATGCGAATTCAGAATAAAGTAAAATAAAGTAGCACTTCAGCCACTCACCCTCACCTCCCACCCCACACCCCCTATTTTTACAGCTGACTAGAACCGACAGCCTCTTCCTATACTCCAAAGAAAATTGAATACAACTAACGTAACTCAAATATGTAAATCTTCTTTACATCCCCAGCTGCCAAGAAAGCTCGCCATGACAGTGATGCCGACGACCAAAGTTCAGCATCTTCATCGCCAGTTGGTGTAGACTCTCCCAGAAACGCGTCCCTCAAAGGTCACGAGTCACTTCTTACATTATCTCCTAGATCGCCAGGAGAAAGCTACTCTCCCAAAGTTCTGCATAGTTCTGTCTCCCCTTATCGGACGCAATCAGGAGAATCAAGACTGCCATCCCCTGCCGCTTCTACGAAACCCGATCTCTTCAGTCCAGCTATGTCGTTCGAAGAAGCAATGATGTCATCAACAAACACGACCAACAAGAGATCGCCACTGAATATGCTCTGTCACGTGTTCCCACATATGAAAAGAGGCGTCCTCCAGCTTATCCTTCACGGCTGCAACAATGACATGGTCCAAGCAATAGAACAAGTTCTCAACAATCACAACACCGTTGGTGTCGGCCCCGAGGTCCAGACACGGCACAGCATCTCCCCAGTTCCGCATCCGCTAAGCAGTGTCGGTGTGGGATCCGCCCTTGGAGCTCTGCAAGCAGGTCTCCCTGATTCTGGCTTTTTTACCCCAGCTTATATATCTCCTTCTTTAGGATCTACAGCGTTCAAGTCAGCATTCTCCCCCATTAGTTCTCCACCCACAGCACATCTCAACTCTATACGATATACCTATGGTTCGGCTCCTGATTCTCGGCCAAGCAGCATGGCTGCCGCCTTTGCCATTCCTTACCCACAGTTACTACCAAGTCTTGCTCTAAGCTCCAGTTACGCCTATGGAAGTCTGTCCAATGCTAACAAGGCTCTTCACTATGCGATTGGCTGTTCCTGCTGTCCCTCCAAATCATATTCAACTCAATCTGGAGAAAAGACAGCTGGCTGTATTGGTGACTAAATCAGTCAGGAGTTACTCATAGAGAAGGAAACACAAACACAAAGTCAACTTTAAATTCTTTTTTAAGTATTGGTTACACATACTTTGTCATTTATGCGCAGTGTTAAGTTCGCAAGTGATTCCTGAGTTCTGACTCGAACTTGCTCCTGGAACCATCATTCCAGGGCTAACATTAACTTGCTCCTGGAACCATCATTCCAGGGCTAACATTAACTTGCTCCTGGAACCATCATTCCAGGGCTAACATTAACTTGCTCCTGGAACCATCATTCCAGGGCTAACATTAACTTGCTCCTGGAACCATCATTCCAGGGCTAACATTAACTGACATAATGCTCCTGCAATTATGATTATTGAAACCTTATAGATCAGTTGTATGTTAAATTTGAGTTCTTGGAACTGTTATCGGTGTGAACACTTTACCACGTGTCCACATGTAACCGGAGCCCGGTAGGGGAGTAAAGGATCGTTATTCTGTAACCTCTCACATACATTGTAAGAGCAGGCAAAGCAGAATTAGGCCACTCCATCTTTCAGAAATTATTAATCACAGGAAAAAGTAAAGAAGACGACGGCAGAAGTGGAGCGACTAAGTCAAGTCAGGAGCTTGTTGCTGGATGTGATAACACGCACACAAACACTACAGGGCCGTTCTTTGGCTACTAAATATAAAAACTGTAATCAACGACAATAAATGACAAGTGGCACATCTCAGCTCAAGCTCTCATGGTGGAGCTCATGAAACATCCGGTTTGGGAAAATGTTCATTTGGAGACGTACTCGTAGCTCTAACAAATATAATATAAGGATCAAGTCTCTATCGACTGCATGCAAGATAAAGAATGAGGACTTATGGAGCATATAGCTATCGATGCCTCCTTAAAGGAAGAAGACGCCAAATCACTTCGTGTACTGTAGTGCTAGTGGTTACTGTGACAATGTTTT
Organism: Ariolimax columbianus; assembly: GCA_036924085.1. NCBI lineage: Eukaryota > Metazoa > Mollusca > Gastropoda > Stylommatophora > Arionidae > Ariolimax > Ariolimax columbianus. Next base: position 71,987,571 of record JAVGWX010000008.1, on the reverse strand, counting down.
TATACATGACAAGGCTACTAGCTACATGCACAATTCTCTTTAGTCGCATTATCGACACGCGTTGAGAGGAAGTGGGGGCCATTCTTTCTTCCCCAGTAAAGGATCCCGGGATAAATACGGGAATACATTGACTGTGCTTGTATACAATTGTTGATGGTTGATGTCCAAATGTGGGCGGGGTCTGTGCTTGAAAGTCGGCTTCTATGTAATATACATGTAAACATCCCATCCCACAGCTGTCATCTGTCACTTGAGTTTATATGTGATTTTACTGTTGACAAAGGTTTACGTGGGTTGACTGTTGATATAAAGTTGTACATGGTTTGATAGCCGTCAAGGGTGTACGCGGTTATAATACTGACCCAGGTGTACATTGTTTTATAGTTGTCAAGGGTGTACGCGGTTATAATACGGACCCAGGTTTACATGGTTTGATAGTTGTCAAGGGTGTACGCGGTTATAATACTGACCCAGGTGTACATGGTTTGATAGTTGTCAAGGGTGTACGCGGTTACAATACTGACCCAGGTGTACATGGTTTGACTGCTGATAAAGTTGTTAATGATTGAATGATGATAACATTATTCTCGATTTTACCATTGACAACGTTGTGAAAGGTTTAACTGTTGACAGAGTTGTGAAAGGTTTAACTGTTGACAGAGTTGTGAAAGGTTTAACTGTTGACAGAGTTGTGAAAGGTTTAACTGTTGACAGAGTTGTGAAAGGTTTAACTGTTGACAGAGTTGTGAAAGATTTAACTGTTGACAGAGTTGTGAAAGGTTTAACTGTTGACAGAGTTGTGAAAGGTTTAACTGTTGACAGAGTTGTGAAAGGTTTAACTTTTGACAGAGTTGTGAAAGGTTTAACTGTTGACAGAGTTGTGAAAGGTTTAACTGTTGAAAGAGTTGTGACATGTTTAACTGTGTGACAGATTTGTGAAAGGTTTAACTGTGTGACAGAGTTGTGAAAGGTTTAACTGTGTGACAGAGTTGTGAAAGGTTTAACTGTTGACAGAGGTGTACATGATTTAAATGTTGACAAAGTTATAAATGATTTGACTGCTGACAGAGTTGTGCATAGCTCGACTGCTGGTAAGTTGTACATGGTTTTAGTGGTGATGACAAAGTTGTACGCGGTTTAAATGTTGGCAAAGTTGTACATGGTTTGATTGTTGACCAAGTTGTACACAGTTTTAATGATGACAAAATTGTACATGGTTTTAGTTGGGAAGACAATGATGTAAATGGTTTGGCTGTTGGCAAAGTTGTAGATGGAGGAACATGTGTGTAGTTATAATGTTTGGATTACTAGTTTCTCATGGTAAAGGTAACGTGTTCAATCCTCAGTATCAACTTGCTCCAGTTTACCTAATTGTAAATAGGTATCAACTAACTGTTAGGCAACACTAAGCACCGAGGTAGGACAACGACCACTATACCTAACAGGAAAACTGATGCAATCTCTAACACATTATCCCTGACGGAAGTGTCTGCTGCTATTCAACCACCTTGTACATATCTCAGACAGAATCAAGATACAGAACGTTCTTCTCATTTGTATCATACGTTTCTAAATCATTTGACTTACCTTTAATCTTGTCAATGTTACCACCATTAACGTTGTCACCAACCTTCTAAACAGCTCCACAATATCTGTTGATATCTTGAAAAATAAAACATGTCAAGACATATATGAACATTTTATCTTCTATATATTCTTCGCTGTTTGTAACTTCTTCTTCTTCTTCTTCTTCTTCGTACGCAGTCAGACAGTAACCATTATTTTTTCGAAAAAAGCGGCGGTCATCCTGAGGCTGTCGCCACTGCCATAGAGCTTGTCTTGCAGTTCCACTGGTGATGGCCACATCTGCTCTCTCTGATCCTCGTATGTCGGGCAGTTCTCCAGCAGATGTTCAGCGGTCATTTTACCGGTACCGCACGGGCATTCGTCGGTACCACCTATCTTCAATTTGTTGAATAGGTGGTACCTGAGTCTATTGTGGCCAGTGCGAAGTCTGAAGACAACGACCTGCTCTCTTCGGTTCAACTGGTAATAGGCATCGTTTTTGGTGTAACCAGTATGTTCGGTTTCCCATTTGGTCATGTATCTGGCTTTGATAAGCCGTTTTGACTCTTCGTACGTCATACTGGTATCTGTTTGTGGTAGTCTTGCACCTTCTTTTGCCAGTCTGTCTGCCTCCTCGTTGCCTTGGATGTTGCAGTGAGATGGAACCCACTGCACCACTACCCTTTTTGGTGCAGACTGCTGACATAGTTGACAGAGTACTGCTCTTAAATCATTAAGTTCAGTATTTTTCTGGCTTTTCAGTGCTGTGACTATGGCCAAGGCATTTGTAAGCAGGACTATGTGGCTTTCATTCCTTTTACCTGTCACCATTTCTTCCACTGCCGCCCTCAGTGCCTCTGCCTCCGCTCTGAAATTGCTTGTGTACTTACCAGTAGCGAATGACAGTGTTATTTGTCTGCCATTTGGTAGGTTCAGGAATGCTCCTGTCCCTCCGTTCTGTGTAGTGTTTGTTGCTGTTTGTAACTTCATATATACAATTTCAAAATATTATATATTATATATGTCACTCTAATTTTGAACTTTGCATTGTGGTCATCTTGTTTCTGTTCTCTTCCTTTATGATACATGGGACAGCGAGTTGTGTATTATATTATTCTTGCATCATTATGGGGCGTATTATTTCCAGGGCATTCTTTTATTCTTGTATCATATATGGAGGTATTGTTTCCAAAACTATATTTTATTCCTGTATCATTAAGGGGGTGTTGTTTCCAAACTATATTTTCTTCCTGTATCATTAAGGGGGTATTGTTTCTAAAACTATATTTTATTCCTGTACAATTAAGGGGGTATTATTTCCAAAGCTATCTTTTATTCGTGTATCATATATGAGGGGTGTTATTTCCAAAGCTTTCTTCTATTCGTGTATCATATATGGGGGTATTGTTTACAAAGCTATCTTTTATTCGTGTATCATATATGTAAGTATTGTTTACAAAGCTATCTTTTATTCGTGTATCATATATGGGGGTATTGTTTACAAAGCTATCTTTTATTCGTGTATCATATATGTGGGTATTGTTTACAAAGCTATCTTTTATTCGTGTATCATATATGGGCGTATTATTTACAAAGCTATCTTTTATTCGTGTATCATATATGGGGGTATTGTTTACAAAGCCCAAAGCAAAGATGCACGAAGATCCCATAAACGCACTAACAACACCAAAACCCATCACTACTGTACGAAAACCTACTTGGAGGCAGGATATATTTCCAGAGGTGGTAGAAAATATACCAGGTATTGCAAACAAAAACTGCCAGACTGAAAAAGAAAGGAGAGACACTACCCTAAGCTTCATAACGAAAAGCTACCCAAGCATGGACTGGACCCATGCATACACCGACGGTTCTGTAACAAACACTACACAGAACGGAGGGGCAGGAGCATTCCTGAACCTACCAAATGGCAGAAAAATAACACTGTCATTCGCTACTGGTAAGTACACAAGCAATTTCAGAGCGGAGGCAGAGGCACTGAGGGCGGCAGTGGAAGAAATGGTAACACACAGTGAAAATGAGAGCCATATAGTCCTGCTGACAGATGCTCTCGCCGTAGTCACAGCGCTAAAAAGCCAGAAAAACACTGAGCTTAATGACTTAAGAGCAGCACTCTGCAAACTGTGCCAGCAGTCCGCACCAAAAAGGGTAGTGGTACAGTGGGTTCCGTCACACTGCAACATCCAAGGCAACGAGGAGGCAGACAGACTGGCAAAAGAAGGTGCAAGGCTACCACAAACAGATACCAGTATGACGTACGAAGAGTCAAAACGGCTTATCAAAGCCAGATACATGACCAAATGGGAAACCGAACATACTGGTTACACCAAAAACGATGCCTATTACCAGTTGAACCGAAGAGAGCAGGTCGTTGTCTTCAGACTTCGCACTGGCCACAACAGACTGAGGTACCACCTATTCAACAAATTGAAGATAGGGTGTACCGACGAATGCCCGTGCGGTACTGGTAAAATGACCACTGAACATCTGCTGCAGAACTGCCCGACATACGAGGATCAGAGAGAGCAGATGTGGCCATTGCCAGTGGAACTGCAAGACAAGCTCTATGGTAGTGGCGAGAGTCTCAGGATGACCGCCGCTTTTTTCGAAAAAATAATGGTTACTGTCTGACTGTGTACGCAGAAGAAGAAGAAGAAGAAGAAGTTTACAAAGCTATCTTCTATTCGTGTATCATATATGGGGGTATTATTTGCAAAGCTTTCTTTCAAACAATGAAAGATATGCAAACATTTTTGGTTACTCGATACTCGACTGTTCGGGTGTGCAAATAGCGCTTTGTGTAACGTCATTATTTGGACAGATTATATCCATAGAGGAGTTTTCTTGGACCGTCAGCTGTTCATTTGATCTTTCCAAAGTCCCTTACTTGAGTCACTTAGCAGCCATGGAAGCCAAAACTATCATTCGGGTCAGTTGAAACAAGCTAACTAAGACACAACTACCCCCCCACACTGCCCCCCCCCCCCCCCCTCACTGTTTTACAGCAGACGCGAGTGTCAAAATTGTGATCACCTAATGAGAAGCGATCATTGCACTACAACCAGGAGTACCAATGTCGTTCCTCTTCAGGACTCATAGGAATGTAAGAAGATTCATTGAAATATGTTACCATAAATATGTCCATGTCTCACACGCATAGAGAAATATTGACAGGACCAGTGTACGCATTAATCTGATTTTCGTGCGTAGTGCTAACCGTTTATCTTGCCAGATTTTGTTAAGCCGTGCAAGCGCCGCTATTGTCTGTGCTATTCTGGCCAATACTTCACATTTTGATCCTTCATCACTGACAATCGACCCAAGATATTTAAAACGGTCAACTACTTCGAGTTCTTGACCGTTTTGCTTTTATCTTGCTGTTGAAGCCCGTAGCGTTGTTTGTCATTAGTTTTGTCTTTCCAGCGTTTATCTCCATACCATAGCCAAGAGCTGTTTCATCGAGCCTTCTGACCCATTCCTGGAGTTCTGCTTCTGAACCCGCCAACCCGTCGATATCATCTGCAAAACGAAGGTTAGTAATCGTTCGGCCACCTATCTTGACAGTACCAACGTGACCTCCAAGTGCCTCACTCATAATTCCTTCAAGGAATATATTGAAAAGAGTTGGAGAGAGTGTACACCCCTGTCTCACAACAACTGATGTGCGAAACCAGTCTCCTGGCCTCCCATTCACAAGAACTGCACTAGACGCCTTGTTATACAGATGTTCAAGGACCGTTATAATATTTCCGTTGATATTATACATCCTCATGGTTGCCCAAAGCGCTTTATGCCATACCCTATCAAACGCCTTCTTAAAATCCACAAACACATGATACAGTGTTTGCTGCTGTTCTAGATGTTTCTCGCTTAGCAGCCTTAAATTAAATATCTGTTCTGTAGTACTTCTTCCCTGTCTGAACCCTGCTTGCTCCTCGGCAATAATGTTCTCTGCTTGGGGTTTCAATCGGTCGAGGATTAATTTAAGCATGACCTTGCTAGGGTGGCTAATGAGGCTTATTGTTCTGTAATTTTAGCACAGCTTTACGTTTCCAGACTTATGTAGCGGTATAACTATTGATTTCGTCCATAAGTCCGGCCAGTTTCCTGTCGCCCATATTTTGTTACAGATGTGTGTCAGGCCTTCCACCACTACCTCTCCACCTGCTTGTAAGGGTTCGTACTAGAAAAGGTAGCTTCGAATAAAACAACATTTATGATTCATATATACTCATATTTATTCTCCTTCACTTCATAAAAAAATGTATTAGAAATGAATTATATAGTGAAATCAATCAATGACTGAATGTTAGATTGTGAGACATCAATCGGTGAATCCTCAATACGGAATGCTAGAGTTTGAAATCACACTTTGCTAGAGAAGCAAAGTGCGTCTGGAAGGACACACCAGGAGTATTTACATCCAGCGAACTACAGAAAACATCCATATTCATATTCTTCCCCATTTCTATTTCTTCCTATGATTCCAGAAACACACACTTTCACTCCATTATTGCTGGATCCCCTATATAGGGTGTGGGTATACAGTATGTTTCTAGTAACTTCTTCCAAGCTCAAGATCTTCAAATTCAGAAGGATTTACACATGTGAGAATGCTGTGGTATGGGGTGCCATGAGTTGGAAAATGTTGTACTTTAGATAGTTTTTACATTCTTCCAAACCGATATTTCCACAAGCTGGCAGTCGCTATTTCGACAACCTTTCAGCCGCTATTTCCATAATCTGTCTGCCTCTATTTCGACAACCTTTCAGCCGCTATTTCCACATTATGTCTGCCTCTATTTCGACAATATGTCGACCTCTATTTCCACATGCTACAGTCGATGTTTCGACAACTTGTTAGTGGCTATTTCGACAAGGTTTTAGTGTGGCACCTGTCCTATTTTTACCTTTGTCAAAGATACTTCCCGACCAGAAGCATTTTGCAAAGCTAACATTTGCTGTCTTTAGACAAAGATCGATCAGCCATGGATCTGCTCGGATATCCGTGATGTCGGTTCTACTGAATATAAAATAATGTAACTACTACACAAATATGACTCTATCTCTTAAAATGACTGGGAACTAGAGGTCACCTCAAACATCTGGACAATGCATTCTAAAAAAATTTTCAACTTCACTAAATGCATATACTGGCATAACCATTCATGCAGGGTCTGCAAATCTTCATATTTGCCCGGTCTTCAATAATCCCATCTATTCATGTCAAAAACACTTCTCGGGGATTCGTCAAAACTGTTCTTTTGTTTATCTCTATTGGCCACACAAGAACAAGACTGTGCATTCAATTTATTTTTTTGAGCAGATACAGTTTAAGTCTGTTGTGGCTGGTTCGCAGCATAAATAGTGTCTCCTGGTCTCCACCTGCTATGTAGTATGAATATGTCAGCTATGTAGATTACTAATAGGAATCGGATGAGTTTTGTGCGTAACGATTATGTCCATATCAAAATGACCTTAATGGATGACGATTTGTGAATTCTCTCACATTAATTATATGACAGCCTAGGTATCAAATATTAGGCTACAGGTTAATACTAGTAATAGTAGCCCCTTTCAGGCAGGTAGCCTATTTCATTCATGAAGCCCCCTCCAGTCATATCTTACTATTGGATGATGCGAAATAGTAAATCCTGCCTAGTTTTTGTTTCCTTTTTCCTTGCGGAGTGTAGTTTGACTTCTCCGTCTTGTAAGAGCTTCTTTTAAATAGGAATGACTTGGCTCTTCAAGTTATATCTCTACTTGGATTGGAGCAAGAATAGTGGTTAAAGGATACAACGAGGAGCAAGAAGAGTGGTTGTAGGATACGACGAGGAGCAAGAAGAACATTTCTAGGATTCGAAGAGGAACAAGAAGAACGGTTTTAGGGTATGAAGAGGAACAAGAAGAACGGTTTTAGGGTATGAAGAGGAGCAAGAAGAACGGGTGTAGGGTATGAAGAGGAGCAAGAAGAACGGTTTTAGGGTATGAAGAGGAGCAAGAAGAACGGCTGTAGGGTATGAAGAGGAGCAAGAAGAACGGTTTTAGGGTATGAAGAGGAGCAAGAAGAACGGGTGTAGGGTATGAAGAGGAACAAGAAGAACGGTTTTAGGGTATGAAGAGGAACAAGAAGAACGGTTTTAGGGTATGAAGATGAACAAGAAGAACGGTTGTAGGATACGACGAGGAGCAAGAAGAATGGTTATATGAGAAAGTCAAACAAGAACCAGAACAGCTGGTTTTAATTCATTATGAAACATTAAAGATAGTTAATGCATTTTGTTTGGGATGAATTAAAGGACAAGTACCCTGGTCACTACTGTATGACAAAGAAACATCGACACTGAATATCACGTTGGAAAAGAGTGGTGGGTTTTCGATGTTTTCAAAATTTGGAAATTTAGAAGAGTTGGCTGCATTTCTTGGAAAGAGAAGAAAACAAACGTGAAGATATTACAAAATATGAAAACACAATTAGTAACTGAAATCGAGGTTAGACAGTTCGCATATTTTGATCATATAACAAGACATATACCTCGTAGTTGGAGACCATACTGGAGGGTAGGGTGGAAGACAGTTGCCCAAGAGACTGACAACTCTTATAAGTGGTCGAGTAACATTAGCAGATAGATTGGAAACAGATTCTCAGATTATACATTACGGCAAGAGATATATAACATCTGAGAACCCTTGTAGCTGAATTGTAAGGCGGATATGGCACTTGGACTGAACTGAATAAATTAAACAAAAAGATATATTTCTAGAAAGAAATATTGACATAACAGTGGTAGGTAGAATTGAAAGAGGCAGGTCAAACAAATTGGCTTGGAAAACAAGGAGCGTCTGATGTTATAAGATGGTCAAAGGACATATGACATGAAATGAAATTGATCGTTAACACCGTGTGGCATGACACGTTATGGTTACAAAGAATAGAAAATACAAGCCAGATCATATATAAAATATGAAGCTACAAAGATGTTTATATTTATTGACGAATTACGACCCATAAAGAGGCTCATTTCTATCGTTTCAAGAATGTAAAACACATATCATCCTTTCTTAGATGTGTGGGCAAGAAAGCAACACGATTCTCCTGTCGCAAATCAAAGTTTATAAATAGTAAACATGATCGCTTATTGATTTCAAAGTCAATTGATATTGTTTCTCGTGTTTGCGTATTCCTGATCAATCAATACGATAACTGATTTATTTCAGTTAATCCATAAAACTCTTCTTTATCTAGCTGAGGTTCCGTGTAACGGAATAACACAAATCAAACATATGAGGCGTGTTCAAATTAAATTGGACCAAACTGCAACAAGTGACAATAACTTGGGCCCGCATACCATCCTGAAATTGTCGCACCATTGCAACGAATGTTACCGAGCACCCAAACTTGGCCATAACTCTCCACAGACCGTTGCAACGAATGTTACCGAGCACCCAAACTTGGCCATAACTCTCCACAGACCGTTGCAACGAATGTTACCGAGCACCCAAACTTGGCCATAACTCTCCACAAACCGTTACAACGAATGTTACCGAGCACCCAAACTTGGCCATAACTCTCCACAGACCGTTGCAACGAATGTTACCGAGCACCCAAACTTGGCCATAACTCTCACCAAACCGTTACAACGAATGTTACCGAGCACCCAAACTTGGCCATAACTCTCCACAGACCGTTACAACGAATGTTACCGAGCACCCAAACTTGGCCATAATTCTCCACAAACCGTTACGACTTATAGTATCAAATGCCTCAGTGAGTCCATAAACGTCGTTTAGAGAGAAACATTCTGTTCTGGACACTTCTCTTGGATCTGCTTTGCAGCAAAGATCATATCAGTGGTCTCACAGTTCTTTCTAAAGCCACATTGAGTCTCACGTAGTAACTCCTGCTCCAGGTGAAGATTTAGTCTTTAGAATTTTTGCAAACCCTTTTCCTTCTACGCAGAGCAGAGATATCCCTCTGTGGTTATCACATATTTGTTTACTGCCTTTACGCTTATGTAAATGAACAGTGGGAGCGTCCTTGAATTTTTGTTGGATGCTTAACCATCCTTTGGTCGTCAGCTTTATAGATCTCTGCTAGGATGGCGTCAGCTTTAGATCTCCGCTGGGATGGCGTCAGCTTTATAGATCTCTGCTGGGATGGTACCAGCTTTATAGATCTCTGCTGGAATCGCGTCAGCTTTAGATCTCCTCTGGGATGACGTCAGCTTTATAGATCTCTGCTGGGATGGCGTCAGCTCCTAGAGCTTTGTTGTTTGGGAGGAGGTAAATCGCGGCCCTAGTTTCCTGCTGGGCTGGAGGATCATCCATGCTCTCAGTCCTTTCTAATTGTGGTAAATGATCAATCGTCTCTTCATTAACAGTAGAGGGTCTATTAAGGACAGTAGCAAAATGTTCAGCCCATCTTACCAGGAGCGTATCTTTCTCATTGATTACATAATCGCCATCTTCACTTAGGAGCGGTGCCAGATCTGATCTGTACGGGCCATAGACAGGCTGCAGAGCACTGTACACATTTCTCAGATCCTGCCTGATAGCAAAAGTCTGAATCTCACTAGTCTTCTGACTGAGCCACGTATGTTGCCTATCACGGAGCTGTCGCTGTACAGTCGCTCGAGCTCTTGTGAAGTCATTCTTTTCCGCCTCAGATTAAGGACCGTTAGTGTATGCTCGGTGGGTGCGGTGCTTGATCAATTCACAGTTCTCATCAAACCAATCTTGATGGTTGCGTTTAGAGGTACCGAGGGCATCAACGGCAGTAGAGTGAATAATTTTAATAAAGGTGGCACAACTGGATTTTATCTTAGTCATAGCATTGTCCATTTTATTTACCTGATCTGTCAGAGTTTGAGCAAATGATGGTCATGGGACCGGAGATGTTGAGGCGCTGTTAGGTTATCATGTTTTGTGGGCGTCTAGGAGCTTGGATACGAAGGTTCATTTTAGAAATCACCAGTCTGTGGTCCGTCCAACATTCTGCTCCACACATAGCTTTTGTCACACGTACATCCTGGCGATCCCGTCTGCTCCACACATAGCCCTTGTCACACGTACATCCTGGCGATCCCGTATGCTAACAATGACATAATCAATAAGGTGCCAATGCTTTGACCGTGGGTGCATCCAAGTGGTTTTATTACGGTTCGGAAGACGAAACAGTGTATTGGTAATCAGAAGTTCCTTCGCGGAACATGTCTTCAAGAGTAGGGGTACTTGGTGGGATCACGTCGGTTGGTGTGTATGCGACTGCACTAAAGATGTGACTATGCCTGTGGCGAAGTCTGGCAGATAGTAACCTAAAGGAAATGGGGTGTCATTTAATGCCGTATTGACTCAGTGGACATCTGCCTTGTTGAATGTCTTAAAACAAGTGGGAGCTCTTAGCACAAATATACTGCTAACCGGGCAGCTACACTGTAGCACCGGTGCAAGAGTTTCCCTCGATCACGACTTCTACAGGCTCTTTACATCATCCGGTGTGCTGCAGGAGTGTGTCCTTGCCTCGACATTGTTCTGTTGCGTTATGAACTGTATACCAAGTCAGCTAGAGACGCACAGCCCAGGAGTCACCATCCGACAGTTGCGTGTGACTGACTTCCACTACGCAGATGACCTTAGCACACCAGGCTTCCACCATCAGGCGTTAAGAAAGCCACCGGAGCACTTCGAAGACCTTGCATACAGAATATGTCTGCACATCTCCTGACACATAGCTACAACCACAAGAACGACATGAATTATTGTCAACTCTAGTGACAATTGCTGGTACCTGGACAACGAACAAAACTTACACACAAGAAGTCACCCTAACATCATTGGAAGATTCGGTCTGGCTGCTACCTCAATGAACACGATGCATCGAATCTGGAACCAGCAGATATTTTCATTGAAAAACCAAGCTGCGAATGTACATAACCTGTGCCGTTCCAGTCCTTCTCTACGATTCTAAAAGCTGGTACCGTCTACATATCTATCATAAGCGCACTGACGCCTTATACATGCGCCGCCAGATGGGATATTATTGCAATCCATTGGCGTAATAGAGACTACGAAGTCATCAGACGGACAGGCCTCAAGCACATTCAAATACTAAATCATCACCGTTTTTCCGAATTTGGGCATGCGGTCCGCTGTGTCGATAACGTCTACCACGAACGAGTTATTAAAAAAAAAAGTGCATATCAAGAACTATAGACTATCTTTTCTGTCATGGTCTTTCCCAGGATCGTTTACGCACTGCCTGGATAGGACACATCACAGAGAGATCATCATGATTGCATGGAACCCTAGGACTCATCGTGTTCAAGGGCAGTTAGCGAGACGGACCTTTGTCGCCTAAGCGACCTACCTACCTACCTAATTACCTATCTACCTACCTACTTACCTACCTATCTACCTAGATACACACCTATCTACCTACATACTAGGTAGGTGTGTGTGTGTATAGCTTTACCTACAATAAATGTGCTGTTACTGCCACCCTTACTGTTACTGACGAACCACCACTATCGTAACAACAATGACGTATATTGTCACGCAACAGCAACTATATGTTTTTACAATTACAAATGTTAACTATACTATACGTTTTTACAAGTAACTAAAACTAGAAACTATGCTATTGAAAGGATGAAAAATGTGAACAAAGACAGGATGTGTCACACCAGCTCTAGATGTAGCGAACGCTGTTCGGTTAAAAAAGTAACTTAGTTGGTTTGCTTTCACAAGACTTTTTTATTGTTGCTATTTGAATATTCACACCCTCTCAATAACAAAGAAGACACTGTTTCATTAACCAGTTTATTTTCCTTCCAAATTTAAGTGCTTTCATTGTTACAGAGAGATATACGTAACGAGGAAAGGCAAAGATAAACAGTGTGCTATTAAACTAGGTGTTGGAACCGCCCATATTGTGGTTAAACGTTCAATTTCTGGACTCATTTCCATAGGTTAGTCTGGTGCGTAAGCATACCCATACTTAAATCTACAGCAGCTGAAACGTGGGCAAAAAATAAAATACGTATACACGAAGCAGTCAATTACACAGAGAAGAGATCTTGAAAATAATTAATTGACGCGAGATAGCTCATCGATTGATTGGTTGATGCGCATGTGGACGTAGTTTACTGATTGACTTCGGAATGTTGGACTTCCGGGGGGATATACATTTCAGGCATGCATAACTCAAAGTTGAACATACAGGTATATTTACATATTTGAGAGGGGAAAACTGAGAGGCGGAAAGCCAGGACGCTCGCGACAGGGCCAGGCCCAATATACTGACCAAGACCACAATCTCTCTTCCATATAACGTTCGCTGGAAACAGGCTGTTTTCAAGGCTGACGAGATGTGGATCGATGTGATCCCCGTAGTAGTGAGCGCCACGCAGATGAAGTCAAGTATCGCACAACGCCTGGATGGCCACTGTCCATCTTCATCAGCATGTTCATTGTGTGATGAGAGCTACTGCAACCCACCACTTAACGTGATTATCATGGCACACAAATGGAAAACTTACTCATTGTGGGCTTTAAACAACAACAACATAATTGAGAGAGGGAGCTGAGACGCTAGTCCGGACAGGTACAACATACTGACCAAGTCCCCACCCGTCGTCCATGTAGCGTTCACTGGAAACATGCTGTTTTCTAAACAGTCTGGCTAACGAGATGTGGTTCGACGTGATCTCAGTATTAGTGTGTAGGTGGATCCTAGTCCACCTTCATCAGTCCGCTCATGACATGAGGAAAGCTACTGTAATCCGCCGATTAACGCAATTATCAGGCGCACAAAAGAGTAACCTTTCTCATCGTGAGCATTAAACAGCAACACATTTGTGAATAATTGGTTTTGAAAAACTACAAATAAGTATGGCAATTGCTCAAATCAATATATCGACTGTGTAGTATTGTAAGAGATGTGCAAGCCAATATTTCAACTCTGCAGTATTGTATAAAGGTTTTTAAGTCATTATATCGACTACATAGTATTGTAGGGTGGTTTGTAAGTAAATATATCGCATCTGTAGTATTGTAAGAAGGTTTGCAAGCCAATAAATCGACTCTGTAGTATTGTAGGAAGATTTGCAAGCCAATATATTGACTTTACGGAGTGAATAATTTAATCCATGGATTCCAATTTTTCTAAAAAAGATATATCTCTGTTGTTTTTCTGTTCTTTCTCAAATCTGCCGCATCCACAAAACTTTTAAAACTGTTATTATTGCATCGAACTGATGTTTCATTTAATTTAGATTTTTCCCCAATTTTATATTTACCTTGAATTAGTATTTTCACCCACTTGATGTTTTTATCAATTTACATCAGTCTACAATTTTTCTCAATTTAGCATTTATACTAAATACATTTTACTATAAATGTAGTTTTTTCCATTTATATAGTGTTTTCATCATCAATGGTTCTTTTCGTCTTATCAGAAAATAGTAAATGTGCTTTTTTCACAAAGCCAGGGCAGAAATATAGAGACCATGTGTTACCCATGCAGTATGGTTGCTCTCTCGGTCTGCCTTGTTTGCTCCACGGGAAAGGTGATACCAATACATTTGGAACAAGGCAAGCTGCAAAATCTGCCGGATCAGCAGAGCAATACTCTATCTGTTCGCCTTTCGTGGCTTCACTCCTTGACCAGCTGCCAACCAAGGCTAAAGGCCTGGTCACAACATTTAGCTGAGGTTGCCTTTCCATGCTCTAAGATAAGGCATTGTATCCTCTTGCGTGTGCTCCTTCGCACATCGTCCATTTGTTTAAAAAAAAAATTGTGTGTTGCCTTTTTATGCGTTCGCCTTATTTCTTGATTCCCCAAGGCGGTGTGCGTTGCACTGTGGTTTTTATTTTGCGCTTGTCGGCGCAGTACATCCGACCAACATGCATTTTATGTAAGGGTCTTCTTCCTCCTGCATTTTTTAAGGGTTTGCTTCCCCGGGGTAACGGCCGGTGTTGTGATGGAGATCGAACCCAGCACCTTCCGATTGTGAGTCGTGTCACTTGACCACTAGCCCACGCCGTCCCATTATCGTCGGTTGTCAGGTTTGATAGGTTCTGACCAACTTTCAGAGTTATCAGAAAACAGGTTGCACAGCCATATCTAACAAAACCTGACAAGATACGGCAGTATCTTTTCTGCAAGGTTTCAGATTGTTTGAAATCTGAGTTTTCCTTCTTCTAGATGAGCTGCCTTCCTAGTCTTTCGAGGTTTATCTGCCCGAAACTACTGGTTTTAAGGCGCCAGTGGCTCGACTTGCGCCGCTTCTACTGTTAGTCAAAACAGTTCTGCAGCGCGAAGGCAGGAGATGGACTTTGTTGTCAAAGGCTATATGAGACGCACACCATGGGAGCATGTAGTTGATGTTGACAATCCATCCTCAACCCCACCCCCGGCTATAACAACATTTAGAACCAATGTGTTTTCTTAAATGTAGTATTCCCAAAGATTGGTGTTGCAATCAATATGGAATTTCCATCAATTTTAGAAGCTCTCAATTTAGTAGACAAGTGCGCTTAGCAGACACATCGATTTACAAGATCCAACAGTTTAGGAGAACCCTAAATTTAGTAGACCATGTAATTAGTAGATCCATCAAACTTCAACGCACAACACACTATTATATTGCATTTAGTGACTCGCCGATCGTCTAAGAAAATGTCTCTGTTCATTTGGTATTAAGCATGAAGACAAAAAGTATATTTTCTGCTTTTTATTTTATAAGTACAGTTTTGCGTCATATAAGATCAGCCGGGAAAAGGTGGTCATCTAAGATTCTAACAGCGTTCATAAATCTATATGAGAAAACGGGACTTAGAGGTCGCAATCGGACATAACGAAAACAAGATCTTCCCGCACACAGCAAGCACACGTGTATCGCATTTATCGTGTATACAGTACACAATAATTTATATTTCAGTCGTATAATCGTACAGTACATATATATCCTGTAATACATTACATAGATCTTGATAGTTACAAATAATACGTTTGCTGTATAGTAGTTTATGATTCGAATAGAAGAGACCAGCATCCAACCTTGTGGCTCCCACGTCTCTTAAGCGATGTCGTAAAGTGTTTGTGTAATTTCCCCAATACATGAACATGGCTAGCATAACACAAACATCAGTTATATTAATAGCACCAACAAGAGGCATAGAAGTATCGATTTGGAGGTAAAACAAAAAGTAATTCAACATTTCGAAAGTTGAAAGCCTTTGACTATACCACAACAGTGTATCTCATGACGTTGTTAAGAATACAGGATGGTGTTCTCATAACGTCCAAATCATAAAACGTCCTCTTTCACATAGCGTACCGTGGACACTGAGAGACGTATGTTTGTAGTTAGAAATTTCAGGATATGTGCCCTTGCCCGCCCTCCTCCCCCACCTCCTCATGAACTGATCACATGACTGAAAATAAATCAATGTTGAACTTGAATCCTTCTATTCTATCACGCAAGATTATTTGCTGCCAGATTTGCCAGATGTAGCTTGAATCCGTGCCTGTTCTTTGTAATTGGGGACCATAATTGTCCCTGGTCATGATGCAGATCATTTGTCTTCATTTTGGAGAACGGTTAAAAACGTCTTTATAATTGAGTGGACACCAGATAGACGTCATCCCCCCTGCCCATCGTTCATCTATTGCTAGTCATGCAGATCACATGGTCGGCTCATCTGTACTTTCATATTGATGCAGAGTCTACGACATTCAAGAACTCTCTTTGGTGACTAGTGTTGACAATTCGGATACGGTCTCTCAAAGATATATTTAGGCCTTCTTTCCATTGCTCTTTCCGTAGCACAAAGCTTCTCTGCCTCTGATTCGCGAAGACTCCACATCTGACACCGTGCTATTGGAGGTGAGAGGCCTGGCCATTGGCGTATGTCATCTGCTGGAGTATTGGTTTAATGTGGTTACAGTTGAGCCAACCCACTGACATCCTGCGTGAGATCTCGATTTTGTAGTTGTGAATTTCCTGGGCTAGGTAGACATAAATATTGACATTCTCCATGGGCATATCCATGGACTTATCCATGGGCTTATTTTCCAGTCGCAGCTCCGCCTGAGGGAACTGTACAACAGAAACATAATCTTCTTTCTATTTAAGTTCAGGCCAACCGCCTTAACTGTTTCATTCAGCCGTTGAAGGTTTTGTTAGACTTTTGCAATGCTGTAAATGAAGATCATTGTGTCATCCGACAAACGTAGGCGTGAAAGCATCTCGTCATCTATGTTGGCGCCTACCAGTTTGGCTGCCTAAAAACTTCTTAAAGGGTAGCTGTGAATAGTTTTGGTGAGATTGTCATTCCTTGTCGCATTCTTTGGTGTACAGGTGTCGAGAGTGGCTTGTGGTCAAAAAGTGTTCTCATTTGAGCAGCCCTTGTTTTTCTTCTCTATCAGCTGGGTGTACTTTTTTGTCGATGCTTTGATTGTTCATGGCATTCCCCACTGCTTTTATATCCATGCTATAAAAAGCCTCTTCATAGTCCACAAACAATACATAGGACCATAAGACTTCCCACACCCTCTTTATGAGAATGGATTGTACTTCTCTCGATTTTTTCTGTCACCTTTTGTTGTAGATCAGGTTTGTCTTGGAAAATCTTCCACTGGTCCTAAATTTCCCCACGAATGAAGGCAACGTTAAAAAAAAATATGCTCAGTTTGCACGCAATTGTGTTTCTTCTAGCCTGGAGTGATACTGTCCAGAACAGTCGATTTATTTGACTAGGTCCTGGTGAGCGACAGGAACTTGTCGTTTCCTATGCCGGGTAGTGTCTCGTAATCTATATTTAGTTGTTTGTTGATTACTACTACTACTACTTTTTCTTCTTTTTCTTTTTTTCTTTTTCTTCTTCTTCTTCTTCCGCGCTCGTTCTCAATCTCCCACTAAAGAAACCATGAACAGCAAGTAGCAGGATGTAGTCCGGGGAACGCCATGCTTCGTGTCGCTAGTTTACAGCTTGACTCGAATATTGGCATCCTTCGATCCGACACATCCATCTTCGGCAGCGTTGATAACTACTGTTTTCCATGCAAATTTGACTAACGAAGAACTTTGTGCAAATTCTGAAAAGATTATACACAGGAATAGTCAGTATTAGAGTATGATATCACGGCTTGAGCCATTGTAACACGAAACCACTTTGGTAAAATAAGTGGAGTCCAGAACCAAGTAACACGCATTATCATAGCGGCCATGAAGACCCCGCCCATAGAGGTACTAGGAACAATGACAGTCCTTCAGTCAATGGAGGATAGATGGGACATGAAAGTCATGCTTCAGACACTGCTGGACCATCCAGTGCGCCAAAGAATGAACAGCAGGCGGACGTAACCTCTCGTCAAACTAAAAGGATTTAGCTCTCAAGGAACAAGTGTTGTCCCAAACAAAAGGTTCATACAGTCAGTTAGCACTACATTTAGCTCTCAATGAACAAGTGTTGTCACAAACAAAAGGTTTATTCAGTCAGTTAGCACTATTCTCCTCTGGGTATGCACACTCCCAGAGCTAATACGAAAAATATAAAGGGTCAAAGAAAAAGGAGGGCAGACATACTCATAGAGAAGATGTATCAAAGAAGAGTAAATAGACGCTAAGCACCCAGCAGGCAGGTGAACATATGCCTATACAGATTGATCAGCTACAAGTGCCACACTGGACGGAGGAGGAGTGGTGATCAAACAAATGCATGGGGAAAATGTAACCAAGTCTATAGCCACAGGCAAATTCTTAAGTATATTCAAAGCCTGAATTGAAGTTCTTAAGACCGCGGCATAAATGGTCTCTAACACAAAAACCATATGCATGAGAAGATCGTAATACTGACTGATACAATCAGCCATACTGACTTACTTACTTAGTCGCTCCTTTTCTACCGTGAGGTGTAGAGGTTTGCCAAAGAGAACGCCACATTGCTCTATCCGCCGTCTTTTTCCTGGCCTCTTTCCAATCCAGCCCTCTATCACTTAGGGACTGTCGTATGTTGTCTTCCCAACGTACTTTGGGACGTCCTCGGGGTCTGCGTCCTTGACTTTTGATCTCCCATGATCGCTTTGGTATCCGATCTTCTTCGATTCTACAGACATGGCCAAACCACGGTAGTTGGGACTGCTCCACTCGTGTCTGCAGGGGTTGAACTTCAAGATTGCTACGTATTGTCTGGTTACGGATCTTGTCCCGTTTCGTCACCTGAACCGCCTTTCTTAGGTACCTCATTTCTGAAGTTTGTAATTGCCTTTCTTGGGCTGTAGTCATTGCCCATGACTCACATCCATATGTCAGGACAGGCACATAGGTCGAGCGGTATACATCCATCTTTGTTTTCCTGCTTATTTCTCTTCTACTGAGGAAACCTCTGTTTATTGCATGGAACAGTCTATCTGCTGCTGCCCTTCGTGCAGTTAACTCCTTTTTGATTCCTCCCCTGCTGTCTATTACCACTCCTAGATATTTAAAGTTGCTGACCTGCTCTAGTGCTCGTGTTCCCAGGGTTATCTGATGTCTCTTTTCATCTCTGGCGATCACCATGGTTTTTGGAGTTGCTGATGTGCATTCCTCTCTTCTTCAACTATTCTTCCCAGACCTGCAAGTTGATCTGGAGATGTGCTTCGGTTTTCGTGATCAGGGCCACATCGTCTGCAAATGCTAGTTCCGATATGTAACTTGGTCTCATCTTCCAGTACCCTACTTCATACTTTTTTGTCCGTTCCTTGCAAGCTATGATGACTTCATCCATGAGGAGTATGAAAAGGTACGGTGATAGAATGTCCCCCTGTCTTACTCCGCTAGTGGTCTTGAACTCTCCTGACTTTTGATTTGATGTCCGCACATAATTTCTGCATGTTTTATAGAAACTCTGTATGGCAGAGATCAGGTGTCCTGAGATGTTCTTCCTTGTCAGGCACTCCCAGAGTTTGTCCCAAGGAACTTTATCAAATGCTTTCTCCAAATCCAAAAAGCAGAGATGCATCTTTAAGAGCCTTTTCACTTAGCTGTCTGAGTGTAAAGATACGGTCTTGAGTACTTCTGTTTGCCCTAAACCCACATTGAGTTTCATCCATATTTGGCTCTGCTATACCTCTTAATCGCCGTTCTAGAATCCTAGAGTAGACTTTCCCGGGGACACTAAGAAGGGAAATACCTCTGTGATTTTCACATTGTCGATTGTCGCCCTTTTTAAATATTGGTATTATTATTGCAACCTCCCAGTCTCTTGGTATCTTCTTGTGGCGCCAAGCTGCCTTGAGAATCTTCATGAACAGTATCTCTCCTGCCGCTCCCATGTGTTTAACCATTTCTGGTGTTATACCATCATGTCCTGCTGCTTTACCAATCTTAATTTTCTCCAATGCTGCCTTTAGTTCTTCCATTGTGATATTATCGTTTCCCTCCATGGCTCCCTCTTCTTGAATTGGGACTGTTACTTCCAGAGCTTGGTTTTCCTCCACTCCAAGGAGATCTGAGAAATATTCTTTCCATCTGTTCATTACCTTTTCTGGGGAAGTCAACAGCGCACCTTGTTTATCTTTAACAAATTTCAGGGGACATTCCTTTTCCTTCCTCGTGTTCTTTAAGGTCTTGTAGAACATTTTCTAGTTTTCTCCAGCATTATTTTCCAGTTTCTCTCCAAATTCTTCCCAGGATTTCTGTTTGGCCTTGAGCACAGTCTTCTTTGCTTCTGTTCTAAAATTTACATATTCTTTATATTTCTTTGTTTGTTCTTCTGTATTCCTAGCCCCGAGGTATTGCTTCCATGCCTTTTTCTTTTCTTGTATTATTGTTTTCACTTCTTCTGTCCACCATGGTGTACTTTTTCTCTTCCACCCTTCTTTGGTTTGACCGCATGCTTCTGCTGCAGCCTCTTTGAGGATGTCTTTGAATTTTACCCAAAGCATTTCCATATCTTCTTCAGATTCCTCTATCATTTCTATTTCTGTTGTTATGATCCCTTGGTATCTCCTTTTAACATCTGGTTCTCGTACTTTGTAAGCCTTAATTTTATTTTCTCCTTGTGTATTATGTTTCATGCTTGCTGATGGGTGTTGCCTAGCTGGATAGTGTTTTTCAATTACAATCAGCCATAACGGCACTTAAATCCCAATGAGAAAACCGAATTGAGGTCAGCTTTGGTGAAATTGTCTCAGGGGTTAAAGAGAGCCGTGACAAGGATGGAGGAAAGTCTAGCCAAAGAATGACCGAAACTGATACAGAAAAAAAATATATGGTCAACTATAAAGAAATGAAAGCCTAAATAAAAGGGCAATAAAATGTAAAGTTGGAGGAAAATAACCCAAATACCATGCAAATGACATAAACTACCAACTGTCCGGAACAGACAAAATGATAAGACTTCGTCTCTGGCTATAAGTGAATGAAAGGACATTTGAACACCAAATTCAAGATAGACCTCACCATGCTATGTTACTGCGGCCTGGCTAGCATGACAGCATATGTACTTCAAGTCCACCCCCATCACTCCGATCTGAGAATCTGTCTAGGTGACGGAAGTCCCTCTTACAGGTTGTATTAGAGGACCAGGGGATCGCTGTGGTCAATAGGTAAAACACTCACCACGAGGAGAAAACCACATGTACAATATTCTCGCTTTCAATCAAACCCCAAAACACCAAATTAAGCCGAAATTGCAAATTCCTACAGCCAAACGACAACCCAAACTATCTGGGAGTCACATTTGATCGGCGCATGACATGGAAAATTCAGATCGAAAGAAACCGAATGAGAGCCAGAGAAAGAATGGCAATCATGAGAAAACTTGCTGGCACAAGCTGGGGAGCAGACGAAAGCATACTAAAGAAACTGTACACTGGAAGAGTGAGACCAGTTCTCGAGTATGGCATTGCGGCATGGACAACAGCAGCAAAGGCGAACTTCGATAAAGTTAGCAAACTTCAAAACCAAGCCATGAGAGTTATAACAGGAGGCATGAAGTCAACGCCAATTGTAGAACTTGAAAAGATTACAAAACTGCAATCCATGACCGATAGAAGAGACTGCAGAGCCCAGCTGCAGTCAGAGAAACTCCGAAGACTGACTGACCATCCAATGCACCAGAGACTAAACAATTTGGGAAATGGGAAACTAAAGCGGAGAAACTTTGCAGAAATAGCAAAGCAAAGATGCACGAAGATCCCATAAACGCACTAACAACACCAAAACCCATCACTACTGTACGAAAACCGACCTGGAGGCAGGATATATTTCCAGAGGTGGTAGAAAATATACCAGGTATTGGAAACAAAAAACTGCCAGACTGAAAAAGAAAGGAGAGATACTACCCTAAGCTTTATATCGAAAAACTACCCAAGCATGGACTGGACCCATGCATACACCGACGGTTCTGTAACAAACACTATACAGAACGGAGGGGCAGGAGCATTCCTGAACCTACCAAATGGCAAAAAAAATAACACTGTCATTCGCTACTGGTAAGTACACAAGCAATTTCAGAGCGGAGGCAGAGGCACTGAGGGCGGCAGTGGAAGAAATGGTGACACATAAAGAAAATGAGAGCCATACAGTCCTGCTTACAGATGCTCTGGCCGTAGTCACAGCGCTAAAAAGCCAGAAAAACACTGAGCTTAATGACTTAAGAGCAGTGCTCTGTCAACTATGCCAGCAGACCGCACCAAAAAGGGTAGTGGTACAGTGGGTCCCATCACACTGCAACATCCAAGGCAACGAGGAGGCAGACAGACTGGCAAAAGAAGGTGCAAGGCTACCACAAACAGATACTAGTAGGACGTACGAAGAGTCAAAACGGCTTATTAAAGCCAGATACATGACCAAATGGGAAACTGAACATACCGGCTACACCAAAAACGATGCCTATTACCAGTTGAACAGAAGAGAGTAGGTCGTTGTCTTTAGACTTCGCACTGGCCACAATAGACTGAGGTACCACCTATTCAACAAACTGAAGAAAGATGGTACCAACGAATGCCCGTGTGGTACCGGGAAAATGACCGCTGAGCATCTGCTGCAGAACTGCCCGACATACGAGGATCAGAGAGAGCAGATGTGGCCATCACCAGTGGCAACACAAGACAAGCTATATGGCAGTGTCGTCAGCCTTAGGATGACCGCCGCTTTTTTCGAAAAAATAATGGTTACTGTCTGACTGCGTACGATGAAGAAGAAGAGAAGTATTAGAGGACCAGGGGATCGCTGTGGTCAATAGGTAAAACACTCACCCCTCAAAGCGATGAATGGAAATGGTGGGCGATCGAGTCCGGCAAGTTTCAAAGACCCCTGGTCTCAAGAGAGGTGGGACAAGAGGGCCTGCATCCTGAAATACGTTGTCCTCTTGACCTATTTTGCCACTGGTTCAGTGCAGTTCGGGATGAGAGAGTGAGGTTGATGACCAGCCCAGTCCTTCCTCATTATAAAACAAATACAGCGGAAGTAATATCATCAAGACAAAACCGTCTAACGGCTTACAATGGCCAACTAACTACTATTGGAAAACCTGAATGTTGAACGCATCGCTTTGCCCCTGACAACGTGTTCATGAAGGGACTGTTGTATGCCGCCATCATTCCTACATATGAGTCAGTGATGTTTACGTCGTAACAGCCCGGTCTATTTGGCGGGTCTCCCTACTTGTTCAGACCGTTTGAAGATCCTACATGGTGTGCCACGTGTTCTACGTATTGTGAAGAGTAGTTTGGTCACTTTAGTTGAGAAGAAGCTATCTTTGAATGTAAATCCTCTAATGAATTTCACCCTCTCTATCCAAATAATTAAAAAAATAAAAATAAAAAGCGCTTTCTCAATCTTTGTATCGAAATCGCAATTGCAAATTACTGAATAAAATGTTTGAACCCATGTGGACAACAATTTCGTATTTGGCAGAATATTATTGATTCGCAAGACTGGCAGAGTGGTAATAGTGCTTTCTTCTCTTTACAAATATCCGAAATTTCAATACCTGGTCTACCCAGTTGTGAATGTGTACCTGGCGTCCCGTTAAGGCAGGCAAGGAGGCTATGCTGGGATTAGTAATCTCACCTTGGAAATAGCTGAGACCTAGTGCAATGAAGTCTAAAACACTTCATCCCCGACGAAAATGTCTGCCATGGAACCGACTACCTTTACATTTTTTTGCAGAACGAATATGAAGAATGGCATATTCACCAAAGACCGAATGTAGAGCAAATAATAATAACAATGACGTGCCAGGCATATCGCATCCGACTCTTGCTACCTTACAGTGTTAAACGGGGCGTCGGGGTAGGAGGGCTCACAATCTAAATCTGCTTACGGTCGGATTAATGAAGCACAATGATCGTTCCCGTTTGGGAAGAAATCCCATTAAAAATGCTTGCTGAAATCGAAAGCACTAGGTCGTATGGGCACATCAAAAGAACGTACAACAAACTGCTTGGAAACAAGACGATCAAGTATCAGAGAAGAATCATGTAACACAATTAGCAACACAAATGAAAATAAACGAAAAGACAACTTGTACACTCTATTGTAGCTGTTGAGCGACAGAGTCACCTTGTATATTAACAATTATCTATTAGCAATTTTAAATTAACAATTATATATTAACAAATTATATATCCAGTTAGTGGATAAATGACACGGCTTACAACCAGGAGGTGCTGGGTTCGATCCCCATCACAGAACCGGCCGTTACCCCGGGGAAGCAAACCCTTAAAAAATGCAGGAGGAAGCAGACTCTTACAGAAAACACATGCTGAAGTCGGATGCACTGGGCCGACATCGCAAAAAAAAACCACAGGGCAACGCACACCACCTTGGAGATTAGAGAAAATAAGGCGAACACAAAAAAAAAAAAAAAAAAAATTATAATTATACATTAATAAATTATATAAAACAATTACATATTAACCTATTATATATTAACAATTACATATTAGCAATATCACAATTCCGAGCGGTACTTGTCGCAAATAAGTTATTATTTTTAAAGCAAACAACCGATTGATAGACTTAAGATTCCCAGGATATTTCAATCTGCACTAGCAGCTCTACATTCTTGCAGGAATTCAAAGCGAAAAAATCGTATGTTTTATGTGTTCACCTTTTGCAGACGGTCTTAAATTTAATGACACGTTCGTCTGGTCCATGACAATTATGTATGCACAAGTGCTCAGCTGACTGCCGAGTGCTGAATCGTGATCTGATGTGAAGAAGATGCCTTAATGTGACCAATGAAACACTCTCAAAAGAGCTAGACGGTGTTAAGAAGGCGATTAGAGATTTACCTGGGTACCAAGATTTCTATCTTCATCTACAACTGTCTCAAGCTATAACTGTCTCAAGCTACAACTGTCTCAAGCTATGCCTGTCTGAAGCTACAACTGTCTCCAACTGCCATTACTTCCAACTACAACTGTGCGGCTACGGAAAGGAGACATTCCATTATTTGAGCACAATTTGATCGCTATCCTATGTTATACTGAAAGTAGGCTATTAGCGACAACTACAGCAAAAGATGACACTTTTTAAACTCTGAAAAACGGGATCAAGAAGCTGAGCAGCGCATGAGTGGAGACCCATAGCTGACTGCTAGCGTCAGGGCCAGCGAACCAAAGCTGCCAAGACCCTTCTACACCTCCACGCGGTGATACTGGATAACAGGCTGCAGCAGGGCAGACTGGCTAAGGAGAAGGGATCGAAGAGGAAATGCTAACCCGGTACTCAAAAAATGTTTGCTGAAGTCGGATGTGTTGGACAGAAAGGTGCAAATATCGCAGTCAAGCTGTAAACTACGACACAACGCATTCCGTTTTCTGGACTTCATTCTGCTACTTAAGCCCTTTCAGTGTTTAGTAGTGGGAGATTGAGAATGAGCAATGCCAAGCCAAACTCTGAAAACAACAGAAGTGAATGGGAACTAGTTATTCCTCGACATCCATAGATACTTGACTTACTATATCGCTCCAGTTGTTCAAACATAAAGCTGTCGACACTGCATTTGGCAGCCATAGTCAGCGTTTAAGAAAACCTGTCTCCAGTCATCTATAGTGCCATTTTATATCAATAATTTTTACATGGTTAGATTGTCAGTCCCTTGCACAGCCTTCCTTAGTCGCCTCTTACAACATGTAAGGGAGGAGACAGTTGTCATGTTCTGTTCGCCCCGGGAACCACTCGGATGCACAGGGGATGCACTTAACAGAGAAATGCGGAGCAATAAGACTTACGGCTACGCAAAGAAAGAAAACACACAGTTTAGTGAAATGCTCAAGTTAAAGAATCATTTTAGACTAAAAAGCAATTCTACAAAACATGGCTTACCTACAGGATGGATGAAGATTACATTACTTATCAAACAGCTAGACAAAATTCAAAACATGTAATCAAAATTACGAATGAAGAATCACGCAATGGGTACCGAGTACACATAAGATCCAATTACCAAAAAAATCGCTCAATAAGCTTCTACAAAAGTATAAAAGCAATGAGAGCTAACAGATGAGAGCTTCAATAATATTTCAAACGTTAATGACAAAACAGTGTCCTCAATATTTAACGAGCCACGTATGACAAAACTACGGAAATAGTACTTTCAAGAGCATTTCAATCCAACAGACATTCAAGGACAATCGATATTTCTCCCAAGACACAAAGATCATTTGAAATTTGATATATTGATTGAAGAAATGGAAAGACTTTTAAAGAAACACCCAGAAAAAGTTGTTAGGTTTTGACGGCAGAAAAACTTAAGCATTTCAAGCTTGTGGGTAGACAAGTGTAAAGTAGACTGAGAGTATCTTTCCGAGCGAATGGAAAGAAAGTAGTGTAAAACTTAAGCAGGCTCAAGCTTGTGGGAAGACATGTATAAAGTAGACTGAGAGAATCTTTCCGAGCGAATGGAAAGAAAGTAGTGTAAAACTTAAGCAGGCTCAAGCTTGTGGGAAGACAAGTGTAAAGTAGACTGAGAGAATCTTTCCGAGCGAATGAAAAGAAAGTAGTGTAAAACTTAAGCAGGCTCAAGCTTGTGGGAAGACATGTATAAAGTAGACTGAGAGAATCTTTAGGAGCGAATGGAAAGAAAGTAGTGTAAAACTTAAGCAGGCTCAAGCTTGTGGGAAGACAAGTGTAAAGTAGACTGAGAGAATCTTTCCGAGAGAATGGAAAGAAAGTAGTGTAAAACTTAAGCAGGCTCAAGCTTGTGGGAAGGGGAAGACATGTATAAAGTAGACTGAGAGAATCTTTCCGAGCGAATGGAAAGAAAGTAGTGTAAAACTTAAGCAGGCTCAAGCTTGTGGGAAGACATGTATAAAGTAGACTGAGAGAATCTTTCCGAGCGAATGGAAAGAAAGTAGTGTAAAACTTAAGCAGGCTCTAGCTTGTGGGAAGACATGTGTAAAGTAGACTGAGAGAATCTTTAGGAGCGAATGGAAAGAAAGTAGTGTAAAACTTAAGCAGGCTCAAGCTTGTGGGAAGACAAGTGTAAAGTAGACTGAGAGTATCTTTCCGAGCGAATGGAAAGAAAGTAGTGTAAAACTTAAGCAGGCTCAAGCTTGTGGGAAGACATGTATAAAGTAGACTGAGAGAATCTTTCCGAGCGAATGGAAAGAAAGTAGTGTAAAACTTAAGCAGGCTCAAGCTTGTGGGAAGACATGTATAAAGTAGACTGAGAGAATCTTTCCGAGCGAATGGAAAGAAAGTAGTGTAAAACTTAAGCAGGCTCTAGCTTGTGGGAAGACATGTGTAAAGTAGACTGAGAGAATCTTTAGGAGCGAATGGAAAGAAAGTAGTGTAAAACTTAAGCAGGCTCTAGCTTGTGGGAAGACATGTATAAAGTAGACTGAGAGAATCTTTAGGAGCGAATGGAAAGAAAGTAGTGTAAAACTTAAGCAGGCTCAAGAATTCAAATGTCTGTGAAGTATTTTTATTTCAGAAGTTGGAAGACGATAGAGAAATTGAAACTAGATGTCCGAGCACCTATTGTGACTTACCAACTATCAGCACTGCTTAAACACCCGATTATACCAGCTTGGCAGTACAGCAATAACAGGTTCACTGTATATTTATTATGCTCTAGATCAAAATTTCAATTCACGAAATGAAATGTCAAGAAAAGTATTTGATGTCACCAGGAGAAATAGAACGACAAACGATGACATTATAAATCTGGTGATGTCAGTTCCCTGCATGCTCCAGCCGAACTAGCTGTAATTGTGCACCTGACGTTGTATTCGTGAAGGAAGGTAGCGAGAATGGGACTGACGACATCACGTCAAAAAGATTATATAGCCTAGACAAGAATGTTTCTAACACATCATCCTCAAGAGCAGCATTGCAGTATGGACCTACCTATTATTTTGAAGTACTTGGAATCCTGGTATTGAAACAGGCGCGTTAATGTATATTGTCAGGTAGCCGTTGCCTATAGGTAGCAGTTATTAAAAAACTTTCTGCAGCTTACTAGGCTTGGAGAAAGGTACAAATAATTTGGCTATATTTTTAAATATAAATCTCGTCTGTTAACACAGTTCTGGACAGTTGTCATGACCAAGACCTACGAACCTCACTATTCAATTCCACTTTACTCCCAGCGATGTGCTACGGTGCCGAGACGTGGACACTAACAAAATCACTAGAGGATAAATTGAGAGTGACCCAGGCCTCCCTTGAGAGACGTTTGGTCGGAATCACTCTCCGGAACCAACGCATGCAAGGTTTCCACAATTCTGACATAAGAGGATTGTCCTTGGTGAAGGATGCGGTAATCCATGCAGACAAGGTAAAACATAGATGGGCACGTCACATGTTGCGACGAAACGATGGTCGATGGAGCACAGCGACAGCAGTCTTGTACCCCTGAGGTAAGAAGAGACCGCGGGGAAGACCTCCAATGCGTTGGTTGGACTTCCTTGCTGTACGCTATAACATCCGAGATGCCTCTAGATGAGCACTTACCATGCCCTGGACTTCCGTGGCCCAAGACAGGGTCCGCTGGAGACGAAGTTGGGAAACACAGCTACGATGAGGAACGGGTCATCAAGATCAAGATCAAGATATTTTTAAATGCAATTTTTGAATTTTGTCTCGGCAGCGGCCGTTAAGCAAACTCTTTTAGATACCTAACTGTAAGGGATTGTTAACGTGCTCGACACTGAACACGGAAGTCTGATCTCACTAACCTGAGATCAGGAGAATGTTTATCAGAAGATCCACGTGAAAAAAAAAAACGGGTCTCCACCGTGATTCGAACTTCCGACCACCGGAACCAGTATTTAGTTTGCTAGCGAAAAGTAAGTCTCCATAATGCACCAACTACGATCCCTGAGCCCTAGCCACATGGCCAAAACTGAGGATACCACACATAAGCCTAAAGGAAGATGACACCCGACACATGAATAATGTGCAAATATTGCGTGTAAAATATTGGTTGAGCAAATATACAGCGTGTAAGTTTGCACCGGTTAACCCGCGCTTGAATACAGCCTGGTTAACTTTAAAGAGGCTATTTCAAAATTCTTCGTCACTTAAAAATGTATAATTCTTTCTTTCCTTTGTTCTTCCTCTGAACTAGCTCCAGGATAATGAGCTAATCACTTATCTTGTTCGTTGTATCCCATAATACAGGGACAAGGAAATGCTTCTGTTTGTACATTTCGTTAAAACACATTCGTTAACAGGACGCCTGCACAAACGTTCTTCTTCTTCTTCTTCTTCTTCTTCTTCTTCTTCTTCTTCTTCTTCTTCTTCTTCTTCTTCTTCTTCTTCTTCTTCTTCTTCGTAGGCTGTCAGACGTCAACTTGAATTTGTTCGAAGAAAGCAGCGGTCATCCTGAGGCTGTCGACACTGCCATAGAGCTTGTCTTGCAGTTCCACTGGTGATGGCCACATCTGCTCTCTCTGGTCCTCGTATGTCGGGCAATTTAGCAGCAGATGTTCAGCGGTCATTTTCCTTGTACCACAAGTACATTCGTCAGTGCCACCTATCTTCAGTTTATTGAATAGGTGGTACCTCAGTCTGTTGTGGCCTGTGCGGAGTCTGAAGACCACGACCTGCTCTCTTCTATTCAACTGGTAATATGCATCATTTTTTGTGTAGCCAGTATGCTCTATTTCCCATTTGGCCATGTATCTGACCCTAATAATCCTTTTGGACTCTTCGTAGATCACACTAGAATCTGGTTGTGGTAATCTTGCACCTTCTTTTGCCAGTATGTATGCCTCCTCGTTGTCTTGAATGATACAGTGGGATGGAACCAACTGTACCACTACTCTTTTTGGTGCGGACTGCTGGCATAGTTGACAGAGTACTGCTCTTAAATCATTAAGTTCTGTATTTTTCTGGCGTTTTAGTGCTGTAACCACGGACAAGGCATCTGTAAACAGGACTATCTGGCTTACATTACTTTCGCCTGTCAACATTGCTTCTACTGCAGCCTTCAGTGCCTTTGAAATTGCTTGAGAATTTTCCAGTTGCCACTGACAGTGTTATTTTTCTACTGTTGTACAAAAGTTCAATTTGTAGTATTACTGTGTTGGTTAATATATCCACACCTATATTTGTTAATGTGTATTGAGGTGAAGTAGTGCTATTATTTCTTCTCAAATAGGGGATTCCTGGATGCACAATAAGAAGAAAAGAGAATTCCTAACACAAATGGAGGACAGTGGGGGAAGAAATTGAAATTCACACTGCCAGCTGATTAGCAATGTGAAAGTACCGTACGAAACAGATCATCCCAAAAGAGATAGCACCATTACACATCTAATGACAAATAAAGCATACAGCGAGGACAGAAAACTTCCGATTTCTATAGCTGATTGGTACACAGAACAAAATAACAAACAATGATTATGTGACATCAGGGGTTCTTAAACTCGGAGACCGTATTTCGTCTCCAGCTGCCCTGGAAACAGGCTGTATTATTAGTTAGAGTAGTCTTGTCAAGGGACAGCTGAAATCGGATGTGTCAGACCGAAAGGGGCAAATATTGCAGCCACGCTGTAGACTATAACAGAACGTCACAACGTCCTTTTCAGACGACGAAGCTTGAAGTTTTCGGAACTGTTGTCTGGGATGTCATATTGGAAACAGATAATACCTAGATAAATATAAAGTTTTAGAACCACTGCTGCGCACATATGAACAATTAAATGTCAATTGACATGGACAAAATTTATAAACCAAAACAAAGAAACCCTAAAAGTGCTTACTAAACTGTTAGGAAAGTAAGTCTGTCCAGAAAAACATCCCGAAATACAATTACACATAATTACCTGGTTACCTTTTGGACAATCACGATGTAGTTGCCTGTTGTGTACCTTGCTGGATGTCATCGAAAGTTGTGTAGAAGTTTCCGTAGCTATTATTATAGTATCTAAGAAATTTCAGGTGTATCTGGCATGGATAAAATATGTGCCTGTATGTAAGTGCTGCATTGTCAGACACACAATCTAGTTACATCAATTGTAACAATGACGTTACATCTATCTTCTGTGGGAGCGCCTTGAAGTCAATTGCATCAAAGCAAGGCGCCAGTGACACAGCACACCAGGTCCTGAATGGATTGAATGATATGATTCACTGTGACACGCCCTGCTCTAGCTTCCTAATGTACAGAAGTAATTTATCACCTTTGTGTTACGACGAGGAGTCAGATAACAACATCTTTGAAATCGAGCTGAATTTCCAAGCCGTTCGTCACTGTCTTCGCTGACAATAAAAACTGAACAACACAAGTTACTTTGTATCTAAGATAAATGAATAGATTTGCCCCAGATCTTGACACAGACAGCCACAGATACAGCTAGACGCGAGAACAAGGGGAGTTGCATCCATTTGTGTATTCAGTGTTGGGGTTTACAAACAGCTTGTTGCCGGACCCGATTTATGAGACTTTGGAATGCAGAG
The DNA here is from genome assembly GCA_036924085.1 of Ariolimax columbianus. Classification (NCBI taxonomy): domain Eukaryota; kingdom Metazoa; phylum Mollusca; class Gastropoda; order Stylommatophora; family Arionidae; genus Ariolimax; species Ariolimax columbianus. The sequence goes on along the minus strand of JAVGWX010000008.1, from coordinate 71,956,078 downwards.
GCTATGAATAGGGTTTGGATCTTAAGATGGGTGAAAACAAGATATAGACAACATGATAAGAAGCATACACAAACTATAATTTCTACCAGACTTTCTCTCTCTTTGTCTCTCTCTCTCTATCTCTTTCTCTATCTATCTATCTATCTATCTATCTATCTATCTATCTATCTATCTATCTATCTATCTATCTATCTATCTATCTATCTATCTATCTATCTATCTATCTATCTATCTATCTATCTATCTATCTATCTATCTAGCTATCTATCTATCTATCTATCTATCCGTCCGTCCGTCCGTCTGTCTGTCTATCTCTTTATCTCTCTCCCTATTATACACAAACCTACATATTAAAAAATATATAAATAGAAGCAGTGAAGCTTCTCATGTTCGTGTACAGGAAACACATACTAGGGCCTGGGGAAGAACCCTCTTCAAAACCTGATTCTGAGAGGCACACATAGGATAGAAGCGAAAGAACAGAGGAACATACACATATATATTTATATATCCGACCACATTTTTGTAATGCTATTTCTACGACTTCTCAAAATACACTTTGATGTCGAATTGCTCATTTAAGATCTCATCCCTTATCGATTAATGTCGTCCCATATCTCTTGGAGCTATTCATGGTCTACTTTACGTAATTACCGCACATCATAGCTGCAGGTCATTTAATTAATTTTGTGTGCTCTTGCTGTGGAGCCTCTCCTGTATTGGACTATTGGCTTTATACTGTTGAATACATTTACTTCCCATGTGAAGACCACTTAAAGTCGAAGGAGCAAGGGACACAATCGGACTATGCCTGAGTTCGTCACCGACTCATGGACGACTTTGAGCAGTATCGAACCTCACTGAGAACCAATGAATGAAATCCCCAAAAGGCTGGCAACTGCAGAAAAATAACCGACTGTGTTCATTGAACCGGATTAAATACATCATGCCATTAAGCTTTCAAAACCAAGCACAGTCCCAGAAACAGAATGCGTAACCATAGTCGTCTTTAAACCTAGAGGTGGCATTCTAGCAGTTCAGCTGACAAAGCTATTGAAATAAATATTTCGAAACAGAACGAATTTCCGACCAGTGGAAATCCTCAAAGACTATTTTAATCAACAAAAAGAAGATACCTAACTAATTGGAAACTGTCGACCAATTTGTCTACTGCCGAAAATGTGCGAGATCTTCATAAGGCAACATAATCGACAGGCAGCTCGACGTACATTAACCTAAGGAACGGAACAAGCCAGAATTAGAAATAGGTTACCTCACTACTGACCACCACCACACGATCAATCAAAGGATGGAGAAAGCATAAGAACTGCGCATATCATTTTGTTATATATATATATCATCATCATAGTGGTTTCAGTATCTGTAGACCATGCGCGTGGAGCCCTGTAAGTTTTGTTCAGCTCTGTCTCCTGTATTTCGACACTGTCTGATTTGGCTGTAAAGGCCGATCCGCGAGTGACAGTCCCTGCTACACATCGTACAACCATACTTAGGAGGCTGGCTTTCCTGGCTGTTCCTTGATCTCTTCAGTCTTTCTCTTTTCTATGCAGCCAGAAGACCTCTGCGAGCGTCGTGGGATGTCGCATGACTTTATGTCTCTCTTCCATACGTCCTCGAATCACAGTATGGGACATCCGATTCTTCTAACTCCATTGGCTAGCTGTTCATGAAGGATATCCTTTGGCAGCCTCTCATCTTCCATGCGATAAACATGTCCCAACCCAACCAACGAAGACGTCGCTGGCTCAACATCGAGTACATATATATATATCTTCTCCACCCATGAGTTACAGCTGTGAAGTGTAGCAATTGCCCTAAATCAGACCCTGAAAAAAGTTTAGGAGAGCCATATATTTAGTAGCTCATGTAATTAGTATATCCATTAAACGTTACCGTCCAACACAATGATATATTTCCCCTAGTGACACATACCGATCTGCTAAGAAAATATTCTCTGTTCATTTGGTACTATAAGTTCATTTTCTGCTTATTATTTGATAAGTACAATTATGTGATATAGATCCATCCGGACAAGGTCCAATAGTATATGCCTCTATGGTCTTACAAGGTTCTAATAACGTTCATAAATTCCTATCAGAAAATGGGACGCAGAGGACTCAACCGGACATAGTGAAAGCAACAGCTTCTCGTACGCAGCAAGTGTATCTCATATAAAGTGTATACAGTACAAAATAATTGCAATGCCAGTCGTATAATGGTATTGTACAAATTAAACTATAATACATTACAAATGTCTTGATACTCTTGATAAACGCCTTTGTTACTGGTCTCTGTATGCACTGTACTATACTTTCTATCGCTGTTTTTATGTAAACTTTCCCTACTTACAAATAACACGTTTGCTGTTTAGCAGTTTATGCTTCGAATTGTAGAGACCAGCATACATAACCTTGTGTTTCCCATCTCTTAAGCGTTGTAGCAACACGTTTGTGTAATTTTCTTCGTGGAAATCTATATATATTCTGTCTGGATTGCTGTATGACACGTCTGTTACACCGTTGTGGGTCCCAACTTCTCTTCCAACGGTCTCTGTCATGAGCCACGGCAAGCCTGTGGATAATGAGTCGCCCATCTGTGGTACCGTGAATGTTGCTGCGGGAAACAAGGGAGTCGGACCAATGTGTTGGTGGTCGTTCCCGTGGTCGTTTCTTGTCTCTGTGGTATACTGCTTGTTGGTGTACTCCTTCAATCTTCTGTTCCTCTCAGTAAATGACCCGTCCACCGGTGTTTGATCTTGGCTGCATAAATAACTACATCTTCCACCAGAGACAATTGACGTAATTACGAGTTATAAAGACCTCACGAGGGAGGCTTGGGTCACTCTGAGCTAGAGTTCAATCTCCTATGTGAGTGTCCATGTTTCCGTTGCATAGCACATTGCATGTAGTACCGTGGAGTAGAAATAAGAGGTACGAAAGCTCTAGTCGTGGATGCTCTGAGTTTAGATCGTTCTGCATGTTGATGAGGCGCACAAGGTAGATGTAATCGTCCACATCATCCAGTCTCTTCCATCGACGATGATTGGGTCGCGGGAAGCGAAGCGTTTGGGCATGAATTTCGTCTTCGGCGTGTTCATTTCGAGTCCCATTTTTGTTTCTTCTCGGTGGAGCTCTGCGGGCATTTCATCGGCGTCTATGACTGCCTCCGTGATGAGTACTAGATCAGCTACAAAGCTAAGGGGATTTATTCAGCTGGCATTTATGTTGATGAAAAAGGTGTCCCGATCCCACTGGCTAATGGCGGATTCAAGGCATGCGGGGAAGAGCTTCAGTGATTACGGATCTCCTTGACTGACTCGCACTATGTATGGGCACTACTACTAGTCTTTGTATGTATTTATATATACACACACACACTCGCGCGCACACACACACACACACATACAAACACACATATTTTAAAACCCAAGAGACAGTCATTAAGTTACCCCAATTTTATTTATACGATTTTTAAAAGTGTGTCCGGCTTATTTTTCGACATTATCCATTGGCCATCTGTACAGTTGGCCATTGATAGTCCCTGTGTCTGAAAACACACTATGTTGTTCTGTTCGCTAGCATATGGATGCTCTTTAGTGAAAAGTATGTTGGTGTGTATTGTGATTTTCCCCGCCTCCGGCACCACATTGTCAGCTGCCTTGAGACCTATCAGCTACACATTGTCTTTGAACCTTAAATATATCAATGATTATATATGTGTGTGGGCTCAAGATGTTGAGCAGCGCATGAGCTGCAGTGGTCAGTGACTCATAGCTGACTGCTAGCGTCATGGTCAGAAAACCAAAGCTGCTAAGACCCATATACACCTTCACGCGGTGATCCTGGATAACAGGCTGCAGCATTGCAGACTGGCTAAGGAGAAGGGATCGAAGAGAGAATGCTAACCTGGTACTAAAAAAATGCTTGCTGAAGACTGATGTGTTGGACCGAAAGGTGCAAATATCGCAGTCAATCTGTAAACTACGACAAAACGCATTGCGTTCTATGGACTACATTCTGCTACTTAAGCCCTTTCAGGGTTTGGTAGTGGGGAATTGAGAACGAACGAAGCCAAACAAAGCAAGCCATATATATGTGTGAGTGTTTGTTGGTTACATATGATTAGATAATTGGGCAGCTGGTTAACGTAGTGATGGAACACTCACTTTATACGGCAAATGTACAGGATTCAACTCCGACAAACGTCATGCTTCAGTCGACTCAAATGTCAATGAGAATCCAACTTTTGGTTAGGGATGGAAAAGGCAGTCAAGATTTCTGAAGGACACCTTTTATCTTTTTAGACAGGCAAACAGACATACATACAGTAGGACAGATTGACAGATAAATAAATATATATATATATATATATATATATATATATATATATATATATATATATATATATATATCTATCTATATCTATCTATATATATATATATATATATATATATATATAAAGATATATATATATATATATATATATATATATATATATATATATAGATATAGATAGATAGATTAGATAGATAGATAGATAGATAGATAGATAGATAGATAGATAGATAGATAGATAGATAGATAGATAGATAGATAGATAGATAGATAGATAGACATGCAGATAGGTAGACAGACAGACAGACATATAGATAGATAGATAGATAGATAGATAGATAGATAGATAGATAGATAGATAGATAGATAGATAGATAGATAGATAGATAGATAGATAGATAGATCAGTCTCATCACAGTTTAGATGTACCATGTTGGTTTATCTGTGCGTAGGTGCGTGATAGGCTGATGCAAACACGCAAGAATCTGTCACACGATTGGCACACGTTATCTGCAAGTAATGTTTGTTTTTCTCTGCGCCTGGGACTTTGGGACTGCTCGTCTGACGTGGTTGCCTAGAAACGGAACTCTTGGCTATCTGCGACATTCCTTTTCACTGTATCTCTCCAAAACAGGCAATTTTGAGCCAGATTTTTGGAAATCATTACGTTGAATTGACATCTTCAGACTGTCATTGAAGCGCGTCTTGTGTTGCCATCCTTTCGTGCGCTCCCTTTCTTCAGCTCGCCAAAAAGTAGCCTATTTAGAGACCTATGGTCTGCAAAATTCTGGCCAGATGACCAGCACATCATAAGTGTGATTACTAGATCGTTGAGTGATCGACTACTAGGTATATTTCCTCTTCACATGATCAATATATATATATTGTGTATGTATGTTTATATGTACGTGTTTATCAGACAGTCCAGTCAACACGTTACGGACATTCCAACATCTCAGTTTAACTGTTGATGAACGTGTTGTGCCGACACCGCAGGGTAAAACTGGACGGCCTCTTCAGGTCATATAATGACAAGAGAACAGCAGGCCGACCACAGTTGAGGTTTAAAGTTGTGTGTAAGCGTGATATGTAGGCCCTGGACATGAGTCTGACATGCTGGAAAGAAGAGGATGCAGACCGATCAAGTAGGGCCACCTCACGTTTGGTGAAGACGAGCGCTTGCAACACAGAGAAATGAAACGTCGCAAATAGAAAAGAAAAAAAATCTAAGTATACATTTTTGGTTTACCACTTCAAGTCGTATCATCCTATACTCAGTCACGATTGAAAGCGGCTACAACAACAACTACTACTACCACTACTACTTCTACAACTACTACTACTACAACTACTACTACAACTACAACTACTACTACTACTGGTACAACTATTACTACTACTACAACACTTTCACACACAGTATATAGGTCATAGATGACTATTAAAATTGTTTCCTTTTTTTTTCTCGTTCTCCTTATTTCTATATTGCCCAAGGTGGTGTGCGTTGCAATAGGGTTTTTATTTTGCGCTTGTCGGCCCAGTGCATCCGGCTTCAGCATGCATGTTATGTAAGGGTTTGCTTCCCCGGGATAACGGCGGTGCTGGGATGGAGATCGAACCCAGCACCTTTAGATTGTGAGTCGTGTCACTTAACCACTAGCCCACGCCGTCCTCTTTAAAGTTATTTAAAGAAAAACAAGCTTGAAAACCACTTATTATTTGCACATGTATTGTTCTTTATTTCTCAACATAATTTCCACGAACAATTGATACATTTATGTAATTGCTTTATCAGGGCAAACACAACGTACATCATGTAAGTCTTTGGACTCCTGTCTGACCCACATTTGCATCTCCTGTCCAATCTCTTTGTAATTCTTGAAACGGATCCCGCAGAGCTGAGTTTATAGTGCCCCTTCTTGCAGTTTCTACACCGTCTATCGTTACTCGCCTATCGCCTTGAAATATCTCTGCCCTCCCCCCCCCTTCCCGCCACATGGAAGCTTGTTTCAATCTGACCAGGACGACCAGGTCGGACTTCATCAGCGATTTGTGTGCGTCATTGAGAAAATGTATGCTTTAGGCCAGCAACACTTCTCAACATAAACATGATTCATTTCTTGATAAATATCCCTTGCAGAGTCCTCTCACACACTCGACAAAACCCCAACAAATCTCAGTAGCACGGTATTCTTTGATGGTGCTCTCTCTGAGCGCTGAAAGCTTTGTTTTATTCTCTCAGCTGCACAAATGCCTGCAACACCTAGAGTCTCCTACCTAAATTAATCATCAACCTCCATGTTGCTGGCACCTGTTTACACATTTCTAAACCACCAATAACAACTTCTGGCTATCCCATATGTGTGTGTGACACACTTACTGACTTAATCATGTATGTGTGTGTGTGTTTGTGTGTGTGTGTGTGTGTGTGTGTGTGTATATATCACTCAATGCCCTCATCCCACCCCACTTCTCTGTCTCTTTTAGTACAACTTTCCAACTGTTTCTCTCTCTCATCTTTCTTTTCTCTCACTTTTTCTCTTTCTTTCAAGCTCTCAACTTATTTCACCCTCCCCTCCCTCTGCTCTCTCTCTCTCTCTCTCTCTCTCTCTTTCCTTCTATTATCTATACTAAATCCCCTCCCCACCCTCCCTCTGACTTCCCTCTATCTCTCTCTGCGGTTCTTACTTATCTCTCTCTTTCTCTCTCCCTATGCTACTACTTTCCTGCCCTTTTCTCTTCCATCACCCCAATCTCTCTCTTCTCCTTACCCGTCCCTCTATCTCCTTCCTCAGCTCTCCCCATCTACCTTTATCTCAATCCCAAACTTTTCCTTTCCCCTTCCACTCTTACTTCTCCTTATCCCCTGTCTGTCTCCGCCCCCTCTCTATCTCTCTTTAAAATGTGATCAATATTACTGCATGCAGTTCTCACAAAGTGTCCGTGTTGACCATCCGTTTCATAAATAATAAAGTTGTCTCGAAAGGATGTATTATATGAAGTGAGCGCCTTTAATTGCTGTATGTTTTTCTAGGCTTGCATACAGTGACTGCCTTCAAATGTGTAACATGTTCCTGGGTCCACCACGCAGTACCAAGTGTGTTCAAGATTGGGTTACCCGCCCTAGCGCTAAAGACCTCAACGAAAGCTTTTATCGTCTCAAATGTCTATTGATGGTTATCACTGATTCGTCCAGCAAGACATCTGAAAGAAGGATACGAAAAATCGTAGAAAAGGAGCTGCGAGAAAAAGAAACACAAAAATAGACTGATAAAAAACACATAATAGTTGATGAAAAAAAAACTAAAAAGTAAATTCCTAACAGAGATGTGGCGTAGTAGAATCCTTGTAGATATCTGATCGTGCTATTATCGTCGTCTCAATCACAGAAAACGAGTAATTCACTATTGGATTCCTGTATCAGATATAGTGTATTGTTTCTAGAAATGTCTTTTTGATCCACAGGGCTAAATTAAACTTAGCAGCTATTATAATATTACTGTATGTGGTAAAACCTTGAAATCAATCTATTTCTGGGATATGTTTGTTTAAAAACAACTTTCAGCTATAAAGAAACAAACAAAGAGAAACACCGTAGCTATTTCTCTTGATAGGAGGGGGACAAACTCGGTTAGGATCTCAGAGCAGGTGACAAACTCGGTTAGGATCTCAGAGCAGGTGACAAACTCGGTTAGGATCTCGGAGCAGGTGACAAACTTGGTTAGGCAATAGGTCGGAGGCTAAGCTTAGGGCTGATCAAAGTTATTTGTGATGTTAGGCAACACGTCGGAGGCTAGGCTTTGGGCTGATCAAAGTTATTTGTGAGGTTAGGCAACACGTCAGAGGCTAGGCATAGTGCTGATCAAAGTTATTTGTGAGATTATGCAACACGTCGGAGGCTAGGCTTAGTGCTGATCAAAGTTATTTGTGAGGTTGGGCAACACGTCCGAGGATCTAGATGAATTATTCTTGAAAACATGGATTTTAAAGTAGAAATTGAAGTTCGTTTTTTTTCGAAAGTGATACTTCTAATATTTCTGGCCTTCCCTATGTTTGTTACGCTTCTGCTGCGTAACACGACCCAGAAGTCTGACCTTCGGCGGAAGGCGAAGGAAATGTTTATTTTATGGACCTTTAAAACTGAGGGGAAATAAGCGATGCAGGGAATTGTGAGAGTAAATTAGGCGCTGGTTCTGAGATGTCAGGCGTCACATCAACATTCAAACAGCCATGGCGACGGTACGCCCTGGATTTGTCTTGTCTTGCTCTAGGTGTAATGTATATCTTAACAATCACAAATATAGAATCAATAGTAATTTCAAAACATCTTAAGTATGTGATTCCGAAAAATAGAAATACCACGGTCAGTTATTAAGCAATAGCAATTTCATTAATAATAATAATAATTTTTTGTTGATTTTTTTACGACATAGTACCCTTGTCTAGCGCACACTTTGTCCACTAACGTGAGTGCCTCTAGAAAAAAGTCGTTTCTTAAGACCTTTAAACAATTTTGCAGCGATTCCATTCCTTAGCTGTCATCTGCCTTGGAACACATCTGTTGCAGACTTTCCAATAGCCGAGGCCATAATGGACAATTTTTGCCCTTCCATTGTGTCATAATTTGATGGAGAAAATCATCTCATTCTCGAACATGACAGTCCAATGCTCCTGACAAATCGTCTAACCCTGCACGTTTGTGATCATCGGACAGGTGCCTTGCGACACAAGCTTGTAGCAGAATAAATATAGTTTCGAAGGTGAGTGTGGTCCCATTCTTTGCAGCTTGAAAGAGGTGACCAAGACAAGGTGTGATGAAGTTGGCAACCTCAACTGATGCATCGAAGCAAGGTATTTGAGAGGCGACCAGCAAAGAGTGCGAACGACAAAGATATTGATCTCCTATTATGCGAACAAATCTGAAAGTACTTGCTGGATATCAACAGCTTGTGTCGACTTTATGACTGTGACTGATAACTAATATCAAGTATGGCGTCTCTAGCACACAGAATTAGACACTAGATCCTGGAAAACCGCGTACCCACGTGAAAGGTTGAGGGTAAGCAAGGCCGAGAAAGTGAGATTCAAGATTTGTGATGTAATGACGTAATGGATGATAGAACTAGGAACATCAGATGTTCCGAGGGACATTTTGTTGTGGAAGGAATTGATCGCCAACCGCTAGACATAGGGCACATGACGCTGATGGACTCGAGTGATCGCGTGCACTGATGTGTGACAGACAGTCTCGGGAATGACAAGATGTTAGCTTTATTATGCTGTTATTTCATGCAAGTCTTTGTTCTTGTCAGTTAAATATGCGCCTTATCTTCGAATTAATGAAAAAAACAAAAAACTGCAGCGACAATGAACACCGAGAATGACAAATACAAAAGCTTGGTACAAAACCAGTTTGATACATGACAGTTAACAGACTTATTCAAATGTTATTATTCTAATATAACATTATATTTTAGCTTGCTTGTATTTTAGACAGTAACTTTGTAAATCCCTTGCATTCTGCGACAACATTAGCAATGCTACAGATGGGAGACGCATGCACTGGTCCATTGTGACCAATGATATAGACCGTTGGAAGAGAAGTTGGGAGAAAGGTGTAACTGCCGCTAAATGACGGATCATCCAGTAGTAATCCAGTAATCTTCTTAAATCTTCACCTTATCATACACGTATCATTCAGACTGTTATGGCTGCCATGTCTCGCCACAACTTCCTGTTTCTACACTCTTTATCTGTTCCGCTGTTTACTTATTTTCACAGCAAACCAATAACCTTGGGCCTGCCCTGGTTTGTCGTCATTTATCACTTCTAGCCAGCTTTGCGCCTCGTTGCTCAGGACTGGTTGTACACATCTACCTAATTATTTCTCAAATGTGTGTCTGTCTGTATTTCTATCAAATGATGGGTATATTTAATTGGCTGAAGAACCTTTTGATGTTATCATAAAGTGGATCCAAATTAAACTTGGGCACGATGCGCTGGTCAGGACAGTTATGAAATAATGTGACTGGGAAAAAAGGATACAAAATTCTGACGATGAAACGAGCACAGAAGAGTTGAGATGGAGGTAAGCATCGGTCGGATTGAAAGGTGTGAGGTGGCCATTGGTAGAGAGGAAAGAGATGAGCAGGTTGGAGGGTGAGAAAAGAGTGCAATGGCGATTTGAGGCTGTGGAGTGGAGCAGGACGGAAGAGAACCTTCAATTGTTAAACTGCTGCTGCTTCTTTCACATTGTGCACGTCTGCTAGTTTCCAATTAGTTTCAAACATACACAAGGATATCAATAATCTCATAAACGACTATAATTGTTACGTTCAACAGACATTGTCCATCACACTCTCTTTGCAGGATGTGACGATCCACCAAGGAATGACATCACTGGAGATGGACAACAGTCCAAGTCACCTTTTACACGACCACCTCTATGAAGACTAACGGACACAAAGACAAATAGGTACACTTATACACTAATATTCAGTATAGTCAACCCTCATCATGTTTAAATCCAAGCCGACTACCACATAGTTAGGAAAATAAACAGATCCTACAATAACCAAGAGGACTGTGTTTGGTGTAAAACGGTTTACCTCGCAAAAGTAGGGAAAGCCAGTTTTTTTTTTAAGATAAAAGGCGATAATAATTCTTCTAGAGAAGAAATGTGAAAATGAGACAAAAATGTGACTGTATTAGTTTACAGAGAAAAAATGTGACAATATTTCGTTTATTCAGAAATGAGGAGATATTTTATTTCTGCAGCAATGCTATGATAATAATTAGTCTAGAGAAATGATCTAATAATAGTTAGTTTCTTAAAAAAAATTATGTGATAATAATTACTTTCTAGAAAAAGGACGTGATAATAGTTAGTTTCTAGAGAAATTATGTGATAATAATTAGTTTCTAGGGAAATGATGTGATAATAATTAGTTTGTAGGGAAATGATGTGATAATAATTAGTTGCTACAGAAATGATGTGATAATAATTAGTTTCTAGAGAAATGATGTGATAATAATTAGTTGCAACAGAAATGATGTGATAATAATTAGTTTCTAGGGAAATGATGTGATAATAATTAGTTTCTAGGGAAATGATGTGATAATAATTAGTTTGTAGGGAAATGACGTGATAATAATTAGTTGCTACAGAAAGGATGTGATAATAATTAGTTTCTAGAGAAATGATGTGATAATAATTAGTTGCAACAGAAATGATGTGATAATAATTAGTTTCTAGGGAAATGATGTGATAATAATTAGTTTGTAGGGAAATGACGTGATAATAATTAGTTGCAACAGAAATGATGTGATAATAATTAGTTTCTAGAGAAATGATGTGATAATAATTAGTTTCTAGGGAAATTATGTGATAATAACTAGTTTCTACATAAATTATGTGATAATAATTAGTTTCTATAGAAATGATGTGATAACTAGTTTCTACATAAATTATGTGATAATAATTAGTTTCTAGAGAAAGGATGTGATAATAATTAATTTCTAGAGAAATGATGTGAAAGTAACAAATATTTTAGAGTTATAGATATTTGTTTTTAAATTTTTCAAAAATTAAAATTAATGGTCGCTACAATTATTCAAGCAGAGAGTATTGCACTGTATTTGCGCCTTACGGCCCACTGCATCTGACATCAGCACACAAATTGTAATGGATTTACATTTCATAGTCATACGATCTTGGGGGTGGGTGGGGGGGGGGGAAGGGGGGGAAGCGCATGTTTCATTAATGAATCCGAACACATGAATATTGGTTTGTGAACCGTGCCGCAAACTACTAAACTACACCGTCACCAGCTATTTCATGTGTTTGTTGTTCTTGTTGACTGCCCATAGCGAGTAACTTTACTCTTTTGTGCGCCCTGAAAAGAGCGTTAAGGAACGTGTTACAGCAGCTTTCTTCACATCCCAATCATGCTGATGTAGGGGGGGGAGGGGGGGGGGCACCCGGGGTTCTTCCGGCGTTTGTGGTACGCTTGGCTTCTTTTTCGCGTCGTTCACTACTACGGAGATAACATTCATTCCCCACCTCGTTAGCCAGTACGTCATAAAACTTCTTGTTTGTATGGAGAACTGCATTGTGCGACTCTTGGCTAACCTCTAGCTGTTGTGCGTGATAATGTGTAGTTTATAGATAAATGATGTGTTAATAATTTGTGTGTAGAGAAATTATACGATTATAATCAGTAGCATGTACAAACAATGTTCACAAGCACAGCTAAGTGGAGGAAGTTGCTGCTCTAAATAAGGGTGATGGTTTCTCAGTCACTGGGCAAGGCTCAGAGAGGAAGATGAACACATTTTGATGCATGTGATTATAAGAGAATATAAAATACAAGCAAATATAGGGGAAACATTACTGGTCAATGAGGCGTATCATATTTTGTTGGTATTAAATGTCGATGTTTAGCAACTATACACATGTTGCAGTTCGGAACTTCTCGTGCTGAGTTAAGTTAAATCGTGTCGTCGCTTTGGTAGCGGGTTACGGTGGTTCTTCTTACATCTAGAGACGTACTTAAGAAAATGGATATGAGTTCTCCTGGACGTAGTGCAATCCGATGCTCATCAGTAAGCTCAGCACTAAAGGGATAACACCGTCTATCCCTATCTCGTTGACCAGACTGTTGTGAATGAACACGTGAAATGATTGATATAATAGTTTCACCTGACCATAATTTCGCTGCGATGCGAAGAGACCGGTGTAGAACTTTGGGCATTCTTCCTCGATTTTCTCTCTATCTGTCAATGTTGTACCATATTCCTTCTTCAGTACTGTTATGAGGATCTTCTTTTGTTGTGTCTTTCTGCATTTATTGATACTACTTCTTTATCAGAGGTTACTATCTATATTGCTCATAATCTTCTTTGAGCATGTGTTTGATCTTCTTCTTTAGTTTGCAGAGGGTAATCCTATCTAGCCCATTTCTGATCTTCAGCGTTTTTCTAGTTGCAAGCAATTTCTGTGTGCCTACATTGTTGCGGTTTCCTACTGCTGGTGTGGGCTATTTTGGTGACGATGGTGCATCCAGGTGGCGGGTAGAAGATCTTGCACATTGCCAATTCTGGTTTTGAATAAGGTCCGCAAACTCTGCAGCATCTAGTGTTGTGGGCACCTGGATGTGACGTATTAGCGGAGAACTGTTTAGATCCATTGTCGCTATGACTGGCTTGGCTTCGTTCGTTCTTAATCTCCCGCTACCAAACCCTAGGAAGTCGAGTACTCCGCTGCCTCAGGATTCGGGCGGAGAGGAGTGTGTTGGACCAATGTTTGTGTCAGGCTTTCTTTGTCCGTGTTTGAGCTCCTTGTTTTTTCTGAGTTCTCTGAATTGTGTCCACCTTCGGGTCAGCTTGATATTTGCTGTGTTGAGGATACGCAGTTGGGAGATGTATAATGTGATCTCCGGAGGGGAGGTGGGGGGGGGGGGGGGGGTTGGGTTGTAGGAGAAAGCCGGTTTAAGTCCAAGCAGAAAAACCCTGGAATAGTGATATCCTAGTGATAATTCTGGGGTGCAGTCAAGCGCACCGCTGAAAGTCATCATGGGCTGGTTTCCCACGACTTAAGCCAGGCACAGCCGCAACAAGATGGAACATAACAGACAGTATAAACGATCGAAAGCACATACATTCCCACAAAATAAAGTCCTTAATACTACCTGGTGAAGGAGTTGTCAATTATAATGCGAAAAGGAACTAACAAATAGCAGAAAACGACCCAAACACTGGAACGAATCGAGAGCGCAGCCAGTCAGGTGCGGCCATCTTACTTTTTCCTATGTCCGTATGCTCATATGCATTATGTTTGTAGATTATGAAATTACCTTTGATAAGGTAAATGCATTGGTAAATGACTTGAGGAACCAATATATCGACGAAAAGTACGCCCAGATTATATAACAGAGAAGGCTACTCAACTGATAGCACTCTTTTCCACAAGTCGTTTCCACAAGTCTTTTCCACAAGTCTTTTCCACAAGTCTTTTCCACATCTATAAACCAAGGAGTTCAACGAAGATATACCATCTACCCAAAACATTTCACACCTGCACTAGAAGAAGTTTTATGGCAAGATCGAGGTGTCGACATAGATGACGAGACGCTCTTACGCCTACGTTTTGCGTACATTTTCATCCACATCAATGCAGAAACCGAACAAGGCCTAAACGAGCTGAATGAAGCAAGGAAGGTGGTTGGCCTGAACATAAATAGAAAGATTGCACAATGAGCCCATCGAAAATGCCAATGCGTATTGGCCAGGAAATCAACAACCACAACATTGATAAGAAATCTCACGCAGGAGAGAGGCGGGTTATCTCAGCTTCAACCGCATTAAACCGATTCTCTAGCTGATGACAGACGCCAAGACCAGGGCTCACACACACAATAGCAAAGTCATCCCAGCAATGGTATATGGGTGTAAGATTTGGAGTTTACGTAAATTAACGTAAATTAGACGCAAAGAAGATCCCAATTACTAAAAGGGCAATGTAGCGAAGAGTCCTAAATATTCACATATGAGATCTTATCCGAAGTACCGACATCCGTGACCAGTTTCCGAATGTCGTTGACTGTGCGTCAATGCGAAAGTGCAGATGAGCCGACCATGTGGTCTGAAAGGTTTCTTTCTGGTGGCAATACAACAAAAACCGTCCAGCAACGAGACGTAGAGATGATCATCATGGTACTCCAGATCGAAGGACAGACACAGATTCAAACAACTTTTGGCTACCTGGCATCATGCAACCTTGTCTGATTGAATACATGATTACAGTATTCAAGTAAGTAATTGTGAATCGCTTTAAACTGGACACATACGAATCTGTATTTCAGGACACTGCAGACAACTAGAGGGTAGAATACCATAGCAAACCTCAGGCTGCACAGAGCCTAAATAGTGAACGGATACAGACTTTCGGAAACATAATCCAGGCCACTCAAGAGAAATGCACTGGCTGAACCCAAGAACATGATTACATAAGAAAAGCTTTTTTTCAAATTTGTAAAATCTATTCGTTCTGAGCTGCACGCCCTCCGTTCATAAAAATATGATTTTGTGCATGCGTGTCTGTGACTTGTATGTGTGTTTAATTGAATAGACGTAGTTGTTCGGTGTGAACACTTACTGAACGAGAGAAGATATCTTCAGGACGGCTTGCTCGCATAGGGCTTCATAAGTGAGAGGAGAAATAGAAGAGAATACGACTGCTCCTGATACATTGGGTTATAACCGATGTAATGACCAGAATACTGTGGACTGATGTAATGACCAGAATACTGTGGACTGATGTAATGACCAGAATACTGTGGACTGATGTAATGACCAGAATACTGTGGACTGATGTAATGACCAGAATACTTTGGACTGATGTAATGACCAGAATACTGTGGACTGATGTAATGACCAGAATACTCTGGACTGATGTAATGACCAGAATACTGTGGACTGATGTAATGACCAGAATACTCTGGACTGATGTAATGACCAGAATACTGTGGACTGATGTAATGACCAGAATACTGTGGACTGATGTAATGACCAGAATACTGTGGACTGATGTAATGACCAGAATACTGTGGACTGATGTAATGACCGGAATACTGTAGACTGATGTAATGACCGGAATACTGTGGACTGATGTAATGACCGGAATACTGTGGACTGATGTAATGACCAGAATACTGTGGACTGATGTAATGACCAGAATACTGTGGACTGATGTAATGACCAGAATACTCTGGACTGATGTAATGACCGGAATACTGTGGACTGATGTAATGACCGGAATACTGTGGACTGATGTAATGACCGGAATACTGTGGACTGATGTAATGACCAGAATACTGTGGACTGATGTAATGACCGGAATACTGTGGACTGAAGTAATGACCAGAATACTGTGGACTGATGTAATGACCAGAATACTCTGGACTGATGGAAAAAGGGGGGGGGGAAGGCGTGGATTATCAGCTAGTAACACAGCTCACAACTCAAACGCGCTTGTTCGGATCCACGAAACAACAAGATCGCACCTCTATGGCTAGTCAAATCAATTAATTATGTATGTGGGCTGAAGACCGGATGCACTGGACCGTTATGAAACGAAACAAAGTACAAGGCTCTCCACCTTAGGAAACAAGTCGAACGAGAGAACAAATAATAACAAGAGAGGAAATCGTGTTTCAATTGGTAATATGAAAGTATCCTTGCCATTCTATGAGAACGTTATTCGCTAGCGTGTTCATGTATATTATTTGGAGTATAGTTTCTAGAGCTTTCTTTCAATTTCATGAAGCTACTCCACACTCGGCTGAATTTTGGGGTCTGTATGAATGTCAGGTATTGCAAACCCATGCTTTTATATTAGTCGTCAAGCCTGAAGTGGTTAAACTGCACTGTTTTTATCGTCTAACATAATACTCGAACTGTAACGGTGATCCTATTCTTTAAGTTGTGCCCTGTTTCTCCACTTTATCTTTTTTCGGTTGAATTTCTAGTATTACAATGAGTACGCAATTGACTAAGCATATAACAGTCTTGCAGGATATATGTTCGGAGGTCTGTGCTGCTTGTCTCACATACACATGGGTGATAGGGCCAATTTTCACCTGTGTAAAAGCCATTCAATCTGTTCTGTCCAGTTCTCATGCAGAGTAGCGTCACTTGCCCCGCTTGATCAAGGCGGTAATAATTGTCTCCCTTTTGGCAGACTTTCTTTGTGGCGTGGAGAAGGTCTCCCTTACATAGATAGCGATTGCTCCTCTTGTTTTCGTACCACATTTTCTTTTGCTAACATGTCCGACCTCTCGTTCCTTGGTGAATCACAGTGCGATGGTATCTACTTTAGCACTACACTGCTATTGACTTTCTGTTCGCCCAATGTCTTTTTAAACTCTAACAGTTTATCATTCTTGAGGGCTTGCAGAAATGACAACCATCTGGTATTGGCTTGAGTTGTTTATAATTCCTACAGTAATGCTTAGTGCCTGTAATTCAGCCAAGAAGTTTGAACGGTATTTTCTAGTTGATGAAATATGTCTACCCTTACTAGCTTGCCATGTTCTGGGCATCATGTCAACTTCCTGTTTCCAATGGTCGATCAAGTGGATTGCTTTCTGGTTGTCCGTCAATTAGTCATCAAAATGTCATGTTTTCAGAAGGTTTGGTCAGATAAACAGGTGGTCTGGGTCTTGTGTTGCTCCACAGTCGCATGTCTCATCATCCCTGTATCCCCATCTGTACACCGTGATACACCTGTCTGTAGTTTATTTATTGGCTCCTATGTTTCATAAGGTAAATGGTGTCCAGGTTCAGGTTTATCTCGCATCTCGATCTCGTAGACCTGAGTCAGTTCATTTCATTTTTCGATGCAGCTTTTTCGGAACTAGTCTGTGAGGTTAATCTGACTGAGGTGATAACAGATATCATACGTACAATGATTTTTTTCTTTAATTTAAAAGTTTGTCTTACTTTCAGAAAAGGTGCATCACTTTCAAGCACAGAGTCTTCTGGTTGTATCAGGGCGTGTACGCCATTATGTGGCATGTTGGACGTGCTCCAGCTTTTATCTGCACCGTGTGTTTGTTGCGGTATAGTGCTTCTGTTTTTCCAATGAACGCTTGCTTAGTTCAATTGACTAGTGGCATTAAACCTCTGAAACAATTATAGGAGATTCAGCATGCAACTAACACAAATTCTTCAACATATCGGGACTTGTATAAATGTTTTCTCTAGTCAGTCTGCAGTTCCAGGCCTTGAATATGCCAATATGACAGGTCCGGGTACAATGGTGGGGAGAAGATTATATTTGAATAACTTGGACATACTGATATCATTCAATGTATGTCTGGTTATGTCATTGCAATCGATGCGACAGACAAAGATCGATTTCAGAAGTTTGGTGAAACTTAAGACGAGTAGAAGATAGTCTCTGAGAGAACGTGTTAGAAGTGTGTAGCAAGCAACATCAACTATCAGCCAACGTATACTCTTTGCATTGTGCTAAAAGAGACTAAACCGCTGTAGGTCTACCTGAAATGCATTAAGTCGGTTGTGCTGATCATACCTTAATATAACAAAACATAATACACCCTAATAAAACATAAGACACGTCAATATAAAATAAAGCAGCAAAATATAATATAACATAACACGCCTTAGAATAGAAGAACACACTTTAATAGAATATGACATAACATAACACAATTTAATACAGAATAACACACATTAATGTAATTTAGCATTCCATAGCATGCCATAACACACTTTGATATAACATAACACACCGTAATATAACATAACACACCGTAATATGACATACCACACCGTAATATAATATAACACAACTTCAGTTATTACCAAATTTTAACTAAATGTAATCAATATTCTTCATCGTTTAACCCTGGCTCATCATGATCCTAGATTACTGATGTCAGTGGCAAGAAGCGGTGACACTAAAGGCGACGACGACTCCTGAACGACGTCGAGAGATTACTAAGAAGGTCGGACGATGAGAAAATGATAGTTGTGATGTTGGCGACACGACCAGGAACAACAGTAATCTCTTCTGGTGTTACATTGCCATGTGTTGACAATGTACTTCATTCTGCGCGTGGTGTATTCCTCCACCGACTCAAACCACTGCCCCGCGCCATCTTGTGTATCTAATTGAAAGAGACAGTTATGCCAACTAAACCTGCAACCTCATTATTATACATGAGGACTAAGTCGTCAGGAGCTTGCCTTTAGATACTTCTTATATATACTATATCCTTTTATGTCTTTCTTTCTGTTATATTATGTCTTTCTTTCTGTTATATTATGTCTTTCTTTCTGTTATATTATGTCTTTCTTTCTGTTATATTATGTCTTTGTGTCCCACTCGATAATAAACTGTGTCTCAATATCAATGATCTAGTTTATGTGTATGCATATACCTGCTGCTGACACAGAATACCTTACCCTCTTTTAGATAGTGGATACAAAACTCGTTAACACAGTTACTTTCAATCATAATGAACACGCTAATGGAATACACCAAAACACATTCTCAAGAATAGAAAACACCACTTTGTAACTGAATACAGCTATAGTGTTTGGGTATTCAAGTGCCGTAACAAAATCCCATAGAACTGGATTCAACCGTTGTAATTGTGCCGAGGGCGCCAGTCTACATACAAATGCACACGGATGTAACTGTAGAAATCAGAGCTTGCACAATACAGACCTGCCTTGTTAACTGGAAACACTGTGCTAGCCAGAAAGTCTAGAAGGTAATTGTTCCACTGTGCATACATGTCACTAACAGGCAAACTGCGACTGTTTTCTCCTCTTGTTATCGGTGACAATTGGCGATGCGAGGCAGGTGACCCCCATGCAGCGCCCGGTCCGTATTAATTTCACCTAGTGTAAACAACAGGGGGTCGACAGCACAGAGTGTGAATGTCGCCTTGTCTTCCACTTCAACCGGAAGCAGTTCTACAAAATGTCGGCCATAATGAACGATCTGACGCGGGCCTGTCTTCACGCTAGATCACTTTGGCGGAATCGATATTAATTGGTTTCTATGTCAGAGATAAGAAAATGATAAGATCAGATTCCTGTTCGCATTGAAAATATTCATTATACCAGGTCCTTCTATCCGTTATAGCAGCCTTTCTCAATCTTTTTATACGGAAGGATTCCTTGAAACATTTGTCAAGTCTCACGTAAATTCTGCGAACAAGTGATTATTTGATCATCACGGTACACCAGAGTAACCAGTGATTTATACATAGCAATCCTATTACATAGTTATCCATGTTTGTCTGCATGTTTGACGAGTTTCTATGAAATTAAAAAATAAATATTGAACGCAACAAACGAGTTGGATTTACTGTATACATCCGAAGAAGAGGAGTCAGGCTTTCAATTGGTGTAATTATATTGATAATTGTGTGTCTATCTTTTTAATTACAGAACATATAGAGAAGTTTGAATTGTTTACGACAATATTGATGTTGTTGTCGGAGTACACAAGAATGCAAAGGTGCCGAGGAGGCAAAGGCTGACGGGTATTAGCCACAAGAAAAGGCTAGCTCCTAGTCAAAGCTTGCACCTTGGGGAGGGCGGTTGGGAGTGGGGAGGGGGGGGGGGTCAGTATGTGAAGGAGGTTGCGAGTGGTAATGGGAGGGGGAGGCATAGAGTTTGGGTGTGGGAAGGAGGTTGGGGGTGGTAATAGGGGGGGGGGTGGAGTTTCGGTGTGGGATGGAGGTTCAGGGTTGTAATGGTTGGGGGAGGGGTGGGGTTTGGGTGTGGAAAGTAGGTTGTGAGTGGTAATGGTTGGAGGGGGTGGAGTTTGGGTGTGGAAAGGAGGTTGAGGGTGGTAATGGGAGGGGTTTGAGTTTCGGTGTGGAAAGGAAGTTGAGGGTTGTAATAGTGGGAGGAGGGAAGAGTTTTGGTGTGGGAAGGAGGTTGAGGGTTGTAATGGTTTGGGGGTGGGGGTG
The DNA here is from genome assembly GCA_036924085.1 of Ariolimax columbianus. Lineage (NCBI taxonomy): Eukaryota > Metazoa > Mollusca > Gastropoda > Stylommatophora > Arionidae > Ariolimax > Ariolimax columbianus. The sequence goes on along the minus strand of JAVGWX010000008.1, from coordinate 71,935,209 downwards.
TACTTTGGGTGTGGGAAGGTGGTTGAGGGTTGTAATGGTGGGGAGGAGGCTGGAGTTTTGGTGTGGGAAGGTGGTTGAGGGTTGTAATGGTTTGGGGGTGGGGGTGTACTTTGGGTGTGGGAAGGTGGTTGAGGGTTGTAATGGGGGGGGGGGGCTAGAGTTTGGGTGTGGGAAGGAGGTTGAGGGTGGTAATGGTGGGGGTTGCGTGGAGTTTGGGTGTGGAAAGGAGAGGAGGTTGAGGGTGGTAATTGGGGAGGGGGGGTGGGGATTGGGTGTGGGATGGAGGTTGAGGGTGGTAATAGTGGGGGGTGGGTGGAGTTTAAGTGTGGAAATGAGGTTCAGGGTGGGGAGTTTGGATGTGGAAAGGAGGTTGAGGGTGGTAATGGGAAGGGGGGGGGGAGGAGTTTCGGTGTGGGAAGGAGATTGAGGCTCGTAATGGGAGGGGGGGGAGTTTCGGTGTGGGAAGGAGATTGAGGGTGGTAATGGTTTGGGGGGGGGGTGTACTTTGGGTGTGGGAAGGAGGTTGAGGGTGGTAATGGTGGGGGGGGTGGAGTTTAGATGTGAGTTAAAGGTTGAGAGTAGTAATGATGGAGCGAGGTGGGGGTGGAGTTTGCCGTGGTAATGGGAGGGTGGTGGAGTTTGGATGTGGGATGGAGGTTTAGTAATGTAATGCCTTGAGAACAACCTGTTTTCAGGGAAAGCTACATGAGATAGTGGCTTTTATCAGTATATTGTGGCTGACCCTGACATGTTATCATTGTCAGTACTACTGCAGTTTCTTTCTTTTTGTACATTTCGTTTGACGTGTATTGCTAGTCTAGTAACATGTACTTGATCGGGTGATTGGTTTGTAACAAAATTATTGATACTATGCAACATGAATGTGCATAAAAAATGTACAAGTGGATCAACCACTACCTCAAAAACAGAACGGCCAGAGTCCAAGTATAAGGGCAGATGAGCAAAAAGGTGACACTTGAGCAGGGAGTACCCCATTGGGGAGTACTGTCACCCATACTCTTCCTGGTGTATATAAATGACATTACAGAGAATATACCAAGACGAGTTCATAGCTCAATGTTTGCAAACAATCTGGCTATGTGGACCTCTGAAAAGAATCTCACAATAGCAAGAAATCAGATGCAGCAGGCCCTAACGTCGCTGGAAGAGTAGACGAACTCTTGGCTGGGCAAAATAAACGAGGAGAAAACCACATGCACAATATTCTCGCTATCAAACAAACCCCACAACACCAAATTAAGTTTTAACGGCAAATACCTTTAGCCAAACGACAACCCAAACTTTCTGAGAGTCACATTTGATCGGCGCATGACATGGAAAAGTCAAATCGAGAGAAACCGAATGAGAGCCAGAGAAAGAATGGCAATCATGAGGAAACTTGCTGGCACAAGCTGGGGAGCAGACGAAAGTATACCAAAGAAACTGTACACTGGAAGAGTGAGACCAGTTCTCGAGTATGACATTGCGGCATGGACAACAGCAGCAAAGGCGATCTTCGATAAAGTTAGCAAACTCCAAAACCAAGCTATGAGAGTTATAACAGGAGGCATGAAGTCAACGCCAATTGTAGAACTTGAAAAGATTACAAAACTGCAATCCATGGCCGACAGAAGAGACTGCAGAGCCCAGCTGCAATCAGAGAAACTCAGAGGACTGACTGACCATCCAATGCACCAGAGACTAAACAATTTCGGAAGTGGGAAACTAAAGCGAAGAAACTTTGCAGAAATAGCCAGAAGCAAAGATGCACGAAAACCCCATGAACGCACTAACAACACAAAAGCCCATTACTACTGTACGAAAACCTACCTGGAGGCAGCATATATTTCCAGAGGTGGTAGAAAATATACCAGGTATTAGAAACAAAAACTGCCAGTCTGAAAAAGAAAGAAGAGATACTACCCTGAGTTACATTACGGAAAACTATCCAAGCATGGACTGGACCCATGCATACACCGTCGGTTCCGTAACAAATACAACACAGTACGGAGGGGCAGGAGCATTCCTGAGCCTACCAAAGGGCAGAAAAATAACACTGTCATTCGCTACTGGAAAATACACAAGCAATTTCAGAGCTAAGGCAGAGGCACTGAGGGCGGCAGTGGAAGAAATGGTGACAGGTAAAAGGAATGAAAGCCACATAGTCCTGCTTACAAATGCCTTGGCCATAGTCACAGCACTGAAAAGCCAGAAAAATACTGAACTTAATGATTTAAGAGCAGTACTCTGTCAACTATGTCAGCAGTCTGCACCAAAATGGGTAGTGGTGCAGTGGGTTCCATCTCACTGCAACATCCAAGGCAATGAGGAGGCAGACAGACTGGCAAAAGAAGGTGCAAAACTACCACAACCCGATACTGGTATGACATACGAAGAGTCAAAACAGCTTATTAGAGCTAGATACATGACCAAATGGGAAACCGAACATACTGGCTACACCAAAAACGATGCTTATTACCATTTAAACAGAAAAGAGCAGATCGAGGTCTTCAGACTTCGCACTGGCCACAATAGACTCAGGTACCACCTATTCAACAAATTGAAAATAGGTGGAACCGACGAATGCCCGTGTGGTACCGGGAAAATGACCTCTGAACACTTGCTGCAAAACTGCCCGACATGCGAGGATCAGAGAGAGCAGATGTGGCCATCACCAGTGGCAACACTAGACAAGCTCTATGGCAGTGTCGACAGCCTCAGGATGACGGCTGCTTTTTTCGAAAAAATAATGGTTACTGTATGACTGCGTACAAAGAAGAAGAAGAAGAAGAAGAAGAAGAAGAATGTGCATTAACAACGTAGAAGAGTATACATATTAAAAAACATTTTTTGAGAACAGTATGACAAGAAAACAGAGCCTGTTCATTACTCAGGGCTGATCGGCCTCAGCATACGACTGCAGGCTAGACTGACGTGAAAGAGTAAGAGTTGTAGTTGACTGAATCACAATCTCGCACATAACAACTAAACACCTTTCGTGGATGGAGGGTTCAGCGCACTATAGGTTGAGAATCCATGGGTTATAGACCACCAGGGCAATGAAAAGCAGTGCAGGAGGCAGTCTTGCACACTCATGGGAACAATGAGGGCACGCGTGGGCTAGTGGTTTAGTGACACGGCTCACAACCAGAAGGTGCTGGGTTCGATCTCCAACACAGCACTGGCGGTTACCCCGGGTAGAATACCCTTAGAAAATGCAGGAGGAAGCAGAGCCTTGCATACAATGCATGCTGAAGTCCGATGCACTGGACCACGTGCTTGGCTGATAAGCTACCATCTGAGGGACTACGGCCGAACGCCTCTAAGCCAGAATCCCGCCCTAAATCTCAGCACCGCTGTGATGGGAGGCTACGACATGGCTGGGGCTTGCGTCTCAGCCCGGCCCGGTCGAGCCGCAGAAATGCACCTGGTAAAATGCACTCATGCTTCGCTCTTTGCCTCTGTCTTTATCAGTCATCCCAATGGACGCAGAAGAGATGCAGTCCAGCGGACATTGCACCTCCTGCCCTATTGTGACAACCTCCCGGGTGGCGGGGAATGCTAGGCGTACCATCACTGCAGATGAGCCGAGAAAATAAAGGGAGCAAAGAGATACTTCACTCACATGCATATGCTACGTTTCTGGCAGGACGTGACGATCCTGGGACAAAGTCACACTGGACTGCCTCTCTTACGGGATAGTACAAACTAGTACATAGTCCATCATATCATTGCCAAACCCTATAGACACGAGTAGGGAAGACTCGATAGTCCTGCAAGACAACTTCCTAAGAGAGACAACTCTGACCAAAAACAACTGCTGCCTTGCAGTTAGGCTGGGACAGCCAAAGGCTAAGGAGGGCAACCCTACAGAAACGCCTGTTGAAATCGGATGTACTGAGCCACAGGCTTAACAAAACAAAACAGTGCAACGTAAATATCGCTGTAAACAGCGTACGAAGAAGAAAAAGAAGAAGGATGCACTGGGCCGATAGGTGCAAAATTAAAACCACATATTAAAGACATAAGACGAACGCAAAAAAAAACAAATTAACACACACACAATAAATACACAAAAAAAGAACACTAGTAGCCAGTATAGGTCAATCAAAGATGAATATGAACAGAAGAAGACGGCCCAAAAATTTAACGGTCGTTAAGCAACATTTCGACGGTCACGAAATAACGAATAATTCATTTACATATAGGAATATCGGATGTTTCCAGTTCTTGTGACATATTTCAATATAAATCGTTACTTATATCGATTAAAAAGCTGATACATTGAATGTATCAATATAGATCGGTACTTATATCGATTACTAAACTGATACATTCAATATATCAATATAAATCGGTACTTATATCGATTACTAAATTTATCCATTCAATATATCAATATAAATCGGTACGTATATAGATTACTAAACTGAAACATTAAACCTATCAATATAAATCAGTAGTTACATCGATTAATAAACTGATACATTCAATATATCAATATAAATCGGTACTTATATCGATTACTAAATTTATCCATTCAATATATCAATATAAATCGTTACGTATATCGATTACTAAACTGAAACATTAAACCTATCAATATAAATCAGTACTTACATCGATTACTAAACTGATACATTCAATATATTAATTTAAATCGGTACTCACACCCCCTTTGGGATTAGAAAAATAAGGCGAACGCCAAAAAAATAAAATCGGTACTTATATCGATTACTAAACTGAAACTGTGAATATACCCATAGAGATCAGTGTAGCATTAGACAACTTGAACGTACTCTTACAAAATTGTGCACTATCATTGCTTTGTGAACTGAAACTTTGAATATATTCACATAGAAATGGTACCTCTAACTTTCTGTAGCTGCCACACAATCCATTGAAATATACACGTATTGATCATATTCCGTTTGCTACTATTGGCCACACCTGATCAATTCGTCCATTGATGTTTCAATTTCCAATACAATGATAATTTTTTTCACAGATGTCATCCATTCTTTCTAATGTTGTCATCTAACATGTCATCGACACCACCATAATTTCTAATTAGGGTATCGCACATTTCATAATCCTTTCAAATGTTGCCAACAGATGTACGATAGTGCTTATCATTTATTTCATTGCCATAATCGCTGGTAGCAGTCTCCTTATCGCTTATGTTATTATCATATTTGCTGATGTCTCGTCGTCCTTAATGCACACGATACCATCCTTATCTATAACATTATCCTTATTATTGATGTAAATATCTGTAATACTGATTTCATGTTACCCTCTCTACTAGTGACTCTTTTCGTCTTATCTTTAACATTATCCTTATTAGTGATGTAAATATCTGTAATACTGATTTCATGTTACCCTCTCTACTAGTGACTCTTTTCGTCTTATCTATAACATTATTCTTATTATCAATATCATTATCCGTATCATTGATGGTCTTATTTCTCTTCTTCTTCTGCGTTCGTTCTCAATCGTTCTGCTACCAAACCTTGAACAGGGCTTTGCAAGTAGCAGGATGTAGTCCAGAGAATTGAATGCGTTGTGTCATTAGTTTACAGCGTGACTGGGATATTGTCACCTATATGTCCGACACATCAGTCGTGGGCTGATCATTGATGGTATTATCTTTATATCTGATGCAGGTATCCATACCTCTGATTGCATTGTTTATATCATTGATGTTAGTTTCCTTATCATTGATGTTAGTTTCCTTATCATTGTTGCTGTTATCCTTACCTCTGATGCCCCCATCCTTACCTCTGATGTCTCCATCCTTACCTCTGATGTCCCCATCCTTACCTCTGATGTCCCTATCCTTACCTCTGATGTCCCCATCCTTACCTCTGATGTATCCATCCTTACCTCTGATGTCCCCATCCTTACCTCTGATGTCCCTATCCTTACCTCTGATGTCCCCATCCTTACCTCTGATGTCCCTATCCTTACCTCTGATGTCCCCATCCTTACCTCTGATGTCCCTATCCTTACCTCTGATGTCCCCATCCTTACCTCTGATGTCCCTATCCTTACCTCTGATGTATCCATCCTTACCTCTGATGTCCCTATCCTTACCTCTGATGTCCCCATCATTACCTCTGATGTCCCTATCCTTACCTCTGATGTATCCATCCTTACCTCTGATGTCCCTATCCTTACCTCTGATGTCCCCATCCTTACCTCTGATGTCCCTATCCTTACCTCTGATGTCCCCATCCTTACCTCTGATGTCTCCATCGTTACGTCTGATGTCTCAATCCTTACCTCTGATGCCCCCATTCTTACCCCCGATGTCCTGATCCTTACCTCTGATGTCTCCATCCTTATCTCTGATGTTATTAATATCTTCACTGATGGCATACTATATAGCATAAACTGTCATTTTTTTAAACGTCGTGATCAATGTCTCTCTCATTATCCCTGGAGCTATAATCCTCATATCCGATACGGCGTTTCTCCAACAGATTATATCTCCGAGAAGAGAGAAGGGATGTACATACAACTTTTACCGAAACGTCACCGTACAGTGTGCTGGTTAGATCTTTATTTCAACAAATATAGGTCCCTACCTACCTTTTTAGCAAACTGTATCTATGAGACTAGGTAGCAAACTGTATCTCTGAGACTAGGAGATCTGTAACCTGACAGAGCAGCCAATCGCTTCTCATCTTTATCTATCTTAACAATAAATTAATAAGAGAGTTTAATTATATTGCAGAAGAGCACATGCAATAAGGGTTTATGAATAAAGGATGATTGCTCTTGCAGTCGCCGAGGAATGTACAAGCTAGATTTTAATTTTAGCTCTGAAAGAAAAAAACCTACGCCGTAACGACTTTGTCCAGGTCATCCCTATCGCTGTTTGCATTCTTCGTTCGGGTACTGCGTGGGCTGGTGGTTAAGTTAGACGGCTCACTAGCTGATGGTGGTTGATTCGTTCCCCAAACAGCAACGTCCGTTTACACGGGAAGTAAACCCTTAGAAAATGCAGGAGGAAACAGACCCTTACGTGAAATTCTTGCCGAAGTATGTTACACTGGACCGACAGGCGCAAAATAAAAACATAGGGCAACGCACACCGACTTGGGGGAATAGAGAAATAAGACGAACGCGCCCAAAAAAATCCTTTCAATTTCGGTCTGTTCCCTTGTCATTGTTACAGTAGTAGCGTTCCAGGTAAGTGGATTTATTTATTCGTTTGTCCTGGTCATTTTGGATTAGTTATTTATTCTCAATTTAGTTGTCATCTGTCCCTGATGATCGCCTGTTAGTCGAAACGTATATTTGTTTGTATTGTCCCTACACCGATATGACTTATACTTACTTCTGCTATTATTAAGGTGTTACATCATTTGTTTAAAGGGCGATTTCATCCTACTGTGTTTGCACCAATATGACTAATTAGGTGGGGAGCATAACTATGATCCTTGGGTGGTGAGCCTGTTTTGATGCCTAGAATTCCGCTACATACATCCAGTAGGGGTCATACTCACCTTCTTCTGTTCGCCCTGGGAAATAATAAGAAAATTTGCCAAGAGGGAACAAACCAGTACAAGTAAGTTCAGACAACATATTTGAGTGTTATTGAAATGTGATTGCACATTGAAGCATAAGATATAACAGTGAATGATCTAACAGCCACCAGAGACTGACAGCTGTCGGCGAGCAAACTAGCGCTGACCAAGATACTATTTCTCCTCCAAGTGGCGCCTCTGGAAGCAGACTGCACTCGCGTAGTCTGGCTAAGAGAATAGGGAGCGTAGAGAGAAGGGGAACCAGACACGCAACATTCCTCGCTTAAACCGGATACGTTGGACAGAGAAGCGCAGATATAATTTACCGCTGTAAACTACGACACAGCTTCACAAAGTCCTGGTCTAACGACCGTCAAAGAAGGATATTTTAAATGTCGTTGCAAGCTCAATGATTCTATGTTCTACAACACTGTCCTTGTTAACCCCGCAGATTTAAATCTGCTTTCACACTATGTTGCTTCTATTGCTTGGTCTCATACTTCTTGTGATTTGCCATCACATATAGAAAGACAACATCGTTTAAACATGTTTTAATAGTCACCACACCGTAAATCATACACGGTTTTTTAAGGTTTATTTTTCATGTAATCTTCATAGCATACAGTTAAGATCAGATACGTTTGCTAATTGAATGGGTGAAGTCGCAGACTCTAGGTCTCGTATTGACGAGGTGTGCAAATCTGAAAGCGTTTCCCGCCCAGCGGGTTGAGCTAGCTAAATCAAGTTCGGTTCAAGTCAACAAACTATTCCTGCAGCGTGTCAAACCTCAGTTAAGTGTCCCTGGATAGAATTCTTCGCACATTCAGTTACTGCAATATGTGAGATCCTTCGTCAGTAATGTGCTAAAATACAAACATTTATTGGTATGATCAAATACCAGGTTAAGATGACATCAGAGACGAACCTACTGCCTGAACATCTTCATCAGGAACGACAACCAGCAAAGATGTGAGCTAATAAATCATTGAGGAAGAGATGATTACATGAAATAGAGTACTCTCTACGCTCCCGTAATCCTGCATCGAATGGAATACAAGACTGCACATATACTTTGCTGACTATAAAAAACGCATGTGACAGCGTCGATAGAGATACACTGTGGCAGCGTCGATAGAGATACCTGCGACAGCGTCGATAGAGATACACTGTGGCAGCGTCGATAGAGATATCTGTGACAGCGTCGATAGAGATACCTGTGACAGCGTCGATAGAGATACACTGTGACAGCGTCGATAGAGATACCTGTGACAGCGTCGATAGAGATACCTGTGACAGTGTCGATAGAGATACATGTGGCAGCGTTGATAGAGATACCTGTGGCAGCGTCGATATAGATACATGTGACAGCGTCGATAGAGATACACTGTGGCAGCGTCGATAGAGATACCTGTGACAGCGTCGATAGAGATACCTGTGACAGCGTCGATAGAGATACCTGTGACAGCGTCGATAGAGATACCTGTGACAGCGTCGATAGAGATACACTGTGGAAGCTACTAAGGCGCTACAGAACCCCACAAAAACTGACCCGTATGATAAAGCAGACCAAGGAGGACATGCAGTCTGAAGTTGTCCACAAGGGGCACATCACAAAACCGTTTAACACACAATCTGGGATTCGTCTGTGCTGTCTTTTGTCATATATTGCTGTTTGCAGTTGTTTGGATTATGAAAGAAACAACAACGTATCAGAGAAATGTAGTTCAGTGGGCTTTATGTAAACAGCTAGGAAACCTAGACAATACAGAAGACATCTCTCTCTCTCTCTCTCTCTCTCTCTCTCTCTCTCTCTCTCTCTCTCTCTCTCTTTCTCTCTCTTGTCTGATAATCAACTCCAAACGCAGAAGATGACGGACGCACTCGACTTCATCTCTGAACAACTATATCTAAATAGTCACGCAGAAATTTCAAAAAAGTGTACAATTAAATATGGCTAACAACACGGCTTACATCAATCTGAGAGGGGCACAATTGGAGGAGACTTATATAGGGAGCATAATCAACAAAATAAGTGGTGTAGATGATGTTAAAGTCCGGATGCAAAAGGCAAAACGGTCTTTTGTCATGTTGAAAACCCTATGGAATTATAAAATGATCAGAAAGATATAATCTAAGAATCTGTAATTCTAATGGGTAATCGGTAGTGTTATGTGACGAGGAAACATAGCCGATTACAGAACTGAATATTAAGAGATTACAGAGACTGCAGTGGTTCGACCTGGCTATGACCGAGAACTTGTGGGTGAGAACAGGCAGACCCCTGGAAAGTAGGTGGCATTGGATAAACCAAACACTGTGAAAGCCTCAATGTATTATCATTAGGTAATCTCAGTCATATAACTCCTAATGAAAAGGAGGCAAAGAATGAAACAGTACACACGGAGAAGTGACTTAGACGTGAAAACAAGATTGACATAGATTCATTGGGAAGAACTGGAGATAATAGCACACGACAGACCGATATGACTGGAGAGGATTAGGGGATGGTCTATTCAGCCCAATGTGATACGGGCGAAGAGAAAGAAGAAGCAAGAATTATGTGCCAGGAATGGCATTTTGTTTCAAGAGCTTACGTTCAAGTAAAAAATCGTTACCATTTCTCATATGCCTTACCATTGACCTGCGTTTATGGAACGGTGTGCAATACCATGAGTCTTAGAAACCAAGTGTCGGTTCTTACCACATGATGCTAGTATAGCAATGGACCAATGCTCATCTCTGTCACACATAGAACCAACTTGTAAACCACTTGGATAAACACAGACTCTACCATAACCAACACGATCACGATACAAACGTTTACAATAAGCAATTACCAAAACAAGGTCTAAAATTGGCCACTCATAAAGGTATAAAGTCAATTTTGAATGTGAAGGTGACGTCTGGTTTGATTTCAAACCTTTCATCTTTCTGAGAAAGATACGACACAGGTGACAAATTCAGAAAACGCACCAAATAACTAGTTTAATCTCATTGCTAGGGTCCTTTAGAGGATTTATAGAGCTTAGGGATAAAGGCTGCTTGCCCCTGAAGTTGGCATACACTCATGGTAGAAGATATTCGACGTCGATTTTCACAGGAAGAGATCAGCAAACTTAGTCACATCCGTTCTCACAGGAAGAGATCAGCAAGCTTAGTCACATCCGTTCTCACGGGAAGAGATCAGTAAGCTTAGTCACATCCGTGGAGAAAAGCGGCTTAGTCTCCCGCGTGCAGGTTGCGGAAACTTACTCTCGTGGAGATCACGTGGCTTAGTTGTGTGAATGGATATCATGCTGCTTATTCTCATGTGTTGAGATTGTGGTAGCTTAGATTCGTACGTGGAGATTGTGGTAGCTTAGTCTCATGATTGGAGATCGTGGTAGGTTAGTCTCATGATTAGAGATCGTGGTAGCTTAGTCTCATGTGTGGAGATCGTGGTAGCTTAGTATCATGTTTGGAGATCGTATCAGGTTAGTCGCGTGTATGGAGATCGTGGTAGCTTAGTCTCATGATTAGAGATCGTGGTAGCTTAGTCTCATGCATGGAGATCGTGGTAGCTTAGTCTCGGGATTGGAGATCGTGGTAGATTAGTCTCGTGATTGGAGATCGAGGTAGCTTTGTCTCGTTGGCGGAGATCGTGGTAGCTTAGTCTCGGGATTGGAGATCGTGGTAGATTAGTCTCGTGATTGGAGATCGTGGTAGGTTAATCTCATGATTAGAGATCGTGGTAGCTTAGTCTCATGTGTGGAGATCGTGGTAGCTTAGTATCATGTTTGGAGATCGTATCAGGTTAGTCGCGTGTATGGAGATCGTGGTAGCTTAGTCTCATGATTAGAGATCGTGGTAGCTTAGTCTCATGCATGGAGATCGTGGTAGCTTTGTCTCGTTGGCGGAGATCGTGGTAGCTTAGTCTCGGGATTGGAGATCGTGGTAGATTAGTCTTGTGATTGGAGATCGAGGTAGCTTAGTCTCATGCGTGGAGATCGTGGTAGCTTAGTCTCATGATTGGAGATCGTGGTAGCTTAGTCTCGTGATTGGAGATCGTGGTAGCTTAGTCTCGTGATTGGAGATCGTGGTAGCTTAATCTGATTGGAGATCGTGGTAGTCTCGTGGGTGGAGATCGTGGTAGCTTAATCTCGTGATTGGAGACTCTGACAGCTTAGTCTCGTGCGTAGAGATCGTATCAGGTTAGTCGCGTGTATGGAGATCGTGGTAGCTTAGTCTCGTGAGTGGAGATCGTGGTAGCTTAATCTCGTGAGTGGAGATTCTGACAGCTTAGTCTCATGGGTAGAGGTTTGCAACGATATTTCCTTAAATGTTTACCCAGATATAAATATCGTAGCGCAGTAGTATAACATGCCAAGATTTACATTTTCTACCCAGGAAACGTTTGGTAACCTTAGGATCGCTGGTCTACTTCCCTGTATAGAAATTGCTTCCATGAGAGCGCTACTATTTCCCGCTGCCTGAACAAGCCGCGAATCTTGACTTAACTGAAAACATTATCTGCCCTGTTGAACTGATTCGATAATGTTTCACAGAGGTAGCTCAGGCAGTTATTTCAGTGGCTCCCGTTATATTAAAGTAATATTTGGCTTTGCGTCAGTGCTAAAAGCTGTTTGTGAGCTATGATATGGCGTCAACGTTGAATGAAAGCAACGGACGTGGACTGATGGGTTGAACTTTCAAGTGTTTGCCACTGTGGAGATGTCGTACGCGCTGATTTCGTGCCTCATTGCCGTGGACAGAAAAGGACAAGTCTTCAACGAAGTTGAGCTGCTGTCGTATCTGAAAGGAGGTTGACTCTACCAGGTGAAGATAACTGAAGATGCAAGGTTCGGGAGCAAAGTTTCAGTGGTAAACAAATTTGAATAGATTTCTTTGATTCATCGCAACAATCACAAGATAATTGTTGTCGTAACTTGCCCTTATCTGTGAAGTTCATTGTCGTAGTCAGGTAAACATCACGATGATGCAACACATCTTAATCTCACCTCCAGATATTAAAAAACAAGATACAGTGAATGTAGTCACATAGCAGACACTGAGGTCGGCGACGAAGTGCAAGAAACGTCATTGTACTAGTCATCAGCAGAGGGGTAAGAAAGATCGTTCCTCACGGTTAAAGTATGGAGTATGACCACTGTTATCATTGCGAGACATTTTACATTGGCCCAAATCATTTCCACATCACGGGTTGGATGATCCGAGTAGACCAGTCCCCATATTCATCACAGAAGTTGGATCACTATAGTAGACCAGTCACTATATCCATTACTAAAGGTGAATGACCAGAGTTGATCAGTCCCCATATCCATCACTAAAGTTGGATGAACGAAGTAGACCTGTCACCGTATCCATAACTAAAGTTGGAGGATCAGAGTAGACCAGTCACCCCATCCATCACTAAAGTTGGATGATCAGAGTAGACCAGTCACCCCATCCATCACTAAAGTTGGATGATCGAAGTAGACCTGTCACCGTATCCATAACTAAAGTTGGAGGATCAGAGTAGACCAGTCACCCCATCCATCACTAAAGTTGGATGATCAGAGTAGACCAGTCACCCCATCCATCACTAAAGTTGGATGATCAGAGTAGACCAGTCACCCCATCCATCACTAAAGTTGGATGATCAGAGTAGACCAGTCACCCCATCCATCACTAAAGTTGGATGATCAGAGTAGACCAGTCACCCCATCCATCACTAAAGTTGGAGGATCAGAGTAGACCAGTCACCCCATCCATCACTAAAGTTGGATGATCAGAGTAGAAAAGTAGCAATTGGCCTTCATGACTTTCATTCTTTTTTTCTTGCATTATGAAATCTTACAAACTTTTCCTCTATCGATGCCCTATTGATCTACTGACAGCGCTATCTTCCTATGACAAGTTTACCCAACCGACGCCCTATTGTTCTACTTACAGCGCTATCTTTCTTTGACAAGTTTTCCCTATCGACGCCCTATTTTTGCTTATTCTTCCTTCGAGTATGGGCTTCCTCTACTTCTTTGTTCTTCTTCGTTCGTTCTCAATCTCCCACTACCAAACCCTGAAAGGGTAAGTAGCAGAATGTAGTCCAGAGAAGGGAATGCGTTGTGTTGTAGTTTACAGCTTGGCTGCGATATTTGCACCTTGTGGTCCAACACATCCGACTTTAGCAACCATTTTTTGAGTACCGGGTTAGCATTCCCTCTTCGATCCCTTCTCCTTAGCCAGTCTGCCCTGCTGCAGCCTGTTATCCAGGATCACCTCGTGGAGATGTAGAAGGGTCTTAACAGCTATGGTTCGCTGGCCCTGATGCTAGCAGTCAGCTATGGGTTGCTGACCACTGCAGCTCATGTGCTGCTCAGCATCTTGATCCCGTATGGGTTTCGACAAGCTGCTTGTTTTTAAATGGTTAATATTTGAAGTGACGGTCTCACCATTTTTTCACTAATTATCTTTTTTATCTGCATCTTCTAAGACCTAATGATGTGTTTATTTGCTTTTGAATTGATGCCCCACCTTACTGTGTATATTTTCATTACAAAGAACACAACTCTCTTTTGCATCTCCATCTATAGTTATTGTTCTTGTTTTTAATATACTAAACAAACGAGTACATGTAGCGTTATTACTTTTATTTATATTTGCGAGTTTTTTGTTTGAATTATAATATGTTTAATGTTGTTGAAAAAAGTTGTATCTTATCTGTTCCTTATTCTTGTTTGGCGTCTTCTAATCTGCGCTTATATGTCCAAGATAGAAAAAAAACCTTGGCTGTTTCTAGAATCTGATCTTTCATATCTGATGCCAGCCGCTGTTGTTCCTGTATGTTGTTGAAATGGTGACCTTTCTTGTGATTAGCATGCGAAGTGGCTCTGTTCGCCTGCCACTCTATCTGACGTCACGTGGTCTTCACATTATTGCTTGCATTGTAGGTGTGTTGCTGTTTATTCTAAGAATGTGTGTCCGATGTACGCCTGATGTTTTTTACTTTTGAAAAATATTGCTATTTCGTCCCTAGTTTTATTTGCTTGTGTGTTTTCAATTCTGTCAGTCAATGTTCAATAATTTTCTAAAACAGTTATTGTTCAAATCCTTTATCGTATATTCAGAAATTGGTCATATTTTCCAGCTTTCACATCTATATATTAATAATGTTATTATGGCGGAGTTGAACAACCTTAGTTTGATGTATTTGCTCAGTATTTTTGACACACACATATTTGTTAACTGGTTAAAGGCCAGTGAGGTTAAGACCATTCCAGTTAAGATTTTAGTTGTTATGTCTTTGTCATGTGCCATTTTACTGGTTATGTAGGTGAACAGTTTTACCTTCTGTAATATATTTCCATTCAGTTTGATATCAGTATCTTTGTTTTTGCACCTCCTGATTTGTGTTTTCTATCTACTCGACAGGTGGACGGAGTATGTATGTTTAACCTGCAGGCCTATCTACTCGACTGGTTGAAGGAGTATGAATGTCTTACCTGCAGGTCTATCTACTCGACAGGTGGACGGAGTATGTATATTTTACCTATAGGCCTATCTACTCGACAGGTTGACGGAGTATGTATGTTTTACCTGCAGGCATATCAACTCGACAGGTGGACGGAGTATGTATGTTTTACCTGCAGGCATATCAACTCGACAGGTGGACGGAGTATGTATGTTTTACCTGCAGGCCTATCTACTCGACAGGTGGACGGAGAATGTATGTTTAACCTGCAGGCCTATCTCCTCGACTGGTTGACGGAGTATGTATGTTTAACCTGCAGGCCTATCTACTCGACTGGTTGAAGGAGTATGAATGTCTTACCTGCAGGTCTATCTACTCGACAGGTTGACGGAGTATGTATGTTTTACCTGCAGGCCTATCTACTCGACAGATTGACGGCGTATGTATGTTTTACCTATAGGCCTATCTACTCGACAGTTTGACGGAGTATGTATGTTTTACCTGCAGGCCTATCTACTCGACAGGTTGACGGAGTATGTCTATCTTCTCAATATTTCTACTTAGGAGAGCAAAACCATATGCGTAGGCAAGTTCTTTCGGGGTCTTGTTCTTCTTCCCTCTCTCATACTTAAGTGTTCAGTATGGCCAACGTTTTACCGAACTCAATCTATGACTATACCAAATAAAACTGGGGGCATAATACAGTCATGATTTTCTAGAGTTTCAACGTAGAACAATGCAGATTTATCAGCAGTGATCAGCATTTATCACTATGTGTCAGTGTATATTGCTTTCGTGACTTTAATATAGTTAGATTAAAAGTCATAGTTGTTAAGGATTTTCCAAGGTGATGGGGAAGAACTTGTCAAATATCTGAAAGTCAATGAAGTTGAGAACGGGGACATTACGTTTCCACATATTCTTATACAATTATTTTAATGATGAAGATTTCATCTATTCATGATCGTCTAAAACGAGTCTGTTCCTCTCTGAGCTGTTAATCCACTGTTATTCTTGTATCATCAGGCTAAAGTAACGATTGAACTGGGGCTGATAAGAGTTGTCAGGTCAGTTGCTCGAATGGGCCGGGTCACTCATCTTTGGTATTTTGACAAGACCGTCTTTCCATTGTTAGCCTGATTCACATTACTTCATAATTCATGGGTTGAATGGTGGAGGGGGGGATAGTTCACCTCATTCGATATATTATAAATGATTGACTATGATTGTGTGAGAGTTAACATTTCACTTGTAATTTAATCGTAGTCAGCTGCTTTGTGGTTCTTTAATTTTCTGGTAGATTGTTTAATCTCAACTACTATAGAACAAACTCATATCATGATTCTGGAACAATCGGTGTGATGGTTTCTTACTCAAAGTCACGGGTTATTGCTGGTTTGTGGTCTATTTAACACCTCCATAAAATGTCCTGTCAAGCGTCTCGTCTGCTCTTCTCTGTAGCAAGAAGGTTTCCTTGCTTGTTTCTGATATAGATGTTCCTGGCAGGTGGTTTAATGCATATTTTCCTTGTGATCTGATATAGGCGTCTACTATATTCTATTCTGGCTGCTTTTTCGACTGATCATGTAAGATCATTTATGAAATGCTTGTTATCATTATGAGCCCTAGATCCTGCTACTTTGGGTAATATGGTATGTTTCATATTCAGTGCCTGTTTTTGTCTCATCACCGACGAATTTATCTCATCAATGAATTTATCTCAACGAATTTATCTATCTCGGCAGCATGATATCATCCGATGGTCGAAGCGTTATGTCAAGACGGATCGGACTAGCTGTGTCTGCTATGCATGATCTCCGACGTGTGTGGAGTAACGGCAAACTCTCAACTGAAACAAAAATCCACATCTACCAGTCCTGCGTGGTCCCAGTCCTGCTGTAAGGCCCCGAAACCTGGACTCTATTTGGACATGACATGTAAAAACTGGAGGCCTTCCACATGTGCAACCAACAGAGTATTCAGGAAATTCCGACCAACAAGAGACTACACAAGTTTTTACTCGTCGCTAAAAGTCTTCCCCCTACCGGCTGGAGGTACAGAAGAGCCGTCTCCGCACAGTAGGGCTCAAGCAGATAGCAACCTCCAGCGCCGCTCTGGACGAGACATGGGACCACACCGTAGCAGTGGTCAGGAAGTGGCCGACCGACGCAACGGGCCTTAGCGAACATTATTATGTGTGTCTCCAGGAGATCTAATTCTGCTGCTTGTCTTTCCTGGATTGTATCTAAGGTACTACTGTTTTTTGGTCGTTCTTTATTTTGGTTTTGGAATAGCCTGCAGTCATTGCAGCTCGATATTTTACTATACTTTTAACAAAGTTCCTGTTTATTGGCGATTGTGCAAATAAAATTGTCATCAAATATATTTGCATGACCTGCGAAAACATTGTGTATTCCGACATTATATGCTGCGTCTGTGTCACTTGGCAACGATCTTTGTGCATTGATCTTGCTGTTAATCTGTTGGTTTAACTCCTTCAGTTGCATCTTTAACTTGTCTTTGTACAGGTTTTGGTCGCTACCGATGTCTGTACCTCGATATGTTCGGACATAAGAGTGAAATTTGGTATTTCTTCAGAAGTGATCGATCTATCTGTGTTTTGTAATCTGGCGAGTTCCATGTTGGTATGCTACTATCAGATGTGGATAGATGATGTCCGTTATAAAAAAGATTTGAAATATCACACACAGCTCTAACAATCTTTCACCCATCTAATGATGGACTTACATGCCATGGTATAGTCATGCGGTCTATATCTCATAGTTGCTATAGATTGACTCGAAATGGACTAGGTTAATGAAAACACTTGTTTGTGGTCTATATGTTTGTCAAATGTCATCTAGTGTATATGTTTGCTATATGTTATCTAGTGTATATGTTTGCTATATGTTATCTAGTGTATATGTTTGCTATATGTTATCTAGTCTATATGTTTGCCAAATGTTATCTAGTGTATATGTTTGCTATATGTTATCTAGTGTATATGTTTGCCAAATGTTATCTAGTGTATATGTTTGCCAAATGTTATCTAGTGTATATGTTTGCTATATGTTATCTAGTGTATATGTTTGCCAAATGTTATCTAGTGTATATGTTTGCCAAATGTTATCTAGTCTATATGTTTGTCAAATGTTATCTAGTGTATATGTTTGCCAAATGTTATCTAGTCTATATGTTTGTCAAATGTTATCTAGTGTATATGTTTGCCAAATGTTATCTAGTCTATATGTTTGTCAAATGTTATCTAGTGTATATGTTTGCCACATTGTATCTAGTGTATATGTTTGCTAAATGTTTATAATGTACTTGTCATTGTGACTTTCGCTGTTACTTTGTTTACTAACAAAATGCACCACCGTCCATACCTAAACATTACGTTGGAGTGAATTGACACACGAAGACAATACAAAATCATAAAGTCCCGAATAACAGTAATAAATATGAAAAAGGAAGTAAAGTAAAGATCCTGTTTACATGCCAGCGGGGCATATCGGAGATATGATGGTAGGCTCATACTTCTTGACCAACAGCAAACTAGGAGTGGTGGGGGTCAACATTACTCTGGTCGCCTTTACTTCTCAGATTTGCTCTTGTACCCAATTTTTTAAACTGGCATGACATCTGGAGTCGTTTGCGATCGAAAAATATCCCGCATCGCTTGTGGATGCACTAACCACTAAACGATAATCCTAAATTAAACATAAATACCAGCAATCAAACTGTATGTAAATCGCAATAGGTAGTCAGAAAATGACTGCATTTGAATCTCACAATGGAGCTTTATTACTGCATTCATAACGAATATCAAACAAGAATATTGCCATCATTATATTACTTGAACATTTCTTTCCAATAATAAGTATCGTACCGATATGCAAACATGCCAACAGCTGAACTGATAATGAAAGTAGGGACAGGAAATTGTGGAGAGAATGTGTCACCTACAACATACGGTACGCCACAAGAAGAATGAGAAGAGTATTGCAGAAACTGCAGAGAAAAATGTTTCTGATAACGGCTGAGATAAAAAGTGATACATTACCTTCACCTGTTGAATCTGTAAGCTACACGAGAAAGTAATGAAGACCATGTTAGAAGCAAAGATAAAGTAGTAAATATTCCGTTTCACGCCTTGCAGCGTTTGGGACATGTGTTGTCGGCCTATATTATTTGGTGACTCAGGAGACATAATGAATGATGTGGTCAGTATCATGCCGGCCGCCATTGCTTCACAGATTGCTCTGGTACCCAATTTCTGGGGCTGGGTCGACCACAGACGTCGGTTTGGGCTGGGAACAACATCCCGCAACAACTGGGATCGCTTAGCTGGGAAATAGGTGCACCAACAACAGCGGTAGAAATAGGTGCACTAACAACAGCGGTATAAATAGGTGCACTAACAACAGCGGTAGAAATAGGTGCACTAACAACAGCGGTAGAAATAGGTGCACTAACAACAGCGGTAGAAATAGGTGCACTAACAACAGCGGTAGAAATAGGTGCACTAACAACAGCGGTAGAAATAGGTGCACTAACAACAGCGGTAGAAATAGGTGCACTAACAACAGCGGTAGAAATAGGTGCACTAACAACAGCGGTAGAAATAGGTGCACTAACAACAGCGATAGAAGACAAGGTACTATTTCAATGGAAGTCAAACCACTTCTCTTATATCAAGCGGTATTTAACCATCAATGCATTTCAGCTATAAGAAGACCATCTTCTTCTTCTTCTTCTTCTGCTTCTTCTTCTTCTTCTTCTTCTTCTTCTTCTTCTTCTCCTTTCTTATTCGCCATCACATGTCCGCATCAAGGACTCTATCAAAAGCAGCAGTCAACTCAAAGCTCCCTACATCGTATTACAGCATCCCGTGGGGTGATAATTTACAGTATATTATATCTCTATTAAAAGTACAAAAGAAAGATAATGTATACATTTGACGGCTAAGAGCACTGGGTTCTATAGGATCACAACAGTTCAACACAATAAATCTAAGCCTAGGATTAGGTCATCAGCAGACCCTATTTCAGTCGTCACGCATTACACACAACTATCCCTCTATGATCAGCATGTGGTCTGCCTCACGGCGCAACCATCAAATAGGCTACACAACCATTTATCCATTCATGATTTCGGTATTCTAATGTCCTTGGTTTTCTCGTCCAATTTATCACGTTATCTCTGATGTCTCTCTCTACCTCTGTCTTTCTTGCAACCGAGCCTGAATAAGCAAACAAACTCTATTTCATTATTTACCCGAGTTACTGTTTTATATCTAGATATCCATAATACATTTCAAATTTAATTTCCGAGAGGAAAGACGATTAGATTGCTTGTCTATCATAGCAAAGTGATTACATTTCCGCCCGTGTCTTGACATGCTCGACTTGGAAATGGGAAAATGTAAATCCTTTAACTCGTCCCTTTCTCGTAGCGAGGTCATTACGTCGTCTGGAGGACTGGATTTTAAATCCAGAATGCCTATCTCGTGACTTTCCTTTCTGTTGTTCTGGGATATGTTGTCTGCGCGCGCAAAATATTGATGTTATCATTTCTTGTCGGTAGTGCCCTAATTTCCAGACAGTACCTTACTCTGGACCTGACAATAGATGGGAACTGGTTACCCTACCTTACGAGGAAAGGAGTCTTATCCCCACCTCACAGACGGTAGGAAACTGGTTACCCTACCTCACGAGGGAAGGAGTCTTATCCCCACCTAACAGAAGGTAGGAAACTGTTTACCATACCTCACGAGGGAAGGAGTCTTATCATCCCCACCTCACAGAAGGTAGGAAACTGGTTACCATACCTCACGAGGGAAGGAGTATTATCCCCACCTCACACCTCACAAAAGGTAGGAAACTGGTTACCCTACCTCACGAGGGAAGGAGTATTATCCCCACCTCACACCTCACAGAAGGTAGGAAACTGTTTACCATACCTCACGAGGGAAGGAGTCTTATTCCCACCTCACAGAAGGTAGGAAACTGTTTACCCTACCTCACCAGGGAAGGAGTCTTATCCCCACATAACAGAAGGTAGGAAACTGTTTACCATACCTCACGAGGGAAGGAGTCTTATCATCCCCACCTCACAGACGGTAGGAAACTGGTTACCATACCATCACGAGGGAAGGAGTCTTATCATCCCCACCTCACAGACGGTAGGAAACTGGTTACCATACCTCACGAGGGAAGGAATCTTATCATCCCCACCTCACAGAAGGTAGGAAACTGGTTACCATACCTCACGAGGGAAGGAGTCTTATCATCCCCACCTCACAGAAGGTAGGAAACTGTTTACCATACCTCACGAGGGAAGGAATCTTATCATCCTCACCTCACAGACGATAGGAAACTGGTTACGCTACCTCACGAGGGAAGGAGTATTATCCCCACCTCACACCTCATAGAAGGTAGGAAACTGGTTACCCTACCTCACGAGGGAAGGAGTCTTATCCCCACCTCACAGAAGGTAGGAAACTGTTTACCATACCTCACGAGGGAAGGAGCCGTATCATCCCCACCTCACAGAAGGTAGGAAACTGGTTACCATACCTCACGAGGGAAGGAATCTTATCATCCCCACCTCACAGAAGGTAGGAAACTGTTTACCATACCTCACGAGGAAAGGAATCTTATCATCCCCACCTCACTGACGATAGGAAACTGGTTACCCTACCTCACGAGGGAAGGAGTATTATCCCCACCTCACACCTCACAGAAGGTAGGAAATTGGTTACCCTACCTCACGAGGGAAGGAATCTTATCATCCCCACCTCACAGAAGGTAGGAAACTGTTTACCATACCTCACGAGGGAAGGAGTCTTATCCCCACCTCACAGAAGGTAGGAAACTGGTTACCATACCTCACGAGGGAAGGAGTCTTATTCCCACCTCATAGAAGGTAGGAAACTGTTTACCCTACCTCACGAGGGAAGGAGTCTTATCCCCACCTAACAGAAGGTAGGAAACTGTTTACCATACCTCACGAGGGAAGGAGTCTTATCATCCCCACCTTACAGACGGTAGGAAACTGGTTACCATACCATCACGAGGGAAGGAGTCTTATCATCCCCACCTCACAGACGGTAGGAAACTGGTTACCATACCTCACGAGGGAAGGAATCTTATCATCCCCACCTCACAGAAGGTAGGAAACTGGTTACCATACCTCACGAGGGAAGGAGTCTTATTCCCACCTCACAGAAGGTAGGAAACTGTTTACCCTACCTCACCAGGGAAGGAGTCTTATCCCCACATAACAGAAGGTAGGAAACTGTTTACCATACCTCACGAGGGAAGGAGTCTTATCATCCCCACCTCACAGACGGTAGGAAACTGGTTACCATACCATCACGAGGGAAGGAGTCTTATCATCCCCACCTCACAGACGGTAGGAAACTGGTTACCATACCTCACGAGGGAAGGAATCTTATCATCCCCACCTCACAGAAGGTAGGAAACTGGTTACCATACCTCACGAGGGAAGGAGTCTTATCATCCCCACCTCACAGAAGGTAGGAAACTGTTTACCATACCTCACGAGGGAAGGAATCTTATCATCCCCACCTCACAGACGATAGGAAACTGGTTACGCTACCTCACGAGGGAAGGAGTATTATCCCCACCTCACACCTCACAGAAGGTAGGAAACTGGTTACCCTACCTCAAGAGGGAAGGAATCTTATCATCCCCACCTCACAGAAGGTAGGAAACTGTTTACCATACCTCACGAGGGAAGGAGTCTTATCTCCACCTCACAGAAGGTAGGAAACTGTTTACCCTACCTCACGAGGGAAGGAGTCTTATCCCCACCTCACAGAAGGTAGGAAACTGGTTACCCTACCTCACGAGGGAAGGAGTCTTATCCCCACCTCACAGAAGGTAGGAAACTGTTTACCCTACCTCACGAGGGAAGGAATCTTATCATCCCCACCTCACAGAAGGTAGGAAACTGTTTACCCTACCTCACGAGGGAAGGAGTCTTATCCCCACCTCACAGAAGGTAGGAAACTGTTTACCCTACCTCACGAGGGAAGGAGTCTTATTCCCACCTCACAGAAGGTAGGAAACTGGTTACCCTACCTCACGAGGGAAGGAGTCTTATCCCCACATAACAGAAGGTAGGAAACTGTTTACCATACCTCACGAGGGAAGGAGTCTTATCATCCCCACCTCACAGACGGTAGGAAACTGGTTACCATACCATCACGAGGGAAGGAGTCTTATCATCCCCACCTCACAGACGGTAGGAAACTGGTTACCATACATCACGAGGGAAGGAATCTTATCATCCCCACCTCACAGAAGGTAGGAAACTGGTTACCATACCTCACGAGGGAAGGAGTCTTATCATCCCCACCTCACAGAAGGTAGGAAACTGTTTACCATACCTCACGAGGGAAGGAATCTTATCATCCCCACCTCACAGACGATAGGAAACTGGTTACGCTACCTCACGAGGGAAGGAGTATTATCCCCACCTCACACCTCACAGAAGGTAGGAAACTGGTTACCCTACCTCACGAGGGAAGGAGTATTATCCCCACCTCACACCTCACAGAAGGTAGGAAACTGGTTACCCTACCTCACGAGGGAAGGAGTATTATCCCCACCTCACACCTCACAGACGGTAGGAAACTGGTTACCCTACCTCACGAGGGAAGGAGTCTTATCCCCACCTAACAGAAGGTAGGAAACTGTTTACCATACCTCACGAGGGAAGGAGTCGTATCATCCCCACCTCACAGAAGGTAGGAAACTGGTTACCATACCTCACGAGGGAAGGAATCTTATCATCCCCACCTCACAGAAAGTAGGAAACTGGTTACCATACCATCACGAGGGAAGGAGTCTTATCATCCCCACCTCACAGACGGTAGGAAACTGGTTACCATACCTCACGAGGGAAGGAATCTTATCATCCCCACCTCACAGACGGTAGGAAACTGGTTACCATACCTCACGAGGGAAGGAGTCTTATCATCCCCACCTCACAGAAGGTAGTAAACTGTTTACCATACCTCACGAGGGAAGGAATCTTATCATCCCCACCTCACAGACGATAGAAAACTGGTTACCCTACCTCACGAGGGAAGGAGTATTATCCCCACCTCACACCTCACAGAAGGTAGGAAACTGGTTACCCTACCTCACGAGGGAAGGAGTATTATCCCCACCTCACACCTCACAGAAGGTAGGAAACTGGTTACCCTACCTCAAGAGGGAAGGAATCTTATCATCCCCACCTCACAGAAGGTAGGAAACTGTTTACCATACCTCACGAGGGAAGGAGTCTTATCCCCACCTCACAGAAGGTAGGAAACTGTTTACCCTACCTCACGAGGGAAGGAGTCTTATCCCCACCTCACAGAATGTAGGAAACTGTTTACCCTACCTCACGAGGGAAGGAATCTTATCATCCCCACCTCACAGAAGGTAGAAAACTGTTTACCCTACCTCACGAGGGAAGGAGTCTTATCCCCACCTCACAGAAGGTAGGAAACTGGTTACCCTACCTCACGAGGGAAGGAGTTTTATCCCCACCTCACAGAAGGTAGGAAACTGTTTACCCTACCTCACGAGGGAAGGAGTCTTATTCCCACCTCACAGAAGGTAGGAAACTGGTTACCCTACCTCACGAGGGAAGGAGTCTTATTCCCACCTCACAGAAGGTAGGAAACTGTTTACCCTACCTCACGAGGGAAGGAATCTTATCATCCCCACCTCACAGAAGGTAGGAAACTGTTTACCCTACCTCACGAGGGAAGGAGTCTTATCCCCACCTCACAGAAGGTAGGAAACTGGTTACCCTACCTCACGAGGGAAGGAGTCTTATTCCCACCTCACAGAAGGTAGGAAACTGGTTACCCTACCTCACGAGGGAAGGAGTCTTATCCCCACCTCACAGAAGGTAGGAAACTGATACCTTCATTTCACACTAAAAAAGGAAACTGATCAGTTACACCACACACATTGAAAGAAATGGATGATCTACATTTCAGAAATGGAAAGAAAACAATCTTCCAACCCCTTACAGAAGAAAGAAAACTTCACTCACACCGCATAAAAAAAAGGACATTGACACTATCACAATAGAAAGAAAAAAAACGGATCACATGCACCTCACAATTGGAAAGCAAATGGCCATAAAATACTCACAGAAGTAAGAGAACTGATCACAACAACTCACAAAAGAAAGGACACTGATCATATCATATCATACAGGCAGGAAACTGATCACCCACACTTCTCAAAAGAAAGGAAACTAAAACAGCTCCTAGAAAGAAATAAACTGATAATCCTCACATCACAAAAGCAAGTAAACTGATTGTATCATACCACAGATGAAGAAAACTGTTCACACACACTTCCAAAAAGGAAAGAACTGATCACACACACTTACCAAAAGGAAGGAAACTTATACTTTAAGCTCCTATAAGGAAGGAAACATCATCCCCACCTCAAAAATGTAGGGAAACGTATCACATCACTTCACAAAAGTAAGGAAACTGATCATAAACACTTCACAGAATGAGGAAAACTGATAACATTACTTCATAAAAGTAAGGGAACTGATCACATTACTTTACAAAAGGAGAGAAACTGATAACATTACTTCATAAATGTAAGGGGACGGATCAGATCACTGCACAAAAGGAGGGAAACTGATCACATCACTTTACATAAGGAAAGAAACTGATCACAACACTTAACATAAGGAGGGAAACTGATCACATTACTTCACATAAGGAGGGAACCTGATCACATTACGTCACATAATGAGGGAAACTGATCACATTACTTCACATAAGGAGGGAATCTGATCACATTACTTCACACAAGGAGGGAAACTGATCACAAGACTTCACATAAGGAGGGAAACTGATCACAAGACTTCACATAAGGAGGAAAACATCACATTATTCCATAAAAGTAAGGGAACTGATCAGATCCTTTCACAAACGGAGGGAAATTGATCATCCGCACTTCACAAAATGAAGAAAATGATCATCCAATACTGCACATAAGGAAGGAAACGGATCTGCACACGTCAAAAAAAAAAGGAAAGAAACTGATCCCCTCACTTCACAATAGTATGGAAACTGATCACAACAACTCACAAAAAAGGAAGAAAACTAATCATATGACCTCATGTAAGCTGAGATCTTGTACAATAACACCTCTATCACTTCATCCCTCCCGGCAGTGCCTGCCATAGGATTACCTTGCTATTTGTTGAGATCCACAAATACTGGTACTTGAACGTTGATAGCATCTCGATAACCTCTCAACACGACGAGTGTGCGGGGGGCAGTGTGAACTTGAAAGATCTGTTTAAAACGTAGCTGAGAGAGCGTCAGTCCTGTGAGATATATTCTTATTGTAAAATATTTCTTTTCCTTTTCTCTACCACTGGCTCGATCAACGTCACTGGGAGCTGAGCATTAGTGAGATGCATCTTGACAGAAGTAATGTGATAGAACCACGTTTGGGCAAGCTAAATTCTTATTGTTTGTGTTTAGTTTGGAGAGCTCTTCGTGACATACTACAGCCCCCTGATATCAGTAACAGCTGATAGACACCCTCGGGCTACCTAACCAGAACAGATTTGACTGGGGTTTCGTAGACCGACAGCAGTTACAACAATCAACGTACTGTAACAGATGTGCTCTTTCGGAACATGTTGATGCAGTAAATAAGGCTTGTGACGATATATGGGTACTTAAGGGCAATTGTCAAAATGTGTGAAAGATCTCTTAATTGTTCTTATTTGTCAGGCAAAGGAAGATTGCAGTTGAGTTTCTGTTGCGTTGAGGTTCTCAAAATGTAGCATGTTACAATGTGGCCGTGCGGGTAATTGTTTTCAGATTATTAAGATCAGTGGTTCCCAAATGGTGAGACACGCTACACTGTGAAGGTGAGGGTGGTGTTGTTTTCTATTGAGTTGAATCAAGGGTTCTCAGAAGGCGAGGTATGTTAGACTGATGGAGCGGGTTGGTATTTTTAAGCTGCTCGTGTATGAGATTGTCATTCAGGACGAATTGTCTCTGGTAACGGGTTGGCAGTTACACTTACATGGTAAATCGTACTTTATATACAATAACTTAGTCGCTCCTTTTCTTCCCTTGGATGTAGAGGTCTGCAGATGGTGCGCCAGGACATTCTTTCCGGTCTCTTCCTATCGGCCTGGTTCCAGTCTAATCCTTGGTTTTTTAAAGACTGTCTTATGTTGCCCTACCATCGTACTTTGAGTCGGCATCAGCTTCTGGATCCTAGACTCTTTGCTTTCCATGACTCCTGTGGGTCACGATCCTCTTTCCTTCCGTAAACAAGTAGAGATTGTCCCATTCGTTTATAGAAGATCTTGACGTATTGTCTGATTGCAGACCATGTCTCCTCTTAAAACTTGGATGATCTTATCATTTCTGACGATTGAGGATGGCTTTTTAGGTTGTATTCATTGTCCATGACTCGCATTAATAAGTAAAAATGGTACATATGTAGAGTATACAGCCATCGTAATTTTTCTACTTATTTCTATTTTGTTAAAGAAGACACTCTTTATGGCTTTAAAAAGTTGACCAGGTGTTGCTTAACGCGTAGCCAACTTTTCTTTAATACCTCTCTTCTGGTTAATTACAACTCCAGTTCTAGGGCATGACCACCCAGAAACTTGCGATGTCTCTTCCCATCTCTTGAAACCATCATGGTTTTTGCTTTTGAACTGCAAATGGGCATCCTTCTCTTCCTCAGCTCTTTTTTTCCCCCAGAATTGCAGATTGGTCTGGAGATTAGATTATGATTTAGTAATCAAGCTCACGTCATTGAAAAACATCAGCTCCAATATATAAAAACTGGTTTAATCTTCCTGTACCACATCATATCAGGAAACACCAGGTCCAATATAAAGACTGGTCTAATCTTTCTGTACCACATCACATCAGCAAACACCAGGTCCAATATAAAGACTGGTCTAATCTTCCTGTACCACATCACATCAGCAAACACCAGGTCCAATATAAAGACTGGTCTAATCTTTCTGTACCACATCACATCAGCAAACACCAGGTCCAATATAAAGACTGGTCTAATCTTTCTGTACCACATCACATCAGCAAACACCAGGTCCAATATAAAGACTGGTCTAATCTTTCTGTACCACATCACATCAGCAAACACCAGGTCCAATATAAAGACTGGTCTAATCTTTCTGTACCACATCACATCAGCAAACACCAGCTCCAATATAAAGACTGGTCCCATCTTACTGTACCACATCACATCAGCAAACACCAGCTCCAATATAAAGACTGGTCTAATCTTTATGTACCACATCACATCAGCAAACACCAGCTCCAATATAAAGACTGGTCCCATCTTACTGTACCACATCACATCAGCAAACACCAGCTCCAATATAAAGACTGGTCTAATCTTTCTGTACCACATCACATCAGGAAACACCAGCCCCAATATAAAGACTGGTCCCATCTTCCTGTACCCCATCACATCAGCAAACACCAGCTCCAATATAAAGGCTGGTCCCATCTTCATGTAATCTCATCATCAGCAAATACCAGCACCAATATAAAGACTGGTCCCATCTTCCCGTACCACATCACATTAGCAAATATCAAACCCCAAAAAATATAAAGACTCGTCTCATCTTACTGTACCTCCTGATCAGCAAACACCAGCTCTAATATACAGACTGGTTTAATTTTCTTGTACCACATCATCAGCAAACGCTAGCTTCGATTTAAAAACTGATTTCATCTTCTTGTACCACGTCATCAGAAAACGCCAACTCCGACGTAAAGACTAGTCTAATCTTCCTGTACCACAATGAGGACTTTCTTGTCATGTCCTTACATGCTTTGATGACATCATCAATCAGTAGTATAAATATGTATAATGATGTATAAAGATGTATAATCATGTACAATGATGTGTAATGATGTATTGTCGCCGGGTCTTGCGCTAATGATGGTCTTGAACTCGAGAAGTTTGGTTTCTTGTCACAATGTAGTATATGCATGTCTTATAGAAACTTTGCATAGCGAAAATCAAGAATGACAGTTGTTGTTGTTTGCGAATGCCCACAGTGAATATGTTACTCTTTTGCGCGCCCTGAAAAGGACGTTAAGTGGCGGGTTGCAGTAGTTGTCCTCACTTCCCGACCGTGCTGATGAAGGTGGACCAAGGTCCTCTAGGTAGTTGTGCTATGCTTTGCTTCAACTGCGTGTCACTCAAGTCGATTCCTCTTGTTGGCCAGGCTGCTATGAAAATAACCCGTTTCTAGGGAGGACTACTAGGAAGTCGAGGTGGGAGTCTTCGCCAGCATGTTTTTGTCTGACCCTGATTAACATGTCTGATCAGTATATTTTGACTGACCAGACGTTAGTCTTCCTCACCTAAGTATACTAGTATGGTCTTCCCCTCCACGCAGTCACAGAGCCTCCTCTGGAGAATACTATCCAGGCCCGAGAAACAGAATTGCATCCATCATCATATTCATGATTTGTTTCACCTAGTTTCTTGAATGTAACTATAAGGTCTTGAGTACTTCGGTTTGCTCTGAAACCGATTTAAACTTCGCTTATCTGTCGCTCAGTCAGTTGTCTTAGTCTCTGCTTTAGTACCATGGAGTAGGCTATGCCGGGGACATTACAGGTTTTCATCTCTATTGTTTTGGATTGGCTTGGATTGGCTTCGTTCGTTCCTAATCTCCCGCTACCAAACCCTGAAAGGGCTTAAGTAGCTGAATGTAGTCCAGAGAACGGAATGCGTTGTGTCGTAGTTTACAGCTTGACAGCGATATTTGCACCTTTCGGTCCAACACATCCGACTTCAGCAAGCATTTTTTGAGTACCGAGTTAGCATTCGCTCTTCGATCCCTTCTCCTTAGCCAGTCTGCCTTGCTGCAGCCTGTTATCCGGGATCACCGCGTAGAGGTGTAGAAGGGTCTTGGGAGCTATGGTTCGCTGGCCCTGACGCTAGCAGTCAGCTATGGGTCGCTGACCACTGCACCTCATGCCCTGCTTAGCATCTTGATCCCATCTCTATTGTTTTCACATTTGATCTAGTTTTAGTTATTTATTGTGTGTTTCTTGTTTGCAGCCCCAATACACTTGCAAGATAAATTAAAGCTATGTTTGAATTTTCATATACTTTCATTTCTCTTCATCTCTCTGGTCCATAACCCTCCAAAAGGACAAGATCCGACTGTATATGGAAAATCAAGACTAACACTCATCATCATCATCATGTAGCATGTCCTTTGTAGAACGTCGCTCTCATCACAGTCGGTCTGAAAGAAACTCGTTCCCGTGCCAGAACACCAGCTTCCGCCACAGTCATACCCAGGCACTCCTGGATATCTTGATGCCATCGTCTTCTTGGTCTACCCCTTCCTCTTTTGCCTGGCACCATACCTTCCATCACCGTCTTCTCAAGACCATTGTGTCTCTTGATGTGACCAAAGTATTTGCATTTTCTAGCCAAAATGGAATTGATAAACCAGTTCTCCTCTATGCTCAACTCTTGCCGAATGTCTACATTTGTTCTTTTCTCTGTTAAGGGTATTCTGAGGATCTTTCTGTAACATTTTGACTCGAAGGATTCGATTCTTTGTCTAGAAGTTTTGGTAGTCGTCCATGCTTCACAGCCATAAGCTGCCACAGGAAAAACACAGGCTCTCAAGACTTTTACTTTTATCGTTTTGTTGGTGCCCTGCCATAATTTCTTCAGGCTGTTCAGTCTCTGCATTGCCATAGCTAGTCTTCTTCTGATTTCTTTCGAGCAGTCACCATTTTTGTCAATTCTGGAGCTCAGATATTCAAAATGTGTGACCTGACCTATTTCCTCACCACCCACTGTAAATTTATGCTGACATTGTGTTTTATCGGTGGTCATTATCTTTGTTTTGTTTATGTTTATGAACAGATTTTGATCTTTACTATGTCCATTAACGGCTGAAAGTAGCTGCTCTAGCCCTTCTGCAGTTCTTGATAGTATCACTGTGTCATCTGCGTATCGTAACTCCGGAATCTCGTACCTCCCAATCGTAAATGGGTCGAAACATTCAATGTTCTCAACTTCTCGAACATTTCTCATTATTCATTCCGCATGTATGTTGTACAGATAAGGTGAGAGGATACATCCCTTTTGTACTGCAAACCAATCTGATGTTTGCCCAGATACTCGGACAGCGGCTTGTTGATCTAACACTAGGACCAGATAACACATAATTTCAATAACCCAATTCAGGCCCTAGTCTTTATTATTGAAACTGGTTGTTTTACTACAGCTATACCATCAAAGTGGGGATCGACACAGCAATCCCTCCAAGTGTGAGCCACTGATAAACCTCGCAGTGTACTACGTCTTATAAGACAAGGTCGGCGATCAGCAGTTCGCCTCGGAATACAAGAATAGCCACTGTAACCAGCTACAAAAGAGAGAGGAGCTCAATACGAGTCATCTCGCATCGAGCAATAACTTCACTTGCTTCATCTTTAGTGTAGACTACAAGACATACGATTCTCCACTGGCAAGGCTACATCTTTCTTGTCGGCTACAGGTCAGGAGTTATCTCATTGACACTGCTTCATTTTTGGTGCCGGGTACAGGTCAGACGCTGTCTCATTGGCATGGTTTCATCTTTGGTGCCGGCTATAGGTCAACCGCTCTCTCACTCGCACAGCTTCATCTTTTGTGTGATTTTTGGTTTCGGAGTAGGCTTACCCCTGTACAGAACACAGTGTCGATCGCCAGTCTCCTATAGTACAGTCCACCACTTTACAGAACACAGTGTCGATCGCCAGTCTTCTGTAGCACAGTCCACTTTACAGAACACAGAGTTGATCCCCAGTCTCCTGTAGCACAGCCCGCCACTTTACAGAACACAGTGTCGATCGCCAGTCTCCTGTAGTACAGTCCACCACTTTACAGAACACAGTGTCGATCGCCAGTCTCCTGTAGTACAGTCCACTTTACAGAACACAGTGTCGATCGCCAGTCTCCTGTAGCACAGTCCACTTTACAGAACACAGTGTCGATCGCCAGTCTCCTGTAGCACAGTCCACCACTTTAAAGAACACAGTGTCGATCGCCAGTTTCCTGTAGTACAGTCCACTTTACAGAACACAGTGTCGATCGCCAGTCTCCTGTAGCATAGTCCACCACTTTACAGAACACAGTGTCGATCCCCAATTTCCTGTAGTACAGTCCACTTTACAGAACACAGTGTCGATCGCCAGTCTCCTGTAGCACAGTCCACCACTTTACAGAACACAGTGTCGATCCCCAGTCTCCTGTAGTACAGTCCACCACTTTACAGAACACAGTGTCGATCGCCAGTCTTCTGTAGCACAGTCCACTTTACAGAACACAGAGTTGATCCCCAGTCTCCTGTAGCACAGCTCACCACTTTACAGAACACAGTGTCGATCGCCAGTCTCCTGTAGTACAGTCCATCACTTTACAGAACACAGTGTCGATCCCCAGTCTCTTGTAGCACATTCCACTTTACAGAACACGGTGTCGATCGTCAGTCTCCTATAGCACAGTCCACTTTACAGAACACAGTGTCGATCGCCAGTCTCCTGTAGCACAGTCCACCACTTTACAGAACACAGTGTCGATCCCCAGTCTCCTGTAGTACAGTCTACCACTTTACAGAACACAGTGTCGATCGCCAGTCTTCTGTAGCACAGTCCACTTTACAGAACACAGAGTTGATCCCCAGTCTCCTGTAGCACAGCTCACCACTTTACAGAACACAGTGTCGATCGCCAGTCTCCTGTAGTACAGCCCACCACTTTACAGAACACAGTGTCGATCGCCAGTCTCCTGTAGTACAGTCCACTTTACAGAACACAGTGTCGATCCCCAGTCTCTTGTAGCACAGTTCACTTTACAGAACACAGTGTCGATCGCCAGTCTCCTGTAGCACAGTCCACTTTACAGAACACAGTGTCGATCGCCAGTCTTCTGTAGCACAGTCCACTTTATAGAACACAGTGTCGATCCCCAGTCTCTTGTAGCACAGTCCACTTTACAGAACACAGTGTCGATCGCCAGTCTCCTGTAGCACAGTCCACCACTTTAAAGAACACAGTGTCGATCGCCAGTTTCCTGTAGTACAGTCCACTTTACAGAACACAGTGTCGATCGCCAGTCTCCTGTAGCACAGTCCACCACTTTACAGAACACAGTGTCGATCCCCAGTCTCCTGTAGTACAGTCCACTTTACAGAACACAGTGTCGATTGCCAGTCTCCTGTAGCACAGTCCACTTTACAGAACACAGTGTCGATCGCCAGTCTCCTGTAGTAGTCCACTTTGCAGAACATAGTGTCGATCCCCAGTCTCCTGTAGAACAGTCCACTTTACAGAACACAGTGTCGATCGCCAGTCTCCTGTAGCACACTCCACTTTACAGAACACAGTGTCGATCGCCAGTCTCCTGTAGCACAGTCCACCACTTTACAGAACACAGTGTCGATCGCCAGTCTCCTGTAGCACAGTCCACTTTACAGAACACAGTGTCGATCGCCAGTCTCTTGTAGCACACTCCACTTTACAGAACACAGTATCGATCGCCAGTCTCCTGTAGCACAGTCCCCCACTTTACAGAACACAGTGTCGATCCCCATTCTCATGTAGCACATTCCACTTTACAGAACACAGTGTCGATCCCCATTCTCATGTAGCACAGTCCACTTTACAGAACACAGTGTCGATCCCCATTCTCATGTAGTAGTCCACTTTACAGAACACAGTGTCGATCGCCAGTCTCCTGTAGCACAGTCCACCACTTTACAGAACACAGTGTCGATCCCCATTCTCATGTAGCACAGTCCACTTCACAGAACACAGTGTCGATCCCCATTCTCATGTAGCACAGTCCACTTTACAGAACACAGTGTCGATCCCCATTCTCATGTAACACAGTCCACCACTTTACAGAACACAGTGTCGATCCCCAGTCTCCTGTAGGCACAGTCCACTTTACAGAACACAGTGTCGGTCGCCAGTCTCCTGTAGCACAGTCCACTTTACAGAACACAGTGTCGATCGCCAGTCTCATGTAGCATAGTCTGTTTTGAGAAGTGCGACGAGGACGCGAGCTGTGGGCCTTGGTCAGCACGCTGAGTTTCACCCGATCTTACATTTTTATCCCTTATTCTTCAGTAAGGCATTTCTAACCATTTCAAGACTTTTCACAAGCATTTGCTGTCAATGTGGATTTTTTAGTTTTAGTCTTTTTAGTCCTTAAAGTCTTTAAAGACAATGTAGAGTTGTTATTGATATTCAATTATGTCCAGAAAAAAGATGATGTTCTACGTTCAATAATAT
This sequence comes from Ariolimax columbianus, assembly GCA_036924085.1. Taxonomy (NCBI): domain Eukaryota; kingdom Metazoa; phylum Mollusca; class Gastropoda; order Stylommatophora; family Arionidae; genus Ariolimax; species Ariolimax columbianus. The sequence continues at coordinate 71,900,840 of JAVGWX010000008.1, read as the reverse complement.
CACAGCTTCTTTCGTGTTGTTCGTATTTCTCACATGCATACTCAGTTCAAGTGAAGCAAACACTAGAAGAAAGACAGTTTGGAAAGATAATTTGATAGAAAATGAAAGTGATGCAGAGCTACATGACTGTGTCAATACCAACAAATAAGGGAAAACTTTAGTGTTAGAGTCATTCCTGTTGGAGCTGAAGCATGTTTATGTTATGTTATGCTGAATGGACATCGCTGGACTACATGTAGACCCATTTGTGCTCTCTCTCTCTCTCTCTCTCTCTTTCTCTCCCTCTCTCTCCCCTATTTTGCTCTCCATATGTTTTTCATGAAATTTAAAATTGTATTGGTATCGACGACTCCTGTAATCGATTGTTGTACATACTTCCCCTACCTCATCTACCTCATCCAAGGCGCCGGTTCATTTGAAGAGAAGCTCCTGCACTCTGCTAATGGTTAATTCATTGATTTCAGTGAACATGACTACTCACTTATTGATTGATTTTGTTAAAAAGTGTCCATTATTATTGAACGTTAGCCACAACGAATCGCTCACAACGCTGGGAGAGTATCCTTCTTAAACTTGTTATCAGCTATCTCCAAAATAATACTTGATACAGAAAAATATGTTAACAATTTAGGAAATTACAGTGTAATGTGTACACTCAGGGGTGACAATGTGATACATATATGTAATATGACATTATATGCTTTTGTATGTAGTTAAAGCTGTAATTAGTGCTTTCGAGTAGCATTATATTCAATATGCAAAGAACAAGATAACTGATAGCCAAAGAGCTGCACAACATAAGAATATAATAGCATAGACAACTAAGTAGAGTAGCGAAAAAGTACTCCTGGAAACAAACGCACAAAGGAAGTGTGATAAGCAATGCCTGGTTTGTAGACAGAACTCCACCCGAATATACTGAAATAATCTTTGTTAAGCGAATCTATGCAACACTGCGTTCCCCGAAGACGCGCATTTGCATGTAAGGCTCCCATTGTTTGGGTACTTTGTATTTATTTATTCAAATCTTCAGCAAAGTACAGAAGCTTTGAAGACAATCACAGATATCAATTTCCTCACCACGCAGACATTTTTTAAAATCCTCTTGTGATTTTACTTCTGCAACAAGATTATATGTAATCCTCAATCTTTAACCATGCGACAATGAGTCTAATCTCCCATTATTTATATCATTCATAAGTTTCATTTTGCAATTTGCATTTCCAGTTTTTGTCTAGGTTATTTTCCTTCGGTAAAACTTCTCAAAGACTTCGAATTGTACTTTTGAAATGAAAGGATTTGCATTACAAATAATACGTTTTCGCCGTAATGCAGTTGAACATGTTATGATACAATGCAATGTATCTGTCATGTGGAAGTAATATTTTGCATGCTGGGGCATAATCTAAACGTGATTCTCTTGGTGAATATATCGGCGATGATGAGGGCGCTGGTGTCTCCTCAGTGGGCCATTTTGTGCCGACGTTCAGTGAGACCCTACAGGGGTCGCACGTCGTCACACTAAATATTGCCCCATCTTCATGTAAAAGCCCTAATCCCTCGGTGATCGATAACGTTCTGTTACAAAGCAATAACGTGGTAAAACCCAAAGATAACATTGTACATCATATACAAAACACAGGCTGTTCATCGTCTTCACGGACCTTTCATTAGTTTGTCGCAATTGCTTCGTACCAAAATTTGGACACATCTTTTCCTTAATCATGTGTATTTCTGCCATATTATTTTCATACAAAACGTATTTATATACAATAAGTATACAAGAGATTCAAGGTCTGGAGAGAGTTGGCCCGCTGTAACATCCCAATCATGGGGTAAGAAACAATAAAAATGGTTGAGCATGGAGCTAGCAGCCTCATTATGTGCATAACTTTCCTAATGTAATCAGCCACTGCAGTTGTTCACTTTCAGGCTTCATGTAAAACGATCAGCTGTAGTTAAAGCATTCGCTTCACAGTGTCAGGAAGAGGTGAATTAGTGTATTTTCTAGGAGACATACTTCCTTAAAAACTGTACAAACTATAGTGGCACACAACTATAATGGCACACACTATTCTGCGTTGAAACAAAAGGACGAACAAAACCAAAGTATTAATCGCATAGGAATAGAAAGAACTCAATTATTACTGACAGCTGATAATAAACCAGCCATAAAAGCTGGCAATTGAACTTAAATTTCATCAGAGAAATGCAACTGCAGATAAAGGTTGAGATTTTTGTTTTAAAGACCAGATGATAGTAGAGCTTAAACGGATGATAATAATACGTAGACAATGTAGTAGATAACAATATGACAATCTCAAAAGAAGAATAAAGCAACAGATATAGTACAGCGGATGACAGTACAGATACGCCAATTGGAAAACGATATTGATACAATAACAAATAACTAGATGAATACAACAACAAATAACAACATAAATACAACAAATAACAGTACAAACACAACAACAAATAACAACACAAATACAACAACAAATAACAACATAAAAACAACAACAAATAACAACATAAAAACAACAACAAATAACAACATAAATACAACAAATAACAACACAAATAACAAAATAAAAACAAAAACAAATAACAACATAAAAACAACAACAAATAACAACATAAATACAACAAATGACAGTACAAATTCAACAACAAATAACTAGATAAATACAATAACCAATAACGGCATAATAACAACAGCAAATAAAAGTATAGAAGTATAAAAAATTGACAGATACAAGTTAAGATATATAATCAGCATGCAGATAACATGATTTAGAGCTGTGTAGATGTATAAACAACAACTTTTGTAGGGAGTGATTTTCTATGCCCCTTTCATCTCTCACAGTGGCAGGTCCATCTGTATACTCATGTCCAAGAGTTGCTAGGGTACTGTCTCTTGAGATCCTGCAGAACGTGTGTCCAAGAGTTGCAAGGGTACTGTCTCTTGAGATCCTGCAGAACGTGTGTCAAAGAGTTGCTAGGGTACTGTCTCTTGAGATCCTGCAGAACGTGTGTCCAAGAGTTGCTAGGGTACTGTCTCTTGAGATCCTGCAGAACGTGTGTCCAAGAGTTGCTAGGGTACTGTCTCTTGAGATCCTGCAGAACGGGGAATCTTTGTTCTGTTGCTGACTGCTAATTTTTCTTCATTAACTTTGAAACTTACAAGATTATTTTTAACCTGTCATGGATCCGTGTCCAATGTTCTGGAATGAGAGCTTCGCACCTTTTGATTTCAGCATTGAGGATGTCTGTGTGTTTTCTGTGGATTTCTCTGGCCAGATGGTTGGAGTTTTTCCTTAACAGTCTGTTTTTTTGTTCTCTTGGAATTTCTAATGTAGAGGCTGATCAGGTAGCCTCTTTTGTTTTTCCAACTGAGTAAGGAATTTATATTTTCTAATTTCTTCTTCATATAAATTCGTTTTCAATCTCCCACTACCAAGCTTTGAACAGGTCTTTGCAAGTAGCAGGATGTAGTCTGGAGAACAGAATGCTTTATGTCGCTAGTTTACAGCGATATTTGCACCTTTCGGTCCCACACATCCGTCTTCGGCAGACTTTTCTCCTTAATTCAAGGAACTCAATATTTCCTGTTTTTCTCAGCTCTGTGATTGAAATGCTTTTCATTGCCCCAAGGGTAATTCTGAGACCCATATTTTGGACTCGGTCCAGTTTTCCGTTTTCCAGAGACAGATGGTTTTAATGAGCGCATCTTGCGTAAGAAATGACACCCAAACAAAAAAGATTTTATCAACATACTGCACCGTCGGGAAGAGATCATAATCTTCCAGCTTAGAACAGAATAGATCATAATCTTCCAGCTTAGAACAGAACAGATCATAATCTTCCAGCTTAGAACAGAACAAATCATAATCTTCCAGCTTCGAACGGAACAGATCATATTCTTCCAGCTTAGAACAGAACAGATCATAATCTTTCAGCTTAAAATAGAACAGATCATAATCCTCCAGCTTCGAACAGAACAGATCATAATCTTCCAGCTTAGAACAGAACAGATCATAATATTTCAGCTTAGAATAGAACAGATCATAATCTTCCAGCTTAGAACAGAACAGATCAGAGGTAATAAATACATAAACATGTCAAACACTACATATAAACCTGTCTAAGCTGCACGCATCTATATAGAAACCTGTCTAAGCTGCACGCATCTACATATAAACCTGTCTAAGCTGCACGCATCTACATAAAAACCGTGCACCATATGCTGTTCGCATGCCCAGGACTTACCCTTACAGAATGATGTAACGAGTATTACCTTACACCTCCCAACAACGAGTAACACTTTATACTGCTCCTCTCACCAACTACAAAACACCTGCAAATTGTTCAGAGCGAATAGTTCGACATAGATAGTTAATCAACACTAACGACATCAGCAGGCGAGCTAACGTTATTGCCTTTACTTCTCGTCAATTGTTGAAAGAGAAAGAGAGAGATAAAGATGGAGAGAAAAAGACAGGCAGACTGATCGCATATGGGTTTACCCGAAGTGCAATGCTGTCGACACTCAATAACAGTGGGGTTCAATCCACGTGGCGGGAGCTAAATCCTGTCATTCTCTCGTCGTGTTAAATCGATCCAACCCGCCCAATCCCTTTTTCAAAATCCCTATCTAAGTACATCTACAGTTTATAAACAACGTTTTTTGGTACTGATGTATTTATACTAGGGTATATTTTGTTCATTTTTGGGACTACATAAGTGTAATTATTTTACGATCTGTCAGCATTTTAAATTGGACACAAACTCTAAAATCTATTTCCAATAGGGCAAGCAGTTTTATTGCTCTGGTTGGATATCGAGTAGATCAACAAATGTTGTTTGAGAAGTTTAACGACGTTAAAAGTCATTAGTCTTCTTCTTCTTCTTCTTCTTCTTCTTCTTCTTCTCCCTCTTCTTCTTCTTTTTCTTCTTCTTCTTCTTTTTCAACTTCTTCGTTCATCTTCAGATCAAGGTCCTGGTTTTCTTACAAAGGCCAACGTTGTCTGTAAGGCTGGTTTATCTCCCTTCAGCTTTTGTCTCATATCTGTCCCGGGAGGCCAGTATTGGTCTCTCTCTTCCTGCGTGATCATCCAGCGTTGTATATGTTCCATGGTATGCTCCCCACATGGACACCTGTCATCTGTCCCAATCCTCATTTTGTTGTAAAGATGACCCTTGGGTTTGGTTTGTCATTCCAGGGTCCTTCAAAATTTGATTAGAATAATAGGTTGGACTAGTATAAAATAAATGATGTTTACAACTTGTCGGCTGTTTAGATTATGGGGAAGTTGGTTCAAATAGGAGAAATAGAAGTGAACCCAAACGGACAAGCGATGATGACCACAACATCAGACGGTTTTGTCTTAATAATGTGATGTGTGCTGTATGAGGATTATAGTGAGGGCAAATGCGCTGATCATCAATCTCACTCTCTTGTCCCGAGTATCTTGGATCAGTGGCAAGACTATTGGTCGAGACGATTGGTTGTAACTCAGAATGCAGGCATTCTGGTCTTTTCTCCCGGACACATATGGACGTGCTAATAATAATTCGGCTTACTGCTCCATCTGAAGCATAGTGTCATCAGTGTAGGATTTTCTATTACAGGAATAATCTGTCTGAGTACTCACAGCAGCTGCTAATATATCAGTGGTTGTACATGGTGAGGGTACTAGCCACATTCATAACCATGTTCAGTTGGCTTTTACGCATGTTTGAAATGTTATAACGGCTCCACTCTATTCAACCTGAGTACCAGTCCAGGAAAGTATCGACATGAGACTAATTATCGTTTCTTTGGGAACACTTAAAGTGTCTGGCTGTTCAGTTTTCAATAAGACTGGCCCATGTTTGAAAGTCTGAGTAGCAGAGTGGTAGAAAACTCGCTTCTGGTGGTAAAGGCGTCGAGTTCTATCTCCAATACCGACACGCTCAAGTACACTAACTTAATGCTGGAAGGAAATGCAGCGAGGAAGGGAACTGAACAATCCATCTCATAAAGAAAGCTGCAACCTAGTACAATGAAGCCACTAACACTCTATCTCGTCTGATTATAGCACTACCTTTGCCTTTAGCCGAAGTCAAATGCCCATATATGGTTTCATTCTTAGTGTCCGTGTCTTCTAGCACGCATCTTTTTTTATCGTGACCTGCACAAATTACATTCATACCAAAAGTTTGGGAAACTGATTCAAAGAGGTCAAACGTTATTGGGCACGATCTACGCGGAAAAGATCGACACGTGTATCACCGATAGCAGATGTCCCCTCAGATGGTATCTACATATTCAGATAAGGCATCGGGAAATGACTGACCAAGGAAACAAAACCACCAACCAGACTCCGAACATTAAACTTAGATCCGCTAGATTCAAACTAACCCTTGACCGGACCATTAGTGCTGTAGAATAGTCGCTTTCATACAGCGGTTAGGCCAACAGAATGGCGACTATGGAGGTCTCGCCCATAAGGCAGAGATAAAGGAAGTTCAAAAGCAGACAATGTTGTTGGAGATGAAGTGTTAGACAAATAATTGTACGAAACCACAGCTCGATTATGGGGTGGGGTGGCCAGTTTCAGCTCTCACTGCTTTCTCTTCCTTAAAAGTAAGGCATGTGTCCGCTTACAACTCGGTCGTCTGGAGCGTGTCGATATCGGAAGTTATTAGTGTTGTTCTAAGCTACTCGTGCTGAGTTGAGTTAACTATTGACGACGTTTCTTTGGTTGTCGGTACATTGGCTCTTCTTACATCCAGAGACATACTTAAGACTGCTGAACGAGGTTCTCTTCGAAGAAGTGCAATGCGAAGTTCGTCAGCAAACTCGTTACTTTTGATAGTTGTAGTATAGATTATCCATTTCGCTGGCCACATCGCAGTGACACAGCCTGTTAACAGGAGCACTAGCGAGGACGTAAAGTTGAGATCTTGACCAGCTATAACGGGTTAGATTTATGCAAAGTAATCTTAGCACTTTGAATACATCTCTTCACTACCACAAGACTTCAACCTTACAGATGCCCTTGGAGTCATATGGCTGTAACCGTGACCTTCTAAAGTAGGTCATTCTGCAACAGACTCTCTATACAGCTATTCCCATTTTTAGCCTGATCTTGAACTCCGATCACGTTACGTCCACTGCCTGACCTCTCCTCCTACCATTTATCATCAAATCTTCTTGAATCTCCTCAATTTTCTCTTCACTTGTGGTGAACATTACAATGCATGTCTTTTTACATAGTTAAGAATATCTGAAGGTATAAGCTGTCCATCTTCCCGAAATCTCCAACCTTGGTTCTTGACGTGTTCTTGGACACAAATCTTTCATGAAGCCCTTACACACTTGTTATCTTCTAACTTCGCTTACAAATAATCTGCTTTCAGTTATACATTACGATTGGCTGGTTTATCTCTTCACTGCGGTATGTCTGCTTATTATGTATTCATTCATATTCATAGGCGTCTCAATCTTTGCAAACAATGCGCGTGGCACCCTGCTTTCAGTTATACATTACGATTGGCTGGTTTATCTCTTCACTGCGGTATGTCTGCTTATTATGTATTCATTCATATTCATAGGCGTCTCAATCTTTGCAAACAATGCGCGTGGCACCCTGTGAGTAGCCTCTCTGGACGCAAGCCTAGGCGCTGAATTTGGAGACCTTGATCTGCCGAAACTGCATGATCCCCCTCTCGGCCTCGCTGGTGTAATCCAAAGGAATGCAAAGCATGACAATTTAGCACCAGCTCAGCTGCAGGAGCTGCCAGAATGAGTTTGCAATTATGAAATCATCAGCCTTAGGTGCTACCAGTCCGATTTTTTTTGGTCTGGGTTTACTCCCATAGTCCTACCCTCTCCCGAGGTTTCCCCAAAGCAGAGGATTTGTTGCCCGCAGATGCTAGTAACTCGAGACATCCGATGATACTCTCATCGTGCCAAGACTAGACAGCACTCCTTCGGACTTGTGGGTTTAAAATCATAGTTCCTCCTTTCCTAGACGAACTGCCTGAAAAGGCTAACGAGCTTCGTCTACCCGTGTTTATAGTCAGTTTACCTTCTCTCCAGCACTCCCAGCAGGAGAGACCTTTACCAATTTCTGAGCTGACGCAAGAGCTGTTCGTGCTTCAACTCAGATTCTTATCAGCAAAAACACAACTCCAAGGAAAGCGATCATCCTAACAAACTCAACGAGTGTACTCCAAGCCATCTCAATGGATTCCGGACCACTGTGGGATTCCTGGAAACAAGAAAGCAGATGAGCTCGCAAAAGCCGGAAGTGGCGGCACGCCGATGCCCCACCCACAGAGTTATAAAGAAACAAAGACACTCATTAAACGAAAATGACAAAGCCAGAAAATGACAGCATAGACAAACTTGGCAGAGATGGATAGACAAAGATCTTCAGACTCAGAACGGGACATTGTAGACTCAAGGACCACCTCCACAGAATAGGTCTCAAAGACACTGCCACGTGCGATTGTGGAGTTCCCAAGCAAACACAACCAGAACATATTCTGCAGAACTGTCCTACCTATGGAGACCAAAGAGACAGTCTGGCCTGGGGAACGGCCATGCTCGAAAAGCTGTAGGGGACCGGCGAAGACCTGAAATGCACAATCTCCTTCGTGAACCTAGAAGCATAGCATCAGTTGATCGTGAACCTCACCAGAATAGAAGCATAGCATCAGTTGATCGATGAAGAAGAAGAAGACTGACACTGATAATATCAACCAGCTACGAGTCGCTGGGTACTGTCAGCCCATTCGCTGATCCTGATGCCATTAACCAGCTACGAATCGCTGGGTGCTGTTAGCTCATTCACTACTTCATCTTCAGGCTGGTCTGAAAAGAACTTGGAAAGTGTGTGCAGAGAATGTACACCTGATGTGATGGCGTCAATTCACGGGTTTTCTAGCCTGTCTCCGTTGTTGAGCTGTTGTTTCTGTGTATAGCTGGCATGACCCTGAACCTTCACCAAACGATTCGGTCTTTGTGCAGCAGCTTCTCGAATGTTGGATATTATACCATAGACTCGGGAAATCAAATCATAGCGCAACAAAATCCAAAGAACCACAACAGTTGCTCTTCAGTGGATACCTTCCCATTTCGATATCACAATTAATAAGAGAGTTGATGCCCTGTGCAAAGCTGATAGAAAGATGGAGCCACTTTTCCATGCAATGTCATGCAGAGAGGCAAAAACTAGCATCCGCAATCAGTACAACTCAAAATGGAATAAAGACATGGAAGTGAGCAATAGATCTGCCCAATCCACTATCTCCATAGACACCAACAAACCACCATTTTTTGCATGAAAATGGGCTACTACAAACTATTGGATCCCCTACATCGGCTCAAAACATCACACACAGGTGACTGCCGATGTGGAACCAGAGCTCAGACACCTGAACACATCCTACAGAACTGCCAATACACAGAGACCTACCATGCCAAACCTGGCCAGAGGGAGCCGAGGTGACCGCGAAGATGTGGGGCAGCCATCCGGATCTGGAGAGGACAGTAGACTTCTCGTCTTAGCGACGGGACTGCAGATTTAGCATAGCCAAAAAGCCTGAACATAGATGATACCAAAGACTTTTAGTGAAGTCTTGAGAGTGTCTATGAATCGTTTCTTTTGGCCAACAAGAAAACGTTTACTATCTACTTTTCATAATAAAATACCACTTCGGCAGTCTATGGACTGACATGCGAACTACATGAACGACTCAGCGGATCTGTGGCTGCATGAGAATAGTCAGGATAATTTGGATATCTGCTCGTTCAAGGACGCCAGTATCTGAGATGCTGTCTTGCCATTTCATACTTTTCTACATGGTCGATGTAGTTCTCCTGCCCCGATTCACATATAAGCATGAGAACTTGATTTTGAATTTGATCCATTGTGTTTCGTGTTGTCTGGTCATTGTGTCTTGCAGTGGTAGGTTGCAGTCCATAACTGATCGAACAAACCCAAGTACAAATTCCTTGATTGATTTTCTGTGCTCTTAGTGTGATATATATCTATATTGTTTGACCAAGTTCAGCTGGTTAACCGATGTGCGAGTCCATCTTAAAAGACTCAAACACTAGAGTAAAGTAGACCCGCCGTCTGTCAGGCGCCATCCATGCTGCTCTAAACAAACTACCTAACCATGGCCGTATTTTTTGCCATGTCACACAGTTAGTCGTCTCTTTTACCTGCTCTCTGCGGGGCGATGGTGCTATTATTGCCCCTGTCATACACAAAGACCACTCTAAATCTAGTGCCCCTAATAAGCCAAGGCGTCTGTCTTTTTATCACGAAGAGTACCAATATAATAAGAACAGTGTCAATTTCTCCCACTGAAGATGTGAGGCGTCTATGTTAGCTATCCGATCATTCCACAGCCATCAACCCTGCACCTTCTAAAGCCAACACCTCTACATGTCAGCAATTCTGCTTATTTGAAAGTGTTGGATCGAATATCGGTTTCAGCATTATTGTGTGTAATTATTACCTGGTTAGGAAAATGTATCTATCTTTTTACAGTGATATTTAATGTCCTTCTGTAAGTGACTTGTGCAGACGTTCATGTCGCTCTCCAACAAGCTGTTCCTGATGCTGATGATCAAAAGTTTTGTTGAAAAAATGATTAATACGGTAGCCATTTCCGTTGCTAAGGTCTACTTACAGGATTTATAAAGCTGAGATATAAAGATCGCTTGTTTTTGCAGACGCCACGAAGTGTAAGGCTAAGTTTTTTATTATTTTACTAATTAAACTTATGCTACACCAAGTTTTGAAAGGCTTGTACTCGTGGTTAGACGAACGACAGCGGAACCACTCTGCCAGCCGCTGCTAAATTATTTTATTTACGTTTGATAATCTGTGCAATGATATTAAACCAGTGTCTCTACATCTTTTAAACGTCTGTTCACTTTTTTTTCCGGAGAGTATTCAGTTAATAAAAAAAGAATGCATTTTTCACAGAGAAACAAGGAACAGATAAGCATCGGCAAAGCATTTGAAATGAACGAAAAGGAAAAGAGGATAATTTACTAAAAAGGAATGCTCGAGAGGAATGTAAAAATGAATTTTTCAAAATCAATGCTATCATCATTGCAGTCCCTTATGTGCATTTAAATATTATAAGGACATGTCGATTATGTTCAAACACATTGGATTCAAAATGAACGTAAACAATACGTCACGTGTACAAATAATAGGCCGTGACCTTTGTCCTGACGCGCCATTCTTGCTAGAACGGGAGTTACGCCACAGAAGGTCCTCCGTAACGCGCTCACCCGTGTGTTGGAGCAGGTACCAGGAACAATCATTTTCCAGCTTAATATTTCTGCCACTATTTTTCCTGCTGTAGATTTTATCTGCGGGGTATTTTTTTTGGTAGGACAAATGCTACACGAACTATACAGCGTACTATAGCTTTCCTGGACAGAAGGGAGTGCGGGTTGAATTGTTGAGATATGAATCAGAAAAGCGTGTGAACAGGAGATACAAAGGGGACATCAACAGTACTCACAAAAGGAGCATCTCTTTCGATCTGGTGGAAGTGGGGTTCAGGATGATCCAGGTATCAGTTCCCAAGAGACATGAGGGAGAACTGACGCAGGTTATACTCATCCATTCTCTAAAGTTTATTTGGATGTGAATGTCATCGAATCATAAGGACCTGGTAACCTGGACACGAAAGAGTAAAGAGTGTGTGTCATTTCAAATGGAAATCATTCTGTATAATGTCCTACCACCATCTGAAATTATCAATGTCATCTTCTAATACAATAGAAACCCTATCTGCTTGTTTTTTCAGTTGGCGTCTCTAATCCATCATTTCCCATTGCTGTTTATGATCATTTTATTACTTGATGAGCGAATGAATGACTGTTGAAGAGTTTGTCACGGGTGACTGGCTGATGGTTTGGTTTTGCTGGCTGGTTAATTTGTTGGACTAAATATAGTATATCAGTTTCCTGTAGGTACGTTCATTGGTTTGTTTAATAATTCGTTTACAGAGGTAAAACATGTCGTGTTTGGTGGGTTACTATTTGCCTGAAATAATGGATGATTAATTACTTATTTTAAATATTTTCATTTGTTGGCATTAATGATATTTGCCATTGTTATACATGTGTTTTTATTTGTTGATTGGTTGGCTTAGTGGTAGTTTGTAGCATTTGTTTATTGGTTGGCTAGGTGATAGTTGGTTGCTTTTGATTTTATGATCGGCTAGGTGGTAGCTTGTAGCATTTGTTGATTGGTTGACTAGGTGGTAGTTTGTAGCATTTGTTGATTGGTTGACTAGGTGGTAGTTTGTAGCTTGTTGATTTTTGGTGGGCTAGTTGGTAGTTTTTATAGTGTGTTATTTAGTTGTCCATGTGATAATTTGTATCATTTGTTGATTGGTTGGCTGAGTGGTATTTTGTAGCATTTGTTGATTGGTTGGCTAAGTGGTATTTTGTAGCATGTGTTGATTGGTTGGCTAAGTGGTATTTTGTAGCATTTGTTGATTGGTTGGCTAAGTGGTATTTTGTAGCATTTGTTGATTGGTTGGCTATGTGGTAGATTGTAGCATTTGTTGATTGGTTGGCTAAGTGGTATTTTGTAGCATTTGTTGATTGGTTGGCTATGTGGTATTTTGTAGCATTTGTTGATTGGTTGGCTAGGTGGTATTTTGTAGCATTTGTTGATTGGTTGGCTAAGTGGTATTTTGTAGAATTTGTTGATTGATTGGCTAGGTGGTAGATTGTACCATTTGTTAATGTGTTGGATATGTGGTAGTTTTCTAGCATTTTTTAAGTGGGTGATTAGCTTGTATATTTAGTTATTGGTGCTAACAATTTTCTAATTGATGTAGTCCTTGGACAAAATATTTCTGAATGTTTTCTTATCCCAATTCGGTTCCACGTTTCTCTATACTTGGCGCATTCATATTCTATTTATTTTCTAATTTAAAGTTGCTAACACAGCATTGTAACTGATACGTGGCATTTAACATTAATATGTGTATAGTGTTTAATCTTATATAATAATGAATTATAAAGGTACATCTTGTCTTCAGTTCAGTTCAGTTCCTCCCGTAACCCATTAGATCGTTGGGGCACACATGAAGAGATGAAAAGCCCACACCAGCTCTCTCTGTCTGTCGCCGCCTGACGTATCTCACCGTGACGAATGCCTGACCACTCAGTGATGTTGTCCACCCATCTCTTCCTTGGACGTCCTCGCCCTCTCTGACCCGGTACGGATCCAAAGAGTATCGAGTTGGGAATTCCGTTTGACCTCGCGACGTGCCCGCACCAGGCCATCTTTCGTCTTTTGATAGTTGTGAACAGATCTTCAAAAGGACCAATAGCGTCTTCAACTCTCTGACGGATGTCTACGTTCGTGACACGATCTTTATATGTAACATTTAGGAGTTTTCTATAGCACCGCATTTCCATTGCACGTATTCTGCCCTGGATATCTGCTGTAATGGTCCAGGTCTCGCAGGCATTCAGAAATATTGACAGCACCAAAGAGCGCAGTAGTCTGACTTTTATGCCGAGGGCGAGGCGCTTGTCTCGCCAAATAGGTTGCAGCCTAGTCATATAATAATGAATTATAAAGGTACATCTTGTCTGGAAAAAAGCAATGACCAACAGCTGGTGTAACTATAAAAACACGAAGAATTCGAACAAACAGAGGAAGAGCCACCAGATCGGGTGTATACGCGTATGATGGACTGCTTGGCAAACTATGATCCATTTTGGTCAAGCTGGTCAATGTAACTTAAGAATTCAAAAACTAACCGCGCTGTAAAACGAAACTGGCCACAGTACCGCCACCTCGGCGCCTTACTCCTTAGCCGTCCACCAGACACGGATCTGTTAGCGTGTGGATTACCTACCCACCCGCGAACCTCATCCATCAGGATCTGATTCGACCGCCCCGTCGAACACCATTGTATTGGCTATTATTGTTCAGGAGACGGTTCGCATTTTGGATCAATTTGGAAAATGCGGCATTTGTCAGAAGCACAAAATATTGCCCCTGTACGGGGGCAACGAAAGACACTGCGAGTTTATGAATTTGTTGTTACAACAAATTAGACTAGACACGCTTCAGTAGACCCAGCTGTAAATGACTACGGGAACTACAAAAAGCTAAGTGCGAAGGAAGGATGATACGTAACAGAATTATCCCTCTCAAATCACCAACATAAAAAAACTGCGACTTAGCACAACCATGTTGTTGTCCCTACCTCCCGGAAGGCAGTCTCCGCTGTGTATAAAAATACGTTTCCTATTACGTTCATATTTCATTGACAAAATAATATTTGTTCCATGGGCCAAAATAAATTTAGGAATTGTCATATTTCCTGAATTTCTCTACTTATATTTTGTTCTTGTTTTATGATATTCTTTTCTGTGGTCCTCGTGACGTCTATTATTTTGTGTTTAACTAAATAAAAAGTATATGTATTTCTTGTGTGTTGTGTATCTTTGCTACATTTTGGACAAAGATATTCCTTTAACTACGGCTTGTCGTAGAAATAACATTGCAAGCTTTTATTTATGCTAAAACATATTTCTAAAAAAAAAAAGCGGGAACTATCAGCAATGGCAGAAAACCATAGAGGTATTTCCCTCCTCAGTGTCCGTAGAAAGGTATTTTTGTTTAAATTTTGAATTTCTTTAGTGAATTTTTTTTTTTTTTATTATTAAAAAAAATTAATTGGTGAAATAATCGCTGTCAAAATTGCAGGAATTAACAGGTCTCTGATTTTTATGGGGAAGTTGATGAAAATAGGAGCAATAGAAGTCGATACTTAACGATGGTCATGTCAAATTTATGGGGAAGTTGATGAAAATAGGAGCAATAGAAGTCGATACTTAACGATGGTCGTGTCAAATTTATGGGGAAGTTGATGAAAATAGGAGCAATAGAAGTCGATACTTAACGATGGTCGTGTCAAATTTATGGGGAAGTTGATGAAAATAGGAGGAATAGAAGTCGATACTTAACGATGGTCATGTCAAATTTATGGGGAAGTTGATGAAAATAGGAGCAATAGAAGTCGATACTTAATCGATGGTCATGTCAAATTTATGGGGAAGTTGATGAAAATAGGAGCAATAGAAGTCGATACTTAACGATGGTCGTGTCAAATTTATGGGGAAGTTGATGAAAATAGGAGCAATAGAAGTCGATACTTAACGATGGTCGTGTCAAATTTATGGGGAAGTTGATGAAAATAGGAGCAATAGAAGTCGATACTTAACGATGGTCGTGTCAAATTTATGGGGAAGTTGATGAAAATAGGAGGAATAGAAGTCGATACTTAACGATGGTCATGTCAAATTTATGGGGAAGTTGATGAAAATAGGAGCAATAGAAGTCGATACTTAACGATGGTCGTGTCAAATTTATGGGGAAGTTGATGAAAATAGGAGCAATAGAAGTCGATACTTAACGATGGTCGTGTCAAATTTATGGGGAAGTTGATGAAAATAGGAGGAATAGAAGTCGATACTTAACGATGGTCATGTCAAATTTATGGGGAAGTTGATGAAAATAGGAGCAATAGAAGTCGATACTTAATCGATGGTCATGTCAAATTTATGGGGAAGTTGATGAAAATAGGAGCAATAGAAGTCGATACTTAACGATGGTCATGTCAAATTTATGGGGAAGTTGATGAAAATAGGAGGAATAGAAGTCGATACTTAATCGATGGTCATGTCAAATTTATGGGGAAGTTGATGAAAATAGGAGCAATAGAAGTCGATACTTAACGATGGTCATGTCAAATTTATGGGGAAGTTGATGAAAATAGGAGCAATAGAAGTCGATACTTAACGATGGTCATGTCAAATTTATGGGGAAGTTGATGAAAATAGGAGCAATAGAAGTCGATACTTAACGATGGTCATGTCAAATTTATGGGGAAGTTGATGAAAATAGGAGCAATAGAAGTCGATACTTAACGATGGTCATGTCAAATTAAATAAAATTGTGCAAAAAGACGCAAATATCAGGTTGAATAGCTCAGCTCATCTCACAGTGTGATGGGCTGGCGCGCATCCATATTGAAGGAAAGTGACATGTTTTGGTTTTCATAAGAGATACTCCCATTGTGAAGGTAGGATGCATTCTTGGGAAACTGACTATACAATCCAGATGTGGACATACCCAAGCTAACATATTTATGCTCTTCACAGCCGACAAGACACCCACTGTACGTGAACGCTGCAGATATCATAGAGATCAGAATTAAGAGAAGGATGGCATGGATATCACAGGTAGAGTTGTTGTTGAATGTCCACAATGGGTAAGTGTACTCTTTTGTGAGCCACGAAAAGGGCGTTAAGTGGTGGATTGCAGTAACTTTCCATACATCCCGAGCGTGCTGATGGAGGTGGACCAGAGTTCTTTAGGAGGTTGGGCTATGCTTAGTTTCATGTGCGTGTCGCTTACTACTTCGGGGATCACGTAGATCCTCAACTCGTTAGTTACTAAGAAGAACAACCCGTTTCTATGGAGAATGGAGTGGAAGTCGAGTCGAGGATCTTGGTCAGTATGTTTAGCCTATCCCTGACTACAATGTCTGATCAGCACAAGAAAGAGAGAGAGAGAAAGAGGGATAAAGAGAGAGAGGGAGAGGGGGCGAGAGAGACAAAGAGAGAGAGAGAGAGGGAGAGAGAGAGGGAGAGAGAGAGGGAGAGGGAGAGGGGCGAGAGAGAGAGAGAGAAAGAGGGAGAGAGAGAAAGAGAAAGAAGAAGAGAGAGAGGGATGGAGAGAGAGGGAGAGAGAAAGAGAGAGAGAGGGAGAGAGAGAGGGAGAGAGAGAGAAAGAGGGAGAGAGAGACAGGGAGAGAGAGAGAGAGAAAGAGGGAGAGCGAGAGAAAGAGGGAAAGATAGAGAGAAAGAGGGAGAGAGAGAGGGGGGAGAGAGAGGGAGAGAGAGATGGAGAGAGAGAGAAAGAGAGAGAGGGAGAGAGAGGGAGAGGGGGAGAGATAGAGAAAGAGAGAGAGAGGGAGAGAGAGAGAGAAAGAGAGAGAGAGAAAAAGATAGAGAGAGGGAGAGAGAGAGAAAGAGAGAGAGGGAGAGAGGGAGTTGGAGATAGAGAGAAAGAGAGAGAGGGAGAGAGAGAAAGAGAGAGAGAGAGGTGGGGGGGGGGAGAGAGAGCGACTGGTCAATTGACCATATTTGAGACTATAATGAGAGTGAGAGAATGGATCCTCACTAATAATACTTTAGGCGTTCATGATGCATCTAACAATAAAATGATGGCTGGGTTTATAAAAATCGGAATGTGGCTTCGAATGTAGAATGTGAGATAAGGTCAAGGCCATAAGTAGAGGTGCGAACATGACAACCTTTATCATAGAACGCCGATTGAGGTAGTCATTTATTCATCTCTAAGTTGATGTCATTTTCTTTCTTTCTCTCTTTCTTAATTTCTGTCTTTCTTTCTTCTTTCTACCTTTCTTTCTTTCTGTTTTATTTTTTTTGGCGTTCGCCCTATTTCTTTATTCCCCAAGGTGGTGTGCGTTGCACTATGTTTTTATTTTGCGCTTATGGGACCAGTGCATCTGACTTCGATATGCATTTTGTATTAGGGTATGTTTCCTCCTGCATGTTCTAAGGGTTTGCTTCCCGGGGTAACGGCCGGTGCTGAGATGGATATCGAACCCAGCATCTTTGGGTTGTGAGCCGTATCATTTAACCATTAGGCCACACCGTCCCGTCTTTTTTTCTGTATTCCTCCTGAAAATAGCGTTGTCTCATAATTTGCGTCAAAGCTGCAATATCAACTACTTTCAGCCCAAGACATTCAGTTTCAGCCCGTCATTTTGGGGACCTGGTTTGCCTTTCCTCTTCGATTATTATTCTTTTAGCCAGACTACACTAGTGCAGTCTATTTCCATGACACAAGCAGTCAGTTATAAGTCGCTGGCTGTTGTCAGCTCATTCAATGCTGCGTCTTCGGCCCTAAGGCGCTATCTAAGACCACGCACACAAGAACAGTGATAGTATGAGACCATCGTCCATTGATTCACAGAGTATAGAAAAGCTGGCCATGACATGGATGTCTTAAATCATTGACGCCACATATGGGATCTGCTGTTATTGTGACGCTTCGGAGAATTTTGGTCATGAATGTAGGTGTCATTCTTGGATCGATCAATCACTGACTCTTGCATGTAGATGCCATTCTTGGATCGATCAATGACTGACTTGCATGTAGGTGTCATTCTTGGATCGATCAATCACTGACTCTTGCATGTAGGTGTCATTCTTGGATCGATCAATCACTGACTCTTGCATGTAGATGCCATTCTTGGATCGATCAATGACTGACTTGCATGTAGGTGTCATTCTTGGATCGATCAATCACTGACTTGCATGTAGGTGTCATTCTTGGATCGATCAATCACTGACTCTTGCATGTAGGTGTCATTCTTGGATCGATCAATCACTGACTTGCATGTAGGTGTCATTCTTGGATCGATCAATGACTGACTTGCATGTAGGTGTCATTCTTGGATCGATCAATCACCGACTCTTGCATATAGATGTCATTCTTGGATCGATCAATGACTGACTCCTGGATGTAGATGTCATTTTTGAATCGATCAATGACCGAACAAAACATTAAAGAAATTAACAGTGGATGGAGCGGAGAAAGGCGTCTCGTAGCACATAGAAAAATTATAGAAAAATTATAGAAAAATTATTGTCACTTGGTAGAGAATCGGGGGTGATAAATGGTTGACCAACAACGTTATAATTTTACAGAGGAATATTTTTTAAAACAATGAATAGCATTGACGCTGGTGAATTGTGGGAAGCCATGGAAAACATTGAGCTTCGTGGATTGAGGGAAATCATGGATAGCATTGAGCTTCGTGGATTGAGGGAAACCATGGATAGCACTGACGCTGGTGAGTTGAGGGAAACCATGCATAGCACTGACGCTGGTAAGTTGAGGGAAACCATGGATAGCACTGACGCTGGTGAGTTGAGGGAAACCATGCATAGCACTGACGCTGGTGAGTTGAGGGAAACCATGGATAGCACTGACGCTGGTGAGTTGAGGGAAACCATGAATAGCACTGACGCTGGTGAGTTGAGGGAAACCATGGATAGCACTGACGCTGGTGAGTTGAGGGAAACCATGGATAGCACTGACGCTGGTGAGTTGAGGGAAACCATGAATAGCACTGATGCTGGTGAGTTGAGGGAAACCATGGATAGCACTGACGCTGGTGAGTTGAGGGAAACCATGCATAGCACTGACGCTGGTGAGTTGAGGGAAACCATGGATAGCACTGACGCTGGTGAGTTGAGGGAAACCATGGATAGCACTGACGCTGGTGAGTTGAGGGAAACCATGGATAGCACTGATGCTGGTGAGTTGAGGGAAACCATGCATAGCACTGACGCTGGTGAGTTGAGGGAAACCATGAATAGCACTGACGCTGGTGAGTTGAGGGAAACCATGCATAGCACTGACGCTGGTGAGTTGAGGGTAACCATTGTCCGAAGAAAACATGTTAAACATGCAAGATGCAAACAATCCTCGCGCTTGGACATGTTATGTAGCGGCTTCTTGATTTGCCTTAATGTTGTAGCAAATGAAACAGAATAGGCTAATAGCGACAATGCTCAGAAAGAAAAGTATTTTGGAATTTAAAACGTATTCATCGAGCCACCTAATAGAAAGTGAGGTAGTTGGAACTCGAGAATCGAACTCCAGTCCCCCAGTTGACATGACGTCTTGCTTCAAGAAATAAACTGATAAATCATACTTCTAACTAAACGTCTTAAAACGTGATGCCTCTGGATAAGCCGTTCTTGCTCTCAACTTACAACATTAAATTATAAATCTAGTTGCATCTAGTTATTTGTGTACACTCTGTTGCTTAGTTACTATTGCACCCATTAGCTTAGGCCACATATGTGCCTTAGGGTTAGATATAGACGCACAATGAACAGTCGTTATTTCAAATTTAGAAACGTAATAAGTAAGAAGAAATGGAAGCTGTTTGACATTCATCAGTAATCTAAACATAAAACATTACAGAGGTGAATGAAAAATACAAATTGGTAAATTGTGTTTAACAAAAGAATAGCTACATAGAGCAGAAACGCCGTTTCGGCCAATTAAGACATTTATCAAGGAAACTTTTATGTCTGTCCATCAAGGGTGATGGAGACCCGGTTCATTCGCTTGGAATATGTTCAGTCAGTCAATGAGTTCGAAGGTTTACTAAGGAGCGTGATGTGTGCCGGACAAGACGTCGGGCAGTGTGGGAAGGGAATAATGTGAACGCTTCATTTCACATGCTTTTTCCATTCTGTCTCAGTTGTTCAGCTGCTGTTTCAATGGATGCATCTTTTGACGCTGTACCTTGCGCCATGTTTGATCTTACACAGCAGTTCCCAGATATTAGGTATTATGCCAAAAGCATTAAGCGTGTCAATGAAAAGCGTTTTTGATCACCAAGGAGCGTTTGCATTTTTGCAGTTCACTATGAAAGAGTATTTTTAGCAGCCAATGGGCGGACATGCGGACTAGATTACTCGCCAGCGGATCTATGACTACATTAACATAGTAGTAGCATTAATGCGCGGAATAACAGCTCTTTCAAGAACTGCGGTAACTAGGGCCATGTCTTGCAATTCGATCTCCTGCACCTATCCCAGGCAGGCTTTGTGGAAGTGGTTTCATTTTGTGAACGTGGCGCATGTATACAGTCCATGTTTCACTAGAATACAGTAGCACTTGAAAAACTCAATTATGTAAACCTTCTGCTTTGTCTGTAGAGTAACGTCACTTCGAGGCCAAACATGTGAGTATAATCTGCCAAGTAAGCTGCTGACTTTGGAGATCCTGACGTTCACCTAGTCTTCAATGGCGAGAATTAGGTACTCGCAGCTGGCTGGTTGCTTCAGGGCCAGCGAACCACAGCTGACCAAGACACTATCCCACCTCCAAGTGTCGGTCCTTGAAAGAGACTGCACTAGTCACTAGTGTAGTCTCTCTAGGAGAAAGTGATCACAATGGGAAGGCAATCCAGGTATCCAAAAAGTCAATGGAATGGCGCAGATATGGTCGTAAACTTCGACACAACGTCAACACTTTTTAGGACGCACGCTAAAGAAGAAGAAGAAGAAGAAGAAGAAGAAGAAGAAGAAGAAGAAGAAGAAGGAGAAGAAGAAGAAGACTAAGAAACAGTTCACAACTTTCAATTTCTCACCATTGACTTTGATAATTGGCTCAGCAAAACTATTGCCATTAGCTAGTTGAGGCCTGATTTCTGTTTTCTCCGTGTTGATTGAATAACTAAAATTTGAAGAGACGTTAAGGAGTCTATCCATGCAATATTGTAGATCAGCCTCCGAGCCAGCAACAATGGCAGAGCCATCAGCAAGTAGATCTCCGATGATGTGTAATTTGACCTTAGTTTTTGCTTGAAGCTTCCTATGATTAAAAAATGTCTCATCAACACGATATCTGATGTCAATTTCTATGTACGCATCTTTGCAAACATTAGTCAGCAGGGCAGAGAACATGATGCTGAACGGAGTCGGTAGGAACACACTTCCTTGTTAAACTCCATTTATGGGTCAACATGGCCAACTGTAATATTCAGATGGCCATGGTTGAAATGACTCAGCTCACCATTTCTCTGAACTTTTGCCTGCATTCCATTATGCAGCTGTAGCACTGTTGTGATATATTTCTTAGAGCATCCGTATTTTGTCATGATGTTTTATAGAACCTCTCTACTGAACGGGTCGAACATCTTCGTCATGTCCGCAAACGCCTCTTACATTTCACAGTGCTGATTTCGACATTTCTCCTGCAGCTCTCTTGAAGTGAACGCCAAATCGGATGTGCCACGTTCTTTCAAGAAACCACACTAACTTTCAAGTAGAAGACCTTCGCCGAGATATCATGTAATTCAGAAGAATTTTGACGAATACCTTTTTTTTGTGAATGACAGTTGAGAGATGTCTTGGTGGTTGTTACAGAATTAGCGTGTTATCTTTGCCATACTTGCAGCATCTTTGAGATCTTGCCATATGGTTTCACTCTGCCATTTATGCTGGAAGATCATGTGAAGTGTCTCTACTAGAACTCTATCTTTATAGACCCCGAAAGAGATTGAATCTGAGCTGAGAGCCTTTCAACTAGAAAGTTGAGAAATCGCTATTTGGATTGTAGGAACAACATCTAACGCTTCGTTTATATGAGCTTAGGTCAGGCGGTCGATGACTTCATCGTTCGGGGAAGATGGCTGGTTCACAATACCATTTAAATGTTCGACTAGCGTTGAATTTTGTTGAATTTTTTTTTCCATCAGCATGAAGGACATGCAATGAACTTAATGATGTTGGATCACAGACCGCTTTGAGCGCGTAGTAAAAATTGTTCATGTCATGGTTACCAGCAAAACTTTGGCTCTTATCTGTTTTATTACCCAACCACGTGTCCCGCATTTTGCGTAGTTCATATTGGACGATTCTAAGCGTGTTGCTTAAAACGTCCATTTTTAGACGAAGCCATTGGATCATTTAGACATGTATTGTGAAGATAATGCGTGTCTGCTAACATCTCTTTTATAATATCTGAGTTTTCATTGAACCAGCCATTTTTTGTGCGGATAGAAAACTAAAAACACAACAATCGCCGTTTTGCAAAATGGATTCATTAAGGTGGGCCAGCTCAAACATTATGTCGTCTATCAATGACTTAGGACAATTTTATAGGACTAAAGAATTCAAAGACGACTTATGGATGGTGTGACAGCTCTGTATTAAGACTTTTGATGGATTTACATTTATTTTTAAAATAACTACATGGATATGTGCTCTCTACACTGCTGCTCGCCATTTATATGGACAACAATAGAAGCCCCTCAAGTAGCAACATCAGAAATGGGTCCTAAACTCCTTTTTTCCGACGGCCAAAACCTCATGTACGAAGATGAAGATAGAGTTAGTTTGTTTTCTTTTCACTTATGCCGTTAAACGTTGCGGGGAGCTTAAGTCGTCTTTGCACCAAGTGCGTTGCGTCGATCTTCTTCTTCTTCTTCTGCGTACGCAGTCAGACAGTAACCATTATTTTTTCAAAAAAAGCGGCGGTCATCCTGAGGCTGTCGCCACTGCCATAGAGCTTGTCTTGCAATTCCACTGGTAATGGCCACATCTGCTCTCTCTGATCCTCGTATGTCGGGCAGTTCTGCAGCAGATGTTCAGCGGTCATTTTACCAGTACCGCACGGGCATTCGTCGGTACACCCTATCTTCAATTTGTTGAATAGGTGGTACCTCAGTCTATTGTGGCCAGTGCGAAGTCTGAAGACAACGACCTGCTCTCTTCGGTTCAACTGGTAATAGGCATCGTTTTTGGTGTAACCAGTATGTTCGGTTTCCCATTTGGTCATGTATCTGGCTTTGATAAGCCGTTTTGACTCTTCGTACGTCATACTGGTATCTGTTTGTGGTAGTCTTGCACCTTCTTTTGCCAGTCTGTCTGCCTCCTCGTTGCCTCGGATGTTGCAGTGAGATGGGACCCACTGTACCACTACCCTTTTTGGTGCGGACTGCTGGCACAGTTTGCAGAGTGCTGCTCTTAAGTCATTAAGCTCAGTGTTTTTCTGACTTTTTAGCGCTGTGACTACGGCGAGAGCATCTGTAAGCAGGACTATATGGCTCTCATTTTCACTGTGTGTCACCATTTCTTCCACTGCCGCCCTCAGTGCCTCTGCCTCCGCTCTGAAATTGCTTGTGTACTTACCAGTAGCGAATGACAGTGTTATTTTTCTGCCATTTGGTAGGTTCAGGAATGCTCCTGCCCCTCCGTTCTGTGATGTGTTTGTTACAGAGCCGTCGGTGTATGCATGGGTCCAGTCCATGCTTGGGTAGCTTTTCGTTATGAAGCTTAGGGTAGTATCTCTCCTTTCTTTTTCAGTCTGGCAGTTTTTGTGTGCAATACCTGGTATATTTTCTACCACCTCTGGAAATATATCCTGCCTCCAGGTAGGTTTTCGTACAGTAGTGATGGGTTTTGGTGTTGTTAGTGCGTTTATGGGATCTTCGTGCATCTTTGCTTTGGCTATTTCTGCAAAGTTTCTCCGCTTTAGTTTCCCATTTCCCAAATTGTTTAGTCTCTGGTGCATTGGATGGTCGGTCAGTCTTCGGAGTTTCTCTGACTGCAGCTGGGCTCTGCAGTCTCTTCTATCGGTCATGGGTTGCAGTTTTGTAATCTTTTCAAGTTCTACAATTGGCGTTGACTTCATGCCACCTGTTATAATTCTCATGGCTTGGTTTTGAAGTTTGTTAACTTTATCGAAGTTCGCCTTCGCTGCTGTTGTCCATACCGCAATGCCATACTCGAGAACTGGTCTCACTCTTCCAGTGTACAGTTTCTTTAGTATGCCTTCGTCTGCTCCCCAGCTAGTGCCAGCAAGTTTCCTCATGATTGCCATTCTTTCTCTGGCTTTCATTCGGTTTATCTCAATCTGACTTTTCCATGTCATGCGCCGATCAAATGTGACTCCCAGATAGGTTGAGTTGTCGTTTGGCTGCAGGAATTTGCCATTTAGACTTAATTTGGTACTTTGAGGTTTTAATGAAAGCGAGAATATTGTGCATGTGGTTTTCTCCTCGTTTATTTGGACCAGCCATGAGTTCGCCCACTCTTCCAGCGATGTTAGGGCCGTCTGCATCCGATTTCTTGCTATGGTGAGATTCTTTTCAGAGGTCCACATAGCCAGATCGTCTGCAAACATTGAGCTATGGACTCTTCTTGGTATATTCTCTGTAATATCGTTTATATATACTAGGAAGATGTGGGTGACAGTACTCCCCCTTGGGGTACTCCCTGCTCGAGTGTCACCTTTTTGCTCGTCTGCCCTTGTACTTGGACTCTGGCTGTTCTTTGTTTGAGGTAGCTGTTGATCCACTTGTACATCGTCCCACAAACATCACTTCTTCTTAGCTTGACTCTAAGTCCATCTTTCCAGACTTTGTCAAATGCCTTTTCCAGATCCACCCAAACAGCTACTGTGTGTTTCTGTGCCTGGTAGGCATCTTCTATCTCCTGGGCTATGAGGATGACCTGGTCCTCAGTGGATCTGTGCTGTCTAAAGCCGGCTTGCTGTAGAATTAGTATTCGTTTTGTTGCGTCGATCAATGTGAGCCTCTGTCGTTGCACAATAACTCTAATGTCAATTTTCCGCCTGCCTGGCAACCACATATCACACTTATAAGACACGGAGTTATGGCTACAGGACACGATGGAGATCAGGCGAAATATGGGTACATACTATAAGAGTAATCCTTCAAACCCAGGGGCTAACAACCACTGAGGCAACACGTTTAGCCCAAGAAAACGACTTCAGTTTCCTACGTTCTTTACTAGCCCAAGTGGACGTGCGATTGAGCTGGACATCTATACATCTTCTACGTAGTCTCCCTTGTGCATTGTAGTCAGATCTTCTTGTATTGTAAGCGTGTAAAGATAGTTAATCAGGCTACATTCTCATAATAGACGTAGCCATAGTATTTTCTGTCGTGATACTTATCCAGCATATGATGTAGGTCTCGCCATCTTTGAAATGTCCTCGTTTCTCATTTTATCATTCCTGACGTCAATGATTACTTTTCTCTAAGGCATTTATTTCTACACGTTGTAATTATATCTTTTCATGTGCCTTGGATAGGTACCTAGTGTTACACTAGTAGCAAGTAAACTGTGGATCATTTGTAATTGTGTTACCAACTGATATTCGGTTGTCTAAGTGGAGACAGTTGATAAGTCACAGCATAATTTTGTGACATCTTGTTTCGATTTAATTATCAAGCCTTTTATCTTCGGTAAAAAAGATAAATACTGCCCTTTTATATGGACTCTTTTATTTTTGTTTTTAGGTTGCGCATTTTTCACAAGTATTTATTGGACAATGTGATCTACTATTCTTCAATGTTTCTGACTTTGATGTCCTTGTCTTCATATTATATCTTTCACAGTCTGTGCCAACTGCATTCCCATGATATTGAAGTATATCTTCCATCATCATGTATTAATTAGGCTGTGTAGTGTGCAAGAGTAATTTATGTATGAAGGGAGACTTTTGGGTATTCTCATGTAGAATTCCACTTCTAGTGATGTATTTAGTCTGGCTTCTGTTGTTATTCTGTCCATGTTAATGGATGAAAGCTTACATGACTGTCGCACGCCTATAGTTGTTTTGAAAGTATTTGTTCTTATTACATTATTATTCAAATAAATCAATTCTCTGACATTATGTAATAGTTCTTGTATTCCACTCCTGTCCAGATTTATCATATTTACTCAAAAGGTTTATGCAGACCTATAAAATTATATTTATCCTGATCTATAAATGTAATATTTATCCTATCTAGACGATGTATATATACGTCCACTTCAGCTAGTGAGCAGCGTAGGGAACTGCAGTCGTTTTTCTTGGGCTAAACGCATTGCCTCGTTCTAAAATGTTATGTTTATCTTGATCTATATGTGTTATGTTTGAGTGATTGTTATTTGCAATTGATTTTATTTTTGTTTTTGCTTAATTGTCTTATGGTAAATAAGGCACGAGCACTTCTCATTTTCTTTCGGGGTCTACTTTGCTTTTCGTCTCATTTTCAGGAATTTTTCTGATTTGTAATCAATTTTGTAAACATTTTTCTTGTATGCCTCTTTGTGTATCATAGTATTTTCTGCCTACTTTTTTCTTTCAGCATTGTATTATTGTAGCTTTTTGTCAGCCGTCTGATGCTCTTATTTGTTTTTATGATGTTATAAATATTCTTTCTAGCCACTTCAGTCCTGTCTTCCCACAAGCTTGAACTACTTCAGTTATTATGCCTTCCGTTCACAGTTATCTATTTGTATGGCTGTTTTTGATAGCTCTTTCAATTTCTTGAATCAATGTATCAGGTTCTAAGTTGTCTTTGTTTCTTTGAATTAAAAAAAAATATTATTTCTAAGCGTCTGTTGGAAAGAGAAGTCCTTGGAAGTATTCTTTTCATCGTTGTTGTCGTTGGTGCTAGTTAAATATAGGAGATCATTTTTTTTATTATTTGTCATTGAACCAGGATTGAAGCTCTCATCTCTTAACCTAATTGCTTTGATACTAGCAAAATATTTCATAGCTACATTTTGCATATCTAGGCATTTAGTGATTCTAAATATTTTTCAGCGATTCATCTTTAGCGATGTTGATTCCTCGTTTCGTATTTCGTTTTGCTTTTTGATACGTAATGTAATCTTCCTGCATCTTAGACATTAGCGATGTCTTGTACAGTTTCATTTAGTCTTTATATATCCTTTAACTTCAACAAGCTGTTCCCTTCTTTCTTTACATGTATGAGATAATGATGATGTCTTTCATCATCACCATCATCATCATCATCATCATCATCATCAGTCCCACAACCTAGAAGGTTGTTGAGGCCCCGTTATTGTAGTTTGTAGTACCAGCTAGTGTTATACAACAACAGTGTGTCTTGGGCCGGCACTTACCTGACGAAGCCCATCTCTCTCTCCATGTGACAGTTCATTCTAGTTGTGTCTAAATTTCATACAACAAAACTGACCCTGTCTTCAGCTAGGGCGAAGGACGCCAATCTCGTGAAGTTCAGCCGTGTGAATTAGACCGTGAAATATGTCACATGTTTAAGCGTAGTGCTATTCATACAGCCAATGCCCATTCCAGGATAATCGGACGGAAGAAAACACACACAACGAACGAATCAACCAGTCCAAATGGAAAACAACAACACGTTTCGATGAGCACAACTGTCAGTCGTCGGCCAGTGTGAATTCCCGGCAAATCCGTGGTCTGGCAGCATCTATTATGAACTAAAACAGAAGAGCAATGTAGACCCGCAGCCAGTTATGACACCATCTTTGATCACGTCTTTGGGATTGTGTTTCACATTGATTGTGCGTGTCTTGATGTGGACTTATCGAGTTGTTCGGCGGAGTCATTGTCAGGGTCTGTAGGTGTTTAATAGCTGGTGAGTGAAGCCGTATCTCGTGTTAGTGGTTGTTGTAGTGCCCAACATTAACATTTATTTTTATGTGGTCAGTTTAGGGAAGTCCTAACTTAACTTAGCATAACTTAACGTATTTATACTGATTTAGAAGACTGAAGAGTCTGTATACAACCAGTTTCTTGGAGAGTGATTAACGGATGCGGGAGTCCATCTTAATAGATTCAAACACTAGAGCAAAGTAGACCCGCAGCCTGTTAGGTGCTATCTATGCTGTTCTTAACAAACCACTTAACCATGGCTGGTGTTATGCCGTGTCACACAGCTAGTGGCCTCTTATGACATGCTCTTTATGGGGCAGTCGTGACAGCTATGTGTTGGGAGAAGGTCTCTGTGACAGCTATGTATTTGTTATGATGTTTGTAGGAAGTTAGTCCTTTTCAAACTTTTTTTCCCGGATTTTGGTGTTTGGCCTGCATTGGATGGTTTGGCCTGCATTGGATGGTTTGGCCTGCATTGGATGGTTTGGCATGCTTCGCAACGTTTTGCTGTACATAAGCACCTTCTCTTCTCGTCTATTATGCAGCGGTCTGAGTTTTTTTCATTGCCTGGATTTTTGTACTTTTCAATCCTTCTGTGATAAATCGGAGGCCTGCGTTTTGTACTTTTTGTTAGGCGATCTGTATTTGTTTTGGAAGCTGTGTTGCAGACTGACATAACCTATTACAAAACCGATCTGACTGTCCCTGTATAGACGTTTTTGAGAATGCCACTGTTTGCTCCCCAGCTTGCGACTGCCAACTTCTTCATTATGGAGAGTTTTCTTGCTTGTTACTACGGTGACAAGGTGGATGATTCCAAATTCTTGGAAACATAATTTCTTTAAATGTGGTCAGCTGAGTGGTGATCTACGTTTCCCATTGGAGCGGAAAACTGAAGGATAATGAAGTTGAAACCATTCGCCCTCAACCCTCACCAACACAACTGAACCCCAAAACGAGACCTCGGGGATAAGGATAAATTTGGGAAATAAAGGAAACATTTGCATAATTGCCGCCTGTACTTTCGCATAGGTTAATGCACATTAGTACACATCGGAGCGCTATCGGGCTGTTGTATATGTGAAGGTATCGGTGGCTTGAACAAAAAGTCAGTTACCCATTTACTGTTGGGTAGACTGGGGCCTGTCGAGACCGGGATTTGAACGCAGTACATTTTCCGTGAGTTGACACTGCTTTAAGCACTCTGTTACTCAGAAGCTAGCTGTTGTTGAACCAAATATTCAACCTATGGGGGAGAATCTTTGATTACGAAAGACAACGCCCACAACCAGAAACAAGAAGACAAACAGAGCCAGACAGAGACTTCGTTTGAGAGTCAGACAAACAAATACACAAGCAGACATGAAGGCGGATACAAAGTGATTGAAGAAGCATTTTCGTCTTCCAATTACAGTATGTGTTAGAATACAAACAAGGGACACAATTCATCATGTTGTCGTTGTAGTAGTTGCTATCAGACAATAGTTCTCTCCCGCAACGTTTTGCATAGTCTCAAATAGCAGAAGGAATTATCAATGCCGCCCTTCTATTGAAAATCTAACATTTCATTTGTTTTTGTATTATGTTTAGTTTTCCTCACCTGCTATAGAGCTGCTTCGGATGTTTAACGTTCTCTTCTAGAGCCATGTGTTGCACTGGCTGTTATAAGTCCATTGAGTCGTTCTCAGATGAAGTCACGAAATTTGTCTGTGTAATTTTTACCTTACTCATACATTTCATTTTGCTCTCACACGCCTTGCTGTCACTGTCTTTTCTTTCCCCTAGCTGTCAGCCAGGTACCCATTTACAGCTGGGTAGTTTTGACAGCGTATTTTGGCAATATAAAATCTCAAAAGTATCGATTCGAATCCATCAGCTGATTCTGCAGCTGGTTTCTGATTGTTCTTTCACATCATCATTGATTCCAGTTGTATTTATTGAACATGCTCACATATTGACGTTACTTATGTCCTCCAGCTAGTAATGCCATTTATAGATCTGCCTATGATCTCCCTTGCCATTGCTAACCAGATCTTCTTGTGTAATAGCGGTGAAGTTGTTTTTGATCAGCGATCATCCGTAAGAGATAGCTGAACCATACCTTCATTAACTGTTGTACTCGCAGGGACAAAATGTATCCCTTTCAACAAAACCTAGACAGACGACAATAATATGAATAATGCAAACAATTTAGTGCAAATCAATTAGCTGGTTGTTCTTGCTACTTATTCTCACGGGGTCATGCTCTAGATAGAAGGTGTATTAGAGCGTGACTACAGTTGTATCTGTCATCATCATGTAGCATGGCCATTATAGAACGTAGCTCCCATCACAGTCTGTCTGAAAGAAATCCGCTCCCGTGCCAGAACTCCAGCCTCCGCCACAGTCATACCCAGGCATTCCTGGATATCTTGGTGCCATCGTCTTCTTGGTGCCATCGTCTTCTTGGTTTACCCCTTCCTCTTTTACCTGGTACCATACCTTCCATCATTGTTCTCTCAAGACCGTTATGTCTCTTAATGTGACCAAAGAATTTGCATTTTCTATCCAAAATGGAATTGATAAACCAGTTCTCCTCTATGCTCAACTCTCGCCGAATGTCTACATTTGTCTTTGGTATTCTGAGGATCTTTCTGTAACATTTTGACTCGAAGGATTCGATTCTTTTCCTGAAAGTTTTGGTAATCATCCATGATTCGCAGCCATAAGCTGCCATAGGAAAAACGCAGGCTCTCAAAACTTTACCTTTTTTCATGTTGTTGGTACTCTGCCATAATTTCTTCCGGCTCTTCAGTCTCTGCATTGCCATGGCTAGTCTTCTTCTGATTTCTTTCGAGCAGTCGACATTTTTGTCAATTCTGGTACCCAAATATTCAAAATGTTTGACCTGATCTATTTCCTCACCACCCACTGTAAATTTATGCTGACATTGTGTTTTGTCGGTGGTCATTATCTTTGTTTTATTTATGTTTATAAACAGGATTTGATCTTTACTATGTCCATTTACAGCTGAAATTAGCTGTTCTAGACCTTCTGCACTTCTTGATAGTATCACTGTGTCATCTGCGTATCGTAACTCTGGAATCTCGTTACCCACCAATCGTTAATCGTTCGAAACTTTCAATGTTCTCATCCTCTCGAACATTTCTCATTATACATTCCGCACATATGTTGTATAGATAAGGTGAGAGGATACATCCCTGCTGGACTCCCTTTTGTACTGCAAACCAATCTGATGTTTGCCCAGATACTCGAACAGCGGCTCGTTGATCTTGGTATAATGTTTCAATGAGATGAATAATATGCAAAGGAAACCCCATTTCCTTCATGATTCTCCACAGGTTTTGAAGTTTTACCGCATCGAAGGCCTTGGTGTAATCAATGATACATGTGTACAGGTCTACTTTAAACTCTTTACTTTTTTCGTAGAAATTCCTCATATTGAATATGTGATCTTGGGTCCCTCTGTCTTTCCTAAAACCTGCCTGGATTACGTGAATTTCAGATTCAAACCTTTTCTCTATCCTTCTTAATAGGATTCACAAGAGTATCTTGCTAGCGTGGCTGATCAGAGCGATAGTTTGGTAGTTCGTGCACAGCTTCAGGTTGCCTTTTTGGGGGAGGGGAATATAAATTAATTTCTTTCATTCCTTTCTGCGCTGTGCCATATCTGTTTACACAGCTTGTGATAGACTCGAGCACATTCCTCTCCTCCTGCTTGTATTAGCTCTGCTGGGATATCATCGCATCCTGGGGACTTTCCCTTTTTCAGGCTTTTAATTGAAGAGCGTGCATTGTTCCAATGTTGGTTCAGGTTTTTTCTCTTCCCTTGGTAGGATTGTAACTGAGCGCTTTGTACTATCTCCATACATGGTTCTGCAGTACTCTCTCCATCTATTCAGTATGTCTTTGGATTCTGTTAATGTGCTATCCTCGTTGCCATTGATCACATGTGGATCCGGACGGAATTCCCCTGTCAGTGTTCTTATCGCATTAAAAGCATCTCAGTCCCTGCCTTGTTGCTGTAGGTTGTCTATTTCCCTACAGTTTCTTTTATGTATCTTCTTTTATCTTTTCTTATTTCTCTTCTAACATTTCTTGCGCAGTTTTTATATGCTGTGTTGGACCCCTGTCTTCCCATTTGTTTTAATTGATTCCTTTCTTTAATAAGTTTCTGTATTTCCTCTGTTATATAGCTCTATTTTTGGTATGACATCCTGGGAATAATTTCGTTCGCTGTCGA
Organism: Ariolimax columbianus; assembly: GCA_036924085.1. NCBI lineage: Eukaryota > Metazoa > Mollusca > Gastropoda > Stylommatophora > Arionidae > Ariolimax > Ariolimax columbianus. The sequence continues at coordinate 71,868,521 of JAVGWX010000008.1, read as the reverse complement.
GATTAAAATGTCCCTTGCGTGCGATGTCAACTCCTCAGATGTCATCTCTTCATGTACCGCAAGAAACACCTCAAATGTGTTTTCTACTTTGATGTTGTATTCAGTTGGTATTGCAGCTACATCGAAGCATATTGACTGGCAACCTTTATTAATTCTACGTAGTCTTGTTTTATCTATGCAGTCTATTATTTCTCCTTTCTGTTGTAGTTCGCTGTTTTACTCCAATACGTGCACATACTAAACAATGAAAGGTACATTTACTGCAGAGTAAGGAGAACTGAGACGCTCATACAATGACCAGAACCACAATCTCTTCCATGTAGCGTTCCCTTGAATCAGGCTGTTTTCAATGCAATCTGGCTGACGAGATGTGGATTGATAGGATCCTCGTAGTAGTGAGCGCCACACAGATGAAGCCAAGCATAGTACAACCGCCTGGAGACCTCTACCTTCATCAGCATGCTCGGGATGTGAGGAAAGTTACTACAATCCGCCACTTAACGTCCTTTTCAGGACTTGCAAAAGAGTAAACATATCCATTGTGGGCATTCAACAACAAGAACATAATAAAACCATGTATGTTGTACCTGTCCTGCAAGATGAGAACAATAGGACTACTTAACAGGACATAATTTGTTACACTGCCCAGGTACGCTCCAGTCTATCTAGAGAACGACGTTTACACGATTTAAAAACAAAGCATGACGGCGGATGATACAAAACAAAGCATGACGGCGGATGATACAAAACAAAGCATGACGGCGGATGATACAAAACAAAGCTTATACCTCGTACAAAGAAGTGTGTAAGACTTTATCCCCGACTAGAGAAATTACTGTTGGACTAACATTACTTATTAGCAGCTGAGTGGCTAGATCTCTTACTTCTCGCGGCATAAGTACTAGGATGACCCTCTGATAACTACAATTGTAAATGGGGAGTTAATCGAATTTTAATTAAGTGTAGCAGCGTAAGGCGATTAGAGTTGCGTAGTACTTATCCTAAGAAAGATATCCTGGTCACTCGGACGAAAATAAGACATGTGGTAGAGTCTAGATTTGGCTGAGTCCTGGCGTATCTAAAGAGTTACAAGATGTATCTACGACACGACTTCACACAGTAATTAACACAGTAAACACTAATCTTGACCGTAAGACAAGACAATAGTATTTAATAATTGTTAAAACAAAACAATATTAACAAAAAGCAAAGTAGATTTAAACGAAATAATCATAATATATATATATATATATATATATGTAATTGCAATTGGAGATTTTAAGCACTAGCGTTGATGTTTCCTCCAAGGACATGATACCCAGACTCTTGCCGAAGCACTTCCCTTATCTGCACACCCAACACACAATCACAAACTCGTCCTCACGATCGAATTTGGTACTCAGTCGTTCGGTGCATTCATATATAATCACATCACATTCCATCAGGTGATCTGTACATTCACACACAATCGGTTCATTTATGCTTAGGCGATCTGTGCATTCATATATAATTAGATCACGACACTTACAGACGGATCACGTACCCACTTGTGATCACATACTCAGTCGATCTGTGTATTCACATATATTCAGAACACTTCGCTCCCAACGTGTCCTGCACATACCACATACATGTAGATTCGTCCTTAGGTGATCTGTACATTCACATACAAACAGATCACTTACAATCAGGCGATCTGTACGTTCACAAATACTTAGATCACTTCACGTATCCACACGAATCTGTACATTCATATGTAATTAGATCACGCATTGTTCACTAGGTGTCCTGCACGTGCTACACACATTTAGATCTCTTACTATTCACAGGATGTTCAACATAAACATTTATTGAGCGACTGGCCAAAACGAGGTGCATGCTGGTCCAGTCACCCTGCAAACTCACTCACTCTCAGAATCCTGACAGGTTCTCAGCTTTCTTTCCAGTCAGTCTGCTTGAGTTCATCTTTGCAGAGTATTTTATAATCTCAAGCAACAACAATGCTGTCCAATGGTCTTCTGTTGGCTGTCTTACTCAGTCATCCCTCTAATTTGAAACTACCCTCAACTGAATTGTTATTGGATGATTATCCATGAATCACTGTCACTAATCCCTCTATACGCCAATTCGGAACGCCAGAGTGGTCAGCTCCGAACCTCTACCTCAGTTCCTAACACTATCCATCCTCCTCCCCCCCTCCCCCCCCCCCTCCCCCACCCCCAGACAAAATATTTCACCTAAATCTCTCGTTCCCTTTGTTGACTTAGTGTCGAGACAGTGAATGACCTTGACACTCATTCATGTAACCTTTGTTCCCCGAGTCCCCAGCCCAATCTCCTCTGCCCTAAACGCCCATGCTCCAGTTGGAACTGTCCCAGAAGGCAAGTTTTCAAGGAAAGGGAAGTGGTCGCCTGACATCACAAATGAAAAAGGAGACTACAATGAAATTACTTACACTCAATCCCCAACGGCATTGCGTCTTACAAAACTTCACAACTACCTCATCCTGGCTTAAAGCACTATTGCTTCAGCTGATGGCTAAAGAGGTGTTGGATCGACGTGAGCACTGTAGTAGTGAGCGACACATAGATGGAACCAAACATAGTACAGCCACCTGGAAGACTCCGGTCTATGTTCATCAGTACGGTCGGATTGTGAGAAAAGCTACTGCAACCCGCAACTTAACACCCTTTTCAGCTCGCACAAAAGAGCAAACAAACTCATTGTGGGCATTCACAACAACAACAACATCGTTTACAAATTTCTTGGAATTTTCTGTGCAAAACAAAATATTTGAAAAAATTACGTTGAATAGTTTCCCTCGAAGAATCTAAAAGAGTATGTTACATATATCCAAACCATTGAATGTTCAACTGAGCTTATCTTGTTCACTGACGTTTTTATCGAACTTTGCCGTTAGACGTCACGGTCAGGTTACTTTGACTTTCGTGGGCCGAATGTATTGAGATGGGTTTTATAAGCCTGTATTGTTGTGGGATTTCTCTTGCGCCATAAACTTAACTTCTTTATACTAATTTAGATGGCCTTGCAGAGTCTGTATATTATTAGTTTATTCTACTCAACATGATCTAAAAATAACCAAATGCATCCAATCTATTTTTTAAATGCATTATCTGACCCTACTCACGCCATTTCTTGTGATAATGCATTCTAAGCATTCACCATTCTCCGACTAAAAAAATATTTCATAATATCTCATTTGGACCTTGCTTTACTTAATTTGTAGCTGTGCCCTTGCTCTTGTAGCCGGTTGCACTTAGAAAACCTTATTATAGTCTACTTTATTCTTGCCCGTGATTATCTTATAAACCTGTATTAAATCACCTCGAATTTTTTTTTTTTCTGGACACCACAGATTTTTCTGAGTCCTTCTCATAACTACACTTCAGCACTCCCACTATCATTTTTGTCGCTTTTCTGTGTGGTTTTTTCAGCATATTTATATCCCGTCTGCAATAAAAACTCCAGACCTGAACACAATGCTCCAATGCAGAACTAATTAATACTTTATTCAGTTTGACTATCATTTATCCATCTACCACGTCGTCTAACTCGTCCCGTTTAGATAGATCGCCCGGCATTGTAATCTTGCAGTTGTAGTGATCAGTTTGCATTTTGAAGAGACTAGATAACCATCGGATTGTCTGTCTAGACATGTACTCAGCACAAGGGATAGCTCTCACAATATTTATAACGTTATCATTTCTCATTTAAACTCTCCCGGTGACAGCAATGCCTTTTTTGTAAATTGTGAAAAATCACAAGTTGAAATTTTATTTCTCTGTGCTTTGGTTAAAAATTATGTTTTGTCCAAAGATATAACACATAATTGATTCCTTTACCCAACTCACAGGCCAGACAACGCATGATACATGGTCTTTATCCCAGAACTATTTTATAGCCAAATGCTTTTGTGAGTGTCATATTTTGAGTATTAATTTACATAGTCGCTACTCTTTTACCATGGAGTGTAGATGTGTTCTGGTTTGTTTATTCCGGAAGATGATTTCTACAGAATAGTGCTGCCCAGGACAATCCTCGTCAGTCTCACCTTATATCATGTCGCAAGGTTAGATTGTCACTACATGTTGTCTTCCGGTACAAGCAACACACAGATGACGGCTTTCAATCTACAGAATATAACACGGACACTTGTTCAGTGTTCTTTGCAATTTTTAGTCATTCTGATATAAATTCTTTCACGTGATGTACAAGCAATCTTTCAATTTGGAAGCGATTCGTGAATAAACAATGAACACAAATAGTGCTGTAACAGTCAGGAGTGTTTTTTTTTTTTTTCTAAATGAAGTTAACGCACTAATGGAACTTATTGTATACATACACAAGAATCAATCCCCCTTGCACAGGAAATGGGGAGGGAGATGCTTAGGACATACTAACATCAGGCAAAATTAAGAAGCATAGAATCACAAAAAAACAATAGTCACTTCATCAATAATTATGACTCGTATATTTATGCCACGAACCATAAAGTCTTTCACTGATATGGAATTCAGTTTCTCTTTCTCGTCTGCTCAATTTAGTTCTCACATCACTGGAGCAGATCTATTGTCTCTAATTCGTTTTTTACGTTCTCGATAATTCAATGTGACATTTTTAGTTCGCTTCTGCTGAAACAGATTCCATATCTCATTGCCAGTTTTTAGTCTGCCAATGACCGTAGTCCTGGCGACAATCTCGCAACAACCGCGGGGCACAGACATCCACAACGACAATGGCAGTGGCTTCCCTGGAGTGCCAATCACATTGTCTAGTAAAGATGAAAACAGCCTGCAAATGTTGAAGCTCAGAAAGTGAAACGAAGCGTATTTTCAAGTATCATTCACAATAGCCAAAAAGCCATCTTTCAAGGACTCTTAACGAGGCATTTACTTCTCCTCTAAGGACTCTCTTTAGGCGCTCGGTTGTCTCTGAATCATTGTAGGCGAGGAAGTCAAGCGCATTTAAACGCTGTACTTTATGAAATCACTCCCAGTTAAATGACACTTAACATGGAGCAATGTAACAAGCTCCCTCTGGTATTCTTTCAATGAATTTGGGAGGTCGTTTATCCCAAACCCCTTTTACTTCAGCTTCAAAGCTCTCTTCCCGTGGGGCTCAAATGAAGATAAGTTCAGTGGGATAAATAAGGAAACAAGGGGAATTTCCGAAACTGGCAAGTTGTTAACAGGACTCTGACAAGTATCACTTGTGCATCGTATTTTACTAAAAGGTCAAGGTTTGTTTCATAGTAGTTATACTACTATCGGAGAATACAATTGTTAGAGGATCGTATGAGGTAGTGTAACCTGTTCCTTTACTCGATGTCTTTTACTTACGTAGGTGTATGCCAAGTACCCATTTACAGATGGGTAAACAGGAACGCACCAATAGCGAGATCCGTACCCCTTACATCTGTTATAAAAAGCGAGTCTAGAAAACATTAACAGCAAACAACCGAAAATAAAGTTGATTCAGTTAATGACACTTCACTATTAAACACAGTCTGTCAAGAAGACAAAAACGTCATTGTTGAATTGACAACTTCTGCCACCGTATATCCTAACCAGGGGTGGGAAACATTTTCATGTTTGAAGGTCGCATTAAGTTACGTGCAACCTTAATAAGGCCGCAATAATATAACTGTAAATCTAATATTACCGCAATCAAGAAACCTAAATTAGAAGAACTTCGAAATGTACATTATATTGTTTAAATCTCTTTCGTGCGATAGTGACCTCAGTGACTCGGTGAAGGTAAGTTTCATTCTAAAGCTGCTTTACAGCTAATTAATGAGCAACACAGGTGTCAAACTACCCCTTACGACTTACACATGTTTTATTTGTGAACGTCAGTCGATGAGGGTTATTTCATTAATTCTTTTACTTCGGTGTATTTGTTCATCTTAAAATGCATTTAAATATTATAACAGACAAACAAACACGTATTTATAAAAATAGATGGGGTTTGTTTCAGCTGACTGTTTTGGCTAACGGGTTTGCCTTCCCACTTCGATCCCTGTTATCTTAGCTGGACTACACTAATGCAGCTGTTTCCAGGACTTGTGCTTAAGGGCAGAAAATGGTCCGCTCTGGATCGCTGACCCAAATGCAAGCAGTCAGCTGAGTCCGCTGGCTGTTGTTAGCTCATTCGCTGTTCTACATCTTCTGCTACAGACACACAAAAACAAAGAGAAATAAATGAGTTTCGGAATTGGTACAATTAGGGGCATTCATTGCATGGAAGACCACAGTTCGAATCCAAATTGCCCAGTACTCTATTTTCTTTTCTGTTGCCAAGTGTAAATGGTTTCTTCTACTTCTTCTTCTTCTTCTTCTGCTTCTTCTTCTTCTTCTTCTACTTCTTCTTCTTCTTCTTCTTCTTCTTCTTCTTCTTCTTCTTCTTCTTCTTCTTCTTCTTCTTCTTCTTCTTTTTCTGCTGCTGCTGCTGCTGCTGCGTTCGTTCTCCCGCTACTAATCCTTCAACAGAGGTTTGCAGTAGCAGGATGTAGTCCAGAGAACGGAATGCGTTGTGTTGCTAGTTTACAACTTGACTACGATATTTGCACCTTTCAGTCAGACACATCCGTCTTCGGCAGCATGCCTTTTTTTAGTACCGTGATATTCTTCCCATCTTGGATCCCTTCTCCTTAGTCAGCCTGCTCTGTTTCAGCCTATTATCCAGGAATGCCGCATGGAGGTGTAGACGGGTCGTGGCAGCTCTGGTTCGCTGACCCTTGTGTTAAATGTTATCTAATTGACTTAATACACATGTTTTTGCGAATGTTGTCGCTTTTATGTTGAAATAAAAATATAATGTGATTTAGAAATGGTTACAGACTATTTTAATTCGTAACTTTCCCGTAAAGCAGACCGTATAGTAACAACTGTTTGGGATAGATTATTTGGTATTCCGCACCTTCTTTGTGAATCTTGGTTTCTCTAGCATTTCTGCTATTCCTTATCAATGTTTGAATTCCTCCCTCCTTCCGCTCTTTTCTGTCCACTCTAAAGCACTGATTTCCCTGTCTTGTTCAGTTTTCATTAATAGATGGGTTTCTTGTATTCAACATACGTTGATTTCATTCTGGAATAGTGTGTTCTTTAACTCAGTCTTTCTGTTGATGACTCCTTCTGCATTTCAACGCATAACATTCAGAATGGTCGTTTCGTCTTATTGGCCGATATTTTCACCCTAGCGAGTCGTGGCTCCACAAGGCAAACTAGAGAGACCTGCAGTAACTGAAGGTGGGTTCTGTAGAGGCTCAGAAACGGACACTGCTCCTGCATGGAAGGACTCCACAGAGCGAGCACCATATCTATTATTATTTTACTTTTGTGTAGACACACACAAAAAGGGTTAGGGTGAGTTGCATGGTGCCATGGTTGCTGGTGTGCCTCCCGGCCTGGCACCTCTGTCTTCAGCACCTGTTATCTAGAAGTGTGCTCCACCTCCTGGCCTGGCACCTATGTCTTCAGCACCTGTTATCTGGAAGTGTGCTCCACCACCTGGCCTGGCACCTCTGTCTACAGCACATGTTATCTGGAAGTGTGCTCCACCACCTGGCCTGGCATCTCTGTCTTAAGCACCTGTTATCTGGAAGTGTGCTCCACCTCCTGGCCTGGCACCTCTGTCTTCAGCACCTGTTATCTGGAAGTGTGCTCCACCTCCTGGCCTGGCACCTCTGTCTTCAGCACCTGTTATCTGGAAGTGTGCTCCACCTCCCCCAATTGACTGAGGGCTCTGACTTTGCCTTAATCTTGTTTGCTGTCCCATCTTATCCCCCGCTTGTGTTGTTGTTGTTGTAGTTTTTTAAATGAGCCCGTTTACTATTATGTGCGCTCTAAAATTGGCGTTAAATGGCGAGTTGTAATAGCTCTCCTCACATCCTGAGCTTGTTAATGAAGATGGACCGTGGTCACCCATGCGGTTGTGCTATGTTTCGTTTCATCTGCATTAATCTCACTACTACGGGGATCACGTCGATGCACATCACGTCAGCCAGACTGTTTCCAGTGAATGTGACATGGAAGAGAGAAAGTGGTCGAACAGTATATTGTGCCTCACCCGAGGCGAAGTCCTGGTCAGTATGTTGTACCTTACCTGGCTAGCGTCTCTGCACCCCCAACCCTCCCCTCCCCACCTTTAGCGAAATTCCTGGATATAACAGGATCCATCAACGTGTAGGTGAGGTAGACTTGGGTAGCATATGCTATAAAACATGAATTTTGTATTCCACGATCACTGCTCCATTAGGATCCCTCCGGGATTAGTTAGAAGTATTACTCCTGTTTCCTTTATGCTGGATATAAGACGGCATTAGTGTAAACAGCTACAAACTCATTCATGATAGTCTTCTTTTTCTTCTTCGTACGCTGTCAGACGTCAACTAGAATTTGTTTAAAGAAAGCAGCTGTCATTCTGAGGCTGTCGACCCTGCCATAGAGCTTGTCTAGTGTTGCCACTGGTGATAGCCACATGTGCTTTCTCTGGTCCTCGTATGTCGGGCAATTTTGCAGCAGTCATTCATGGTGGTCTGAATGTCCTGTTCTGAACATGTGTTCAGCATAATCAGCAGCAAGGAGATCTAAGATAGTTGCTTCTTTCACCTTAATAACGGACAGTACGCACATCCAACTGAATAGCTGCCCATTTGCCAGTGGTACAGCCATGTGGAGCATTAGAAAGCATGGAAGCCAATGTTGTGGTAAAGAACTTTGGAGCTAGCAAACATCCCTTTACTCCCGTTACGTCTGAAAAGGCTGCAGATGCTTCACCATCCTTTTCTACATACGTCATCATGACATCGTGAACCTGGCAAAGAAATGTAATGAATTTGTGGCCCAGCTAAGTGTCGCCATGATTTTCCAGAGTCTGTCCCCGTTGTAAGTGTGAAAGTTTTTGGTAAAACCAACAACAAACTTCTAGTAGAAGTCATGATTGAGTTCGTGGCATTTTTTTTAGATTTAACGAGCTGCAAATATCATGTCGACCTTCCCACGAACCCCTCGGAAACCAGACTTACTTTGTGGGATTAGATTCAGCTCAAGATGATTTGTTTAGCGATTGAGCAAAACTGCTCAGAATGTTGCCAGCGACTGGCAGGGAGAAATCCCCACGTGGTTATCATAAGACTGACGAATGTCCTTTCACCTGTGCATGTGAACATCATCATCATCAGGTGAGTTGCCGATTGGCGTTGTCGATCATGGACCTCCGTTCATTTCAATCACTTGTGTCGTTTACCAAGTCTGTTGTTGATTGTCGCCCAAGCTATTCTCTCAGGCTGTCCAGTATCTTCTCTCTCAGCCCTCCTCCGTATCTTTTTTTTTGGTTATCTTTTTGTTGTCATGGCGTGCTTCAAGTGGCCTATTCTCATAACGTGCCTCCCCCACTCCCCCCCCCCCCCAAAAAAAAAAGGATAACTGTTCTGATCCTTGCAACACGTTATCTTTTGTGTCTGTCCCTCCTCGAGCACTGTATCATTAGTCTTCTTCGCAGTACATAGGATCTTCCATCATGGATTGACACAACCTAAATATAATCAAGTTGTTGTTGTTTCGAATGCTCACAAAGAGTAGGTTACTCTTATGTGTGCCCTGAACAGAGCGTTAAGGGACGGGTTGCAGTAGCTTTCCTCACATCCCGAGAGTGCTGATGAAGGTGGACAGGGACCCTCCAGGCAGTTGTGCTATGCTTGGCATCATTTTCGTGTCGCTCACTACTACGGGGATCACGTCGAACCTCACCTTGTTAACCAGACTGTTGTCTTAGACAACAGCCCGTTTCCAGGACGACCAACGAGGAGGTCAGGTGAGGGTCTTGGACAGTATATTTCGCCTGATACTGGCTAACATTGTCTGATCAGCGTGTTTTTCCTGGCCAAACGTTAGCCTCATCGCCTCTGTATATAATCACGTGTGAACAATGAAAGAGTAGTTCTGATTTTGCTGTATCTGCACCTCCATTTTAAATTGAGCAAAAATGGCATACTAGCTTGTAGAGGAGCATGTCACCTCCTGCTTTGTAACACTCAGCGAGTATATCATCTGACCTTGACATTAGTCTGACTGCCCTTCTGACCTCATCTGCACCATGTACAATGTATGTCTTTCATTTATTGCGACTTATGCCATGCGTGATATGTCTTGTTCGCTGATGGCTGGAAGATAATTTAAAATAGCACTGAAGTGCTCTACTCAGCGTTCCATTATGTGGTCTTTGTTTGTGAGCAGTACTTTTTCCTCAGCTTCGAGGACTGGAGATGAGTAATACAGATACCACCGCTGCTAGAGTACATAATGTTTTGATGTAGGCTTTCTTTAAGAGGCAAAAACCACCGGTCTCTTTGAACGATGTAACGTTTGAAACTGAGACAAGAAGAAGTAGAGAAAACGGAAAATAGGAAAATAGGCAGGATCTTTGGGTCCCTAAAATAATTTTTAAAATACTTGTCTTTGCTGTTGTTCTGGCTATTCAGTTAATGGGTCGTCAATAATATATACATATAGGTAATAATTCAGTTCCTGCACTAGGATGCAAACAAAACCCATGTTAAGGTCACTGAGCCATTATGTTTATATTTTTTAAAATCAACTGTTGGCGTCGTTCTGTGACTCTGCAGATTGGATTGAATTATTTGCACATAGTTTGTTTATGATTCAGCATCGATGATACACCATTACTGCACTCTAATTCAAGGATACACCATGACTGCACTCTAATTTGATGATACACCATGACTGCGCTCTCATTCGAGGATATGCTATGACTGCACTTTAATTCGGTGATACACCATGAATGTACTCTAATTCGAGGATACACCATGACTGCACTCTAATTCGATGATACACCACGACTGCACTCTGACATTAACGTCGTTAGTCGATTATTTGAGAGCACATATTAAAGGTAGGAAGGCAACAAGGGTCCGTCGAATCGACCGCTCATGAGCAAGATAAGTTAACTTATTAACGTTTTTATACTGGCTTAGAAGCGTGAACAAACAACCAGTTTCTTTTATATTTCCTTTCTCTAAAAGCTTTGTGCATCCAATCTATTCTTAAAGGCATTAACTGTTCCTGCCTCCCCTACTACTTGTGGCAATACATTTCAAGCATTCATCACTCTGACTAAAAAAATATTTCCTAATATCGAATTAGCCAAGCTTCGCAATGACCACGCCGAACGACGGCTGAAAGGCCAATTCCGCGCGACGGCCAGGGGAGAATAAGGAACGCTTTCTCAACCAAATTGCTGACGAAGTGGAAGCTGGTCTCAGATCTCATGACCTCAGAGCCGCCTCTCAGACTACCAAGCTCCTCCGTCCTGGAGGCAAGCAAAACGAGAAAGAAAGTACAGAATTCATCAATAAATCCGACATGTCCCGATCTGTCTGCTGAATCTCCGGATCTTCCCTCAGATACGGAAATCAACATCGATCCCACTACTATAGCTGAAGTTCTTGCTGCTATTCGGAAATTCAGAGATGGACGAGCGGCAGGCCATGATCACATCCCGCCGGAGCAATTGAAACACGCCTTTCACCCGATCAGCTCTGCCCTCCATTATTTATTCCTGCAAGTACGGAGGACTGGACACGCCCCGGCCTACTGGCGCGATGGAATCGTCGTATCCCTGTACAAAGGCAAGTGCAGTCGCAACGACTGCAGTAATTACAGGCCTATAACAATACTCTTGGTACCGGAGAAGGTGTTTGCCCACGTACTACTGGCTAGACTCAATGTTCTCTTGAGCACAACACGTCGCCCAGAACTGTCTGACTTTACCCAGTGTCGTTCTACAACCGACGCTATCCTTGCTCTGCGTCTCCTCGCAAAACTGCACCTAGCCGTCAATGGCTCCTTGTACGCTGCATACGTGGACTTGAAGTCCACCTTCGACTCGGGTGATCGGCCGGCTTTATGGAAAGCCAATCAGGGAATAGGCACTCCGGCCCACCTGTTGAACCTGATCAAGGAGCTACACAAGGACACCGGCGCAGAATTCGATTAGGTGGTGCTCTTTCTAACAGATTCCTCAAGACTTCAGGTCTCATTTCTTGCCCCAAACATATTCTGCCGGGCAGTCGACTGGTTTCTTGACCGCCCCAACGGGCATCAGGAGGATATAGCTATTGATCAGTCAATCTTCACTGATCTCATTTACGCGGACGACATTGTCCTGTTCAGCAGACAGATCTGGGCTGCAGTGCTCTCTGGAAATGTTAGACAGTGAAACGCAGTCCCTAGGCCTGTCTATATCCTGGGCCAAAAACCAAAGTTCAGAACCTCATTTCCGACACAGCACCCCAGGGTATTGCAACTCAAGGCCACACTGCAAAGGGAACTAACGAATTCATCTATCTCGGTAGCATGATACCATCCGGCGCAGCGGTCCCGCTATGTCAAGGCAGTTCGGACTAGCTGTGTCCCCTATGCACGACAGCCGACGTTTGTAGAATAATGGCAAGATCTCAATCGAGACAAAAATCTGTATCCACCAGTCCTGCGTGGTCCCAGTCCTGCTTTACGACTCCGAAATCTGGACATTGCTGAAACATCCCATGTCGATACTGGAAGCCTTTCACATGCGCAAGAAGCGACATATCCTGAGCATCCGATGGCATGCTTACATCTGCAACGTGGACTTCTCTGTTGAAACAGGCCTGCGTCAAATCTCATTAACAATTGATCGGCGCCGAGTTTCTTTGTTCGACCATGTTGTACGGCTGGACAAGGAAACCCCTGCCCACAAGTCGTTCCTCAGAGCCAAAAGTCTTCCACTGACCGGCTGGAGGCGCAGAAGAGACCGTCCCCGAACAGTATGCCTTCAGCAAGTAGCAGCCTCCTCCTCCGCGCTGGACGAGGCCTGGAACCACGCTACAGTTGTTGGTCATGGATGTGGCCTACCGACGCAACGGGCTCAGAAAAACATTATTATTATTCATCAGGACCTTTCTTTAGTTATTTTGTCACTATGCCCTCTTGTACGGGATTGTATTGTGGAAAAAAACTTGTTATAGTCTAATTTGATTATCTGTTAAACCTATATTACGTCACCTCGAATTCTTCTCTATCTGTCACCTTTGTCGCTCTTTTTTTTGTATTCTTTCAAGCATGTCTATATCTACTCTACAATAAGTACTCCACAACTGTACACAGTACTCCAATCTAGGTCTAACTAATGCTTTAAACAGTGTGACTATCACTTCCTTGCTCCTATGTTTAAAATTTATGTTTATCATACCTAACATTGCATTTGCCTTTTTCACTGCTACCTGGACTTGCTCACTCACTTTACTTGCATGATCTATTATTACCCCTAGGTCCCTTTCCTTTTCTATCATTCTAATATTGTTCTCGCACATTCTATAAGTGTGTCCCATATTTAATCTATCCACGTGAATGACTACATTTATCTACATTAAACTCCTTTTGCCAGCTCACAGACCATTCTCGAATTTTATCTAAATTCGAACTCAATATACCCACTTCTGCTTTAGATGAGACACTACTGCATAGTTTAGTGTCATCAGCAAATTTTGCAATCATCGATCCCATATCAATGTCCAAATCATTTATATATATCAAGAACAAAATTGGTCCCAAAACCGAGCCCTGTGGCACTCCACTTTTCACTTCACACCACTGAAGAGTACTCCCTATTTATGCCCACCCTCTGCCGTCTTTCCGTTAACCAATTTTCAATCCATTTAATTCATGATGTAGTGAACGCGCCGGAGAGATGTTTTTTGATATGATTTGATAAGTCAATTTTTTTCAAAATGTTATTGTTTTCTTATTTAATGTATTTTCCACGTCGTTTTCTAGTCTACTGATGTTATCTCACTGGAACATGTTTTTGTGTTTTCTGTTTTTCAAATTTGCTTTGTCTTTAAAATTGATATTCGCGTATACAAGTTCGTTGTTATCATTTACGTTGTTTTTGTTAGCTCAGAATTGGATGAAAGCTAGACCGAAACGTAAGTACACACCTGTTACATCTTTCATGTATGTACATATACCTGTCTGACCCTCGGGATTTAATAGTGGATGATCATGTTACAACTTTGCTCCTCTCGTGGAGCTAGCAAACCTAACAAACATGTTCCCTTATTTCCTTATCTGGATGTACACCGGCAAGTAGATCTCACAGAACAGAAAACATTTTATCTCAAAGAAAAATGTCTCTTTATAATTCTATCATCTGGTCATTTTACAAAATGTTGCAAATTAACTTAACTTAACGTCTTTATACTGGTTTAGAAGACCCTGCAGAGTCTGTATACAACCAGTTACATTTACATCACCTTGCTCTAAAAGCTATGCGCATCCAGTTTATTCTTAAATGCATTAACTGTCCCTGCCTCCACTACCTCCCCTGGCAATGCATTCCAAGCAGACACCCCTCTCTGACTAAAAAAATATTTCCTAATATCTAACCTGGACCTCTCTTTAGTCAGCTTGTAGCTATGCCCTCGTGTTATTGTAGGTGGCAGTATTTTTTAAAAAACTTGTTATAGTCTAATTTATCGATTCCTCTGATCATCTTATAAACCTGTATTAAGTCACCACGAATTCTTCTCTCTTCGAGACACTGTAGGCCGGTTTTTCTGAGTCGTTCCTCATAACTGTAATTCTGCAATCCCACTATCATCTTTGTCGCTCTTTTTTGTATTCTTTCTAGCATGTTTATGTCCCCTCTATGATAAGGACTCCACACCTGTACACAGTACTCCAATCTAGGTCTAACTAAAGCTTTATACAGTTTGACGATCACTTCCTTGCTCCTATGTTTAATATGTTCCTATGTTTTTATCATACCTAACATTGCATTTGCCTTTTTCACTGCTACCTTAACTTGCTCACTCACCTTTCCTGAATGATCTATTATAACCCCTAGATCCCTTTCCTTATCTATCTTTCTAATATTGTTTTCTCCCATTCTGTAAGTATGTTCCATATTGGATCTACCCACGTGGATGACTGTACATTTATCTACATTAAACTCAATTTGCCAGCTTACGGACCATTCTCGAATTGTATCTAAATCCGACAACAATATATCCACTTCCGCTTTAGATGAGACACTACTGTATAGTTTTGTGTCATCAGCAAATTTTGCAATCATGGATCCCATATCAATGTCCAAATAATTTATATATATCAAGAACAAAATTGGTCCCAAAACCGAGCCCTGTGGCACTCCACTTTTCACTTCACACCACTCAGAGTACTCCTTATTTATGCCCACCCTCTGCCTTCTTCCCGTTAACCAATTTTCAATCCATTTGGCAACTTCTCCATTTAGTCCATGTGATTTTAACTTTCGAAATAATCTTTGATGAGGTACTCTATCAAAGGCCTTTGCAAAGTCTAGATAAATAACATCCACTGGCTCCCCTTTATCTATGATTTTAGTAACCTCCTCCATGAATTCTAATACATTTGTTAAGCATGATGAAATGAAACAGGTAAGTAAATTAAAACATAAAAAAAATACTGATGTCTATTTACACAATTTCTGAAAAGAAAAAGTTATCAAAATAGTCAACAAATTAACGGTCTTTCCATTATTCAATAGGTACAAGACACGAGATTGTTGGAAACGTTTCCTTTTATTATTTATTCCATCAAAATCTACCTGGACTGAAATGCATGCAAAAGAAGGCGGTGAGGAGGTGGCGATCAATGAAAATCTTATGGTCGCGTGCGCCTTTCACATCGCTCACACAAGTCCACTACCACCAGGGGGCGCTGTGCCATCGCCGGTTTGAAGCTTTTAGTAGGCGTAACCTTTGACATGGAGACTCTATCACTTTGAGCAGACCTTATTCTCTGCCCCTTTATTTCTTCAATGTCTTCTCATCGTGACCTCGTGTGAACAGGCCGACGTGGTTTGAAGGTGGTGATGTGCTAATGGCAAGGCTCTAGCTCGGTTCCTTTGACAGGTCCCACATTTAACTGTTGTGAGGCTTAACTCAATTCTCCATCGTTAATCAGGCATGCATGATTTAATGATGCCCAGAATTCTCCATGCCAATTACTATATCAACTGAGTGGACGTGGAACGAGTTTGGAAAAGGAGTCGGAAAATCAAAGACAAATTTCGATTTTTTTTTTAAAACAGAGAAAAAAACGAGCCGGAGGTTGTTTCCAGGTTTTATTCAAATTAGATTTTCAGTCGCGGAAAGCGGAAGTGATGTAGGAAATAGTATGCATGTCTTTGTGTACGGGCGGGACGATGAGGGATTGCTGGGAACTGGTTGTAAGTATTTACCGTAACAACGCATGGGGTTATAGCAGAATATTTCGTGGCTAACATAATATAAACACTATATTGAAAGAAACGATCAAATAATACAATGGAAATGTCATTATAAATATATCGGTGGAACAACTGAGATGTAAAATCACAAACTGAATTCATATTAATAAGACAACGATAAAGAAGAAACATAGCTGACCCCACAGTGATCTCCAACATGTGCGTATATATTTGTAATAAACCAGTAATAATGAAGCACAAAAACCTCGCATAAAAAATTAAGAAAAGAAAAGAGCCAATAATCGTTTCAAATTTAAACAAACAGACAATGAAGCTATTATAGATTAGATATTAAACGAAATTACAAAAACATTAAGATCGAGAAACTGAAGACATAAATATAGAAAATGCATTCTTTATATAATAAAAATTAATGGAACCAAATATACTTTTGAAATAATCACAGGATGGCATTCCTCAATGCTGATAAACATTTGCATGGAAAACATTACAATAGAAGCTAGCTAAATTTAAAAACCAAAATCGAAATTAAATACAGAAAACACTAAACTCAGTTGAATTACTATTTGCAGACAACCATAGCATAATGTACAAGGATGGATATAAACTACAAAATAATATAAATTCACTTGGCGCAGCATGTACACGATATGATATACAGATTAGCAAATCGAAGATGGAACCTTTAAGAATGAGCAGACCATCGGATCCCCTGACCATAAATGCAGGCATTATCCAACTCGAACAGGCCTACCAGTTCAAATACATGAGGAATATTTTTATAAAACACGAAAGTTACGATAAATACATTGAAACTAGATAACAACTATTTCAGCACTAGAACATCAACATGACAAAAAGTGAACAAGAACAACAAGTAATAAATAGTCAACTTCTACCAGACTTTTGCCACTAAAATCAAACTTGATTATTATCAAAGGTGCAGGAGAAGACAATTACGATGTGTGAAATAAAATCTAAATATGCGGTGCTTGGTCACACCAAAAGAGGTTACATTAGAAATGATGACATTGGAAATATGATGAGAACTACACCTTGATAAATATATATTTGACTCGAATTGCTGCATCAATTTTGGCGATGACATCTTCTGACGCAAAATATGCGCCTGACCTGGTCTCAGAAGATCTTTCGTTAACTGAGGTCCTTCTTTAAACATCGTTATCCAGTTCTTCACTGTTGTCTTCGAGACACTTTTGTCACCACACACTGCCTGCATTCTGCGATGAAAGTCATCTGGTTGACATCCTTCAGCTGTTAGAAACAGAATCACCGCTCGCTGATCAACTCTGGACGTATTCCGTATCAAACCATCAATATTTTCAAATGTCTGCTGAAAATACTATGAGTCGGAGGATAATGACATGTTGCAAACTTGACGGTTGGTATGTGCTGTTTACACCAGAAGTGACGTCATCATTCCCATCGTACGTATGTTCACTTGTTTTAGTTTGATCCGGTTTCATTTCAACACGCCTCGTATAAATATATATATATATATATATACACACACACGAGCGACGTTCAAATCAAACCGGGACTATTTTTTTGTAAAATTAAAATGTTCATGTAGTCAAAATGCCATTTGTTTGGATATAATCTCCTGCCCCGTGCATGCACTTATCCTAACGTTTATACACTTATCCTAACGTTTATACACTTATCCTAACGTTTATACACTTATCCTAACGTTTATACACTTATCCTAACGTTTATACATTTATCCTAACGTTTATACACTTATCCTAACGTTTATACACTTATCCTAACGTTTATACACTTATCTCAACGTGTATACACTTAGCCCAACGTGTATACACTTATCTTAACGTGTATGCACGTATCCTGGAGTTTAATTAAAGCTTATAAAACTTCAGAGTAGAATGATTTGTCAGTATGTCTGAACCAATCCAAGACCACCTGTTTCACAGACTGCAGGTCTTCTTAGCTCTTCTGTTTGAGTGTATTGTGATCGACTCGCAAATCCGTTAAACTACACTCCAAGAAACTGGCTGTGTACAGGTTCTGTAGATTCTTCTAAACTAGTATAAATACGTTAAGCTAGTCAATTCTTCTTGTTCTTACCACACACTCCTGTTTCTTTTTAACCTGTCCAACAATCATTTCTTGTTTCTTTTTACTATGTCCAACAATCATTTCTTGTTTCATTTTACTCTGTCCAACAATCACATTCTTGTTTCATTTTACTCTGTCCAACAATCACATTCTTGCACAACTTTCACACGCACCTTAAGGGTGAGGCCCTTCCATTGCACTCTGGTTTGGCTAGCTTCTGAGAGCGCACAAACCTAGCATAGGTACATACAGACGCACACATGCATCCAGGCACTAGTTTATGCGTCTTAATATCAACCAATTGACTACGGGATGGGGTGGAATCGGCGCCTCCGCCAGCAGAAACTAGTGAGCCAAACTTGTAAAATAAAAAATAAAAAAATAAAAAAGTGATGTTAAGTTAAGTTATTTAGCAGTACTAAAATGCTGACCCCAAAGAATGTTTGTAGGGGTCCAAACATGTAGAAATCGCTTTCAGCGTGGTCTGGGCTGTAAGTTTGGTGTGGCAATACCTCTCAGTCGAGTTGCTGCAGATGGCATATAATGCGATGAGTCGCATGAGGTCGAGCATGTTTGGACTCTTCTATGCCTGCCAAAAGCGGGAAACTGTATTGGCACTCAACGTGCACTAACACGAAAATGGAAAGGTTCATTAATAATGGTGTTCACTGTATTCGGATTGCAGTGTTATGTAAATGTCCACAGTAGCCACGCCTACTTTCAAAAGAAACTGCATCACAACACGCTGTCCATGCAAGCAATAACAATGTTGTGCACCATTTTATGTATCTATCATGTGACTGTCCCATTGCAAGTGGACCACCTAGCAGTAATAGGACACACGTACCCCTAACTAGTGATAGAGGTTCCAGCACAACTTATTCAGGTGGAACTAGAACAAAAAGTCCAAGTTTGATTTTAACGCCACTCGTGTGTGTGTATGTATGTATATATGTATGTGTATGTGTGTGTGTGTGTCTGTGTCTGTGTGTGTGTCTGTGTCTCTGTGTCTCTGTGTGTCTATATGCGTGTGTCTGTATGCGTGTTTCTGTGCGTGTGTCTGTGCCTGTGCCTGCGCGTGTGCGTGTACGTGTGCGTGTGCGTGTGTGTGTGTGTGTGTGTTTTTGTGTGCATTGAACGTAAACGGGTAATTCGTGCATTGAAAAGAGATTCGCTCTTCGCGCATTGTAAGTAGACATGTCATTCATTCAATGAAAATTTACACGTCATTCCTGCATTAAAAAAAGACACATCCTTCATACATACAAAACATATACATCCTTCTTGCATTGAAAATAGACACATTTTTCTTGCATTGAAAATAGACTGATCTTTCGTACACTGAATAAAGACATGTCCTTCGTGCATTAAATTTAGATACATTCTTTGTGCATTGAAAGTATACATGTCCTTCGTGCATTGAAAGTAGACGCGTCATACCTGCATTTAAAACAGGCACACCTTATTGCAATGAAAAAATGAAAATAAACTCATCCTTCGTACACTGAAAATAGACACGTCCTTTGGCATTGAATAAGGTCACGTCACTCTGGCACTGAAGATAGACACGTTCTTTGCAGTCAGTCTCTAAAATACGTCTGCTAAAGGTTAAACTTGTCTAAATGGAGCATTATAAAGAGAAGTTGTGTGTTATTAGTAGCCCATAACATGTGCCTACCCCGGGACAAAAACAAAAACACGACACCGACGTTACCACTACAAGATCTTCGACAGGGGCAATAACAAGCGATAACAACCAAGATATAACAATAAACAACGGCACACATAACGAACGGTTTGAAATTCATTTAATTGTACACACCCTTATCATTCTCTCAAATATGTTTACTCGGTGAAATAATTTTTTTTAAACCAGTAAAAGAAACACACACAAGCACAAATATACACACGAATACACAAAGAAGCAATAATACACACTCATACACGGGTGTAAACTTTGCATCTTAGCCATTCAAGCTTGGTTACAAACTGACATCCATTTTAGAGTCCATATTATTCTAGGCCACTAGTCCATGGCCTCATTCATTGAGATGGTTTCTCTGTTTTATCACATTGGTGTACTCAATTCAATGGACACGAGAGAGCAGAGAGAGTGACAGAGAGAGGCATTTCGGGGGGGGGGGGGGGGGGGGAATTGAATGCTTCCAAGATACGATCAGCATCTGCCATTTTTGGTTTCTCTTCCGCGCTGAGAAACCGTATGTGACCGTCCACCAACAAACAGTAGCAGTAGATGTGCAGTTACGTATTGTAAGTGGGAACGCAGAGCACGGTTGTGAAAATAGTTTACGTCTTTGGGGAATACTTAAGAGCATAAGAACATGGATAGGTATGGTACAGATACCCCCCTGGTATAGAAACAAGAACAAAACTGAAGTTACAGCCAAAGGGTCTTAATCGCGCACATCGGACGATACTCAGTAGGAGAAACTTTAACATCATGGAATAAGAGATGAGCACATTAAAAAAACACAAATAAAAACATTCATCATCATCATGTAGTATGTCCTTTATAGAACGTCACTCCCATCACAGTCTGTCTGAAAGAAACTCGTTCCCTTGCCAAAACTCTAGCCTCCGCCAGTCATACCCAGGCATTCCTGGATATCTTGGTGCCATCATCTCTTTGGTCTACTGCTGCCTCTTTTGCCTGGCACCATACCTTCCATCACTGTTCTCTCAAGACCATTGTGCCTGTTGATTTGACAAAAGTATTTACATTTTCTATCCAAGAGGGAATTGATAAGCCAGTTGTCCTCTATGTTCAACTCTTGCCGAATGTCTTTATTTGTCTTTTTCTCTGTCCAGGGTATTCTGAGGATCTTTGTGTATCATTTTGACTCAAAGGATTCGTTTCTTTGTCTAGAAGTTTTCGTAATCCTCCAAGATTCACAGCCCTATGCTGCCACAGGAAAAACACAGGCTCTCAAGATTTTCACTTTTGTCGTTCTGTTGGTACTCTGCATTAATTTCTCCAGGCTGTTCGGCCTCTGCGTTGCCATCGATAGTCTTCTGATTTCTTTCGAGCAGTAGCCATTTTCGTCAATTCTGGATCCCAGGTTTTCATAATAATCTATTTCCTCACCATCTACTGTAAATTGACCTTAGCATCGTGTTTTGTCGGTGGTCATTATCTTTTGTTTTGCTTATGTTTAAAACAGGTTTTAATCTTTACTGTGTCCATTTGCTACTGAAATTAGCAGCTCTAGCCCTTCTGCACTTCTTGTATCACTGTGTCGTCTGCGTATCGTAACTCTGGAATCTCGTAACCATCAATCGTTTATGTATCAAAACTGTCAATGTTCTCATCTTCTCTAACATTTCTCATTATACATTCCGCAAAAATGTTATATAGATGAGAATGAAAACATTAACAATACATTTAGATCAGGATTGTTGTGGACCGTTCGCCATTTTGTCAGCTCAAAGTGGTCAACGGTTCATAATGATCCTGAGCTAAATATATGTTGTACGTGATCATATCTTCTCCATGCTGTGAGTTGTTCTAAACTATATTGCCCCTGATGAGAGTCTTGTGGAAGCAACGTAGGGTTAATTTTTTTGTTTTTCTTCCATCGCGGTATCTAAACCATACCTATCCAAGTTGTTATACTATGTATTTTAATCGGCAGCACATTCGCAGCCTCGGCTTATTTTTTTTAAAGGAATGACAAAGTGTTTCCCGATAATAGTGAAGGAGTTGTAGAGTGGCCAGAGAACGTACTTCCCAAAGGTGTTAGGTTCAATCTCCGGTATCGACACGCTCTAGTCAACTCAGCTGTAAATTGTTGCTTGTATGTTAAGCAATGAGACGTGATAGTAGAACGTACAATTGTATTCACCAATGTCAAATATAAGCATCATAATTAGTACAAATATTAGAACAATAATAATACCTTCCATTAAATCTTAGAGTTCTACAGAACATCGATTGAGAAACATTGAGGTATGGAATGATAAGTCTGGTCGTTAATCTAAGATGTCCCCTGCGAGGTAGGTCAGAAAAAGTATCAGTCGTGTGGAAGCGATGTAACCACAGTCTAACAGTCTGTCTTGACACATTAACTTGTCTTGCTGTTGCAGAAATATATATTCCTCCTTCCAACTTGCCAACAGCTCGTATCCGCTCATTTAGCACCGTGCGTGGCATATTTCTAGTAGTTTGCTTCTGAACGAAATGAATGGCAAAATAATCACAGATTGCCAGTGAACACTTCTCAAGTCAATTTTGTGATCGGCACATGAATTGTGAGAAATTGTCAGGATAGTCGCTAATTTCATATGATTTTGAAGGCCAGTGAAAGGTAATTTCACACTCAAATTCTACTAAGACAATTATATGACTTCCAGTAACAGCCTAGAATGCATGGGTTTGAAATTACATTACAACTTTCAAACATAAAAACGGGGACGGCGTGGCCTAGTGGTTAAGTGGCACGGCTGACAACCCGAAGGTGCTGGGTTCGATCCCTATCACAGCACCGGTCGTTACCCCCGGGAAGCAAACCCTTAGAAAATGCAGGAGGAAGCAGACCCTTACATAAAATGCATGCTGAAGTCGGATGCACTGGGCCGACAGACGCAAAATAAAAACCACAGTACAACGCACACCACCTTGGGGATTAGAGAAAATAAGGCGAACGCAAACAAAAACAAAAAAAACCTAAAAACGGAATCAAGGTGCTGAGCAGCGCATGAGCTGCAGTGGTCAGCGACCCATAGCTGACTGCTAGCGTCAGGGCCAGCGAACCAGAGCTGCCAAGACCCTTCTACACCTCCTCCGGTGATCCTGGATAACAGGCTGCAGAAGGCCAGACTGGCTAAGGAGAAGGGATCGAAGAGGGAACGCTAACCCGGTACTGAAAAAAAGCTTCCTGAAGTCGAATGTGTTGGACCGAAAAGTGCAAATATCGCAGCCAAGCTGTAAACTACGACACAACGCATTCCGTTCTCTGGACTACATTCTGCTACTTAAGCCCTTTCAGTGTTTGGTAGCGTGAGATTGAGAACGAACGAAGTCAAGCCAAGCCAAACATATAAACATGCACACAAATTGGTTTCGCACAAAAACTGATAAGTTAATGGTTTCGTTGAGTTTGTACAGCATCAAGTCACAACCGAACGATGATGTCACACTCATCTCTTGGGAGGAGCAGCTAACAGTTGTTATAGTAGAAGAGCAAAAGAAGAAGGTATATAACGAAATACAGGAGAAAGCAAAAGAAAGAAAAAGGCATCGATATATGCACAGACGAATGAAAACAAGATAAAAGAAACCGCCAAACAAATGCCAGAGATGTGTGTTCTTGTGCGAAATGATATGTCTCCATGAGAAACCCTCACCTTTACAAGATGAAACACGTGCATTTGGAAGATAATTTCTCAGGGTAAAGTAACCAGATAAATAACGATCTGATCTTTATCGAGTCCACGAGCAGTTATTCATCTTTGACGCTGAGGCCTCAACAGTATCGCATTTCGTCCTACCTTAAATCGTTGGGCTTTGGCAATGACCGTTAGCCACTCAAGTGTATACTGTGAACCTTCCGTTAAAGTACACTAGGGCACTTATTTGGTTTATCGGTTTATCGACCCCTCGTGTTACCAGGATTCCAAAGTGGAGCAAGGGATTGTAACCTGCTAATCATTTCGAGACCTTTTAATACAGGTTTATAAGTTATACAACGGATAAGAATGATTTCGACTATAACACGTTTTCTCAATGTACAACCGGCTCCGGGAACAAAAGGACGCAGCTACAAATTAATTAAAGGAAAGTACATATTATATATTTTGAAATATTTGTTTAGTCATCGGGTGGTGAATGCTTGGGATGCATTGCCACAGGAAATAGTGAGACAGTGCCAGTTAATAAATTCAAACATAGATTAGATGCATTCAGTTATTTTTAGATCAAGTTGAGTAGAAGAAACTAGTAGACTACAGATACTGCAGGCCTTCTAAACCAGTATAAAGAAGTGAAGTCGTAAGGGTCGGCTAAAGTTTGAACATGGGACTGGCTATTACAAAACGTAGACAACACAAGCCATAGGAACAACATACAATCTCTACACTTCGAGATACTCTTTATATTATTATTAATCAGCTTCCACGAGCAATTAGCTCTTAAGGATTCTAGCTAAAAGAACTCAGGGTCCTGTGAATATCCTTCCAACGCCGATCAGAAACCAGAAAAGAGGCGAGTGATACATTCGTCGACAATGCCGAGCTACAACAATTCTCAGGAGCCCATGTCGGGCGTATATTCTCCACCAGCATACGTGGTCCAGTATCCGCCTTATCCACTAGTTCCTCTGTGTTTCAGTCTTGAAATCGGGCAACGGACACGTTTCTCGCAGTCCATTCCTGGTCACAATATTCTGTGCAATGTCTGCTTTTGACTTACGTCGTTGCTGCAGCTTCAATTTAGTTATCAAAACACTCAAAATATTAGAAAAATGAATTAACTATGTTGTTTCTGAGATTGTGGCCTTTCAGTACCTTATTGCTGGTCTCTTAGTAAGCGAGTCTTTTATCAGTATATGGGACACTTCATAAACTATCATTGTTGTGTACATTTTTATTGCTGTGGTTTGCTGATGAGATGTATTTGTCTGAGGAATACATGTCGTTTGCACATGCAGTCCCCATACAGTGAGCAGGTTTGGTTTTCCCTTCTGAGATTTCGTTCTCGTGACCCTATGTTTGGAGACTTTGTCAATATCTCTTGATCACTGTTCCAATTAATATTCTTCTATAAATTCACACCTCTGTGATCTTTATGGATTTTTAAATATGAAACTCATCTATGTGATCTCTAGGGAATCAATTCTATAAAAACTCACCTATGTGATCTCTAGGGATTCTCTTTATAAAAACTCACCTATGGGATCTCTAAGGATTCTATTCTATAGAATCACACCTATGTGATCTCTAGGCTTTTTCCCCTATAAAATTACACCTCTGTGATCTCTAGGTATTAACTTCATTGTTGGTCTTGATTTGCTGGACAACACTTTCTGGTCCTGGAAACAAAACAAGCCCGCAGAACATTATTGTAGCACGCCCTTGAGAGCCCGACCTTCAGCAAGCCTCCTAACACAGATACTTCTCTCAGCCTGTATTCCTTTAACGTGCTTTGTTCTGTACGACGTAGATCACTAGTCAAACTAGTTTGGGTGTTTCCTTAAGTATGTGGCCTATCCATCTCCGCTATCTATCAAGGACTATATGTGTCATCTGAGGCTGTCCGATTGTTTCTTATTACGCTTCCGTCTGTAACGCTGTTGAAACTTTGCATGCCAGTGGGTTTTCTCAGATATGTTTTTTAATAAATAAAACATGGAACCTCGTAATATTGAGTTTGGCCATCCGCCATATTTGAGTTTGCAACGAGTTTTAGCGTGAAATAGGCTAGTAGGGCATTTGTTTCCCGCACGTTACATTCTTCTCTGGACCGCCTGTCTTGCTCATGATCATCCCTAGAAATGTGACAGTTTCTAACTCATCCAATGGTATCTTCGCTAAAGTTTATATACTTATAATTTTTATTTGGCATATTACACATTGTAAAAGAAGACAATGCACTGAGAATAGAACTGGTCCCACCCCTACTTCCCCCCCCCTCTTTCCACCTTCCACACTACAGTTAACTCTCTAACACTGCCTCCCCGACGGCAATGTTAGTTATAGGACAATCTTAACCTTCTTATTTTACAATCTTGCGGATGTTGTAATAAAAGGCTCATTACAAATTTGGTTGGTGTCAATGGTGATAGAGCCTGATCGAGTAGTCAAAACCTAGCAGTGACAACGATATCCCTATAGACAAGCATTGATAAAGAAGAACACGGTATTGTACATAATTTAGTACCAAAATTCCATTGACCAAGCTATTGAATCGAACACACTAACTAATTGGAATCATTAAAGACACAGAGACCACTGGGGACATTTCCCTGTTTCACAAAAGCCACTGTCCTTCTAGTCAAGCGGTCATGTGACAAAGCCACTTTGTGAAGAATCACAAACGCCACGATCTCTTTATGACAAGACTAATATAGTTCCCAAACAGGACGTGAAAATTGCCATCTCCGGTGGATAAAGAGTAAAGATATGACTCGACACGTTCACGAGGAGTCTGCTGTCTCTGTGTCATCAATTTTGGCGGAACATTCAAGCGAACTCAGCACCTACAATGACACGGAGCAATGCTGGGAAAAGATTATCATTATTGCCATTAAGGTGAAACTGAAGTACCTTCGCCGAAGAGAAGTCAGCGCCTGGAGAGAGGTCTTAGATGTGCTCTGCTGCAGCCTGCAAGCTCGATTGCCTGGCGCGAACACTACTTTATAATTTGTCAAATGAGGCGAACACGGTGCTGAAGAATGCACACCAGTCATTTCCTCAGCGTGATGTCATTTTGTCCCTATTGTAGTGATATCCACGAGGCCCGTGAAAGCTGTCCAACCAGGTGTGAAATGTAGTGACTGGTTATCATAATTCATAATCGCCTCAATTTAAGGGACTTTGAAATCAAGCACAAATCATAAAGACTGAGGCTAAACCAAATGCCAATAAATACAGAGATACATCATACACGTTACAACTAAAATGTCTTCATTAGAGTTAAAGAATAGCATAAACAGAGGATATTTAATAAACTAATCTGGGTGTCAGCTCTTCCGTCGCCGTACTCTGAACTTATTTGTCCTACGTCTACATCTTCCCCATTCATACTGAAACGACCATTGTGACGTTGTGTCTTAGTTTATAGCGAGGCTGTGACATTTGCGCTTTTAAGCCTAACACATCCGGCTTCAGTGTACATGGGGGGGGGGGGAGGGGCACCTGGTTTACCCTATCACTGCGATTCCCATTCTCTTAGCCAGACTACATTAGCACAACCTGTTTCCAGGGCCCCCACCTTGAGTCAGAATATCATCTTGGTAAGACCTGGTTTGCTGAGCCTAATGTAAGCAGCCAGCTATGAGTGTCTGGCTGGTGTCAGTTCATTCACTGTGTTGTATCTTGCATCGTGTCCTGCTGATTTTGAAGCATAATATTGAAACTGTTTTCCGCTTATATATGTCTCCTATTGATCTCACACCATCAAACACAAATAAGGGGAAGCAACATTCAAATTGTGTAGCTTTTCGCTCCAATTGTTTGTGTGTAAAGCACATTGTGTTCAACCTTGGAGATTCGGACTGGCTTACGAGCCTTGATGACAGTGTGCCTGTACTACTGTCCGTCAGAGTAGCAGTGGGATAAAGCGTTTGTAGCACACGCTCCAGTCAACACTACTGTAAATGATTGCATAGTTTCCTGCTATGGAAGGAGAGACAGATAGGAATGAAAAGGGCCACCACACTTCACTAATAGATGAGGCCTAAAACGAAGAAGCCTATTACACTTCATTTATTACAGCACTTGTACTCCTGGCAAGTTCAGCCAAGTCGAACGGATCAACGTTAGAGAGGTCAGACCACGAGAGCACACATGTATTCCCTGTCGGTGAGTAGATACGAAGGAGAGTTTGATAATCCAAACCTTCTTTTAAAGAAATAAAACGAATACTATCGAAAATACAACTGAAGCTGAAATACAGATAATACTGGTCTGGCTCTCAAAGATCCATCTTTCATAACTGTGGCCCGTAACAGTGATTTAATGAAAGCCAGCTAATGGGAGTCAGGAAGTCAGGTCATCAACACGTACACCAGGACAGTTGGTCTCATGGGCGAAGCTGAGGAAGACAGTACAAGGTTGGATTCAGTGGAGTGCATCTGTATGCAATTTTATATACAGAAGAATGAAATCAAAGAAAGCCATTACTTGTCATTATTCGCTTTGCACGTTTCGCTTACTTTCAGACACTCTTAACTTAAAGTCTTTATACTAATTCAGAAGGCTCTGCAGTATAACAATCAGGTTCTTTTACTTTCAGTTGATCTGAAAATAACTATGCACATCCAATCTATTCTTGAAAGCATTAATTTACACTGAGACTCCATTATTTCTTGTGGCAATGCATTACAAGCCTTCACGATACTCTGACTAAAAAAATAGTTCCTGGCATCTAATCTGGTCCATTCTCCGACCAGAAGCGGCATGAATGGACCAATCTCCGACCAGAAGAGGCATGAATGGACCAATCTTCGACCAGAAGATGCACAGCCTCCGCTGACAGAGAATGGTGACGTGGTGTTGTGAGGATGTCTTCATGTGTGCCCCAACGACCTCACTGGTTACGAGATGACCTGACCTGACCCGAATCTAAACTTTTCTTTAATTAATTTATATTTATGGCTGTGTCCTCTAGTTCTGTATTTTGAAAAAGAACTTGTTATAATTTCAATTTATTCTTTCCATTGATTATCTTACACACATGTATTAAATCACCTCGATTTTTCTATTTTCTAAACACTGTAGTATTTCTGAGTCTTTCCTCATAACTATAGTTCTGGAATTCCATTTTCAGTTATGTGGCTCTTTTTTGTATCCTTTCCAGCATGTTCATATCTCCTCTGCGATAAGGACTCCCCACATGAACATAATACTCTAATCTACTCTAGATCTAACTAATACTTTACGCAGTTTGACTTTCACTTCTATTTAATATTTCCTTTTATCATACATAACATTGCATTTGTCTTTTTCACTGCTACCTGGACTTGCCCACTCACCCTCTATTATATTCTATCATATTCTGTATCTTAATAACTTCTTTCAACCGTCTCAAACATTGTAATACCGTGAATTCAACTATTCAGGCATATCAGCTTATATCTCCGAAGATACGACTCCTATTTAATTTGCCTAACTTTCCAAGAAAGCAGTAAATGGTACGAGGCCGCAAAGATGGGAGCGAAGGTTACTTAGGGTCAGGCGAAATATGCCTCACCTCACTTCCTCGGTCGTGCACATGAAAATAGGTTACGCTATAGCACTCTGTGCCAACGAGGTGGGGATTGACACTCTAATCCAAGTAGTGTAGAGATTACTGAGGAGCTTCGCATTGCAGTACAGTCAGGAGGACCCCCAGTCCACCTTCTCAGTCGTCCACACGAATGTAAGACGAGCCACTGTAAGTAGCTACCGAAAAAAAGATGTTAAGAGTTAGCTGAATTGAGCACGAGTAGCTTCAAACAACACTATCTCGCAATGACAAGTCTTTCTGCACCCCAAAACAACACTATCTCGCGATGACAAGTATTTCTGCACTCTAAAACAGCACTATCTCGCAATGACAAGTCTTTCTGCACCCCAAAACAAGACTCTCATAAAGAAGTATTTCTGCACTCCAGACAGTACTTTCTCACAAAGGCAAGTGTTTCTGCACTTCAAAACCTTATTAATTAAAAAACAGAAAAAAAGCTACAGAGGTGGGCTCACGTCCTCGCTGCATTTCCTTTCTAACAATGCGCCCTACATCTCGCCATACACCTCGAAACACCTCGCCATACACCTCGAAACACCTTGCCATATACCTCGAAACACCTCGCCATACACCTCGAAACACCTCACCAAACACCTCGCCAAACATTTTACCATACACCTCGAAACATCTCGCCAAACACCTCGCTATACACCTCGAAACACCTCACCATACACCTCGCAAAACACCTCGCCATACGCCTCGAAACACCTCGTCATACACCTCGCCAAACACTTCTCCAAACGCCTTGCTATACACCTCAAAACACCTCGCCATCCTCCTCGCTATACACCTAGCCATACACATCGAAACCAAACCGCCAAGTGTGACAAGAACGAGACGTAACCAGGAACTTAGAAAGCTACATACATAGCAGCTAAGATGTATAGACTTAGTTCTATCCGTACATTATAACAGTCTCAATTTCTTCTCCATCTTTTCATCAAACATAGAACATGCGTAGGCCTTCATGCTGGTATAGATTGGCAAACAATAAGCAGTTGTAGTTCAAAACCAAGTAGTAAGAAAGTTGAGAAAATAAGGGAACTTCGAGACTAGTATGTTGTAATTGAAATTGGCTTATCTCAACAACCACCACAAAGACAAGTGATTGTGTACCCAGAAGACTTAAGAACAGTGAAACAGAACAAATGTGCAGTAATAAGTAACGGGTGCGAGCCGGCATCGTTCAGTTGACGACAGCATTTACTTACAATTTCTCGTCAGATGCAGCAACTAAGCCTATTGTGGAAGTAGGCTCAAGTGTCTTAATGGTCGTATTTGTATACAACCTGCTGAAGCCATTAGATCTGAAAAGACAGACAAGAACAAGAGCAATGAAAGATCTTGGCGAAATAAGTGGGAAGAGTTTAAACTGTTAAACAACCGAAACGGGTAGAGATTGTAGGGTAGCAAGTTTATATACAATTAAACACAGACAGATCCTCTGATGAACTGTCTGCTACTTGCAGGGAGGTTTGCTCCAGCTATGAAGCTGAAATCACTTCACTGAAATTCATTTTGTGTTATATGAATATGGGTTTAGGTGCGTTTTCTTCAAAGACCAAAAGCATAGTTATTATTACATACTTAATGTATGACCTTAAAGCTTTAAAACAAACATGAGATGGTAGACCCAATCTTAATTTAAAAAACCTTAGACTCTGACCACAGCATTTCCTCACTGTCAAAATAGTTCATGCAGTGTCCTGGACACTCAAACATACTGGAAATGATAAATTAGACAGACTAGTAAAGAAGGAATGAAGACGCGACGAGCCACACAGAACAGCTCTACAAACAACCGGAATAAAAACATAAAACAAGGAATCTTGCCTGAGAAGATGGGTCGTAGAAAACACAGAAAGCCGGGATCTTCAAACATATAGCAAGGCCACACGCAAACGAATCCATCAATATAACACATAATGAGGGATCAGAGCACCATCTTTCATCTAAGACCCCAACAGATCCAACTTAACAAGTGTTTAAACAGATTCCAACCACAACAAACTCTAGAGTGCAACACCCAAACGAATCCATCAATATAACACACAATGAGGGATCAGAGCACCATCGTTCATCTAAGACCCCAACAGATCCAACTTAACAAGTGTTTAAACAGATTCCAACCACAACAAACTCTAGAGTGCTACACCCAAACGAATCCATCAATATAACACACAATGAGGGATCAGAGCACCATCTTTCATCTAAGACCCCAACAGATCCAACTTAACACGTGTTTAAACAGATTCCAACCACCCAAACAACATCATTGATCCTCATCTCTTTGATAGTTTGGTGTTCACGGATGTTAGAAAAACACTTCTTCCTCCGAGGTCAGATAAATCGTACTCTTTGTATGACACTGAGCAACAACTAACAGACACATGAAGATAGCACTATATGGCATTGGGCCAAAGGTTGAACCTCCTGCAGAGTCGTAACAACAACACAAGCAAAGAATATGTTAGTTTCATTACCATCTCAAGATAGCGCAAATGATAAGACACAAGTCTGGCAACAAATTAGGGTGCATGTTTCACCCTCAAGTTGGCAGACAAAATATGAAAACAATATATCCATAAAAATAAAAAACAAAACAAAAAACTTAAAGGTCTGAAACACTTGCTCGATTCTGGGAATCCGTCTGTCGATCAAATTACCGCAAGTCACACTGCCTTACGCAGCGTTTGTTATCACTTTCTCCCTTATTACATGTTAGACTTTCTCCTTTCACCTGCCACAATTTCAAAAGAGGAAAATAAAACTAGTGAAGTCAAATGAAAAAACCGGAAACGGTATGTGGTAAAAATAAAAGTGAACCAGGACAATCCCAAATAGTATTTCCTTTTACGAGTAAA
Source organism: Ariolimax columbianus (assembly GCA_036924085.1). Lineage (NCBI taxonomy): Eukaryota > Metazoa > Mollusca > Gastropoda > Stylommatophora > Arionidae > Ariolimax > Ariolimax columbianus. The sequence goes on along the minus strand of JAVGWX010000008.1, from coordinate 71,836,286 downwards.
GTGTTCTGTAACATCCTCTTCCTCAACGTATTGTGAACTGTTTACGTCACCAATAACATCCCTTCACATACTGTCCCAAATATTTGCATCATCAATAATCTGCCCCATCCACGCACTGTCAACTATTTACATCATCAATAATCTGCCCCATCCACGCACTGTCAACTATTTACATCATCAATAATCTGCCCCATCCACGCACTGTCAACTATTTATATCATCAATAATCTGCTCTCTTCACGCACTGTCAACTATTTACATCATCAATAATCTGCCCCATTCACGCACTGTCAAGTATTTACATCATCAATAATCTGCTCCCTTCACGCACAGTCAACTATTTACATCATCAATAATCTGCCCCATTCACGCACTGTCAACTATTTACCTCATCAATAATCTGCCCCATTCACGCACTGTCAACTATTTACCTCATCAATCTCCCCCCGCGTACTGTCAAATGTTTACATCACACATAAATTGAAGAGAAAGTTCTAGCAGTGAGAAGGGTACAACTAACGACCATATGTGATATGCAAATTAGCAATTAATATGTAAAAATACTAGAAAACAGCGACGGTTATAGCACAATGAATATATTTTTTACAAAATGCTAAAATCATGCATAATCAATTAAGATGTGATATCAATGATAAGGCGCAACACCAATTTCACAAAAACACCTAAAATATGGCTCTCGCGGTATCAGCAAACAGCGAGTTTGTTCCCAGGATGTGACAAAGAAAGGAAAATAGAGAAGTGTATAAATAAGTTATAAATTAATTAAACAACATGTTGTTTCCATGCTTGAACAAACACAATTTGGGACATTCACATGGTATTAGAAAATATATATTTTATGTAACAAAATAGTCCCAATATGACTTCAACAACTACTTCAATATGCTACAAGCATTGATGATAGAATCTGGAAGTCCTTCAGCAAACTTAATTGCTGGTCAGGAATGAAGTGTTAGACTTCAGTATACTAAGCCTTAGCTTTGTGAGGTGGTGTCGCTAGTTCTTTCATCGCTGCCTTTTCCTTCACTACCCGTAAGCCAAGTAGATATTTACAGTTATTTTGGCTGGAGATGTCGGTAGTGGGCTTTGAACCCTGTACGTTTGCCATTAAAAGTGAGTGCTCTACCTCTGACTGTGCTAAACAGCCGCTCTAGGTAAAATTTATATGTCAGAAATAGTCTCCATGATAGAAAGAATTGTCTCAAGTAAAGGTACCAGTTGTAGTGGTGGCTTTATGTTTTACTTGGGGCGGCAAAGCGAATCATTTTCATCAGCATCATCACCACGACCGGAATTTACCAGTTTAGTTTATTTATTTATGTTCCGTAGTTCCCATTTTATGCCGTTAAAATCCAGAATACGATCTTTCTAACTGTATCTTGCATGTTTCTCAGATCTTACATTTGTAAAAAGGAGCCAGTTTCACCTGTCAGCTAATGATATGGTTTAACGAGTTGTATCTCTACATCGTGTTGGTGCAGACGGGTATCCCTTGCCACAAGTTGTTTCTCTACCTCGTGTTGGTGCAGACGGGTATCCCTTGCCACGAGTTGTTTCTCTACCTCGTGTTGGTGCAGACGGGTATCCCTTGCCACGAGTTGTTTCTCTACCTCGTGTTGGTGCAGACGGGTATCCCTTGCCACGAGTTGTTTCTCTACCTCGTGTTGGTGCAGACGGGTATCCCTTGCCATGACTTTTTTCTCTACCTCGTGTTGGTGCAGACGGGTATCCCTTGCCATGAGTTGTTTCTCTACCTCGTGTTGGTGCAGACGGGTATCCCTTGCCACGAGTTGTTTCTCTACCTCGTGTTGGTGCAGACGGGTATCCCTTGCCATGAGTTGTTTCTCTACCTCGTGTTGGTGCAGACGGGTATCCCTTGCCACGAGTTGTTTCTCTACCTCGTGTTGGTGCAGACGGGTATCCCTTGCCACGAGTTGTTTCTCTACCTCGTGTTGGTGCAGACGGGTATCCCTTGCCACGAGTTGTTTCTCTACCTCGTGTTGGTGCAGACGGGTATCCCTTGCCATGACTTTTTTCTCTACCTCGTGTTGGTGCAGACGGGTATCCCTTGCCACGAGTTGTTTCTCTACCTCGTGTTGGTGCAGACGGGTATCCCTTGCCATGAGTTGTTTCTCTACCTCGTGTTGGTGCAGACGGGTATCCCTTGCCACGAGTTGTTTCTCTACCTCGTGTTGGTGCAGACGGGTATCCCTTGCCATGAGTTGTTTCTCTACCTCGTGTTGGTGCAGACGGGTATCCCTTGCCATGAGTTGTTTCTCTACCTCGTGTTGGTGCAGACGGGTATCCCTTGCCACGACCAGGCGCGCTAGATGGTTCAGTACTGTCAGTAGGTATGGGTTTCGTAGCTTAGTAGGCATTTCGTTTATCATACACTGAAAAGTAGGATTTGATTTATCATAAAATAAATGTATTTTTATATTTTTACGTCAATTCTGACGTAATTAGTTAATTGATTTTAGAATTGTAGGTCCCAGTCCCAAGTAATTAATTTATTGATTTTGTAATTGTAGGTCATATTCTCACGTTTTTCGTGTAGCTTTTTGATTTATGCAAAAGTCAACCACCAAAGTAATAATAATAGTCTTCGCCTTAGGTATCTAGAGCCAGTTGCGTCGATCGACTACTACCATGTGCAACCGCGGAGGCTCGAAGCCAAACCTCGTTCAGTGCCGAAGGAGAGACTGGCTACCTGTCGGATTCAGGTAGAGCGGGGACGGCCCCTCCTACGCCTCCAGCCGGCCGGTGGGAGACCGTTATTGCACAAAGCTGACTTGGACATTATTTGGTGAGCCGGATTCTCCCGTTTTAGTTGGACCACGTGGCCAAACACAGACAGGCCGCGGCGGACCAGAATGTTCGATATGGAGGGAAGACTCGTCTTTGCAGACACCTCGATATTACGTAGGAGATCGAACCACCAGATACCCAGGATGCGTCGCTGGCTGCGCATATTAAAGGCATGGAGTCTTAAACAGGACATATCAAGACTCGATGACCAAAATAGCGCGAGTTCAAAAGCCCTGCTAAGGCACACATATCTGTTTGCTGTTAATGATGATAAAAAACAGAAACTGAGAACCGCATGCTAATGCGCAGAAAAGCAATCTTTATTCATTATTTCTATGCATTCCCCCGGCAAATCAAAACTATTTAATCCTTCAACAAAATAAGAGTTCACACAATTACTCAAACTATTAAAATAATGGGAAAACTTCAGGAACAGACGCAATACTTACAGAAACCATGACAGATATATCTCAACATTCACTTAAATGCTTCCCCAAATCTTTAAGAAACATTAGGGGGAAAAGGATATTGCTAAACAAGTTGAAAGATCGTCTTCTAATCAATTTGCCAAAGAAAAGAAATATTGCTTCCTGCAGTAACTGGCGAGGAATAACACTCCTGTCAGTGAGTGGAAAAGTGCTGAGCAGGATAATATTTGACAATACTAAAGATGCTTTAATTTAGATGGAAACCCAGAGAAGATCAGGCAAGATTTTGAGCATTGCGATCTTGTACGCATCAAATAACAATGCTCAGAAATATCATGGAGCAATCTAGTTATTGTACACACCTCTATATGTGAACTTTATAGATTAGGAAAAGGTGTTTGGTTGTATAGACCGAACCGCAATTTGGACAATATTGAAGCATTACGAAAAACCAGATGAAAATATAAAAATTATTCAAATTTCTAGGAAGATTCCACAAGAAGAAAAATTCATAGAGGGTAATTTCAAGACCTATTTGCAATTAAAACTGGGGTCAGATAAGGAAACATGGGGTCAGACAGGGATACCTACTGTCTTCAACAATATTTGTCCTGGTCATGGACTGGATGATGCAGCAGACAATAAAGAGAAATAATAATGAAAATAAAAGCAGCTGGATGACCTTGATTTTTCAGATGATACAGGTACGATGTAACAATAGCACCTTAACTTATAAGGAAATTACACTGACTAAGAAGAGCAAAGGTGGGATTGCAAATTGGTATTAACAAAACGAAGGAAATGAGAGCAAATGACAAATAAAGAAATCCCCATAAAGATTGATTACCAGAAAATCGAAGGGAATCAAGATGCTGAGCAGTGCATGAGCTGTAGCGTCATCGACCAAAAGCTGACGGCTAGTGCCAGGGCCAGCGGCCCAGAACTACCAAGACCCATCTCCACCTCCATGTGATGGTCCTGGATAACAGTCTACAACAAAGCAGACTGACTAAGGAGAATGGATCGATGATGTAATGCTAACTATGTACCCAAAAAGTCGGATGTGTCGGACCGAAATGTGCAAATATCGCAGTCAAGCTATACACTACGACACAACGTATTCCCCTTCTCCGAACAACATCCTACTACTTGCAAAGTCCTTTTTAGGGCTTGTTAACGCGAGTTTGAGATCGAAGAAGAAGAAAGAAGAAGAAGGAGATAATCGAAGAGATGCAGAATTTTACCTAATTGAAAACAATTATGATGTAGACGGAGAAACAAAACCAAGATGGAAATGCCAGCATCAACAGGGAAAGACCTTATTTTAATTGCCTCTGCTCAATGTGGACCTCGACAGCATTATCCAAGGAGAAAACGATCAGGCTGTTTAACACGAATACCATGCATGTCGGTTATGCTATATGACTATAACATATTGCATGTGACTGATGATATCATATCCAGACTGCATACATTTTTAACAAGTGTCTTCGTCTCATATTTCGTGTTTTCGATGGCAAATATTGAGCTGTAGCAAAGAAACACTGCAACAACTAGGACATCAGACAATTAGAGACACAATAAGTGGATGGACTAGACACTTTCACGGTGAGACAAGCTAGGGGCAAAGCCAAGAAACACTGCAACAACTAGGACATCAGACAATTAGAGATACAATAAGTGGATGGATAAGACACTTTCACGGTGAGACAAGCTAGGGGCAAAGCCAAGAAACACTGCAACAACTAGGACATCAGACAATTAGAGACACAATAAGTGAATGGATAAGACACTTTCACGGTGAGACAAGCTAGTAGCAAAGCCAAGAAACACTGCAACAACTAGGACATCAGACAATTAAGACACAATAAGTGGATGGATAAGACACTTTCACGGTGAGACAAGCTAGGGGCAAAGCCAAGAAACACCTCGCGCCGAACGGTGAAGGAGAAAAGTTTAATATAGGTCTAGTGGACGGAACTCAAGAAGATGGCATTTCCAGGTGAAGGTCCAGAAGTTTGTGTGATACCTACAATATAATGTGATATGTGTTCTCTAATTACCTTTAAAATACCGTTCGTGCAAGATTAAAGCTAGTTTCAGTGTTACATTAAATTCTTGGGCATGTCCTATTACAGTCGACACCTACACTTTTCATGAGCAGGTAAAAGATGTGCAGAGAAAATAAATTGGGCTGCTGCCAGCAGATGTGCATTGTAGAGATGAGAAATATTGAATGCCAAACTAGAGCTGTTCGAAATAGTTGTAATTGTAATAAGATATGTTTTCGCAGATGTGAATTTGGTATGACCATTTGTGTTCGAATGTTCTACATTTCTATGAGAAATCTACTCCTCCCCCCCCCCCCCCCACACGTCCCGTATTTAGCTCTTTCCCTCGATAACCAGATCTTCAACAGCAATGACGACCAGTTCGCCATCCAATACAATGTAACCCTGCCATGCACGTCCTTAGATATCATCTCAACTGACTGGCACAGCAGAACCATGTCTTTCTCCTTATAACTGTTTGACTGTAATAGGAAACATAAGAGTTGAATTCAAGAAAATAATTAAATCTTTCATGAAATTTCAAGTCACATGCATTTATTATATTGTATAATTGCGTAGATCAGAATAATAATGGACGAATTTGACAACATACACCCCAAAATGTATGTGTAATAAGATTACAAACACCAAGAGTACATTATCCGTTAACAATGATTACAGAATTAATGCTCATGCCAAAATGAATATGTACGCTGAGGCGGAATTGTTTTGGTCAGAATTTGAAACAGTGCAGTGAAACTCTTTCATTATAAATGATGTGTTATTTATTTGATTGAAAATTGAATATGCACATATTATATATTAAAATGACGTGTACAGGATAGAGAAATATAATTACCAATTGGTATGTCAATAATTAAAAGAACATAGTAATTAGTATAGATGAAAAATGAACAATGTTAAATGAATGCACAACAGAAAAGTATAGACAAAATTTGAACATCGAGGTTCAGTAAATATTTTTTGTTATTAAAGTTGGTAACCTATCCTCAGATTATCAAGGTAATCCATTTTAACTGTGACCACCAAGATTTTCATAGTAACAGAAAATAATCACAAAACAGTTTTGATAATTTTGTTTACATTATTTTCCACTTCAGGTTCCATGTCATAAATGAAAATAATAACTTTGCATAACTTATTGACAATTCATTTACACGTTTATTTTAATAATTTTACCTGAACTTTGGTGTGCATTTCTTGAAACAGATTTGATGGACCACTTGGCAACGCCCTCTCATCATAAGTGTCTGATTTTCTGACTTTTCTGCATAGCTTTTGTATTTTGATGACAAACTATCCGTGTCAAACAAGTCTTCATCACTTTCCGTGATATTTTGCAGTAAACTAAACGCTCTAGAGGCTTAGAACATAATAAGTAAATGACTAGCCACATTATAGCAGCAACAAAAATATTTGGGAAATTGGAATGTTCGTGATTACCATACAGAAAGTATACAAAAACAACAAATCGTCTACCAACATCAGAATCTCGGATGGAAATGTCTGCCGGATGTCAGAAGTTTAATTAGCCGCTTAAACCTCGTACTAAAGAAAGTATTGTTTAATTTATAATTAATTATTGACAACCGCATCTAGAACAACGTTCAAAGGGTTGTTTCGGCACAGCGGTATTTTCAAATCAACTCTCACAGTTTTGTTCCGGAGTTAAACAGTTTTAAGCATCAGATAAAAGCGTACTATATATAAAACGTACTGCCAAGAAGAAAAAGATAACGGATGAAATGTTACAAGAAAAGAAGAGATAACAAAGCATACAACAGATGAAATGCTGCAAGAGAAGACGAAAAACGCAAGACAATGAAACGTGAAACAGATTTGATAGTCAGTAAAAAGGTCACAAATGGACTAACTAAAAACTAAATTAAATACACAACTTTAAAAACCTTTTATTATTGCATTTACACTGTCCTTTTTTTCAACATAATTTTCACCAACTTTGACGCACCCATCTCATGACTTAGTCAGTGTGTTCGTCTGGGCACACTTCCGGACATTTCAACGATCATGTCTTTTTCTGTAGACCAAACCATACGAACAATCTCTTGTAGTTCGTACACTGTTCGTCATTACTTGCCAGTTAGCTCGAATCATCTCCCTTGACGACCACACAGAGGCTTCTGTCGCAGTGTGAACCGGTCTTCTTCCGCATTTGTTTAACCACCTTGAAAAAAATGTGTCAAAACGGTTATGCACTGCATCACGGAACAAACACTTTGCACCGTAAACAGGAGGCATTTCCTTATCAATATCCTTTGCAGAAAGGCCTTTTACTCTAAGCAAACGCGCAACAATATGTTGTTCTCTGATGTTACACTCTATTAGTACGGACATTATTTTGTACTTTAGCTGCAAACGTGCATGCGACACCTAGTGACTGCTTCCTAAAGTAATGACAAAGCTGGATGTTGCTGTCACTTAATGACAGCTTTAGAAACTCTTCGCCTTCTATCACCCAGGGCTGCATAGGCCATCAAACACCCCTCGCCAAGTAGCTCGGTCTTGTGCAATCTTTTCCACTTCTTTCCAGCTTTTTCCTGTTTTCTTTACTTCCGCCTCCAGATCTTGTCTCCATGTGTTCATTGGTCTGCCTATGCCTCTCCTTCCCTATGACAGGGATTGCCTGGTGATACTCGCCTGGTTTTTTTTTAATGTATAACCGATCTATCTCCACTTTCTTCCTAAGATTTCCTGTTCCAATTTGCCTTGTCCATCTCTCTCCCACAGTTTGTCGTTTGTAACTTTGTCGAACCATTTTATACCAAGAATCTTTCTCAGGCATCTGTTGACAAAACCGTGCAGTCTCCTTTCATTGCCTTTGGTCATCCTCCACGTTTCCGATCCATACAGCTGAATGGCTTCATATTTGAAATTAAAATCCTTATTTTTGTCTTCCTTCTTATTTTCTTGTTGTTCCATCTTGGTTTCAACATGCAGACTGCAACTCTTGCTTTTGGTTTCCTTGTTTTTATATCCTCGTCTATCCCGCCTTCCTTCTTGATGATACGTTCTAGGTATGTAAATACCTCTACCTCTTCCAGTGGTGTTTCTCTCAGCCTGATTGGTTCTGTGTTTCCTGCATTGACCCTAATTACGTTGGTCTTTTCCTCATTGATCTTCAAACCAACTTGTTTGGAGGTATAAACCAGTCTTTTCAGTTTCCTTTGCATTTGGCTTTGGTTGTAGGACCGAAGGGCTGTATCATCCACCAAATCCAGGTTCTCCACCTTTAGAAACTACCAAGTACTTTTTTCTGCTATCCCATATAAATGTGTGACTTACTTACTGACTTACTATCGTATTTAAGACAAAACACATGGATGATAGCAAAAGAAACCTTATTAGCGCACTCGGAGTGCAGCTTATTAAAGACTCATGGGCAGTTAGTTTTTGGTACTTCAATACATGTTTTTGCTACTGTCCTTATACAGAACATTGCTTCTCTTGTTACGTTGTTCTGTCTAAATCCAAAGTATTCACCAGGACCTGCGAGTAGTATCATACTGATGTGACTTATTAGTGCTGATTGTTCTCAAATCTGAGGATTCGGTTGAATGATGTTTCTTGGGTTTTTAAAAAAACGCAGATGCAAGTATGTCGTTCGGTATATATACTATATGGTAGATGTCATTACATAGATCACTGATTTTAGTATGTTCCTTTAAAGTCTCTATCATTTCAATATGTATTGTGTTCATACCGATTGCTTTTCCCTTGCTCACATCTTCCATTGTCTCTACTGTGATCTGGGAATGATGAGACCGTTATGAATAAATTGTAATGACTTGTCACACCTGTTGTCGTTGAACAGTACACCTACATATTCTCCTCACCTGTTTCTGTTTCTAAGAATCGACGTCACTGCACTCCGGGCGTGTCCATATGTGCTCAGTCTATCTCAGTAAATGACGCAGTAACTCTCTATTCTGATCTTCCCTGTAGCTCGTTGGTTGCACACTTTCTTCTTACGCCGCTCGAACCTCGTTTAATGTCGAAACATTGCAGTCTCTGGATTGCTGCTTCATCTATTACGTGTAAGATTTCAAAATCTCATTCCTATCCATCACTAACGTTCCCACGATGGAAGCTTGTGAAGCCAAGATGTCAGCTCTTCCGTTGCTCTGAACCCCAGCATGACCAGGACAGTAGATCCATGTCAACCCCTGGAGGTTTAAGACCTCAACGGCTGCTATCCACTCGTGCCTAAGCCATCCGTTATGTACCTTCTGAAGTACGGATTTTGCGTCAGTCACAATGACTGCACTGTTAAATAAGTCTCAGATATACATCTTATCGCTGGGGTCACTGTTTACATCTCCATTCGCAAACTGGAGGTTATTGACATGTATGCCCCACTGCGCTCGGCAACGACCTGTCCTCTCACTCTAGCGGCGAAGCTCCAGCGTGATCTCCCATTGAGCCGCACTGATCCGTCGGTGTATATGACGGTATCACAATCCTGCGTGTTCTCAGTTATCAGCTGCTCTCCCATTGCCCCATTCTCTGCCTTTTTTGCCTAAGGTTATGGTGACTCTCTGGTACTCTACCATTCTATCATCAGTGTGGACTCATTGTTCCCCATTGGCTATCGTCTCAGCTGGGGTGACGAGTCTGAATGATTTCTCTGCCTGTGCCATCCATGACGCCCCTTTCTTGATTATTAGTCCCTTGATGTCTGGGATTCTGCTGTACAGAGGGTACCGCGTGTCGGTAGTGACACGCATATAGTCTTTGACTTGTGTCAATTTATATCTGGATGTCACCGATAAAAATCCCAGCATGTACCGCGTCTTCAAAATCGGGGCATCTCTAGTGCCGCCCAGAAACAGTCACATGCCTTCATTCTGGAAGCATTCCAACCTTTCACACTGGATTCTTGATAGTGTAATAATGCCCAGTTCGTATTCGATAATGGGCAATATATATATATATATATATATATATATATATATATATATATATATATATATATATATATATATATATATATATATATAGCAGATGTGCTAATAAAATGAAAACGAAGTGGAATAAGTTATAGTCTTCCAAGACACGTTGTCAGTGATGGGGTCACAGTGGAGTCACACACACAAAACAAGTTATACTCTTTTCAGACACGCTATGACACAGTGGAGTCACATATACAAAACAAATTATACTCTTCCTAGACACGCTATGACACAGTGGAGTTACACACACAAAACAAGTTATACTCTTCCCAGACACGCTATGACACAGTGGAGTCACATACACAAAACAAGTTATACTCTTCCCAGACACGATATGACACAGTGGAGCCACACATTCCTTGTATATGTATACCAAAGACCAACCTTTAAAAACAGAGGTGATGAAATTAATTGATGCCGACGACACAGCAGTCGCTGCCCAAGGAAATAGTTTTGAAGAGGTTGAACACAAACTGACAAGTGCTCTTTATGTTCTTACTGTATATTGCCACACAAATTACCTCGAATTAAACCCAAGAAAACCTAATGTGATATCACCTCTGAAACAAAGAGGCAAGATGAAAACTAGATATTAGATGCAAGGACAAAAGATAGAACACATTACGGCCCCCACATACCTAGGGTTAAAGTTGGATCACACACTGTTGTATGTGATACACTGACAGGAAACAAAGCAGGAAGTTACGTGCGAGAAATAATATATACAAAAATGACTGGCACGACACGAGAAGCACAGCCATTGTCCTCCATCAACACTAGCCCTGTATTTCTCCATAGCTGAGTACGCCGCACACGTTTGGTTAAACTATTCACTTGTCAAACTTGTTGGTACAGCAATAAATGGGACTGGTCAAATAGCTACAGGGTACCTAAAACCTCTGAACAATGTACCTAATCGGTATTGCATCACCTGAGACACGGAGAAGTGTCGCATCAGACATTGAAGGAGAGAAACAGGCAAATGGAAATGGCTCAAGGTACCATATGTTTGGACATCAGGTGCAGTACACAAGACTCAAATCTAGACGAAGTTTATTAATCTTCACATCTCATACATACTAGTAACGGTAAACGCCGCATCGAAAAATGAAATAAACTGACAGGTCCCCTGGATCGAACTACGGGAGGAACCTCCGTCTGAACATCACTTAAGCAACAAAGAAGTCACTACATAGATTCGGAACTGGCATTTCAAGATGCAGGAAGAACTTAAACAGATGGGGATACAAGGCTGATGGGACAAGAAAACTGGGGAATAACACAGGAGCCAGACCACCTGTCGATCTACCCAAACGTTCTGGAAACATGTCATACGGATGACATGTTGAGGTGGAATGACAAGGCATTCAATTTGATAGACATGATGTCGGATGTGGGGACCAGAACAGGGGAAATAAGTAAGTACCACTGCTTTCTTTACACATATTTAAGTTGACGATGTCTAGAAAAATACAGAGAAGATATCACTGATCTCTAAGAAATGAGACTTGATCTTTCCCAATTCGTTCAATTTGATGACGCTGCAGGATTCAATTTGCAGGATCCTCCTTCCAGTGTTTAGGTGTTCTTTCTCAGAGCGCTGTTTCTCCAAAAGATTTGAGAACCCTTCGACATTATAGACCGCCTAATTCACTAAAAGTAGAAAACGAAAAATGAAACATAAGGTGAGAAAGGAACAGATTGCGATTAAGTAGAATACAGGACGACACGGAAGAAGAATTAGCAAAGATTTATAAAAGACGCTCGTGTTTCCATTTGCACAATTAGAAATGTGCGACGCCACTGATCTTGTTCTTCCCCATTGCTCACTTCAGGCGTCAGTGTGCACAGGAAAAAAGGAACCAGGTGACACCACCAGTATCGCTAATCTACCCGTGATCTTTCCGTGCGAAATGAAGTCCCATACTTGAGGTAGGAAATTTGAAACGTAAGGAGATTTACTTCTCTTCATAAATGGGCGCGTCAGGTTTTAAAGCAGACACGTGAAATGTGCGGACCATGGCCTGCATTCGACCATCCACCTAATTTTATCCGATAGTCAGACTTTTTCTAGATTCAACTCAAACTGGCCCGCCAGCCAACTACGGATTGTTATCAATTAGTAAAATAAAACGACAAAAGACTACTAAAAACATCTTTGGAATTATATTTATAACAAATAAATAATATTGAATTAATATGAATTGTTCATTGAGTCACGCATGCCTATTCTATGTTGATCTCACTTTGGTGTCTGTAAGTGCAAACATTTGTTTGAAATGAAGCTGGTCAGAGAAGAAGCGGTCAGTCAAAACCGCCAGACGAAAAGTTATCAGTGCACGCAAGGATCGCCGACATCCAATAATTGTCAATATTGAATTGAGCATCTTATAAAGTTGCAATATGCAAGTTTATTTTATTTACCTATACTGATATCTTATGCCACATTGCGATTTACTTTATTAGTTTTCTTTTGGTATTAGCGTGTCGGCGTTATAAATTATTAAAATGACATAACCGAGAAGAGGAAGGTGGAAAGTGATTGTCGTGTATTTCAAGATAGCCATCTGATGATTGTTCCATTCTCATGCAGAATAAAAGCTGTGAATGTTTGATGTGTTTTTAAACAATTTCCTATGTAGAAGTATGCAATATATACATTGGTGATTGTACCAACCCCTCCAATTATAGCGATTTCAAATTATCCTTTTTTATTGTGTGTGTGTGTCTCTCTCTCTCTCTTCTCTCTCTCTCTCTCTCTCTCTCTCTCTATCTCTCTCTCTCTCTCTCTCTCTCTCTCTGGTCTCTCAGCACCAAAGATGGCGCATAAGGCAAAACAAAATTCTCCAGTTCGATGGGTCCGCCCCTACTCTCTGTAGTTCTTGCATGTCCTTTATCTACATGGTTGCACCCTACCTTGTGATAGTTTTGCATAAAGTCTCTCAGGTCTATCCCGATTCCTTTTCCCCATAGGTTTCCACGTAATCGCATGTAACGTGAGTCTTTCATTGTTTATTTGTTCATTTTCTTCCTGGCGACATTGGAAACATAGTATTGGTTGGACTGTAATCGCATTTGCTCTGTAGACGTGAACTCTTTTCGACCAATGTCCAAAAAACGTCTAAGCCATTTATTTGTAAATGCATTCAGTCTATCGTTTAATGTATTTGTCCTTTTCCAGCTTTCACAACCATATTGAGCACCAAGATGACATTAGAGCAACACGTTTTCTCAGTGCTATAGATCTTCAACTATTCGTTAATTGGTTGAAGACCAAGGCGATTCGAGTCAGAATTATCAGTCTAGTATGCACATGTTTCATCATTGTACTGCCTTAATATGCGAAATTTTCAACTTTCTGAATCACTTGAACCTTGAGGTGTACATCGGTGAGTTTGAGATTCATGCTTTTAGTTTTGGAGGCATTTATCTCAAGCCTTATCTGTTTGGCTATGTTGCAGAGTCAGTCTATCTTCTCTTGCGCTTCTTCTATTAAACTGCAAGAGTAACAGACCATCTGCCAAATCTATTTTCTCTAGGGGTTTATTATATATCTATAAAATGCCTAACTGTCTGTTGTGTGTGGAGTTCGCATAACCCAGTATATCACCACTTCAAATAGCAGATATAACATAACGCAGACCTGCTTCACACCTGTTTCAATCTTAAATTTTAGGTTCCTCGAATGTGGGCCGCACACAGCCCTGTGAATTAGTGTATGAGGCTTTGATGACCCTTATAAACTTGGCTAGCAGCCATATGTGATGAGAATGTTCCAAAGGGAAGGTCGGTGTAGAATATCGAATGCCTTCTGAAAATTGACGTACTTAACGATAAGCGGTGTTGCATCTCTACGGACTCTTCTAGAATTATTCTGAGGGCGAAGATCTGGTCGATGCACGATCGCTGCTGTCGAAATCCATTGTTGTTGGGGATTTTCCTCCTCCAATACTCGTAATTCCGATATGATTGACAAGTACGTTATAGTTGTGTCGTCAGCCATCTTAAGCATTTCACCAGCAATTCCATCTTTGCCAGTTGCCTGGAAGTTCTTGATGTGTCGATCAATCTCTGCATGAGTAGAATCCTCACATTGAACTGCCATGGAAGTTATATTTGTAGCGTCATCGAAGTCGGGTGTCATTGCTCGTTGTGGTCTATTTAGCACCTGTGCAGGATGCGCATTACAACGTCCCATCTCTTCAGCTTCTGTAGCAATGAGACTACAGAGGAGGCAATCAGGCTACAGAGGACTCAATCAGGCTACAAAGGGGGCAATGAGGCTACAGATGAGGCAATCCGGATACAGAGGACTCAATGAGGCTACAAAGGGGGCAATGAAGCTTCAGAGGAGGCAATCAGGCTACAGAGGACTCAATGAGGCTACAAAGAGGGCAATGAGACTACAGAGGAGGCAATCAGGCTACAGAGGACTCAATGAGGCTACAAAGGGGGCAATGAGGCTACAGAGGACGCAATCAGGCTACAGAGGACTCAATGAGGCTACAAAGGGGGCATTGAGGCTACAGAGGAGGCAATCAGGCTACAGAGGACTCAATGAGGCTACAAAGGGGGCAATGAGGCTACAGAGGAGGCAATCAGGCTACAGAGGACTCAATGAGGCTACAAAGGGGGCAATGAGGCTACAGAGGAGGCAATCAGGCTACAGAGGACTCAATCAGGCTACAAAGGGGGTAATGAGGCTACAGAGGAGGCACTGAGGCTACAGAGGAGGCAACGAGGCTACCCTGTTTGTCTTTGATAGGGATGTTTGCAGCAGGCGGTTGATTACACAGTTCCCATGTAATATAGTTAACACATCTGATGTTTACTATTTGTGCAGAATCTACGCCCGCCACGGCAAGGCCTTTAATGAACTGTCATTAGCCCCTGCGAGCCTTTGCTGTCACTGTTTTATTGAGCCTGGTATATGAATTCTTTCATTCCTTCCTCGCGGTGAGTGTCTTTGCAAGGCATGAGATTTAATGTGGATGTTTTACTGTCAACGATTTTATCTACTAGCTCTAAATTTCGTATCTTAGTTTTGTTCATACATTCCATATAATCCATCACCGTTCCCCCAAGTTCACTCGCAAGTAATAGTACTATTTTCCTTTCCTACCTTTTAATAAATCCTTTGACTTAATCGCTAGTACGTTTTCCGTTGAGATAAGTAAGTTGTAAGCCATTTATGAGTAATCCCTTACTTCGCCCCGTTTCCACCTCCTACAACTTGGATATATAGTCCAACTTTAAGAATCACGGTCTATTGACAAAAGTACGAAATGTTCGCAAAACGAAATGTTCTACCTTTCAAAATGTACTATCTACTGTCATTATATTTATTCTGATGTGCACCTCTGTCAGTTTATCTTGCTGAAGACAACCACATCACAAGTAATTGATATTGTGTGGCAGTTTTACATCAGATAAATAACTTCATCTTGCTCACAATATTCCGCAATGAATTAATTAAAATATTGCAAAATTGCTTCAGGTTTAGCAAATCGTAAACAAACGAACCCACACATACACATGTACACGCACACACACACACACACACACACACACACACACATATATATATATATATATATATACACACACACACACATTCACACACATCCATATACACACATTGAATATAGACATGTTAATGCTCAGAGCTGCTAAAATAGTCTAGAAATTTCAATTCAGAATTTATCATTACATCTCTAAGAGAACAATTTTCCCTCCAAGTACCAAGCGAAAATGAGCATCTGATCAATTCTCACCATATTTTGTTCGGGCTCCCACTCACTATCAAGCTCAAAATAGGCATCGGCTCGTTGGTTATGCTTTTGTGAACAGAGGCACTACCATCATAGAAATCACAGCTCTTTGTCTACCATCTGTGAAACATGCATAATACGAGAATTATAAATTACACCACGCCATTGAGGAAACACTTTTTTTTTAAATTGTATTTTGCTTGACATTAAAATATTTAGGCTATTCTCGGTCACTGAGTCAAGATGTTGTAAGAAAAACACAAAAATTGCATCAATGATTGCACCTGCACGTGAGCCTCGGGGGCAAGCAGGTAAAGTTTCTCTTTAAATGAAAATAAGAAACAACCATTCACATTTTCCTTTGTGTCTCGAAGAAAATGTTTTTGTGTCCCTTATCTCCTTTTGACTGCCAAGACAACATGAGCACGCCAATCGACATCCTCAGCCCAGCGTATTGTCTCTAGAAGTGATACTGTTGTCAAATAGGCGACGTCATCTGCTCACAAAAAGATGTCTTGTGTAGACACACAATGTTCGGATAACCGGCAGATTTTGGCCTTTTATTCTCAGCGGTGCGTTCAAGAAGATTATGCAAAGATCAAGTATATTTTTTTCACAATGTGAAGATCCTGTTTAAGACATCGTTGCATATTAGTTGCAAGTGTGAACAGATTTGGGGAATGCTCAAATGTGGAAGGTCTAACCATCTTTTTCACCTGCTCAGTTAGAAAAGAATTATTATTTATTATTCTTGTTTTTAATTGTCTATTTTTTCTCGCACAAGCGGAGATAAATGGAAAGATAGCGTCGTATTGAATTTTCACATATAATGTCTCTACAAAATTAGAGATCGCAGTGTGTACAGTCTGTAACATTTAGGGGGGTTAGTGTAGTGTAGAAGGTATTCAACTCCTAGACATCAGCACGGTCGTCTGTGAGCGCGTGGCCAACACCTGTACTGTGGTGGCGTATGCATGTTGCCAGCAGTACTGACACATAAAGGACACGACCCAAATAAATGCACTTCTTTGATAGAACTCAGGTATGCCCATATAGAAGCGTGAGAGCTAAAATACTCTTCATTTCAAGGAATACGAGTATAGAATATTTTTGTTTGTTGCCGCAGTAGCATATGTTATCTGTTTGTCTATTCTTCCGTTGTCGATATACTTATTCTAATTCATATTCCAAAAAATGTTCATATTATTTACTTCTTCGTCGCTTTATTCTTCAGCAAGTTCTCTTTGACAGCCTATTCTCTTTGACATAATATTCTCTTTGACAGAACCTGCTAATAATAAACCAATAAGCTTATAACATGTACATGTGTCTAAACAACTTATCATATCTTCTAGAAGCTTCCTTATATTGTGAGACTTCAGCCTCACATTCTGTTCCTCAATTGAACACATGCTTCAGATGAGAGGGAGTACTTTTGGTGAAGCATTGCATTTGGTGAAGAAAAAGTTTTGGTGAAGGAAATGTTTTGGTGAATCAATATTTTTGGTGAAGAAACAGTTTTTAGTAAAGCACTACATTTGCTGAAAAAATTGTTTTGTTGAAGTAATACGTTTTGGTATAGCACTATTTTAATGAAGCAGTGCTTTTGGTGAAGAAATAGTTTTCGTGAAAAAAATGCTTTTTTGTAAATCAGTGCTTTTGTTGAACTAATAGTTATATTGAAGCAATAGTTTTAGTGAAGCAGTACTTTTTGTGAGCAACAGTTTTGGATAGGCAATACTTTTGGTGGAGCTGTACTTTTAGTGAGCAACACTGATGGATAGGCAGTGCTTTTGATGGAGTAGTACTTTTGGTGGAGCAGTACTTTTCGTAGAGCAGTACTTTTCGTGGAGCAGTACTTTTGGTGAGCAACACTGATGGATAGGCAGTACTTTTATGGAGTAGTACTTTTGGTGGAGCAACATTTTTGGTGAGCAACACTGATGGATAAGTAGTACTTTTGGTGGAGCAGTACTTTTGTTGAAGTAATAATTATATTGAAGCAATAGTTTTGGTGAAACGGTACTTTTGTTAAAGCAATAGTTTTAGTGAAGCAGTACTTTTGGTGAGCAACAGTTTTGGATAGAAAGTACTTTTGGGGGAGCAGTACTGTTGTTGAAGAAATACTTATGTTGAAGCAATAATTTTAGTGAAACAGTACTTTTGGTGAGCAACTGTTTTGGATAGGCAGTACTTTTGGGGGAGCAGTACTTTTGGTGAGCAATAGTTTTCGAAAGGCAGTACTTTTGTTGGAGCAGTACTTTTGGTGAGCAACAGTTTTCGGGAGGCAGTACGATTGGTGGATCAGTACTTTTGGTGAGCAATTGTTTTCGGGAAGCAGTACTTTTGGTGGAGCAGTACTTTTGGTGAGCAACAGTGATGGATATGCAGTACTTTTGGTGGAGCAGTACTTTTGGTGAGCAATAGTTTTCAGGAGGCAGTACTTTTGGTGGAGCAGTACTTTGGGTGAAGTAATAATTTTGGTGAAGCAGTGCTTTTTGTGAACCATTATCGTCTTGAACAGAACAGAATGTAGATCCATATCATTTTAGGAATCTATGTGTTCAGACTAGTGTACCTGTTCAAATATATTGGCCACTCGTTCGACTAGAACGTAATAATGGAACATGCTAACTTATTAGTAACACTATTAGAACCACCTGGGAAATGGAACGTGATCAGGTCTAGAAATGATTTGAAATAATGACCACGACAAGATGTTCAGAGATTAAATGTATTGTATAACTAATCGTAGGACGACAACGAAATGATTAGAGAGCACCATGTAACCTGATCAAATATGATCACTATAAATGATCTTCTTGTCAGACACGAGCTACATACGCTGCAAGTATATCGCAGATGCCAAATAAGCCAGAGGGAGCTAAATAAGATAAGTATATAAGATACATCAGTTAGAACGTTTGCAACATCGCAATCCATGAAACCCTTTCGCGAGTGTTTCAAATAGTAGAAACTTCCAACACAATAAGCTATTTTTTCTATACTCTCACACAAGAGTTCTAGAGTTAATGTCCAACATTATGTTACGAAATTTGCGAAGAAAAACTACACATAGCTGGGATGTCAACATTCTTTTTGAAAGAGCTCAGTCATGTCTGGTTAAAGTCAATAATAGCCTCCATTAAATTACAGAATAGCATTTTAGTTTACATACAATATTGGGCGTATAGTTAACTCAACAAATTCTCTTCGTTGGATTCGATATAACTAATGTACTATTAAAATGTGACAAATCAGGTAAATGTATCACGTGACATCAAGATCGTATCATAACTACAGCAACTGCTAATGGTATGGTATGGTTGAGTGGGGGGTGGGGGAGAGAGAAAGGGGGAGGGGAGTTCAAAATATTAAAATTTGATGACATTTCACGATGTGTCGTTTGTTTACATTGAGTGATGAACTTTCAAGATGTGTCGTTTGCTTACATTGAGTGATGATCTATCAAGATGTGTTGTTTGTTTCCATGAGTGATGACCTTTCAAGATGTGTCGTTTGTTTACATTGAGTGGTGACTTTTCAAGATCTTACAGGTAAGGTGAGTGAGCAAGTTCAAGTAGCAGTGAAAAAGGTAAATGCAATGTTAGCTGTGATAAAAAGAAATATTAAATATAGGAGCAATGAAGTGATCGTCAAACTGTATATAGCATTAGTTAGGTCTAGAATGGAATACTGTGTACAGGTGTGGAGTCCTTATCATAGAGGGGATTTAAACATGCTGGAAAGAAAAATAAAAAAATAACGACAAAGCTGATAGTGGGATTCCAGAATTACAGTTATGAGGAAAAACCGGCCTACAGTGTCTAGAAAAGAGAAGAATTCGAGGTAATTTTTTTACAGGTTTATAAATGATCAGAGGAACTGATAAATTAGACTATAATAAGTTGTTTTTTTTCAAAGTACTACCTCCCACAAGAACAAGAGTACATAGCTACAAATTAACTAAACAGAAGTCCAGATTAGTTATTAGGAAATATTTTTTTAGTCAGAGAGTCGTGAATGTATGAAATGCATTGCCACAGGAGGTAGTGGAGGCAGGCACAATTAATGCATTTAAGAATAAATTGGATGAGCATAGCTTTTATAGCAAGGTAATGTAAATGAAACTGGTTGTATACAGACTCTGCAGAGTCTTCTAATCCAGAATAAAGACGTTAAGTTAATTTAAGTTAAGATGTGACGTTTGTTTAATTTGACTGATGACCTTTTCAAGATGTGTTGTTTCTTTCAATTGAGTGATGAGGGGACGGCGTGGCCTAGTGGTTAAGTGGCACGGCTCACAACCAGAAGGTGCTGGGTTCGATCCCCATCACAGCACCGGCCGTTACCCCGGGGAAGCAAACCCTTAGAAAATGCAGGAGGAAGCAGACCCTTACATAAAATGCATGCTGAAGTCGGATGCACTGGGCCGACAGGCTCAAAATAAAAACCACAGTGTAACGCACACACGCCTTGGGGAATAGATAAATAAGGCGAACGAAAAAAAAATAAAAAATTGAGTGATGACCTTTCAAGATGTGCTGTGTGTTTAAATTGTATGATAGCCTTTTAAGATGTGTTGTGTGAAATTTACAAAGCAGGAGGCAACATTTTGCTACAGCGGCTGACATACTTATTCCGCTCAATTTTGTATGACTTTCAGATACCTTAGAATTATGAACGACTTCTCCTTCTTCGACTTGTATGAGCGAAATGAGAAAACCGTGCGATAAGCACTCTTCGTGCTGGCAATCGTGGGTAAATCCTGGTCCGAGTCCTGCTCAACCGCCTAACCAATCATCTTGAGAAGGACATACTCCCATTGTAGGTCGTCACAGGTCGACATAATATATGCAGCATGTCAAGTCTAGCAGAAGTATGAATGGCAGCATTACATTGGGACCTGTGCACGGTTATTGCCGACCTGACAAAGGCCTATCACACCATCAACAGGGAAATGATTTGGCAAATCATGGCGAAGTTTGATTGCGTATCAGAATTATGACAGCTGTCCGCAAGCTTCATCATGTTTCGAGTACTGAGCGAAGGAGAAATGTATGTGACATTACCAGTCACCAACTTGTCAAACAAGGATGTCTGCTGGCAGCGACACTCCTAAGCATAGTTTTCGCAGCAATGCTTTCTGATGATGTAGATGTCACTGCTGCTGTCATGGATATCAGGTACAGCACTTAAGGTCAGCAGTTTAATCCGAGACATCTGATTTTTTTATGAATGAAGCCACTATTTTGAATATTGTGTTTGTTGACGACTGCGTCTTTACTACCTGCTCAAAAAAGTCAGCCGTTGCTGAGTTTCGGTGGCGTGCAGCAATTTAGGTTTCACAATCACCATTAGTAAAACTGAAGTACTCTTCCAGCCTGCTCCTGTGAAGCTATACAGCGAACCAAACATTACAATACAAAACCAACCTTTCTTCTTTCTTCTTCTTCTTCGTACGCTGTCAGACGTCAACCTGTATTTTTTCGAAAAAAAGCAGCGGTCATCCTGAGGCTGTCGACACTGCAATAGAGCTTGTCTAGTGTTGCCACTGGTGATGGCCACATGTGCTTTCTCTAGTCCTCGTATTTCGGGCAGTTTTGCAACAGATCTTCAGCGGACATTTTTCCGGTACTACAACTGCATTCGTCAGTGCCACCTATCTTCAGTTTATTGAATAGATGGTACCTCAGTCTGTTGTGGCCTGTGCGGAGTCTGAAGACCACGACCTGCTCTCTTCTGTTCAATTGGTAATAGGCATCATTTTTTGTGTAGCCAGTATGTTCTGTTTCCCATTTGGCCATGTATCTGTCTCTAATGAGCCTTTTTGACTCTTCGTAGGTCACACTAGAATCTGGTTGTGGTAGTCTTGCACCTTATTTTGCCAGTCTGTCTGCCTCCTCGTTGCCTTGGATGTACCGCTACTCTTTTTGGTGCGGTCTGCTGGCATAATTGACTTAAATCATTAAGTTCAGTATTTTTCTGGCTTTTCAGTGCTGTGACTACGGCCAGGGCATCTGTAAGCAGGACTGTCTGGCTTTCATTTCTTTTGCCTGTCAGCATTACTTCTGCTGCAGCCCTCAGTACCTCTGCCTCCGCTCTGAAATTGCTTGAGTATTTTCCAGTTGCCACTGGCAGTGTTATTTTTCTACTATTTGGTAGGCTCAGAAATACCCCTGCCCCTACATTCTGTGTTGTGTTTGTTGCAGAACTATCGGTGTATGCATGGGTTCAGTCCATGCTTGGGTAGTTATTTGCTATGTACCTCAGGGTTATGTCTCTTCTTTCTTTTTCAGTCTGGCTGTTCTTGTTTCCAATACCTTAGGTCTCTCGCCGCCGCAATTGACTCTCATCCAGTATTCGTACAGCGATCTCAGTCCTGCCAGACGGAGCAATAGCGCGGGATTGCCGAAAACGCTCGCCCGCCTCTCCCGGGCCATGTAGCGGGTTTGCAATTTGTGGTGTCGTACCGATGGCAACTGTGCGTTACTGTGGCCCGTATTGAAAAACTTTGACAGTCAGTGGTGCTTTTTCGAAGACCTATAGCAGACCTCGACAGTTCGTCTCGCTGGTGGTCAGACTCTCGCAAAGAGCTTGTGACCGGCAAATGAGAATTCTGCCTAAAGGCCCTGTCCTCGCCCGACCAACCCTCGGGAGAAGGGCAGGCCGGCAGGCAAACATCGTCTCCAGTCCCTGTGAAATTCATCGCCGGGGCCGTTGGGATCCGTACTGCAGAACGCTGCCATCCCTCCCCGAGCGAGCCCGGTCAGTCGGTCGTCTGGTGTGTGTATGGGCCCCTGTCGGGCGGTCCTAGGTTGACGGATTGAGGGACGGAACAACCGTCCGTCCGTCAGTCGGTCGCTGCGGCCGACCTAGTGAGGCTTTTTGCACATCCGTCCTCCGCCGACCGGTGTGTGTGGTTCGTACGTCTCCGACAGATATCTGGTTGATCCTGCCAGTAGTCATATGCTTGTCTCAAAGATTAAGCCATGCATGTCTAAGTTCACACTGTCTCACGGTGAAACCGCGAATGGCTCATTAAATCAGTCGAGGTCTTTAGATGACACGATCCTACTTGGATAACTGTGGCAATTCTAGAGCTAATACATGCTTACCAAATCCGACCCTCGCGGAAAGAACGCTTTTATTAGTTCAAAACCAATCGTCGTTACCCCTCGCGGAGTTGCGGCGTCCCTACTGGTGATTCTGGATAACTTTGTGCTGATCGCATGGCGACGCATCTTTAAAATGTCTGCCCTATCAAATGTCGATGGTACGTGACATGCCTACCACGTTTGTAACGGGTAACGGGGAATCAGGGTTCGATTCCGGAGAGGGAGCATGAGATACGGCTACCACATCCAAGGAAGGCAGCAGGCGCGCAACTTACCCACTCCCGGCACGGGGAGATAGTGACGAAAAATAACATATAAACCCTTTAACGAGGATCTATTGGAGGGCAAGTCTGATGCCAGCAGCCGCGGTAATTCCAGCTCCAATAGCGTGTATAAAAGTTAAAAAGCTGGTAGTTGGATCTCATGCGCAGGCGGGCGGTCCGGCTCGCGCCGGTTCACTGCCCGTTGTCTCCTGCCCTACCGTCTGCCGGCTCTCTCCCGCGGGAGCTCTTCGCTGAGCGTCCCGGGTGGCCGGCGCGTTTACTTTGAAAAATTAGAGTGTTCAAAGCAGGCCTCGGCTGCCTGAATAATGGTGCATGGAATAACGGAATAGGACTTTGGTTCTATTTTGTTGGTTTTCGGAACTGGAGGTAATGATTAACAGGGACAAACGGGGGCATTCGTATTGCGGCGTTAGAGGTGCAATTCTTAGATCGCCGCAAGACGAGCTACTGCGAAAGCATTTGTCAAGAATGTTTTCCTTAATCAAGAACGAAAGTCAGAGGCGCGAAAACGATCAGATACGGTCGTAGTTCTGATTATAAACGATGCCGCGACTAGCGATCAGCTGGAGTTGCTTCGATGACTCTGCGGGCAGCTTCCAGGAAACCAAAGTGTTTGGGTTCTGGGGGAAGTATGGTTGCAAAGCTGAAACTTAAAGGAATTGAAGGAAGGGCACCACCAGGGGTGGAGCCTGCGGCTTAATTTGACTCAACACGGCCAACACTGAAATGATTGACAGGCCGAGAGCACTATCGTAGGGTCTAATATGGTACGGGTGCTGGATTTAGACCCTCGGAAATCTGGGGCTAAGCTCTCCGTGGCTCGATTGGCCTGCATCCAGTGTTTGATAAAGGAATTGATGGAAGGGCACCACCAGGAGTGGAGCCTGCGGCTTAATTTGACTCAACACGCCAATACTGTAGAATGACTGGCAAATCGAGAGCACTTTCGTTGGGTCTAATAGTGAACGTGTCCTGATATTAGACCTACGGGAGACAGGTCAGTTTTTTAACCTTCTTAAAGAAAGAGCGTCTGCTACGGTAATCTTGCTTTAACCCTGCAGAAATCGCAGGTTCCAGACACTTTTTCATTGACTGACTAAAAAGCCCTCTATTGATTCGTTGGGTCTAATAGTGAACGGGTGCTGGTATTAGACCCTCGGAAGACATATCAGTTTTACCCTACTAATGACAGGACTTTGCTACGGTAGTCCTGCTCAACTCGAGAGGAATCGCAAATTGCAGACATTTGGTCCACGTGCTAGGCTGATAAGCCAACGGCGCGAGGCTACCATAGGAGGGATTACGACCGAACGCCTCAAAGCCGGAATCCCGCCCTAAATCTCAGCACCACTGCGATGGGAGGCTACGATAGAGTTGGGACCTGGGGCTCGTGTCCCAGCCCGACCCAGTCGAGCCGCAGAAAGATGTCTCTGCCGTCCGCCGATCAAAGCGGCCGGGAAGCTGCCCGATATTCACCCCATACAGCGATGAGGTATGAAACCACTAGTAGAAGACTTAGTTCTCGGTCGGGGTGTCGTAAGCAGTAGAGCA
This sequence comes from Ariolimax columbianus, assembly GCA_036924085.1. Lineage (NCBI taxonomy): Eukaryota > Metazoa > Mollusca > Gastropoda > Stylommatophora > Arionidae > Ariolimax > Ariolimax columbianus. The sequence goes on along the minus strand of JAVGWX010000008.1, from coordinate 71,811,263 downwards.
GCCACCTCACTGCGAACTGTTGAGACGCAACCTCTTGATCATGAGATATGTCCGCACACCAGGCGAACATCTCCGTGCCATTACCAGGCTTGTCCCCTGGTTAAATGCACTCCTTCGAGAGGAATCGCAGGTCGCTGACTTTTGGTCCACGTGCTTGGCTGATAAGCCAATGCTGCGAAGCTACCACCTGAGGGACTACGGCCGAACGCCTGTAAGCCAGAATCCTGCCTAGATCTCCGCACCGCTGTGATGGGAGGCCACGACATGGTTGGGACTTGGGGCTCGCGTCTCAGCCCGGCCCGGTCGAGCCGCAGAAATACACCTGGCCAAATGCACTCCTGCCTCGCTCTTTACTTCTGTCTGCTATCAGCCATCACAATGGACGCAGAAGAGATGCAGTCCAGCAGACATTGCACCTCTGCTCTATTGTGACAACGTCCCAGGTGGCGGGGAATGCTAGGTGTGCCATCACTGCAGATGAGCCGAGAAAATAAAGGGAGCAAAGAGATACCTCACTCACATGCATATACTACGTTTCTGGCAGGACGTGACGATCCTGAGACACAGTCACACTGGACTGCCTCTCTTCCGGGATAGTACAAACTAGTACATATCATATCATATCATTGCCAAACCCTATAGACACGAGTGAGGAAGACTCGTTAGTCCTGCAAGACAACTGCCCTAAGAGAGACAACTCTGACCAAAAACAACTGCTGCCTTGCAGATAGGCTGGGGACAGCCAAGGGCTAAGGAGGGCATCCCTACAGAAACGCCTGTTGAAATCGGATCTACTGAGCCACAGGCTTAACAAAATAAAACAGTGCAACGTAAATATCGCTGTAAACAGCGTACGATGAAGAAGAAGAAGAAGTTTCCAATACCTGGTATATTTTCTACCACCTCTGGAACGATATGCTGCTTCCAGGTGGGTTTGCGTACAGTAGGGATGGGCTTTGGTGTTGATATGGTGTTCATTGGGTCTTCGCTCATCTTTGCCTTGACTATTTCTGCAAAGTTTCTCCGCTTTTGTCTCCCTTTTCCAAATCCATTTAGTCTCTGGTGCATTGGATAGTCTGTCAGTCTTCTTAGTTTCTCTGCTTACTGCTGGGTTATGCTGTCTCTTCTATCGACCATGGATTGCAGATTTGTAATCGTCTCAAGTTATACAATTGGCGTTGACTTCATGCCTCCTGTTATAATATTCATTGCTTGGTTTTGAAGATTGCTAATTTTATAAAAGTTCGCCTTTGCTGCTGTTGCCCATGCCGCAATGCCATACTCGAGAACTGGTCTCACTCTTCCAGTGTACAGTTTCTTTAGTATTCTTTCGTCTGCTCCCCAGCTTGTGCCAGCAAGTTTCCTCATGATTGACATTCTTTGTCTTGCTCTCATTCGGTTTCCCTCGATCTGACTTGTCCATGTCATGCGCCGATCAAATGTGATGCCCAAGTAGTTTGGGTTGTCGTTCAGCCACATATATTTTCCCTTAAGATGTATCTGATGTAATCGATATATGACTTTTCGGCCTGGTACATCCATATTCCATAAACCGGTTCTGTTTCTTCAGATTAAACTGTTCCCAAGTTTGCGTGGATGTAACTTTTATTGTTCACTCGTCACTCTTCTGTAACACTAACCTCTGTAACTTCTATTGTTCACTCAACACTCTTTTGTAACAACCATCTATGTAACGTATATTGCTCTCTTAACACTCTTATGTAATACTCAACTCTGTAACTTCTATTCTTCACTCAACAACACATTTCTGTAGCACTCACCTCTGTAACTTCTATTGTTCCCTCATTACTTTACTGTAGCACTCCTATCCATTTCTCTATTGTTTATTCACAGACCCTGCTTCGCTTTGATAATTCTGCTTTATCCAATATTGAAGAACTCGTTTTATTACTTTCACTAACAAAGAGCTCACCTCCGTACAATTCTCGCCTCAGCACATTGATTTTATTTGCACTGTGTAATTATTGGAACAAAGGTTACTAAGTCCAACGTACGTTATTCCCCAGTGCACATTACAGCCACGAGCAAGACATCAACATCAGACATTTTACAAGAACATTGTTTTAAAACATTTTAAAAGCTACCTCTTATGTTTTTGGGGGTTGGATTTAGTCTCCGTATCCATTAACGAAAGTCGTATTTTCTTCTTTTTATTCCATTTTCAGTACTGTTTAAGCCACGTGAAATGTTCTTTTTAACGCTACTTTTGAACGTTTCATTATTGTTGAAGATCTGTATCTGTCAGCAACGCTAACAACCTTTGTTAAATCTAATCCTCTGCTCTTTTCAAGTTCTGAGCGCACTGAATGGTAAAGTTTAGCCATTGATGGAGATCAAAGTAACAGAGCTAAAAGCGCTGGTAATGATACACATAATTAAACTCGTATTGATAACCTTCTATACAGGTCATCTACTGGTGATCACAGAAATCTAGCTCCTGCTAATGTTTAGAATGGTTCAAGGACTGGTTAGATTTTTCTCAGTCTTTCAGAGAGCATTGAGCTCGTGGGAAGAACTGCCCGTGGGAAGCAATACTAATTAGAAATTATGTCTCCAGCAAGACGCGCAATAACTAAATCCTGAAATGTGACGTACTGGTACGAGATAATACTGACTAGCTGAAAAACAATAACTCCATACCTGGGAGCTACAAACAATCAGATGAGGGCTAGCGAAACAAATTTAAATTGTAAATAATTTGGTATTCATGTTTTATTCAATTAGATAATACAATATGAACTTTTCACGTGTTTAAACATCTGGTTATTTTTCTTCGATATTGCCGCTTTAAATATTGTTTGAAAATTCTGAGTAATTGAATCTCAGGATTGTACATATATTCTGTTAACGTCCATGTCTTTCGCTTCATATAAATTAGTGGGTACAATACTAGGGAGCCGTGTAGCGCAGTGGTTAGCGCACTATCTCAGCATCCTGTGTTTATTCCCCATTTGAGTCGTAAATGTTTTTTCAACCGCAATGGGTCGACCTTAAATGGTACCTGTACCGAGCCTTAAATGGTACCTGTACCGAGCCTTAAATGGTACCTGTACCGAGCCTTAAATGGTACCTGTACCGAGCCTTAAATGGTACCTTTACCGAGCCTTAAATGGTACCTGTACCGAGTCTTAAATGGTACCTGTACCGAGCCTTAAATGGTACGTGTACCGAGCCTTAAATGGTACCTGTACCGAGCCTTAAATGGTACCTGTACCGAGCCTTAAATGGTACCTGTACCGAGCCTTAAATGGTACCTGTACCGAGCTTTGGTGGTACATGTACCAAGCCTTAAATGGTACCTTTACCGAGCCTTAAATGGTAACTTTACCGAGCCTTAAATGGTACCTGTACCGAGCCTTAAATGGTACCTGTACCGAGCCTTAAATGGTACCTGTACCGAGCCTTAAATGGTACATGTACCAAGCCTTAAATGGTACCTGTACTAAGCCTTAACTGGTACACGTACCGAGCCTTAAATGGTACGTGTACCGAGCCTTAAATGGGTACCAGTTCAACCGGGAGGTAAAAGCGGCGAGGGAAAGCAGATGTATATAGCCAAGTCTTTGAAATGTGAGATCGCTAACACCTCACACCCCTACGGTAGAAATTCTGCGTGTTACCTAAGCTTTTTTATTTTTACAATACTAAAAATATATAGGTAATCTTTCATTTGTGTGCGGGGCAGAGTGGGTTGTGAATTGTCATTATCTGAACAACACTCTCAACAACACTATCTCAGATGGTCAGCAATCTGAATCAGGTTGGAAATCAAATGTCGAATTATTTAGTCTTTTAACAATATTCATGGCGAGGTGACTAATGTTTGGTCAAGTAAAATATACTGATCCGAAATGTTAGTCAGGTCCAGGCAGAATATACTGATCCGACAGGTTAGTCAGGTCCAGGCAGAACATACTGATCCGACAGGTTAGTCAGGTCCAGGTAGAACATACTGATCCGACAGGTTAGTCAGGTCCAGGCAGAACATACTGATCCGACATGTTAGTCAGGTCCAGACAGAACATACTGATCCGACAGGTTAGTCAGGTCCATGCAAAACATACTGATCCGACAGGTTAGTCAGGTCCAGGCAGAACATACTGATCCGACATGTTAGTCAGGTCCAGGCAGAACGTACTGATCCGACAGGTTAGTCAGGTCCAAGCAAAACATACTGATCCGACATGTTAGTCAGGTCCAGGCAGAACATACTGATCCGACAGGTTAGTCATTGTCAGGTAAAATATACTGACCAAAGCCCTCACCTCGACTTCCTCGTAGTTGTTCCAAGCTGTTGTTCTTGACAGCCTGAATTACGAGATGATGGATCGACATGGTCTCCGTTGTAGTGAGTGACGCGCAGATGAAGCCGGACACAGCACAACCGCCTGAAGGACCCCGGCCGACCTTCAACAGCACGCTAGGGATGTCTTCTTCTTCTTCTTCTTATTATTATTATTATTATTATTATTATTATTATTATTATTATTATTATTCTTCTTCGTACGCTGTCAGACTTCAACCTGTATTTTTTCGAAAAAAGCAGCGGTCATCCTGAGGCTGTCGACACTGCCATAGCGCGTGTCTTGTGTTGCCACTGGTGATGGCCACATGTGCCTTCTCTGGTCCTCGTATGCCGGGCAGTTTTGTAGCAGATGTTCAGCGGTCATCTTCCCGGTACCACACGAGCATTCGTCAGTGCCACCTATATTCAATTTTTGAATAGGTGGTACCTCAGTCTATTGTGGCCAGTGCGAAGTCTGAAGACCACGACCTGCTCTCTTCTATTCAACTGGTAATAGGCATCGTTTTTTGTGTAGCCAGTATGTTCAGTTTCCCATTTGGTCATGTATCTGACCCTAATAAGCCTTTTTGACTCTTCGTATGTCATACTAGTATCTGGTTGTGGTAGTCTTGCACCTACTTTTGCCAGTCTGTCTGCCTCGGGATGTAAGGAAAGTTACTGCACGCCGCCACTGAACAACTTTTCAGGGCCCGCAAAAGTGTCAACTTACTCTTTGTCGCCAATCACAACAACAATAACCACATTAATATTCTTAGATATGTATATAAATTTATATAATGTCTGTATTTGTTCAACTCCATTTTTGATTGAATGAATTTATATGTTGTTGTTGTTCTTGTCCGAAGTTGCTTTTCATTCTTCAGAATTATCTCTAGTAGATGGTCATAGTGGTGATATTTAAATCCCATAGCATAATAAGGAAGGTGGATTTTGGCCCTCACGGCTGTATTGCAGTGCATGACTACTCAGTAAGGTCACTGCTACGAGGATGGCAATGACGATCCCGACGTCGCTTGACCACAACTCTGTTTTCAAGTGCATGGCTCAGGGTGTACGGTCAGCACGTCCACATAACGTAAAAACTACTAAAGAAAGACAGATCTGCACGGTCAGATTTAAAATCTTTCTCCCTCCACTCAAAGACGTCACAAAACGGATATTTCACCTATCACGGAGATACTTCAATGAGCTCTTGAATCAGTTACCAAAATAGGGGCCATTTTTCCTGACTCACACAAAAGTTGTCCATCCCTTAACGAAACTCAAAAGAAAAGAAGAACGCCCCCTAAAAGCTATCTACAACCCAGGCAACAACCCACCATATCCTACAACCACATTCAAGAAAGAATAGTAAAATAAAGATTAACATTTTAACAAATTGAAAGACAAAAAAGATGTGCACCTGACCAAATTATCTTAGACAAAGTGCTTATGTATCAAGCTTATGTATCAAGTGTTTATGTATCAACATCGTATGCTGTGGTTGGACAGATTATGTCGTGAATAATTATAGACTGCACTGAGGGGTTTTACATGAAAAACCGATAGAAAAGCAATTATTTCTTGATAGACGATCACACATAAATAAAATAGCAACACGAATTTTCATTAACCAACAACTGAGTGGCAAGCATCCCTATAAATCAACTGTGCATGTAGACTGGGAAAAGTCATTTAGTCATTGACAGCACGTTGTGATATGGATAATCGTGCCACATTACAGATTCCCCACCAGAAAAAAATTTTTTTTTTAAATTTAAAATAAATAAATATTAAATTAGAATATCCACAAACAATTGTACAAAGTTTGTATACGAGGAGGATATCCACAGACTAGCTGTTGCCGTATGTATTGTTATGTTAGAATGATTATATTTATTTGCTTTCTCTATCTTTTTTAAAAAAGAATGCTCTTTCAGCAACAGACATAGTTAATCTTTGCCTATAACAGGACGTATAGACTCCAAAACATACCCACAACACAGAAACTGACCCTTGAGCAGCTCTGTTTAGTCAGAAAATTAAATTCGGTAATATCACGGCGAAATTTGAATATTAATACGCTTCACAATGTAAAATCAATCTATGCCTAAATAAGTAAAGGGAATGGTTTGTCTCATAGTAGTTACACTAGTGTCAGGGAATGAAGTTGTTACATACTTCAGTATACTAAGCCACGGGAAACTGAGACGCTAGTCCAATCAGGCCTAAACTACTGACCAGGACGTCGTGTCAGGGTCAATACACTAACCAAGACCACAATCTCTCTTCCTTGTAGCGTTCCCTGGAAACAGGTTGTTTTCAAGGCAGCGAGGCTGATGAAATGTGGATCGATGTGATCCCCGTAGTAATGAGCGACACGCAGATGAAGCCAAGCATAGCACAACCGCCTTGGAGGACCGCGATTCACCTTCATCAGCATGCTCATGATGTGAGGAAAGCTACTACAACCCACCACTTAACGTCCTTTTCAGGGCGCACAAAAAAGTAAACTTTCTCATTGTGGGCATTCAACAACAACAACAACAACAACAACAACAATAACAACAACAACAACAATAACAACAACAACAATAACAACAACAACAATAACAACAACAACAATAATACTAAACCACAGATTGTACTTCCCCAGTCGCATGCCACTTGCCCATTTATAGCTACGTCGACTGGAGCGTGACGACCGTGGGAGTTGAACCTCCCTACCTCTGCCTTGAAAAGCGAGTGCTCTATTCCTTCGCTAATCAGACCCTAGAGTTTACGTCATCACTGTGCGTTATAAATTAATAAGTACGACAGTATGAAATCAACTACAACACAAGTGATATCACGTTGTAACTTGAACACAAATATGTACTACAGTGTACAATTATTTTGGACAAAATACATATCACGATTTAACTTGAACACGCATATGTATCACAGTGTAAAATCAATTTGGGAAATATATCTTTTTTTCTCGTTCTCACTTCAACCTTAAAATGTATTAGACTGTAAAATTAATTTGGGCAATATATGTTTCTTTCTCGTTCTCACTTCAACATTAAAATGTATCACAGTGTAAAATCAATTTGGGAAATATATCTTTTTTTCTCGTTCTCACTTCAACCTTAAAATGTATTAGACTGTAAAATTAATTTGGGCAATATATGTTTCTTTCTCGTTCTCACTTCAACATTAAAATGTATCACAGTGTAAAATCGATTTGGACGAATTATGTATCACGTATTAACTTCTACTTTGAAATGTATCACAGTGTAAAATATGTATCATGTTATAATTTGAAAATAAATATGTATCACAGTGTCATTCAAGATCTTTCCGCTCCCCGTAGAGTACACGACTTCAACAAATACACGCTCATTCGTTCTAAGTCAATCATTACATCATGTTCTATTGACATTTGCCTACTTTTCTCCAACAGTTCCACGTTAGTGATCTTATCAGACCACTGGAGCCAATCCTTACATCATGTTCTATTGGCATCTGCCTACTTTTTTCCAACAGTTCTACGTTAGTGATCTTATCGGACCATTTCAATTGTTATATTCTGCGCAGAAGCCAGTTTATGAAAATCTGAATCTTTTCGGTTGTTGTCCTAGATGTTCTCAGAACAATACGATAGAACGGATTTTACATTGGAGTTGAAGGTTTGTATGTTTGTGTTGGAATGTATTTTTTGCTATTGCCATACGTTTCCAAGAGAAATGAAAGCTCCTATCACTTTTTTCATTCTTATTCTGACCTCTTGATCTGCACTTCCTACTTCTCCCATATTGCTAGCAAGATATATGAACGATTACATATTTTGTAGGAGTTTATCTCCCACCATAATAGCATTGTAGTTAGTTGTATCTATTCACAAAATCTGCTTGATTTTATTTTTATCTGTGTATTTTCCGTTCCACTTTATGCCATCTCTCATTTTATATTACTATTTTATTTTGCATATAATTACGGTTATGGGACAGAAGAGTCAAGTATCCGGCAAAGTCTAGATCAGCCGGCTGTTTTGTTTAGTCCATTTAGCTCCATATGTGTTGCCTAATGTTGTTGACATCATGATCCAGTCAAAATCGAGCAGAAAGAGATCAAGTGACATCCTTGTCGCTCACCAGGTTTTATGTCTAAGGGCTCAGCAAGCAGACCTTCGTGAAGAACTCAACGTTTCATTTCTTCAGACCTTTTCTTTTCTTAATGATATTAGCTAACTTCCAGACTGATTCTCTATCTAAACTGTCAAATGCTTTTAATAATTCTCAAACCCTATATAAAATGGCGATTTCCATTCCGCCCTTTGTTCTTCTATTATTCTCAATGTAGCCATCTGGTTTGCAAAGGACATTTTTTGTTGAAACGTGCATGTTTTTACATCAGCTGTTTGTATGTGGTCTCTTGCAATCTCTCTACTATGGTCCAGTTCAATATTTTCCCAAGAACTGATATATATAATTCAGTTCAAATTTGCCAATGACCAGGTCATAGTGGGAAATGGGAAGATCTTCCCAGTAGCAAAAGCAGTAGCAAAAATGATCCTTGAAAAAATTTACAGCAACGCCAAAGAGTTTGGCGTGAAAATAAACACATACAAGACAATGTCTATGGCAGTAGCCAAGCGACACAACCAAATGAATATAATATTAACTGAAGGAACAATGGAACAAGTACAGAAGTTTACATATTTAGGGGAACCATTACAGAAGATGCACGTAATGAGACATAAATTAACACAAAGATTGCATTTGTAAAAAAAAAAAAAGAAGACCTTCAGAGAAAAACAGAAATTGCTAATCTCAAAGAATTTCTGGATAGAATTAATACTCGTCACTCAAATATATAGCTGTAAGGTGCTGGAACATATCTCTAGTAAAGACGGATGTAAAAAGCTTGAAATATGGTTCTGTTTCTAATAACAGACGTCACTGCAATCCGGGCATTCCCATAGATTCTCGGTCTCTCTCAACAAATTGTTCAGGGTCTGGATGCTGATGATCCCTGTCTTAGTTAACAGCTGACTCCCCTCGAGCTCTGTTCTCCCGTTGCCCCATTCTCTGCATTCCTTGAATAAGGTTAGGATGACACTCTTGTACTCTGTCATTCTATCACCAAATTAGACCTATTCTTCCACCTAGGCTATCGCCTCAACTAGTGAAACTTGAAATATTGTGCTTTTGAAGAATGGATAGAGTGGATTGGGCAGAAAGAAGATCCAATAACAATGTCCCCATTAGGTAGGCGCATAAAGATAAATAATTGAAAATGATATTCACGCGAAGATTGAGTTGGCTGGGATATGCGAGATGAAAGTCTTTAACAGAAGATTCTAGAGGGCAAGTTTCAAGAGAAAAGAGAAAAGAGTCGACCAGGACGGATTTTTAAATCTCAAGTATGCAGAGATATTGCAATTATGTTGAGAGAGAGCGGCAGAACGGGGTCCATTGGAGAGATATGGCCAGATAACCTTACAAGCAGTCTCAGTACTGATCAAGCAGGTGATGATGATGATGATGATGAATGTGTTTAGTGTAGACGATGATCGTCCATCTTTAGCAATTAAGCTATATCGTATTCCTTCCAATCCCTGACATTACAGCCCTCTCACAAACGTTGCCAAGTAATTTGTATAGTGTCTCTGTTCAAATGGCAATCTTTACTTTGATTGAGTTTGCTTGATATATAATCTGGGCATGTGACTTCCAGGTACCCATTAGCATTATGACTAACTTGATTTCTGAGGTTATTTGCTATCTTACATTTAACTTACATGTCTGTTTATGCCACCTGAATGTGTGGGACATCTTCTTAAACGGATCTATTTAAAAGAGCTTTGAAATATTATGTGCATCACTTCATCTGGCTTCAGGGCGTGTTTCCTGTGCCTTAGCTCTGTACTTAAACATGCGTTCATTGTGTCCCCTTGATCCTAGATATTATTGATGTTATGTTATGCCAAGTGTTGGTGTTCTCGTTCACCAGAACCCCTCCAGGTGTCGTTTAATACATATATGTGTTATTTGTTGCCAGTTGTTTTCTGCGTCATCTTTTTCTTTGTCCAAATCACTAATCTGTGGTCACATGTTGATATAAACGTTGACGTTCATCTAATGATGCCGTGAACTTTTCGTTATATAAATCACATTATCCTCGGCTCAATCCGGCAGATGTGCCGTATGGGAGAAAGCCAACAATATTCTGTATGCGTCCCGATATTTTTCAATGCTGTACAAACGCCATTTTGCCATGGCATAGGTAGGCGACCCGTGAAGGTGTGCAGACATCTGGTCACCAAAGCGTTGTTCTATCTATCCATCGTTTGTCAGGCATGCGTAGCACACGTCCATCCCAACAATGTTTTACCTGATATCGCTGCTTGCACAAAGTCTCGAAACAAATTTTGATGTCTAATTTCTTCGTTCCGGATCTTATCCCGTATCGAAATAAATAGTACGCGCCTTTCCATTGCTCGCTGAGGGACTAAAGCTTCTCAGCATTTGTTTTGAGCAAGTTTCACACTTTACATTCGTAAATCATTGCTAGATTACCATAGAATTGAAAGTGTGTTCTCTTGTCACGGTATCTTTCATCTCTTAAAGTATTGCTTTTTGTCGTCTAGAGATTTTGTGGTCTATTTTGTGGCTGGTATTGATCTCTTGCTCTAGATAAATATAGGAGTTGACATCCACGATGTTTTCTCTCCTAGCTTGATGTCCTGGTTTGGACAGTAGAGTTTTCTGAGGCATTGTGTTTTACTTTTATTAACATTGTTTCTTGTAATCTCTTTCTCACTCAATCTCTATCATTTCGCTTTCTCTCTCTCTCATCTCTTTCTCTCTCGCTCTCTATACACACACACACACACACACACACATATATATATATATATATAATTCTCTTTTTATCTTTCTTCTCTCTTCTCTCGTTCCCAGTATGTCTCTCTTCACTCCCCCTAACAAAGACAGTTGCTTCTAATTAAATAAATTATTATCATTCGATTCCCCCATTTTAATAATTTCCTCATCCAGTTTTGTATGTTGCTGTTTTTAACCATTTCTATCTGAATCGATTTTTTTGGTGAAATGACCTTACACTCACGTTCCTTCACATGGATGCAAGTTAACGTTTAATTGTAACGTAGTTGTGTAGGAGTTGGTTGGGGTAAATGTGGGCCCATGGCTGTCTCTGACATCATTTGCTGACAACAGTCATTCACAAATGAGGATGGACCCGGTGTCAGTATATTTGCATGTCTCACAAATCCCTGCACATTAGTAGAATTAAATATGGTAAGGGCAGTAACCAATATTAATTGTCTGTTAATTATTTTCTTTTAATGTGGTATTTACTTCCCATTATTTTTCAATATTTGAATTTTTTAATCGCAACATGTTTGGAAAGTTTGTTTCTTATTATAACATGTTTGGAAAGTTTGTTTCTTCATTGTAACTTGTTTGGGAAGTTTGTTTCTTCATGCTAACATGTTTAGGAAGTTTGTTTCTTCATGATAACATGTTTGGGAAGTTTGTTTCTTGATTATAACTTGTTTGGGAAGTTTGTGTCTTCTTAATATATAGAATGCATAATATAAACTTTTGACTTGTTAATGGGAATGTGAGATCTTCTTGTGGCCGCTATTGTTAATCCATTCCTTTGTGTTAACTTAAAGCCGTCAATTAATTGTGTTCTTGGTTTCCATCCTGCCCTAAGCCACACTGCCTGGTATTATGTTTATACTTATACAAGATGCAATGCACGCATTCTTAGTATATATTTAAACAATTTATCTGTTTTTCTGTCTATAAATGGCATACATGGCCGTCTTATTATATTTTGCTTTTTTCTCACTCTGTCTCTTCTAGACATCTTGACCCTTTACCACAAGTTGAATGCCCCAGTTATGGTCTATTGCTGACAGTTTCTTTTTTTAATTTTTTTGCATTCGTTTAATTTCTTGATTCCCCATGGTGGCGTGCGTTGCACTGCGGTTTTTATTTTGTGCCTGTCGGACCAGTGCATCCGACTTCGGCATACGTTTTATGTATGGGTCTGCTTCCTCCTGCATTTACTAAGGGTTTACTTCCCCGGGGTAACGGCCACTGCTGTGATGGGAATCGAACTCAGCAACTTCTGGTTGTGAGCCGTGTCACTTAACCAGTAGCCCACGCAATCCCTAATATTGCTGACAGTAATCTTGACCCTTTACTACACGTTTTGTGCTCCAGTCATGGTCTATTGCTGACAGTAATCTTGACCCTTTACCACAAGTTGTCTGCTCCAGTCATGGTCTATTGCTGACAGTAATCTTGACCGCTTATCACACGCATCCCATTTTCCATGTTGTGATATTCCATTCGTGTTCTCCGGTCTATGGCTGACACAGATAACTTAACATAACTTAACTTAACGTCTCTATACTGGTCTAGAAGACTCTACAGAGTCTGTATACAACCAGTATCTTGGAGGGTAGTTTAACCATGTGCGAGTCCATCTTAATAGACTCAAACAATAGAGCTAAGTAGACCCTACAGTCAGTTAGGCGCCATCTATAGCAGCTTTTAACAAACTACTTGAAAAGCAGTACAAATAACTTCGGTAGATTTTGTAATTGAATGTTATCCGGGCAGCGGCAGCTAAGCCTACTCTTTTCGATTTCCAACTGCCAAGGAATTGTTAACGTGCTGGACACTGAACACGGGAGTCCGATTATCACTCTTCAGAGATCAGGACAATCTGTACCACACGATCCACGGGAAGAAGATTCTAGTCTCCACCGGGACTCGAACCTGCTACCTCCGGAACCCGAGGCGGACACCTTACCTCGAGACAACTGAGTCCGACAGAGAGCTGGTGGAAATATACTGCTGACCTTTTGTCAGTCCCCGCTGTTTGTGTGATCATTAACATAATTATGATAGTTTATATTTCAGCACATTTGCTATTTGCTGACAGTAGTCAGTCACTCACAGCTATGAATAACTGTTCGCGTTACGGACAATAAACCAGATCTGTCCAATATCCTTCCATTGGTGACACTGGAAAGAGGCTGTCTCCGTGTAGGTTCGCTAATACAATATATAGAGACAGTCGATAGAGACAAGCACGGTATCAAAGTTGTGTTGTGGTCAGACTGGATGCATTTATATCGCTGTAAATTTCGACACAACGTAATAAAATGCCTCCTTCATGACAGACGATAAAATTGAAGAAAAAGAAGAAGAAGAAGAAGAACAAACTGTTTGGGGCCGACGCTGCAGCACAGTGAATGAGCAGCGACTCATAGCTGGCCGCTTACTTCAGGGTCAGCGAACCACAGCTGACCAAGACCCTATTCAGACTCTAAGGGGCGGCCCTGAAAACAGGCTAAACACGTGAACTCTGGCTGTGACTAGTGATCGCGGTGGGAGAGCAAACCCGATACCCAAAAAAACCAACTGAATTCAGAAGTGTTGGGCTGAAAAATGCAGATATCGCAGCTTCGATGTAAACTACGACACATCGTCACAGTGTCCTATCTCGGGACAAATGCCGAAGAAGAAAGAGAAGAAGAAGAAGAAGAAGCAGAAGAAGAAGAAGAAGAAGAAGACGAAGAGGAAGATAAAAAAAGAAGGAGAAACAGATGATGAAGATAATGACAAAAAATAAAAGAAGAAGAATATGCTATCTCTATAAACATTCTCTATATGACATATTTATCAGATACCTGAACACTCTAACTTCATAATATCAGTCCGCTTAACTAGTCTGTTAAGAACATAGATGGTACATTAGGCAGTAAACAATTCTTGTCAAAATATGTTTTGAGTTTAGAGCAATTATAAACATTTCATGATTCTGTGTAGCCGGTATATAGCAGAGTAGTGACCGGCATAATAATGGTGGAGCGACACGGACTACAGAGACAGAACAACCGGAGAAGAACAAATTAAGCGGGGACTAGCTAACAGTGAAGTCAGTCTAGATGAAACTTCAAAGTCGCATAAATATTATATAAGGATCGGTAACAAGTGAATGAGGCTGCTACATATCCATTTGAGATGTGAAGGGAATTTACAAAAGACAATTCATAAATAAAGATCGTGTCACGAACGTAGAAATACGTCAGAGAGTTGAAGACGCTATTGGCCCATTTGAAGATCTGTTTACAGCTGTCAAAAGATGAAAGATGGCCTGGTGCGGGCACGTCGCGAGGTCCAATGGAATTACCAACTCGATACTCATTGGTTCCGTACCGGGACAGAGAGGGCGAGGACGTCCAAGGAAGAGATGGGTGGACAACATCACGGAGTGGTCAGGCCTTCGTCCCGGTGAGATACGACAGGCGGCGACAGATAGAGAGGGATGGCGTGGTATTTTGGGAGTGTCTTCATGTGTGCCCCAACAACCTGATGGGTTACGGGATGAACTGAACTGAACTGATTCATATGAATATTAATATGAATATTCATTATAGTAATAATATTCGTATACGCGTTAAAGACCAGTTGCGACGATCAATCACTACCATGTCCAACTACTGAGGGTTGTTCATGCGTAGCGTGTTGATCGAAATCCCTACAGACTGCCCAGGTAGAGCCTAGTACTCCGCAGTTTCCGGATGAAGGCCGCGAGGAGTGTGTGTTGAACCAATTTTTGTGTCGGCTCTCCTTGTCTGTCCGTGTCTGATTCCCTATTTCTTCGCATTCCGTCACCATGGCCTCTGGATTGTGTCCACCTTTGGGTCAGTCAGCGTGACACTTGCTGTGCTGAGAACACAAGGTTAGGAGAGGTATGGTGTGACCTCAGAAGGAGGGGTGGGGGAGGGCAAAAGGAAATCGGCTTCAGTCCAAGCAGGAAGACCCTTGAGTAGTGAAAACCTCGGCTGAATTATGTGGTGCAATCAAGCGGAACGTCCAACGCCATCTTGAACTGTTTTCTCACGGTTTAAGTCAATCACAGCCGCAGCAAGATGCAGCATACCAACAGGATAACTGAACGAAAGCACATGAATCCCACAGAATAAAGTCCTTGATACCATCTGGTGAAGGAGTTGTGAATTATAATCCGAACATGAACTATCAAACATCAGAAAATAACACAAACACCGTAGCGAATCGAAAGCGCAGCCATCAGGCGCTACCATCTTACTTTATCATAAGGCCATTGCTTCACTGGTATAAGCTTCGTTGTCGCTCACTAGTTTAATTAAGTACCTTGTTTTTAGTTCTTGATGAATGTTTGTATCTGATAGTAGTAGCTCACTTCAGATTTGCGTTTCCACATTGTCTCATTCACATTTATTGTCTAACTGAATCATTTACAGAGTAAATGTTTCCCATTCATTTTGCGACATTTATACATACCATACACATATATACACTCTCTCTTACAATATTATAAAGTAAAGTACATACCTAGAAAGAACATTGCGAGAGATTCAAAGGTACAGGTTAGGATAATCCCACAACAGACACTGTTGTCTGGGATGAAGTGTTAGATACTGCATTGTACTAGACCAGAGCTTTTTCTTATGTGCAAGGACCAATTTCCTTCCTTACTATAAATGCCTTCTTTAAATACAAGCTAGGTACCAATTTAAAGCTAGGTAGAATGCAGCGTCTACAAATCGGGAACTGAATACAGTAACTTTTTCCACCCAGAAAGTAATTCAATTATTGCAAATTAAAAAGGGATATAATTATGTGAAATAGCTTAATGGAAAATTATATGAGCTACCTCCCTTGTATTCCGATTTTGAAAGTAGTTAGACCAACCAAAACATATGAAACACATGGCTCAGCTCAAACGTGAGAATTTTTCAGAAAACGGTATTAAATGCACTGTCAGGAGAAACATACAGGTTATGATGGGAGCAAAGAGTAATCAGGGTCAGGTGTAATATACTGATCAAAACTTCACCGTTTTCTGTACTGTGATCTTTGAAATAAGTGTGTCTCGATTGTCTGACCAGCAACGTGGGGAGCGACATTTTAATGCCCATAGTGGTGAGCGTACTGAGGCCCCAATAGTTGCCCATCGCAAGGAAAGATGGCGACAGCATCAAACTTGTGTTGCGAAATGTGTTTTCTTTTGGCTGTAAAGACCAGTCCTGAAACCACATACCCTACCGCAATCGAAGAACACAGTCCTCTGTGGAGTCGCCATGCGTTTTGTTTTTCCGGGCAGATTGCTTTCTCAGCGATGGATTTTCTCTCTGCGATCTGAACACCTTGGGCGATGCTAGCTGGTCAGCTGGTAGGGTTTTGTGCAGTCAACTCTCAGTAGGTGACATAAATGTTGAAGTCTATCAGAGACACTTTCAATGAGTCTCTTTAGTCATTTGTATGCTCTCTCTGGTGAGCGGCGGTCTGTTGTCAGCTCCCCGTGTAGTAAATGATTGAGGATGTGCTCATTGGGCATGCAAATAACATGTCACCTCCATCTTATCTGAGCTATTTAGAGAAGTGTATGGAATTAATGTTCAACATGTTAGTCTTGCTAAGAATGTAAGAGTTATGCACTTTGCCTTATAATGAATGTTCAACATGTTAGTCTTGCTAAGAATGTCAAAATTAGGCACTTTGCCTTATAATAAATGTTCAACATGTTAGTCTTGCTAAGAATGTCAGAGTTAGGCACTAAGAATGTCAGAGTTAGGCACTAAGAATGTCAGAGTTAGGCACTTTGTCTTATAATGAATGTTCAACATGTTATTTTTGCTAAGAATGTCAGAGTTAGGCACTTTGCCTTATAATGAATGTTCAACATGTTAGTCTTGCTAAGAATGTCAGAGTTAGGCACTAAGAATGTCAGAGTTAGGCACTAAGAATGTCAGAGTTAGGCACTTTGTCTTATAATGAATGTTCAACATGTTATTTTTGCTAAGAATGTCAGAGTTAGGCACTTTGCCTTATAATGAATGTTCAACATGTTAGTCTTGCTAAGAATGTCAAAATTAGGCACTTTGCCTTATAATGAATGTTCAACATGTTAGTCTTGCTAAGAAAGTCAGAGTTAGGCACTTTGTCTTATAATGAATGTTCAACGTGTTAGTCTTGCTAAGAATGTCAGAGCTAAGCACTTTGTCTTATAATGAATGTTCAACATGTTAGTCTTGCTAAGAATGTCAGAGTTAGGCACTTTGCCTTATAATAAATGTTCAACACGTTAGTCTTGCTAAGAATATCAGAGTTAGGCACTAAGAATGTCAGAGCTAGGCACTTTGTCTTATAATGGATGTTCAACATGTTAATCTTGCTAAGAATGTCAGAGTTAGGCACTAAGAATGTCAGAGTTAGGCACTTTGCCTTATAATGAATTTTCAACATGTTAGTCTTGCTAAGAATGTCAGAGTTAGGCACTAAGAATGTAAGAGTTAGGCACTTTGCCTTATAATGAATGTTCAACATGTTAGTCTTGCTAAGAATGTCAAAATTAGGCACTTTGCCTTATAATGAATGTTCAACATGTTAGTCTTGCTAAGAATGTCAGAGTTAGGCACTAAGAATGTTAGAGTTAGGCACTAAGAATGTCAGAGTTAGGCACTTTGCCTTATAATGAATGTTCAACATGTTAGTCTTGCTAAGAATGTCAGAGTTAGGCACTAAGAATGTCAGAGTTAGGCACTAAGAATGTCAGAGTTAGGCACTTTGTCTAATAATGAATGTTCAACATGTTATTTTTGCTAAGAATGTCAGAGTTAGGCACTTTGCCTTATAATGAATGTTCAACATGTTAGTCTTGCTAAGAATGTCAAAATTAGGCACTTTGCCTTAAAATGAATGTTCAACATGTTAGTCTTGCTAAAAAAGTCAGAGTTAGGCACTTTGTCTTATAATGAATGTTCAACGTGTTAGTCTTGCTAAGAATGTCAGAGCTAGGCACTTTGTCTTATAATGAATGTTCAACATGTTAGTCTTGCTAAGAATGTCAGAGTTAGGCACTTTGCCTTATAATAAATGTTCAACACGTTAGTCTTGCTAAGAATATCAGAGTTAGGCACTAAGAATGTCAGAGTTAGGCACTTTGTCTTATAATGAATGTTCAACATGTTAGTCTTGCTAAGAATGTCAGAGTTAGGCACTAAGAATATCAGAGTTAGGCACTAAGAATGTCAGAGTTAGGCACTAAGAATGTCAGAGTTAGGCACTAAGAATGTCAGAGTTAGGCACTTTGCCTTATAATGAATGTTCAACATGTTAGTCTTGCTAAGAATGTCAGAGTTAGGCACTTTGCCTTATAATGAATGTTCAACACGTTAGTCTTGCTAAGAATGTCAGAGTTAGGCACTAAGAATGTCAGAGTTAGGCACTAAGAATGTCAGAGTTAGGCACTTTGTCTTATAATGAATGTTCAACATGTTAGTCTTGCTAAGAATGTCAGAGTTAGGCACGTTTTATTATAATGAATGTTCAACATGTTAGTCTTGCTAAGAATTTCAGAGTTAGGCACTTTGCCGTATAACCTTATCTTTGAAGCAGCCTGAGCAGATCGCTGAGATGAGCACGATTTAGCTGTCTGACATTTCTGCTATACACTGTCCATGTTTGAGAGACATGTAGCACATTGGTTAAGATTATAGCATGATACACTTTTACTTGGTGACGACACTGATGCCTTGTCAGTTCCAGATGTTTGCTTGCAGTCTTCCAACACAGTCCCTCCAATCAATACCGACCTTGTTCCTAGTCTCCCTTCTCAAGTACGTATTGGGATGTAAGAAGAACCACTGTAACGTGCTACCAAAGCAAAGGTGTTAGTATTCAATACAACTCATCACGAGTATCTTAGTACAACAACAATAACAATATGGATAACAATAACAACATTGACAACAATAACAACATTAATAAAATTAACTGCAACTACCAAATCAGGAAAACGCGAAAGAATAAGTCACATGTTAAAACTGAATTCTGTCTTCATAAATATTGACATGAAGCTTGGACGTTTCTCTGGGAGAAAAACACTGTGTAATATGTATGTGTGTATGTGTGTGTGTGTGTGGTAGGGGTGATGCGCGAAATTCTTTTTTCAATATCTATAAAATGTATTTATTAGCACCATATTCGTGTAATTTGGTTCCAGTTTTTGAAGTATTGGTCCGACACTGTTTTTGGCCTCTTACACTAACATCTCACTTATTAAAGCATTGGTCCGACACTTTTTTTGGCCTCTTACACTAACATCACACTTATTGAAGCATTGGTCCGACACTGTTTGTGGCCTCTTACACTAACATCTCACTTATTGAAGCATTGGTTCGACACTGTTTGTGGCCTCTTATACTAACATCACACTTATTGAAGCATTGGTCCGACACTGTTTGTGGCCTCTTACACTAACATCTCACTTATTGAAGCATTGGTTCGACACTGTTTGTGGCCTCTTACACTAACATCACACTTATTGAAGCATTGGTCCGACACTGTTTGTGGCCTCTTACACTAACATCTCACTTATTGAAGCATTGGTCCGACACTGTTTGTGGCCTCTTACACTAACATCTCACTTATTGAAGCGTTGGTCTGACACTGTATCTGGCCCCTTACACTAACATCTCATTTATTGAAGCATTGGTCCGACACTGTTTGTGGCCTCTTACACTAACATCTCACTTATTGAAGCATTGGTCCGACACTGTTTTTGGCCCCTTAACACAAAGTTGTACTTATTGAGGCATATGTGCTACACTGGAACTGTCATCTTACCTTAACTCCTATTAATGAAACTCATATCCATAAATTCATGTGCAAGTTACTAAGCAATGATTTTTACATGATTCGCATTTAGTCGCGTTCTTATTTCGGTCATTGACGACATACTAGGACAGTGGCAGTGGACCTTCTCTTTTCGTCCCGGAAACTGCTCGGCGAGTGATCTGTTACACATAACTGAAAACAACAAAGTAACACATTTGATAAAATAATAATAAACATTAAAACAATCTATTTTGAGACATATTCATCGATATGCCCACATTAGGATTGTAAATTGAATTAGTTCTAAATTTGTTTCTCTACCATTGATTTTCTAGGAAAATGAAACCAGATCCTGCTGTAATCACAGGTCTGTCTATTGCTGCTTCTACTGGGTCAAAAAAACAAAAACACTAACCTATGCAGACGCCATTCTCACTATCATAGCTGCCTCAGGCAGGTATGATTTTAGGCACAGAGATATAAGAGACCGTATAATCAATCTCACGGTAGTGTAAAGAACCAAGCCCACATATCAATCGCACTAAAACATATGTGATGTGGTGCTTATTGTTCAACTCCATAGTGAAGGCCTGACTTCCGAGCATTGAACTGGCTGGGTGTGTGACGTTGAAAGACCTGACATATTCAACTAGCTTGGTATAATGTTTTATCGTAGCCTGTCAAATAAATACTATGTTGTAGTTCTTGTAGAAGCTAAAACCTTCTGAAGTTTTCCACTCTTGATAATTTTACTGTGGTAGCAGGTTGAAGTGAAGTGTCGCTTCGGGGAAAGTTAGGACCTAAGGTATAGCACAGTGAATGAACTGATGGTACAGTGAATTGGCTGACGGCACAGTGACATATCTAGCGGCACAGTGCATGAGCTGATGGGACGGTGAATGAGCTGACGGAACAGTGAATGAACTGATGGCACAGGGATTGTGATGACGGCACAGTAACATATATGGCGGCACAGGGAATGAGCTGAATGCCAAGGGAATGAGCTAATAGCTCAGTGAATGAGCTGACGGCCCAGTGAATGAGCTGACGGCCCAGTGAATGAGCTGACGGCCTAGTGAATGAGCTAACGGCCCAGGGAATGAGCTGACGCCCCAGTGAATGAGCTAATAGCTCAGTGAATGAGCTGACGGCCCAGTGAATGAGCTGACGGCCTAGTGAATGAGCTGACGGCCCAGTGAATGAGCTGACGCCCCAGTGAATGAGCTGACGGCCCAGTGAATGAGCTGACGGCCCAGTGAATGACCTGACGGTGCAAGTGAATGAGCTGACGGCCCAGTGAATGAGCTGACGCTCCAGTGAAGGAGCTGATGGACCAGTGAATGAGCTGACGGCTCAGTGAATGAGCTGACGACAGCTAGCGACTCATAGCTGACTGCTTACGTGAGATTCAAAGAACAGGAGCTGACCAAGACCTCACTCCGCCTCCAAGCGGTGGCCCTAGAAACAAGAAGTGCGAGTGTAGTCTGGTTAAAAGAACAGGGTTCATAGTGGAAGGGCAAAGCTGGTACCCAAAAACACCAACTGAAATTGGATGTGTCGCGCTGAGAGACTCGTAGTAACTTTACAAAGTCCTTTCCAGAACGAACGCTGAAAGAAGGAAAAGAAGCAGAAAAGAAGAAGAAGAAGAAAAAGAACAAGAAAAAGAAGAAAAAGAAGAAGAAGAACTACAGCAAACAGCAACGAAAACAAGAAGATCACAAAGATATGGCGAAGTGTACTGAGAAAGCTGGTCCTGTGCCCTCTAAGTAGATTCACCGACATGTTGGTTTATGTGTCGATCTCCACTTCACTGACTAGGCTGCTGTAACACAGACTGCTTCCAGGTGCATGACGTGGACGTGAAACGAGGTCATGGTTAGGATATTTCCCCTATTTAAGCTATTGACCCATACATTCTTAATACTTCAAATTATACAGAGATACTAGAGAGGCAGCAATCTAGACGATGCCAGTTGCAAAACTTGAGCTGTCACTGTTTTCCGTCTTACTTCGTTGGTTGATCCTGTCTGCTTGTTATCAACTATTCGATTCCAATCATTGATTACCCTTGATTCTCTTGTGTAAATTATCGGTGTGGATATTTAGTAGTATAGTCAGAATGTTTGATGTGCTTTCAAGGGAGCAATCAGAAAACAGGATACAGAATAATGTGCAGTAATTGTTTCCTTTTTCTAATAAGCCGTTTCTGCAGTGTTTCTTTTTGTTCTGTTAGCTCATTACCCTTTTGTTCTGTTAGCTCATCACCCTTTTGTTCTGTTAGCTCATTACCCTTTTGTCCTGTTAGCTCATTACCCTTTTGTTCTGTTAGCTCATCACCTTTTTGTTCTGTTAGCTCATTACCCTTTTGTCCTGTTAGCTCATTACCCTTTTGTTCTGTTAGCTCATTACCCTTTTGTCCTGTTAGCTCATTACCCTTTTGTTCTGTTAGCTCATTATCCGTTTGTCCTGTTAGCTCATTACCCTTTTGTTAAAGCGTATGTGGGGCTGTTGCATGAACATAAAATATATGGACTACACATATTGGTAATTACTCTCCTTTCCAAATGGCCGTAGTTGGGGTACTTCTTCTTCTTCTGCGTACACAGTCAGACAGTAACCATTATTTTTTTCGAAAAAAAGCGGCGGTCATCCTGAGGCTGTCGCCACTGCCATAGAGCTTGTCTTGCAGTTCCACTGGTGATGGCCACATCTGCTCTCTCTGATCCTCGTATGTCGGGCAGTTCTGCAGCAGATGTTCAGCGGTCATTTTACCAGTACCGCACGGGCATTCGTCGGTACACCCTATCTTCAATTGGTTGAATAGGTGGTACCTCAGTCTATTGTGGCCAGTGCGAAGTCTGAAGACAACGACCTGCTCTCTTCGGTTCAACTGGTAATAGGCATCGTTTTTGGTGTAACCAGTATGTTCGGTTTCCCATTTGGTCATGTATCTGGCTTTGATAAGCCGTTTTGACTCTTCGTACGTCATACTAGTATCTGTTTGTGGTAGTCTTGCACCTTCTTTTGCCAGTCTGTCTGCCTCCTCGTTGCCTTGGATGTTGCAGTGTGATGGGACCCACTGTACCACTACCCTTTTTGGTGCGGACTGCTGGCACAGTTTGCAGAGTGCTGCTCTTAAGTCATTAAGCTCAGTATTTTTCTGGTTTTTTAGCGCTGTGACTACGGCGAGATCATCTGTAAGCAGGACTATATGGCTTTCATTTTCACTGTGTGTCACCATTTCTTCCACTGCCGCCCTCAGTGCCTCTGCCTCCGCTCTGAAATTGCTTGTGTACTTACCAGTAGCGAATGACAGTGTTATTTTTCTGCCATTTGGTAGGTTCAGGAATCCTCCTGCCGCTCCGTTCTGTGTTGTGTTTGTTACAGAACCGTCGGTGTATGCATGGGTCCAGTCCATGCT
Source organism: Ariolimax columbianus (assembly GCA_036924085.1). NCBI lineage: Eukaryota > Metazoa > Mollusca > Gastropoda > Stylommatophora > Arionidae > Ariolimax > Ariolimax columbianus. The sequence continues at coordinate 71,787,841 of JAVGWX010000008.1, read as the reverse complement.
TGGGTAGCTTTTCGTTATGAAGCTTAGGGTAGTATCTCTCCTTTCTTTTTCAGTCTGGCAGTTTTTGTTTGCAATACCTGGTATATTTTCTACCACCTCTGGAAATATATCCTGCCTCCAGGTAGGTTTTCGTACAGTAGTGATGGGTTTTAGTGTTGTTAGTGCGTTTATGGGATCTTCGTGCATCTTTGCTTTGGCTATTTCTGCAAAGTTTCTCCGCTTTAGTTTCCTATTTCCCAAATTGTTTAGTCTCTGGTGCATTGGATGGTCGGACAGTCTTCGGAGTTTCTCTGACTGCAGCTGGGCTCTGCAGTCTCTTCTATCGGTCATGGATATCAGTTTTGTAATCTTTTCAAGTTCTACAATTGGCGTTGACTTCATGCCACCTGTTATAATTCTCATGGCTTGGTTTTGAAGTTTGCTAACTTTATCGAAGTTCGCCTTCGCTGCTGTTGTCCATGCCGCAATGCCATACTCGAGAACTGGTCTCACTCTTCCAGTGTACAGTTTCTTTAGTATGCCTTCGTCTGCTCCCCAGATTGTGCCAGCAAGTTTCCTCATGATTGCCATTCTTTCTCTGGCTTTCATTCGGTTTCTCTCAATCTGACTTTTCCATGTCATGCGCCGATCAAATGTGACTCCCAGATAGGTTGGGTTGTCGTTTGGCTGCAGGAATTTGCCATTTAGACTTAATTTGGTACTTTGGGGTTTTAATGAAAGCGAGAATATTGTGCATGTGGTTTTCTCCTCGTTTATTTTGACCAGCCATGAGTTCGCCCACTCTTCCAGCGATGTTAGGGCCTGCTGCATCCGATTTCTTGCTTTGGTGAGATTCTTTTCAGAGGTCCACATAGCCAGATCGTCTGCAAACATTGAGCTATGGACTCTTCTTGGTATATTCTCTGTAATATCGTTTATATATACCAGGAAGAGTGTGGGTGACAGTACTCCCCCTTGGGGTACTCCCTGCTCAAGTGTCACCTTTTTGCTCATCTGCCCTTGTACTTGGACTCTGGCCGTTCTTTGTTTGAGGTAGTGGTTGATCCACTTGTACATTTTCCCACAAACATCACTTCTTCTTAGCTTTCACCTAAGTCCATCTTTCCAGACTTTGTCAAATGCCTTTTCCAGATCCACCCAAACAGCTACTGTGTGTTTCTGTGCCTGGTAGGCATCTTGTATCTCCTGGGCTATGAGGATGACCTGGTCCTCAGTGGATCTGTGCTGTCTAAAACCGGCTTGCTGTGGAATTAGTATTCGTTTTTCTTCCAGATGCCACATCAGTCTGGTGTTTATCATCCGTTCCATCAGCTTGCCGACACAGCTCAGTAGGCTGATGGGCCTGTATCCATTTGGATCTGTTTTGTCCTTTCCTGTTTTTGGTACTGGTACCAGAATTGCGTCTTTCCATGCCTGGGGTACAATTCCCCTTTTCCAGCTTTGGTTCAGGACCGATAGCAGTAGTTGGGGTACATGATCTATTAATTATTTTCCATAGGCGTCTCAGTCTTTCAGACCATGCGCGTAGCAACCTGTGAGTAGCCTCTCAGGGTGCAAGTCTAGACGCTGAAGGGGGAGAATCTGGGTTGCCAAAACTGCAGGATCCCCCTCTCGGCCTCGCTGGTGCAATCCAAATGAATGCAAAGCATAGCTTATTGGCACCAGCTCAGCGGCAGGAGCTACCGGAATTAGTTCGCAATTTTGAAACCATCCGCCTTAGGTGCTACCACTCCGGATTATCTGTCTGGGTTTACTCCCGTAGCCCTACCCTCTACTGAGGTTTCCATAAAGCAGTGGAGCCGTTGCCCACATATGCTAGTTACTCGAGATATTCGATGATACTCTCTTTCATCCCAAGACTAGTCACCACTCCCTGGGACTTGTGGGTTTAAAATCAAGAGTTCCTCCTCTCCTAGGCGAACTGCCTGAACAGGCTTACGTGCTTCGTCTACCCGGGTTTAGAGTCAGAGTTTACCTTCTCGTAGATTGGCTGCCAACCAAGGCTAATGAGCCTATTCTGCCCGCCCAGTTATACCCCCGGGTACTCGGTCGCGCCCCACTAATCTAATAATAGCCTGACAGGATCTACGAATATGCTTATGACCTCAAACTGACAACCACTTTCTTTAAAAATATTCAAGTTAACATGTGACATCATACGAAGAAGAATAAGAAGGTGAACTATTTTGTTTTGTTTTTTAGCGTTGCACATTTTTGTTGCCATTCAGTTGACTCTGACCTGTCAAATCAGACGAGGTTAAACACTAACACCACATCGAGCGTTTACGCTAAGGACCGACCTCCTACTATTTCTTGTTCTTACCTGGTGACAAAGATAATCCTGTGTAGTTCTTGGTGATTCCCGTGTACATAAAGCTCTACCTTTGACTTGGTAGTTTGCCATTAATTTATCTGTTTCGAAACCTCCTTTAACTATTTTACATGTTGCTTCTTTGCAGATGACATCAAACGCGTTTCTTAAAAGCTGTGTCTTTCAAAACTATGGATTATTTCGTCAAGAGCTTACCAAAGCACAGAAAAGGTTATTCCACTGCTGAGTGATTATGATACAGTTCTTAGCTATTAGTTCTTAGTTAACCTGTACTTCTATATGGGTGGATCCCTCTGTGCAGATACCAGCTTCTGGTATAAGCTGGATGTAGCCGGGAGGAGGTTTTCCTGCTTAGCGGTCTAGGCTCAAACAGCTTATTACTGGGATAAGTGCCGCGGAGAATGGTTTACCGATGTACGAGTTCAGCTTAATAGACTCAAACACAAGATCAAAGTTGACCCTCAGCCTGTTAGGCGCCATCTGTGCTGCTCTTCAAAAACCACCCAACCATGGCCGGGTTTCTGTCATATAACACGTTTAGTTGTATCTTACGACATGCTCTCTGTGGATCAGTGAACTGTTCTTGGCATTGTCATATGCAAAGGCCTAAACGGACCAATCGGGTATGATAGAGAGAGGAATTTAATCATCAATGAATATTCTTTAACCATTAAGAATGCACATTGTTCCACTTTCTTTTTATTGCATCGTGGCTAACCATTAGGAATAGAACAGTAATTTCGAAAACAAAAATACAAATATCAAAAGTGCATATTTCCATTTACAATCTTTCGTCTTTTGCTGTAGTACTTTTACACAATATGAACGAATATAAAAATACATGAAAACAAATATAAACTAGTCCATATATAACATGGCATATCAACCAAATATAAACCATCATAACCATATGCATAAACATAAATGGAATTCACATAACAACATGTTTTAACAAATGTAAGCTAACATAACAGTGCTTTTTTAGACACAATATTGTTTATTTAAAAAATACATTTTAACACAATTTGAACAAATGAAACAATATATTTTATAAATTAGGATCAAAGCATTTCAACACAATTTTAACTAATGCAACTAATACATTTTAACATACACTAAACTGCTGCAACTAATGCATTTTAACATACATTAAACTAATGCAACTAATACATTTTAACATACATTAAACTAATGCAACTAATACATTTTAACATATACGCTACTCATACAACTAATACATGTTAACATACACTAAACTAATACAACAATAAATGTTAACATACACTAAACTAATACAATAATAAATTTTAACACACACTAAACTAATACAACTAATACATTTTACCATTAACTAATTCAACAAATACATTTTAACACATTGCTTTAAAATCGTTAAAATATGTTAACACTACTCCGCGTTACGAAGATCTTTAACGCACGACACAGCACATAGCCCAAACGTGCTTGTGTAAGGAATTACGAAACAGTATGATCGTACCTTTATGGGAAGCAAACCTATTAAAAAATTCGTGCTCGAGTCAGATACAATTAACATAAAGGCTCAAAACACAGTAAAACATATGCTGCCTTAATAAACATGACGAACGATTACATTACCACTTTAACACAATATGAACTAATATAACAAATACATTAACAATACATGCTAACACAATATGATGAAGAAATACAAACAAAATATTTTAACAGAAATACATAATATTTAAGCAGAAATATAAATTAATGTAGCAAATACATGTTAACTCAATGTAAGCTGCCACAACAAATGTTGCTGTAATTACGCTAATAATTCTGACGGTTCATTTCGAATTTATTTCTCTGAGTAGAAAATAAAGTAGAATAGTTGATTCTTCTGCGCTAATATCTGAAATATTAATAAAGTCTATTTCTGCCAAATTAAAACTAAATCTAATGAACGCAGCTGAAGCCAAGAATAGTCCAGCCTCCTTCTGGAGGTCTACCTTCATCAGTTTGCTCGGGATGTGAATAAACCTACTACAACACTCCACGTAAGGCCCTTTCTCTTTAGGGCGCACCAAAGAGTAAACTTCATCATTGCGTGCATTTAACAACAGCAACAAGAACAAGATTAGATTTAAATCCTTTGGAATCTCACAGACGAAACTATTGACAGCCAGTGCTGCCAGCTTGATGAAACATTTCGAAATAGATGTGAAGAAGAGGTTCTTGGAAAGGGAAGTAAGCAGTATCAAGTGTGGCTCCCACAAACCTCATAGAACTGGATAGGACAGAAACGAAAGATAAGTGCATGTGACGGACAATAAGAAATGATAAAACGGTGCATATTATGTTCTGAGCTAAACAAGAAAGTGATAAAGAGTCAACAGGAAAAGAGAAAACACATCAAATGGCAGAGAAGGTTGAAAAAACGGCAATATAAGATGAAAAATTGACCACACGTAACACACAATTGAAATGAAGCAACGATAGGACAATGCAGTGAAGAGAAACACCAGAACAAATGGGTGCAAGATTTTAAAGAAACACAAAACCAGGAATCCACTAATATCCCAGACTGGCATGGAATCAGCAAAGGAACATCTAAAGATATATTTACATCAACCAACGAAATAAGAGATCAGGCAAGCATTAAATTATTGAAAAATGTGAAAGCTATAGGACCAGATGGAATCCAGCCCAGAGGCCATGAAAGCGGACATCTCAGTCTACACACTGTTTTCGAGAAGATTTGAGAAATAGTGACCATTCTTAAAAAGTGGAAAGAATGACATCCAACTAAATTAAGGAGCCGACCATGCAGCACAAATGAGCTGCCAGCAGTTAGCAAATCATAGCTGCCTGATTGTGTAAGTGTCAGCAAACCATAGAAGACCAAGATCCTATTTCGCCTCCAGGTAGCATCCCTGGAAACAGGCTGCATGAGTGCTGTCTGGCTAAGAAAATAGAAATCGCAGAGGGTTGGCAAATCCGGTTTCAGAAATAACGTGCTGAAATAGGATGTGTTTGAACCGAAAGCGCAGATATCACAGCCTTGCTGTAAACCATGATACAACATCCTTTCCTGGATGAATACCGAAGAAGAAGAATTAAATGACCAAAAGAAATGAAATCTGGCTTGAGGCAGTAACTGGCAAGGAATAACACTTCCGGCAGGGACTGTGAATGTCCTGACACACGTAATGGTTGGCTGTACAAAAGGTTCTTTATATAGAAAACAGAGAAGAACACACATTGTTCCTAGCAGGAAGATCTTGCACAGGTCAAATAGAAGCAAACAGAAGTATCATAGAGCCCACAGCGAATAGAAAACACCTCTACATTTGAACTTTATAGGCCTAGAAAAGGCATTTGACAATTTAGGCAGAACAGTGTTTTTTTTAAATTGTTTGTAAGCATTGTGAAATACCAGATAAATGTATTAGAATTATATAAGGTGTAGTCGTGCAGGACAAAATCACAAGTAGAATCATTCACAAGTAGAATCATTCACAAGTAGAATCATTCACAAGTAGAATCATTCACAAGTAGAATCATTCACAAGTAGAATCATTCACAAGTAGAATCATTCACAAAGACGGGATCAAGATGCTAAGAAGTGCATGAGTTGCAGTGGTCAGCGACCCATAGCTGACAGCGTCAGGGCCTGCGAACCAGAGCTGCCAAGACCTTTATACACCTGCAAGTGGTGATTCTGAATAACAGACTGCAGCAGGGCATACTGGCTAATGAGAAGGGATCGAAGAGGAAATGCTAACCTGGTACTCAAAAAATGCTTGCTGAAGTCGGATGTTAGACCGAAAGGTGGAAATATCGCATTCAAGCTGTAAAATACGACACAGCGCACTTCGTTCTCTGGACTACATTCTGCTACTTAAGCCCTTTCATGGTTTGGTAGCGGGAGATTGAGAACGAACGAAGCCAAGCCAAGCCATACTAGTACTCGTGCAGGACAAGACCACAAGTAGAATCATTCACCGAGACAAAGTGTCAGACCTATTGACCGCTCAAACTGAAGTTAGGCAGTGGTTGTCTGCTATCTCCAAACAATTTGTCTCATGGTGCTGGTCTTTCTGATGTGGCTGTCAGAGGAAAGAAAAGCAAAAATACATTTGATAAGTTGCTTGTAGACCTTGATTTCGTAGGAGATATACTTGAATGTATAGAGCTAGTCTTTTGTTTTTCACTGTCACCGCTTGTCGTATTACACATTAAATACAACAATTAGTTCTTAGTTCTTACCTCTTAGTTCTTAGTTCAACTTCCCCAACCACCATCACGCTCCAGCCGACTCAGCTGTAAATGTGTACCTGACTTGCGATCGGGTAAAAAAATGACAATGAGGAAGGAAACTGGCCGCTCCACCTCACACAAGCTGTAGCAAAGCATCCTATAGTCTGTAACACTTCATTACCGACCAGGATTTTCTTTACCTTTGTATGTAAGCTACCTTACAACCAGCACGACATACAATGAGAACATGCAAGGAAAGTTAGGCTGTTGTTGTTGTTGTTTAACGCCCACAATGAGTAAGTTTACTCTTTTATGCGCCATAAAAAGGACGTTAAGTGGTGGGTTGTAGTAGTTTTTCTCACATCCCGAGCATACTGACAAAGGTGGACTGTGGTCCTCCATGCGATTGTGCTGTGCTTGTTCTCATATGTGTGGCGCTCACTACTACGGGGATCGAGCAAAGGTAGGTAGACTAACATATAAAGCAGCAGCGGGAGAGAACAGGGATTGTAAATAAGAATGTGAACAAAACATGTAAAGAGATCCCATAAATATTAATGGTCACGTAATTAAAGAAGAGCATAGTTTGACCATTCTGGGAAGTTCAATTTATATAGACGAGTAACAACCCAAGATGGTAACGCCAGAATTAACAAGGCCAGATTAGCTTTCAACTCTCTTTGTCCAGTATGTAACCCGGCACCATTCTCCGTGGAAAATAAGATTAGGGCACAGATGTGAAGTGGTTTCTGCTGTACTGCCGTGAGACATGGAAAGTGGCTGAGAGTGTCATATTCAGACTGCAGACCTTCATCAACAAATGTCTTCGCCGCGTACTTGGCTCTAGATGGTCAGAGGTTATGGCATACCTAGATTTGTGAGAAAGAACACTGCAACAAGCAATAGGGCAAGAGATTGAGAAGAGTAAGTGTGGATGGTTAGGACATAGTCTCAAAAAGACGCTGGACAGTATAACCTGACGTGGCTGGACTGAAACCCTCAGGGAAAGTTAAGAGTGAAAAGAACAAGGAGCACCTGGTGACGAATGGTCGGGGAGGAAGTCAGTTCAGTCGGTGTCTTATGTTTGGAACTCAAGAAAACGTCAAAGAACGGGAACAGATGGAGAGAATGGACACAGAATACAAGTTGGAAAAGCGTACTGAAGTCTTTGAAATGAGGTATATAGCTTGGGTCACATTTCTTGGAAAGAGAAGAAAACAAATGTGGAGGTGTTTAAAAAGTTAAGAGTGGAAAAAGAATTAAGGACCGTAAACATGGTTAGACAATTAAGTTATGTTGGCCATATAACAATACATACATCCTTGTTGAAGGCCACACTAGAGGATAGGGTAGAAGGCAGTCGTTTAAGAGGCAGACGACGTTATACATGGGTGGATAACATCAGGAGATGGACTGGAAAAAGTATGTCAGATTGCACCATTCCGACAAGAGATAGCGATAGAGAGCACTGGAGATAAATGCAACCCACCATCGATGCGGAGATGGCACATTAACTGAACTGAAGAGAACATATTGTGGCACATTGTTCCATTGGGGAACCAAGAGGAATATTGCTGGTGATGTTGATGTGGATTTCCTGATAATGATATGTACATCTACTATTGGTGCCTTTGTCAATTATTTCCATTTCATTGGAGTTTAGATGGCTATAGCTAAGAAGGGCAACCCTACAGAAACGCCTGTTGAAATCGGATGCACTGAGCCACAGGCTTAACATAATAAAACAGTGCAACGTAAATATCGCTGTAAACAGCGTACGATGAAGAAGAAGAAGAAGAAGAAGATGGCTATATTCCTTGATCTTAGTTAATTGTGTTCTATTTTAGTTCCAATCTTTAATACTAATATTTATTGGTTAAAACGCTAGCCTTTTGTATTTTACTGTCTCCGTTCGTTGTAGTACATAAACTATACATAAATTAGTTCTTAGTTCTTAGCACTTTGTTCTTAGTGCTTAGTTCTTAGCTATTAGCTCTTAGTTCTTATCTCTTAGTTCTTAGCTCTTAGTTCTTAGCTCTTAGTTCTTAGTTCTTAGTTCTTAGATCTTAGCTCTTAGTTCTTAGATCTTAGCTCTTAGTTCTTAGTTCTTAACTCTTAGTCGACCTGTACTTATACAGGGGCAGATGCCCCTGTGCAGGTCCCAGCTCTAGTATGAACTGGATGTAGCCGGGAAGAGGGTTTCCTGCTTAGCGGGCTAGGCTCGAGCAGCTTATTACTCCGCTGCGCTGAGACAATTGGCATGCTTTAGTTGATCCAGCTTTACATTGGAACCTGGCTTACTGGTACGGAAGGAAAGGCAAGGAATGGAACTGGTCAGTCCATCTCATAATCTGTGACCTCGTAGAATAAAGTTTCTTCTTTCCTTCTCATCTCTCATCATAGAATAAAGTTTCTTCTTTCCTTCTCCTGATGTCTCTCCTCGTAAAATAGTCTCATCTTTCCTTCTCTTCATGTCTCTCCTATTTCAGCTTTCAATACATTAGCAAGAGTTTAGCCTGGATAATTTACGCGGTTAGAAGAACACTGTGACAGTTTTTGTCTTCAATCGAGAAATTTAAAGCTTTTTCTACGAGGCACGTTCAAATGAATCCGGACCCAGTGGCCTTATTACAAACATATGAAAGTTACATCATCTGGTGTGACAGAATTAAATATAGCAATTGTTATGAAGCAAACATGCCACGGGGTTAGTTAGAAAAAGTCGCCATAGGCATTCAGGCACACTTACCACTGCTTGGGTAGACGGCGGATGACGTCCGAAAAAAATGACTTTGGTTGCTCTTTGAACCACTTGGTCACCGATGCAATGACGTCTGCGTCGGAGTCGAATCTTTGTCCCTTCATAAATATTTTTAAGAGTCCGAACAAATGGAAGTCACAAGGGGACATATTGGCGCTATAGGGTGGGTGTGGCAGTACTTCCCACCTTTTCTGTGCTAAAGCTTTCTGAACAATGTTCGCGACATGTGAACGTGCAACAAAATCACACCACGTGAAAACATGTCGGGTCATTTATTCTTGATTGCTGTATGCAGCTTGTCTACTGTGTCGTTGTAGAGGATGTCATTGATGTTCACACCAGGCTTTTTAAAGTCTACCAACAAAAGTCTCTCGTTGTCAACAACAACGTCAACAACAAAAAACACGTTGTCAGCATAACCTTACCAGTGGAAATGTGTGGCTGGAATTTCTTTTTGTTTCGGTGATCCGGGATGTGTCCATTGCATGCTAGGAGTTTTGCTGCTCGGCTCAAAGTGATGGCACCACGAATCATCACCTGCTACTATGCGCAAAGGAAACGAATCACCCCTCCTCTTCGTAACGCAGCAAGTGGTTCAAACTCCATCCCATGCGTTCTTCCTTATGGCGGTTGCTCAGCAACGGAGGTACCTATTGGGAACACACCTTCAGATACTTCAGTTTCTTGGTAACCTTATTTGAATTGTCCCTAGCAAATTCCCCTGCTAGGGAACGTAAGCTCCTGCGACGGTCCACCCGAATTGCTGCATCGATTGTGGCGATGGTATTTGCTGATGCAACAATATGCGGCTGGTCTGGTCTCGGAATATCTTTTGATAATCCACTCCCTTCTTTAAACATTATTTTTCAGTTCTTTGCTCTTGTCTTCGACACACGTTTGTCACCAGCTGCTACTTAATTGTATTTCTTCCTCTTCTTCGTTTGCCTTCTTGACTCTGAATTCAACCACTCTAATAAATGATCCAGTCAACTTGAATACTCGTACACTTTTGTACAGTTTTTCATGGAAAGATACTGGCTACCCATTTCACTAGTGCATGTTTAGCAGAACGGCAAGAGGTGTTCCGCTGTCATGTGAGTTCAGCCACAGGTACATAGATCCGAAGTGCAAATCTTGAATTTTTTTTAAAAATACTGTCTCAGTCAGTTTTATCTTGTTAGCAGCCAGAAGATGATCATCTGATCTCGCATGAAGAGATAGTGGTAGATGTCATCATCTGTGAGTCCAAGATAGTCTTTTTTCCGTGTTGATATGTATGTGATCTTTATCTGTGAGTCCAAGATAGTTTGTTCTCCGTGTTGATATGTATGTGATCTTTATCTGTGAGTCCAAGATGGTCTGTTCTCCGTGTTGATATGTATGTGATCTTTATCTGTGAGTCCAAGATGGTCTCTTCTCCGTGTTGATCTGTTTTGGGTCCTGGTCATTCTAAACGCCTGGAACAGCATCACACAAATCTCAACGTCAATGGCTAAATAAATATCTGCTCCACATTCATATTTCATACAAGCTGTTCTACAACAGAGACTGCAATCATGAATGAAGTGTTTCGTTATTCTTAAAGTTAGGTGTCCGCTTTCTATGAAGTGGGGTTATCTGCTCCCTTTCTTGCTAGTCTACTCGAGACTGAACTCGTCACTAGTCTACTAGAGACTGAACTCGTCACTAGTCTACCAGAGACTGAACTCGTCACTAGTCTACTAGAGACTGAACTCGTCACTAGTCTACTAGAGACTGAACTCCTCACTAGTCTACTAGAGACTGAACTCATCACTAGTCTACTAGAGAGTGAACTCGTCACTAGTCTACTAGAGACTGAACTCGTCACTAGTCTACTAGAGACTGAACTCCTCACTAGTCTACTAGAGACTGAACTCATCACTAGTCTACTAGAGACTGAACTCGTCATTAGTCTACTAGAGAGTGAACTCGTCACTAGTCGACTCGAGACTGAACTCGTCACTAGTCGACTCGAGACTGAACTCGTCACTAGTCTACTAGAGAGTGAACTCGTCACTAGTCTACTAGAGAGTGAACTCGTCACTAGTCTACTAGAGACTGAACTCAATATGAACTGAAAAAAATATTGTTTAAATACACCAATACACGTGCCACACAAAATTATGTATTTTAGTTTTTCTTTGGCAAAGCTCACTACTGTTTGTATTACATATGTTGAGATCCACCAGAAGATTTCATTTGGCTAAGGAATAAACGACGTTTGACTTTACAGTCGCCACGTACTGCATAGAAAATGTTTTTTTTAATATTTGCAGGTTAGACGAATTGTCATGGTATGTTAAGATCTTTGATGAGGAACTGCTGAAAAGAATTAGATATCAGTGAAACATGACACGAGGGGATGACATTGAAGTTTGATAGGGTCCAGATTTATAACACTAGCTGATAGTTTTACAAGACAGTCGCTGCTCTGTAATTATCAGGCAATAGAATTAGAAGGAGACTAAATAAACAGAGAGAAATGAGACGAACGTAAAGGTGGTAAAGAAGACTTGGAGGTATATAAAGTGTTTAGTCGATGACATGAGACCTGGCGTGGTCTTTAAAGTCCTATGCTTTATGAGAAGCTAAAGTTGTTGCGATGATGATGATGATGTTGATGATGATGTTGATGATGATGTTGATGATGATGTTGATGATGATGTTGATGATGTTGATGATGATGTTGATGATGATGATGATGATGTTGATGATGGTGATGATGATGATGTTGATGATGATGTTGATGATGATGTTGATGATGATGATGTTGATGATGTTGATGATGATGATGATGATGTTGATGATGATGTTGATGATGATGTTGATGATGATGTTGATGATGATGATGTTGTTGATGATGATGATGATGATGATGTTGATGATGATGTTGATGATGATGTTGATGATGATGATGTTGATGATGTTGATGATGATGTTGTTGATGATGATGTTGATGATGTTGATGATGTTGATGATGATGTTGATGATGATGATGTTGATGATGTTGATGATGATGTTGTTGATGATGATGTTGATGATGATGTTGATGATGATGTTGATGATGATGATGTTGATGATGATGTTAGCTTCAATAACACGTACAGAAAGTAATCAGCCAATCTTGATCTACTTATTTACGACAAGTCACTCAGCCATTTACCGAAACCATAAAATAACAACTGTAAATTCTACATGTCCGGCTCTAGAACAACTGTAAATTCTACATGTCCCGTTTCTGACAGCTGTAAACACTACAATCTCAGCTCAAGACAACTGTAAATACTACAATATCGACTAGAAACAACTGTAAATAGTGCGTATCCCCCTCCAGAACTACTGTAAATACTGAACAGAAAGGGCTCCAGAACACCCGTAAATACTACAAGCCTACTTCTAGAACAAGCGTACATACTATAAGCTCACCTCCAGAACAACCGTAAATGCTATAATCCCACCTCCAGAACAACCGTAAATGCTACAAGCCCACCTCCAGAAACAACGGTAAATGCTACAAGCCCACCTCCAGAACACCCGTAAATCCTACAAGCCCACTTCCAAAACAACCGTAAATGCTAACAAGCCTACCTCCAGAACAACCGTAAATCCTACAAGCCCACTTCCAAAACAACCGCAAATGCTACAAGCACACCTCCAGAACAACCGTACCTTCTACAAGCCCACTTCTAGAACAACCGTAAATGCTACAAGCCCACTTCCAGAACAACTATAAATATTACAAGCCCACTAATAGAACAACCGTAAATACTACAAGCACACTTCCAGAACAACCGTAAATACTACAAGCCCACTTCTAGAACACCCGTAAATGGTACAGGCCCACTTCCAGAACAACTGTAAATACTACAAGCCCACTTCTAGAATAACCGTAAATATTACAAGCCCACTTCTAGAACAACCGTAAATGCTACAGGCCCACTTCCAGAACAACTGTAAATACTACAAGCCCACTTCTAGAACAACCGTAAATGCTACAAGCCAGCCTCCCTTACTGAAGATTCGAGAACGGAACTGGAGAAGATGGTTCAAATAGGAATTGATGGCGTGTGACTGTTGAGGCGTTATTATCCCGTCAAATATAAAGTAGCCAGTACTGGCGCTTGTTAGGTAAAGGTTGTTAGGCAACGCTCAGGCCATACTGCTTTCTAGTAGTGTACTCGAGCTCAGTTCTGGAAATTCACTACTTTTTAACTTCTCACACGTCCTAATATAACCCAATAGACAGGATGTATATTCTATTCGTTATTAGTTAGATATTTTGTTTTATTCTGGCAAAGCATGATCTTTCATCCTCAGACTGTGTCAATTTTGTTGTACGTCATGGACTGTTTGCGGTTTTAATAGAATTGTACAAGGCTTTGCGAATAATGCATGCTTCATTATTGTATATGATGGTACCACCTAGATGCTGACATACCTACTAAAGATGAATGTGTGAAACACCCCTTAAACAAGACCTTACACATTGACAGATTATCGGTTACCTGCCCCCAAGGCACAGTCCAGGTCCTGAAGTTTTGGTACCCTAAACGTCAAAAGGAAAAGCCTAGAGGCTGGAGACACTAGAACAACACATTCCCTAGGCCTTGTACGCAAGATACGCCACAGGAAAGAAATCACATACAAACCTATTACGAACAGTCAAATGTGAAAGGCAAGCCATGGAAGAAATAGGAAGGTACATTTTAATAATCATTTTTTTTTGTCAACATTAAACAACAACAATGGCCGACCAGATGAATTTGCAGAACAAAAGGATACCGTTTGTCAACCTGGCGTCGGGATTAAAAACCAAAATTCAAGTTTTCCATATTCATAGTGTACCTGTCAGAATATTACTATATTTAGAACAAGTAAATTTACAATTTTAAATTATATTTTTAAAGGTAGCGAAAATACACCAAACAGTTACAAGGCCAAATATACAAACCAATCAATTAAACATATTATGACAAGAAAGAAAGCATACTAATGAAACCCATTGTTGAAACAACTAATGGGCACAAACTCGTAGGAAGATATAAGCCAATGTAAACATATAAGAATGTTTGTTGCTGAAGGCAACTTAGCTTAGGTTTTATAAAAGGTTCAACTCTACTGAACAACAAATACATAACACTAGATATTCAGTTGTTGATGTAGTAGCCATAATGTAGTGGTATCAGTTGTTGTAGTAATCACATTAATAGTAAGAGTAGTAGCAGACATAGGTCGACTAATTGCGGTAGTTGTTATGGTGGCAACAAAAGTAGACATATTAATTATGGTATTAGTTATTAGAATGGCAGTGTCAGTATTAGCAGAACCTGCTCTACTAGTGATGGCAGTGTCAGGGTTAGCAGAACCTGCTCTACTAGTGATGGCAGTGTCAGTATTAGCAGAACCTGCTCTACCAGTGATGGCAGTGTCAGTATTAGCAGAACCTGCTCTACCAGTGATGGCAGTGTCAGTATTAGCAGAACCTGCTCTACCAGTGATGGCAGTGTCAGTATTAGCAGACCCTGCTCTACCAGTGATGGCAGTGTCAGTATTAGCAGAACCTGCTCTACCAGTGATGGCAGTGTCAGTATTAGCAGAACCTGCTCTACCAGTGATGGCAGTGTCAGTATTAGCAGAACCTGCTCTACCAGTGATGGCAGTGTCAGTATTAGCAGAACCTGCTCTACCAGTGATATCAGTGTCAATCATAATTGTAGAGATGAAGTAGGACTATCATTTATAGTATTTGTTTTAATGGTAGCAGTAGTAGTAGAGGTAGTGGCAGAAGCTGTTATAGTAGTAGCAGTAGCAGTAGTAGTAGTAGCAATTACAGTAGCCGCAGATGTAGTTATAGGTGTAGTAGTAGTAGCAGCAGCAGTAGTAGTAGATGTAGTAGCTGTAATAGTAATAGCAGTAGTAGTAGTAGTAATAGTAGAAGTAGTAGTAGTACTTGTAGCAGTAGTTGTAGAGGTAGTAGTAGTAGTATTAGTAGTAGTAGTAGCAGTGTTCGTAATAGTAGTAGTAGGACTACTGTCGCTTGTATTATTTACACAATTATAGGAACAGCATTTGAGGTATTAATAGTATTAGTAACACCAGTAGTAGTAGTAATATTAGACGCAGTAATGGTAGTAATAGTAGCTGCAGCAGAAGCAGTAGTAATAGTAGTAGTAGTAGCAGTAGTAGTAGTAGTAGTAGCAACAGAAGTAGTAGTAGTAGTAAAAATGGTAGTAGTGAATGTCGAAGAAGCAGTGTGGCAGAGTATTCATTTGTCGCTGCAAAAATACCAGGTTCTATTCGAATTATCGACACGCTCCAATTTATACAGGTACAAACTAGTACCTGGCCTAATGCGTAGAAAGAGAAGATGGAGTAGATTGGAGCTGATCACTCCCACCTAAAAAAAAAAAAATCAGATAGCTATAACGTTGAAGTCTTGAACATTTCATCTCTGGCGGTAACTTAACTTGACACCTTTATACTGGCTTAGAAAACTCTGAAGAGTCTGTATACAGCCAGTTTTGTTTGTTACATTAACTGATCTAAAAATACCTATCGGCATCCAATATATTCTTGAATGTATTAATTGACCTTGCCTTCCCTATTTCCCGTGGCAATGCATTCCAAGCATTGACCACTCTCTGGCTAAAAAAATATTTCCAGGTATCTAAGCGTGACCTTTCTTCAATTAATTTGCAGCTATGCCCTCTGGTTCTCGTTGGTGTTTGAATTTTGAAAAACGTGTTATAGTCTACTTTATCGGTTCATTTGATTATCTTATAAACCTGTATTAAGTCACCTGGAATTTTTCCCTTTTCCAGACACAATAGGATAATTTTTCTGAGTCTTTCCTAATAACGGTAATTCTGGAATCCACCATAATCATAAATAGCGTTGACTATAGATCTACCCTTGTCTCAAACTAGTAAGACTAGTTTCGGATCTAACATCTACTGTAGTGAGAAGCTGTGAAATAAATGATCTATCTCAATATAGGCACTAATGTTAAATACAAAAATATAACCCTACATTGACTGATATCTAAATTGGTATATATATATATTACTCCTCGACAGAGAAATCTGACGTCATTAACGGACACATGCTCGGAGCTCAATTCTCAAACCATCTTCTTGCCTGACCTCTTGGCGACTTTTGCCATTTCATAAACTCGTCCAATCGCAGCAGCGGGTTTTTGCGCCTGCGTCGGAGAATTGTTTGAAGTTTTGAGCAATAAGGCGGTGCCTATTTTGGCAGGTAGGCGGTAGCGGAGTTATCTGCACACCAATCTGGAACCTTATCAGAGTTGAACCCATATAACGGTAGCAGAAAAATATAAAAAAAATAGTGGGAGGAGTTAATGTGGCACTGGACGATAGATTGAAATACTATGTTAACTAGGTCCAGCAAGGGGAGGTTACTTTGACGGTATCGGATGAAAGGGAGATAAAAAAAAACCTGATGAATGTAACCCGTTTGAAATGCTTGGTGACTGAAATAATGGTAAACTAGCTGTGAAATATGGCACATAAGGAAAATGTTCATTCTCTCAGCATCATGTGAATACGCCGAGTTGCCTGTGTTAAAGATTCGATAGTGCATGTAACTTATTGTCGGCTTATTTATCTACGCAACAAGAAAGTCTATTGTGTCTTGTTTACACTGCCTTGCCTGTGGTATTTCAGGCATTTCTCAGCCTACCCGTCACTGTGCTAATGCTTATCAATGATCGTAATGAAGAAGTTAATATCAAGCAAAACCGATAACGGACTTAGCACACTTTTAACAGATTTGCCATTCTGAACTCCGCATTTTAAAAGAAAAACTTACAATCGGGTAAAAATAACTCGTCTTGACGTTGATTTCAGATAGGCTTGTCCTCCAAATTGCTGACGTTTGGACTAACTATCAACTTCGGTAAGTAACATTTCCTTTGCCGTCCATCCTTGTAATTTCTTACATGTTGTGCCATATATGTTTAGCTTAACTGAACTATATTCCTCTATTTATGACATATTGCTTACCAAACACTTTGCTGGACCCATGTCGCATCAGACAGGGTGGCGTGAACGGAAGACTAACTGTAATGGCATCGTCTGAACAGAAGAGTAGTAAGTGTACCAGGTTTGATGCTCCAGATATTCCAGTTGTAAATGGTACCAACCAACTGTCAGGGAAAGGGCCGCATGAAAGGGAACAACTAGTTAGTTAACTATCCTCAACAACAAAAAAGCTGTGACCTAATACAATGCAGTTTCTACCACTTGATCCCCGATCGTATTGTCTGTAACAAACCTGATGCTGCCTTTCATGTATCCTATTCTGTTTATGTTATTCAGATTGTACCGAGAGAAAATTATCTACAAGAAGTATAATTATTCATTTATCTTGCTACCAAAATAAGAAGGTCGGTCGGAGGTACTGATATAGATATCAAATTGAGAATACAAAAGCCGTGAGGGCTTTCATTACTTTAGGGAATTTGTGGAAATCGAAATAAATTAGGCACACTACAAAAATACAGTCAGCTCCTTGTGTGGCTCTTTGACGTGGGAATAAAGAAAAGTACAACTACAATTGACCAAGCTTTCATCAATAGATGTTGCGCCGAATAAAAGGAATGACATTGTATTTTGTTGTTGTTATCCCACAGCTGCTGAGCAAGCCTTCTTTTGACAGCCCAATGCCATTCTAATATATACACAGGTCTTTTTCAGTTGTGTCACTACTCCGTACAGTTGGTAATTGTCGGCAGTGCTTGTAAGAATCTTTTCCTCATGTCCGCAAGCGCCTTGCACTCAATGAGTAGATGTAGAAACTGTTTCATCAAGATGAGAGCAATGTCTGCACAAGGGCAGGTGCTGGGGATTAAAGCGGCTCAAAAGGCTATTGACTCTGGAATGTCCTTTCTGTGACTGAAAGATGAGACTTTGAACTCTTCTATGTAGTTTATTTATGTCATCGTAAAACACGCAATACTTCAATGACCTGGTATTATAGAATTATTAATATATAGAACTTATGGAAGAACTGGACAGATGCTAGTTGGATGACGTAAAGATAAGATGTAAGCGATTAATATGACACCCGTTTCGGAATCTACCTGATAGCCTTTCAAAGCAGCCCTGTTCTGGAATCTTCAAGGCAAGAGATGAAAAGGCAAACTTAAACACATGAACAATGGAAGTCGAGACAAATCTGAACAGAAAAGATGACAGAGGAACTGGAAATGATGGCGGATGATATGAAGGCTTGGCGAGTATTTATTGAGGACCTAATGAGTTGACGCGTTTTTATTGACTGAGATTGATTGACTAGTTGATTGATGTTACCTTATTGCTATGTTGTACATAATCTACATGGCCGCCTTCCGTGCATACCCGCACGTTGGTCTTTAATCTTAGCAAGGGAAAGAGAACGTCAATGATTTCTGTACCATCCTGGGTTTATGCAATTCTGTACCATCCTGGGCTTATGCAATTCTGTACCATCCTGGGTTTATACAATTCTGTACCATCCTGGGTTTATGCAATTCTGTACCATCCTGGGTTTATGCAATTCTGTAGCATCCTGGGTTTATGCAATTATGTAGCATCCTGGGTTTATGCAATTCTGTAGCATCCTGGATTTATGCAATTCTGTAGCATCCTGGATTTATGCAATTCTAGATTCGTGTTACTTCTCTCGAGCGCCATGGAGTGCTCTACTCACATGTGAAGTATAACTTATGTAATCTATATCACCACTTCATTGGTTACAAACGCGATGACTGGTTGATTTAGTTGTATACTAAGCGACCATTTCTTTACCTACTTGCCATCTTCCAGCTTAGCATAGCTGTCATGGGCTGTTTGGTAATTCTACAGTGCATTCGGAACTAGCAGTCTTAAACATGCGGCCAGCTAAGCCATAATATTTGGGCTGAATACTGAAAGCCTCCTCAAATTAAGATAACTGATAATAGATAGATGCGAATAGATCAATGAAAATAGCCAGATGAGAATAGATCAGTGAAATTATACAGATGCTAATAGATCAGTGATAAAAGACAGATGTGAATAGATCAGTGATAATAGACAGATGAGAATAGATCAGTGAAAATAGACAGATGATAATAGATCGTTGATAATAGACAGATGAGAATAGATCAGTGAAAATAGACACATGAGAATAGATCAGTGAAATTAGACAGATGATAATAGATCAGTGATAATTGACAAATGAGAATAGATAGGTGAAGATAGACAAAGGAGAATAGATAAGTGATAATGAAAGGTCTAGGTACCCCCTTGGCATGTTGTGGTGCCCAGGATAAAGTGCTAGAGACTTTTTTGTATTGGGTAGCGTTAATCGGTTTAATTCCTCGAAGCTTTGCATTCTCGAACAGTAAATCAGGTAGCAATTTACAGATACGTTAACTGGAGCGTGTTGCAGTCATGGATGATATATGTCTAAATATATCCAAAACAGAAATAAGAGCTAAACCAAAAAAATGCAATTTAATGTCCGTTGATGTAAAGTAGAATAAATATTACAAAAATGCAACAAATTCAAGTAGATGTCTTAATAGAAGACTTTACACAATAAACAAACATATAAAACAGGTTCTCTTAATTAAATTCAACCAGGTTTGATTATAGTATTGCTTTCGGTCCCGCCCTTGATTCCGTTGAGTGGTTTGAGTTTGTGAGACCCGTGATATTCATGTATGTCTGTACAGCAAGTGTCTTTATAAATTTCCTAAAATCACGAGAACATGGATTTTCCATATAGAATGGTATGGTTGGGAGACATGAACTATACCACAAGCATTAAGATATAATATATGAACTTTCTTGATCTAGTGCTATAGAAGAATCCGGATAAGTTCATGGAAAAAGCAAGAAGAAAATTAAGTCATCATGAAAGACCAAAATGTAGACCATAAACTGGCTTAAAAACAATGTTTTGTTTCAAAAATTGGATATTGCTATAGAGGAATCCGGATAAGTTCATGGAAAAAGCAAGAAGAAAATTAAGTCATCATGAAAGACCAAAATGTACACCATAAACTGGCTTAAAAACAATGTTATGTTTCAAAAATTGGATATTTTAGGTCACATTAAATATCATAAAGTGTTGAGAAGAAAAATTCGTGAGGGCAATGGTTCATGGAAATGGAAGACAAGGAAGGGCTCGTGCAATACGACTATGGATACAGGAAGTCAAGGAAACGTTGAATTTAACAACGGAGAAGACGGGAAGTTAACGAGAGACAGAGATGTCAACAGACAGGATGTGATTGGAGCGTCATTCTGCAGATGTCCTGCTCCATGATTATGAGGATAAACTTCATAAGCTGAACTTTTAAAAAGAGACACTGCAAATGCTTTTAAAACATTCATATAGTAACTTGAAAACAAAACAATCATGGGGAAATGCATTATTAACAATAGCTGAAATACAGCTTTCTATGATGAGAATGGGGGGAAATTAATGAAAATAAATTTAAAAGTTGATTAAAGTTAAGTTTAATCAAAAATATGTTGTATATAGTTATGGTCAAATATACATTCCCAGAGCCGCCGCAGCCTCGCCTTATTTTAATTCTATGATGAGAAGAACAGATGTAAATAGTCGATGATCGCCCTCATGTATAGTAGCGTGTTAACCTTGTATCGCTCTCATCCATTATCAGCTATTCGGTTTGACTACTGTCACAATAATATTTTATTAACCTCATTGTTTCTGTCATTATATGTTACTTTGAGATTTATTCTTTGTCTACTTGTAAATATTTTGTTGATATTTCTTTAGTTTTTGTTCTGTTCTATACTGCAATCGTGTAACTTTGTTCAAAGTTTTCGTCCTTGCATTTGTTGTTTCATAATCCTTTTTTAAGGATTAGGTCGCAACTCTCGTCATAATGACGTAGTTAAAAAAAATAGTACGGAACCCATTCTAGACCCCATAAATGGAATGAGGACGCTTTAACTCGTTTAACTGCGAGAGTACATCAAGTGTGACCGGATATGGGCATTCCAGCTGCAATAAAGTATATGGAAGTTGTTGCAGTTAATTCCAACAATTGTCGCCAGTTGTACGAGTGGAGCCGTAGTGATGGCATGAAGTTGTACGAGTGGAGCCGTAGTGATGGCATGAAGTTGTACGAGTGGAGCCGTAGTGATGGTATAAAGTTGTACGAGTGGAGCCCTAGTGATAGTATAAAGTTGTACGAGTGGAGCCCTAGTGATAGTATAAAGTTGTACGAGTGGAGCCCTAGTGATAGTATAAAGTTGTACGAGTGGAGCCCTAGTGATAGTATAAAGTTGTACGAGTGGAGCCCTAGTGATAGTATAAAGTTGTACGAGTGGAGCCCTAGTGATGACATGAAGTTGTCGCGAGTTGTAGGAGTGGAGCCCTAGGGATGGTATAAAGTTGTACGAGTGGAGCCCTAGTGATAGTATAAAGTTGTACGAGTGGAGCCCTAGTGATGGCATGAAGTTGTAGGAGTGGAGCCCTAGTGATGGCATGAAGTTGTAGGAGTGGAGCCCTAGGGATGGTATAAAGTTGTACGAGTGGAGCCCTAGTGATAGTATAAAGTTGTACGAGTGGAGCCCTAGTGATGGCATGAAGTTGTAGGAGTGGAGCCCTAGTGATGGCATGAAGTTGTAGGAGTGGAGCCCTAGGGATGGTATAAAGTTGTACGAGTGGAGCCCTAGTGATAGTATAAAGTTGTACGAGTGGAGCCCTAGTGATGGCATGAAGTTGTAGGAGTGGAGCCCTAGTGATGGCATGAAGTTGTACGAGTGGAGCCCTAGTGATGGCATGAAGTTGTACGAGTGGAGCCCTAGTGATGGCATGAAGTTGTAGGAGTGGAGCCCTACTGATGGCATGAAGTTGTAGGAGTGGAGCCCTACTGATGGCATGAAGTTGTAGGAGTGGAGCCCTACTGATGGCATGAAGTTGTAGGAGTGGAGCCCTAGCTATCGCATGAAGTTGTCGCGAGTTGTGTGAGTTGAGCCCTAGTGATGGCCTCCCGTTGTCGCGCCTCTGACCAACACGACATATATTGCAACCAATACTATAATTCCACTTCATACCAACAGGATATCTATTGCAACAACGACTACGAAACGTAAAGGTCAATGTATTACCAGCAGCAAATGTTGCTGTAAAGGATTAAGTAGTACAGACGTCACAACGTTATGTCTCCACATCTTATAAGAGATGGCAGGTCGTTCCTTCACCGTGAGCTTGAACTCATTTAATTTAGGCTTCGAACAATATTCACAAAATCATTTAATGTACAAGTTTACATTACATAATATTGCAGTATATTTAAATAAAGTTATTACAGGGTCAAAAACATTGAGAGGGGAGGTTAGTTCTAAGTCGACCTGTACTTCTACAGGGGCAGTTGGCCCTGTGCAGGTCCCAGTTCTAGTTTGAGCTGGATGTATCCGGAAGAAGGGTTTTCTGCCTAAAGGGCTAGATTCGAGTAGCTTAATACTCTGCGCTGCGTTGGGACTAGCGCTTACGGAGGGTGGTTAACCGATGTGTGATTCCATCTTAATAGGCTCAACACTAGAGCAAAGTAGACCCGCGGCCTATCAGGCGCCATCTATGCTACTTTAAACAAACCATCCAACCATGACCGGTGTTATACGATGTCACACAGTTAGTCGCCTCTTACGACATGCTCTCTGTGGGGCAGTAGTGCTATTCTTGTCCTTGTCATACACAAGGACCCCGGCAAACCACGCAGTAGCGTTTGTGTTGTACATTTTCTGCCGATAAAATGCCTTAATTCTTTCTCTATATCAAAATTAGGTGTCTGAATTATGTTACAATTGTTAATAGTGTGTTTTAAGTTTGACTGTTTTAAAAAGTGTTAAGCATAATGGCTTTGTCTTCTTCGATGTTTCCTTACTAAATTCATTGTCTCCCATATCTCAGGAGAGAGTCGGGTAATCACTTTTACTTTAAAATATTGGTAGACAATAGCGTTTCACGAAATTTATACGCTGCAACAACTGATCTCATTGTTTGATTCACATTTTAAATAGAAAATAACTCAGTATTAAAATGCCAAACAATTTAATAAAAATCGACCGGTAGGATATATAATCAGACAACACAAGACAGCCATTCGCATTACAAGCAAATAGTCTAATTCTAAGCGTGAACTCAATTATTGTCGTGTTCTTTATCTGTCTTCCTGTCGTCATTTACCTCCAAATGAGGCATAGCACGAGGAGACGAGTATCCCAGCACATGGGTTGTTGTAGGGGAGGTGAGGAGACGAGTATTCCAGCACATGGGTTGTTGTAGGGGAGGTGAGGAGACGAGTATTCCAGCACATGGGTTGTTGAAGGGGAGGTGAGGAGACGAGTATTCCAGCACATGGGTTGTTGTAGGGGAGGTGAGGAGACGAGTATCCCAGCACATGGGTTGTTGTAGGGGAGGTGAGGAGACGAGTATCCCGGCACATGGGTTGTTGTAGGGGAGGTGAGGAGACGAGTATCCCGGCACATGGGTTGTTGTAGGGGAGGTGAGGAGACGAGTATCCCGGCACATGGGTTGTTGTAGGGGAGGTGAGGAGACGAGTATCCCAGCACATGGGTTGTTGTAGGGGAGGTGAGGAGACGAGTATCCCAGCACATGGGTTGTTGAAGTCGAGTGAGGAGACGAGTATCCCAGCACATGGGTTGTTGTAGGGGAGGTGAGGAGACGAGTATCCCAGCACATGGGTTGTTGTAGGGGAGGTGAGGAGACGAGTATCCCAGCACATGGGTTGTTGTAGGGGAGGTGAGGAGACGAGTATCCCAGCACATGGGTTGTTGTAGGGGAGGTGAGGAGACGAGTATCCCAGCACATGGGTTGTTGTAGGGGAGGTGAGGAGACGAGTATCCCGGCACATGGGTTGTTGTAGAGGAGGTGAGGAGACGAGTATCCCAGCACATGGGTTGTTGTAGGGGAGGTGAGGAGACGAGTATCCCAGCACATGGGTTGTTGTAGGGGAGGTGAGGAGACGAGTATCCCAGCACATGGGTTGTTGTAGGGGAGGTGAGGAGACGAGTATCCCAGCACATGGGTTGTTGTAGGGGAGGTGAGGAGACGAGTATCCCGGCACATGGGTTGTTGTAGGGGAGGTGAGGAGACGAGTATCCCGGCACATGGGTTGTTGTAGGGGAGGTGAGGAGACGAGTATCCCGGCACAGGTGTTGTTGTAGGGGAGGTGAGGAGACGAGTATCCCGGCACATGGGTTGTTGTAGGGGAGGTGAGGAGACGAGTATCCCGGCACATGGGTTGTTGTAGGGGAGGTGAGGAGACGAGTATCCCGGCACATGGGTTGTTGTAGGGGAGGTGAGGAGACGAGTATCCCGGCATATGGGTTGTTGTAGGGGAGGTGAGGAGACGAGTATCCCGGCACATGGGTTGTTGTAGGGGAGGTGAGGAGACGAGTATCCCGGCACATGTGTTGTTGTAGGGGAGGTGCATATCACTGGTCGTTTTATATGTTCAGGCTGCTAGCCTCAGGAACAACCATTTTTAGCGACCGTTTTATAAATGCTTGTAAGGTTTAATATGTCATATGCATACCTTCCAGGGCTCCACAGCAGTGGCTGTAAATCAACATTTATGACCGCAAAAAGAAAAACATGTTCTTCAGAATTGGTGACTTAATTATTTGACAGTAAAAACTGTATGTGCCCTACTTGAACTAAACACAAAATACTAATTTAATCAAAATATTTAGGACACAACAATTTTTGTATATGCTTTTATTCTGTCATGAACGCTGTCCATAAACACGTTAGACCTAACAATAAAGTATTGTTTGACGGCAAAAATTATTTTTTTTTTACGTTTTTGGTGAAAACAAAATAATGTGAAATGGAAATTAGAAATACAATTCAACATTAAGAAGTGGCATGATATGAAGCGGTGAAAATCAGTTCATTCCACAACCATCTGAGTCTTGAATGTTTGAGCCCTTCAGGTGAACTATGAACTTTATTTTCCAATTCAGGTTGTCATAGCATCGCACATTGCTGTTTTCACTATCTTTAACGTATTCTCATGGCTTCAGTGTTTCCTGTTTCCACTAGGTTTGACGGCCCTTCCTATCGGATTCGTTTGCCTTCAGTCTTTCCTGTTTCCACTAGGTTTGACAGCCTTTCCTTTCGGATTATTTGCTATGGTTATATTATTTAATTATTCACTCTACTGTAACCATTTGTTCACCGTATATTATCCAGGATGATTCACTCAATATGTTTTGTTGATATGTCTTCATGTCAGCATCTGTCGAAATCCTTTTGTGGATGATGAAGCAATGATACAAATCTGTTTGCATCTCTAAAGATAATGTCTCATCTCTCTCTATGTATATGTTGTGCTATGCTTGATTTCATCTGCTTGACGCTGACTAGTACGAGAATCACGTCGATCCAAATCTCATTAGCCAGACTATCTTGTAAACAGCCTGTTTGAATGTTTCTATGGAACAATACGTGAAAGAGAGTTGAGGTATTCGTCAGTATATTGCGCCTGACCCTGACAAAGTTCTTGTAATTCTATTTTGAACATGATAATTGTATAAGAATGTTGGTGATATTGCTCATTATACGAAAGATTAAAAAGGAACGGCACAGCAACTAAGTGAGACAGCGAGATAATTACTGCTTCCTTGTACCAGCATCAATCACCTTCAGCTTAATAACAACCGCATCATGCCACCTCCATTTCTCTTCTACTTGCGTCCGGTGAAGTAAATACACGTGAAGTGCACTTGGTGTAATTTTTTTTTTTATTGAGAAAACAAGGATCTTGAAGAGCAAAGTGTTTATGTGAAGTTCTGCTATAAATTAGGTCAAACATTTACTGAATGCTGACAGAGACATTCTGACAAAAATGTCATAATAGGGGATAAAAGATGGGTTTATGGATAGATGTAAAAAAAAAAACCAGTCATCAAAGTAAACTGGAACAACATCACTGAGACAAAAAAACAAAACAAACTCACGAGTCTCTCGAATGGGAATGCTCTTTCTGCTGATCGTCTGTTTTGATTGTAGGGGCTTCGTTCATCATAAGTTTGTTCCACGGATTCAGACTTAACTTAACTTAACTTAACGTCTTTATACTGGTTTAGAAGACTCTGCAGAGTCTGTATACAACCAGTTTCATTTACATCACCTTGCTCTAAAAGCTATGCGCATTCAATATCAGACGATAACAGACGATCGATAAAGTATTAGTTCGATGTATTGAGACGTTTGAGAGAGGAAAAACGAAGAAAGAGGCCTCAAACAAGACCTGGAGGTTGCACCACGACAACTCAGCAGAAGTCACGTTACCGATTCTTCGTGGCTTTTGGCAAAACATAAGACAACAGTTGTTCCTCAGCCACCCTAAACTCCGGATTTGACCATTGCATTCTTTGTTTTTACCAAAGTCCACCATAAAGTTCGTCAATTTCAGGTCATAGAAGAGATCAAAGAAAATTCGCTACAAGACGTCCGCGCAATCCCAGAAAATAAATTCCAAGACGCATTTTTTTTAAATTAGGAAAAGTTGTTTGCAGATGTGTATCAAGAGTGGCGGGAACTATTTTGAAATAAACAAGTTTGAATAAATTGTAAGCGGAAAGATTGTTTATAGATCTGTATTCTTCCCACTTTTTCCTCTTGGCTCTCTTTGGTAGTGCTATGCACATCAATTGTAAGACATCTGATTGAATGTGTCATGTCTCATACATGTAGGTTAGTAGGTGTTCTGTAGACAGGGTCTGCAACCTTTCACACGTTTTACGCGTTCCATCTCATGTTTGCAGGCAAGAAGAAGTGGTAAGCAGCACGGCTCATAACCCAAATTTGATTATGTTTAGATTCACAAAGCGGCACGATTGTACATCTATTCACACAATACACAATTGGCGCTGAGTGGGATTTGTTCGCCTAAAGAAACAAGAGGGAATCAATTTTTTTTTAATGTAATGTTATTTTTAAACAAATTTGAATTAAAAGAATTATATGTACAATAAAGTTGTCCACACTAAGTTAGGTACTTGATAACTTGACATTCTTAGTATGAAAACTTCAACTAGTTTGTTGACCCATCTTATACTTTGACAACGTTTCATATTATATAGCGAAATCATTATCATCAGCATATATATATATATATATATATATATATATATATATATATATATATATATATATAATTGACTATTCTATCTATCATCAGTCCACTTATGTGTTTAGATGTGGTGGGGAGGTGCGACCTTTGTTTCATATTTTTTGGCAACTGAAAATTGTATGGTGACTTGCCAGATCAATCCCAGCATCTGTTAGCCTCTGGAATATACGATCGCCTATTTTTGAAACTGATGGAGGTGGAAGCATAAATTAGAGCAAATTAAACCCGCAGCTAAAGTTAACAAACTTCAAAACCAAGCCATGAGAATTATAACAGGTGGCATGAAGTCAACGCCAATTGTAGAACTTGAAAAGATTACAAAACTGCAATCCATGACCGACAGAAGAGACTGCAGAGCCCTGCTGCAGTCAGAGAAACTCCGAAGACTGACGGACCATCCAATGTACCAGAGGCTAAACAATTTGGGAACTGGGAAACTAAAGCGGAGAAACTTTGCAGAAATAGCCAAAGCAAAGATGCACGAAGATCCCATAAACGCACTAACAACACCAAAACCCATCACTACTGTACGAAAACCTACTTGGAGGCAGGATATATTTCCAGAGGTGGTAGAAAATATACCAGGTATTACAAACAAAAACTGCCAGACCGAAAAAGAAAGGAGAGACACTACCCTAAGCTTCATAACGAAAAGCTACCCAAGCATGGACTGGACCCATGCATACACCGACGGTTCTGTAACAAACACTACACAGAACGGAGGGGCAGGAGCATTCCTGAACCTACCAAATGGCAGAAAAATAACACTGTCATTCGCTACTGGTAAGTACACAAGCAATTTCAGAGCGGAGGCAGAGGCACTGAGGGCGGCAGTGGAAGAAATGGCAACACACAGTGAAAATGAGAGCCACATAGTCTTGCTGACAGATGCTCTCGCCGTAGTCACAGCGCTAAAAAGCCAGAAAAACACTGAGCTTAATGACTTAAGAGCAGCACTCTGCAAACTGTGCCAGCTGTCCGCACCAAAAAGGGTAGTGGTACAGTGGGTTCCGTCACACTGCAACATCCAAGGCAACGAGGAGGCAGACAGACTGGCAAAAGAAGGTGCAAGGCTACCACAAACAGATACCAGTATGACGTACGAAGAGTCAAAACGGCTTATCAAAGCCAGGTACATGACCAACTGGGAAACCGAACATACTGGTTACACCAAAAACGATGCCTATTACCAGTTGAACCGAAGAGAGCAGGTCGTTGTCTTCAGACTTCGCACTGGCCACAATAGACTGAGGTACCACCTATTCAATAAATTGAAGATAGGGTGTACCGACGAATGCCCGTGCGGTACTGGTAAAATGACCACTGAACATCTGCTGCAGAACTGCCCGACATACGGGGATCAGAGAGAGCAGATGTGGCCATTGCCAGTGGAACTGCAAGACAAGCTCTATGGTAGTGGCGAGAGTCTCAGGACGACCGCCGCTTTTTTCGAAAAAATAATGGTTACTGTCTGACTGTGTACGCAGAAGAAGAAGAAGAAACCCGCAGCTTGTCAGGCGTCATCTAAACCCACACGCTAACCACGTAACCAAGACCTGTTGTTATGGGTATCTGATCTTACTACTCAGAGATCAGGGGAAATATTTATCGGATGATCCACGTGAATAAACTTCGATGTCTTCACCGGGATTTGAACCTGCGACCTCCAGCACCGGAGGCTAACACCTTTCCTCGGGACCACTCGTTCCCAATAATAAAATAAAATAATGCGATAATAACATAACAATAAAGTTAAAACATGAATTATATTATCACCTAATTTAATAAGATAATGTCATAATATAATTCATGTTAAAGTTCAGGCAATTCCCTGAATACGGTGCGACTTTAGGTAAACACATCTTATATACAGATTGAATATGTACCAACAATCAAATGAACAGCTATTATTTTCAGCGACTCAACAAATCTTCAGAATACCGAAATGCGGGTCTCTCTTATAACTATATGTGCATATGACCGAGTGCGCCTTACCAATTTGCGTACATTGAAAGTAGCATTGGGAAATAAAGTAAATACAACTGAGCAATCTCTTCATTAAACTATCAGCCATATAACCTACATACACTGAACACTTCAGGAAATGTAAATCAGTTTTTCAAACAATGTTAACATGTTAGATGCTGAAATGAATAACATGATGGAACATAATGCATTGTATTAAGTATTTTGTCCCACTCTGTGGTGAGTTCATCAATGAAAATGTGATTTTTTAAATCGTTATCAGATATATGATATTTTGAAGAAATTTGAATGTACTGTCTTGAAAGCGGATGAGTACAATTATCTAACTCTATGAGCGACTAATAACAATTGTTAAACATTGAACTATAATATGTAGAATAATTGCTTTTATATTTGTACTAACTATCAAATATGGCATACACGAACTGCCATTTTCTAAAGGATTTTAGCAAGTCTCGTCACAGTGTTTCTATAATGTACTTCCTATCGTGCGATTACATCAAGTTTACATTATGAAGACATTGCTTTCCTTGTTGTGTCGTCATCACGGCCTGTACGTTTGTTAGATGCATGATTATGGGAGTTCCCTCTCTATCATTTCAAATATTTAAACACGGATTGCGCGCACAGTGTCAAGGTTACAACTGAACTGACTGAGCGTGAATAGATAAACAAAGTAGTCTACTTTTGTGAGATGGAGATAAATGGCTAGTGTTTGCGTTTTGCATTGGGAAAATCTGGGACTAATGTTGCTCAGTATCTTTTCAACTTCTTTCGGTGCAATATTATTACCTAGTCAGACAAGTTATTTTGGTATTTGTGTAAATAACTGTTACTGCACGTACACACACACACAAGCACACACACACACACATATATATATATTGTATGTGTGTAAATGTGTGTATGTACGTCAATTACGCAATCAAAACATTATGTATCATGCCGTTACTGTATTTTAGAGTTTTAGAATAAATTAAATGTTAAACTTACTTTACTATACTTTCTACTTCTGATACTCGGAAAAACGAGTTATTTCCTTTTGTTTACTGTGTCCTTCATACTTTGATTTGCAAGCTTTATTTTAGACCCATCTGAAACTAAAAAGCGAATATTAATTGAATATCTTCTATTACCACTAATGTCAATATTCACATTGCTGAGGTCTATTGAGCGAATGTAAAGGACATCAAGGCCTCTATATATATATTCAAAAACCCATTATCGTCTTTGACGTTTATATTTGTCAGTTATCTTTAATGTACTGTCAATCTGTCAAAACGACTATTTCCTATTGCTGAAGTACGTCGGGGGGTGGGGGGGGGGGGGGTGGGGGGATTTTGTTTAGGCTGAAAACTATAGGCCGCTTCACCACTGCTGTCGCCACGTCTTGTGCTGGCTATGTTTGTTTATTTTACCCCCAACAGAAAAACAACATATGCCAATCCGGAATTCGAACCCTCCTTGTCGGCAAGCAGGCCTCGAAACCATTCGGCCACGCGCTGCTCACTTTAATGTACTACATATTACAAATACTGTTACGGTAACTCGGTATGCGCGTGTATTGCACTTATACCATATATCTATCTCTTTCTCTCTCTCCCTCTCTCTCTCTCTCTCTCTCTCTAAATATATATATATATATATATATATATATATATATATATATATATATATATATATATATATATATATATACCATATATTTTATTTACCTTAGCAAAATATGAAAATGAGCATCGTCAATTGCCGTGGGAGCCGCTGTCGGCATCACGTCTGTTTTGGTCCTTATGTTATGTGCCAGTGATATTTCATTTACTTAAATTAACAGATTACACGTATCACCTGTTTTATTCTCTCTGTGTGCAAATTAAATGTACGGGGGGCTGGAGTAGAACTCAGTATCAGTAATACTTCAAACATAAGCGTCGGTATGATCCAGTACTACACGAGCAAAATAAAATGTTTGTATTGACGTTTTGACATAAAGACATTCATTAGCGACTGGATAAACAAAAACATAACGCAAATAAAAACAGGAGAATTAAGTTAAAGTATTATCAGTTTATACATTCTTGGATAAAGAAAGTGATGAATAAAATCAAATAATTATTTACATCAGTTATATCTTCCTTTGTCCTGTTTGTTGTTCACTTTTTCTGCCAAAACAACTTTTTTGTAAATAATGTTCTCTATTGATGTTGTTAAAATATAACCGTCTGATTATGGTTTCGGTCATTGGTTCTCTTTTTATCCCCAGCATCTCTAAATACTCATTTGTTAAAGAGATGTGCTCCAGTTATATAAATATGCTGCATAATTGAATATACGTATATAATCAATTATTGAATATATATATATATACATATATATATATATATATATATATATATATATATATATATATATATATATATATATATATATATATGCCCACATGACCCCGTTCAAGCTGTGGGCGTGTGCAATAACGTCTCTAACACTGTAGGCAGTGTCTGCTTTGTGACTTTATGTATGTAATTCTGTCGCACCATTGATTGTCAAGAAATTACTAATATTTGATCTCAGTTTGAAATGTTACCTTGCTTTCAAATTAATACTCAAAATTCATGCTGTTTGTTTCACGTGATCCTCAGAATCTCGTTACATCGATATTTTAAATTCTCGACATGGAGAATTAAAAACCCCTTAGTTCGCTGGTTCTAATTATTGTTCATTCAAATTTGTACGATATTGTCCTTTACCATTTTTTAAATTTCATTTTGAAAACCGTTAATGAAAGTGTACAACTAGTTTCATAATTTTTAAACTGAATATTCATACACTGAATATTTTATGCAGTAATATTTGTTTCGTATTTTTAGAGTTTGCGAATTGTGCAACACAAAGTTAGTGTATTCGAATCTTATAACCGAGTTTTAAAGTTTAAAAATTTTAGCAGATTCAAGCATTCTCATTCATTTGATACTTTTGCTTTAAACGGCAAATTATATGTCGTCGTCACTAGTGCTTTTTGGGGGATTTTTTTGGCGTTCGGCTTATTTATCTATTCTCTAAGACGGTGTGCGTTGCACTATTTTTATTTTACGCCTGTCGGCCCAGTGCATCCGACTACAGCATTCATTTTATGTAAGGGTCTGCTTCCTACTGCATTTTCTAAGGATTTGCTTCCTTGGTCTAACGGCCGGTGCTGTGATTGGGGAGCGAACCCAGCACCTTTGTGTAACTTAACCACTAGGCCCTACCGTCCCCGTGAGCTTCAGATAAACACATCATGAAATCATAACAGTATTTTTTAACGCTAGTTTTTCGCCTTAAATATAAGTCCATTTGAACTAGAAAAATGTGTATGTCTTGCGACAGTTCAGTTGGTAGTGACAAATTTAGAAATCCTTAATTCGCTGGTTCGGATCTGGTTCGCTGGAATTTTGCTTTTTATCCAAATTTATATGATTAAAAACCTATTTTGATTGACATCTTAAACGGCCGCGATTATGGACGGGTTGTTGCTAGTTGTGACCTATCTGTCATTTGGTGCACGCACATATCATTATTTGAGTTCTAGCCACTTGGTAGCAGAGAGTAAAGGCGCTTGTTACTCACTGCAAAGGTATCGGGTTTGTTTCCTGTTATCGAAACACCCCAGTCGATTAAACTTTAAGTGGATACGCAACTTTCTGTTAGGGAAGGAAAGGTAGCAGAAAGTAATTTGCCAATTTTCCTCGTAAAATTATGCGGATTAGTACAATGAAATCTTTAACACTTCATCTCTGACAGAGGTATCTGCTGTGGGACTACCATTACTTCTTGTTCTTTTATTTTGGGCGTCTTATTTAATTTTTAAAGCCGACATTTTTTCTAGTAAGTGTGTGTTATTGGCTAGTAGGTGCATCATCTCTAGGCATATCTGTTACCTGTGAATATCGATCAAGCCACAGTGTATGCTGACGGAATGTTGTCAATTTCATATTCATCAAAAGTAGCGACAGGCTTTGATTGACTAATTTATTGATTGATTTATTGATTGATTGATTGATTGATCTGCGGGTGGGTGTGATTGGCTGTCAATGAGTCTGTGAAAATTGTATTTGGCAGCCAATTCCATCAAATGTTTACATTTGAAATTGTCACCTTAGGCTGGCCAGTCTATTACTGTGGCTTGGAGAGATAGAGAGAGAGAGAGAGAGAGAGAGAGAGAGAAAGAAAGAGAGAGAGAGTAAAAGCATAGTCACATTATAAACTACCGGACTTGTTGCAAAAGGTGAATAAAGAATTTTGGGCATGCGGCCAGCAACATCGTCATGTACGACCTTTAAACCACAATATAAAGCTTATAAACCCTTAGAAAGGAACGGCTAAGTCGACTAAGGAATGTTGTGTATAGAACCGGTTACTCCATAATGTAAAAGCTAATAGCCATAAGAAAAATAACAACTTACCTCCAGAACCAATGGTAGAAGGTAGAGACAAAATCAAATCATCAATGCTAGGACGACACTTCTATAGGATGTCCTTTTGGGGTCGTAGACTAACATGGCAACAATAGGCAAGTGGACTAACAGAGCAACAATAGGCAAGTGGACTAACAGAGCAACAATAGGCAAGTGGAGTAACAGAGCAACAATAGGCAAGTGGACTAACAGAGAAACAATAGGCAAGTGGACTAACAGAGAAACTAGAGGGATGTGGACTATCAGAGAAACTAGAGGGATGTGGGATAAAAGAGAAACTAGAGGGATGTGGACTAACAGAGCAACAATAGGCAAGTGGACTAACAGATCAACAATAAGCAAGTGGACTAACAGAGAAACAATAGGCAAGTGGACTAACAGAGCAACAATAGGCAAGTGGACTAACAGATCAACAATAGGCAAGTGGACTAACAGATCAACAATAGGCAAGTAGACTAACAGATCAACAATAGGCAAGTGGACTAACAGATCAACAATAGGCAAGTGGACTAACAGATCAACAATAGGCAAGTGGTCTAACAGAGAAACAATAGGCAAGTGGACTAACAGAGACACAATAGGCAAGTGGACTAACAGAGAAACAATAGGCAAGTGGTCTAACAGAGAAACAATAGGCAAGTGGACTAACAGAGACACAATAGGCAAGTGGACTAACAGAGAAACTAGAGGGATGTGGACTAACATGACAACAGTAGGCAAGTGGACTATCAGAGCAACAATAGGCAAGTGGACTAACAGAGCAACACTAGGCAAGTGGACTAACAGAGCAACAATAGGCAAGTGGACTAACAGAGAAACAATAGGCAAGTGGACTAACAGAGAAACTAGAGGGATGTGGACTAACAGAGAAACTAGAGGGATGTGGGATAAAAGAGAAACTAGAGGGATGTGGGCTAATACAGAAACTAGAAGGATGTGGGCTAACAGAGAAACTATAGGGATGTGTGCTAGAGAAACTAGAGAGATCTGGGCTAACAGAGAAACAAGAGAGATCTGGGCTAACAGAGAAACTAAAGGGATGTGGGCTAACAGAGAAACTAGAGGGATGTGGGCTAACAGAGAAACTAGAGGGATGTGGGCTAACAGAGAAACTAGAGGAATGTGGGCTAACAGAGAAACTAGAGGGATGTGGGCTAACAGAGAAACTAGAGGAATGTGGGCTAATAGAGAAACTAGAGGGATGTGGGCTAACAGAGAAACTAGAGAGGTGTGGACTAACAGAGAAACTAGAGGTATGTGGGATAAAAGAGAAACTAGAGGGATGTGGGCTAACAGAGAAACTAAAGGGATGTGGGCTAACAGAGATACTAGAGGGATGTGGGCTAACAGAGAAACTAGAGGAATGTTGGCTAACAGAGAAACTAGAGGGATGTGGACTAACAGAGAAACTAGAGAGGTATGGACTAACAGAGAAACTTGAGAGGTGTGGACTAACAGAGCAACAATAGGCAAGTGGATTTACAGAGTAACAATAGGCAAGTGGACTAACAGAAACTAGAGAAGTGTGAACTAACAGAGAAACTAGAGAAATATGGACTAACAGAGAAACTAGAGAAATGTGGACTAACAGAGAAACTAGAGAGGTGTGGACTAACAGAGCAACAGGGGGCAAGTAAAGTAATGACCCAACACTTGGCAAGTGAACTGACAGAGCTATAATGGACAACTGTAAATTATGAGAGTTTCACGATCTTAGTTACAAGCAAATATCAGATGATCAGAAATTTATTTTCATTTCTAAGAAAAATATTCCTTGCCAAATGCTTCCACAGAAAAAAACATTGGCTCTCAAGTCTTTCACATTTGTCGTTTTGTTTGTTTTCTGGCATATTTTTTTCAAGAAGTTCAGCCTCTGATTTGCTATGGCGAGTTCTCTTCTGAAGAAGTTGCTGATATCGATGTTATGCTAATAGTGTTACATTTATCTGATCTATTCTATGCTAATTCGGAATCAATTCTGCAGGTTATATTCTTCATGAACAAAGCGTTATACAACACGAATCATACTGGACAAATAGACGGGCGCTTTTTATATTTGCCCTACATGGAAGCATGGAAAGACATTTGATAAGAAACTAAAATTGACGTGAGTATTTAACCCATTGCGCTGGATGCCTCTTTTATCTTGGCTTGGCTTCGTTCGTTCTCAGTCTTCTACTGCCAAACCCTGAAAGGGCTTAAATAGCAGAATGTAGTCCAGAGAACGGAATGCGTTGTGTTGTAGCTTATAGCTTGACTGCGATATTTGCACCTTTCGGGCCAACACATCCGATTTCAGCAAGCATTTTTTGAGTACCGGGTTAGCATTCCCTCTTCGGATCCTTCTCCTTAGTCAGTCTGCCCTGCTGCAGCCTATTATCCAAGATCACCGCGTGGAGGTGTAGAAGGGTTTTGACAGCTCTGGTTCGCTGGCCCTGACGCTAGCAGTCAGCTATGGGTGACTGACCACTGCAGCTCATGCGCTGCTCAGCATCTTGATCCCTTCAATTATCTGATTAGAAATACTGTTCTTCTGTGTGGCAAACTTACTGAAATGAATCGACAACCCATTTTTTGATATGATAGACTGCAATGAGCAGCAGATTTACTTAATATATGCTGGCTGTTTGTGCTACTTTATGTGGGATTAATAACTTTTTGGCTATTAACGTGAACCTCTCAATATGATGAACCACTCGACATGTTTCCAGTCGGTCTCATCATGCCGAAACGAGGATACAACATTGAATACATATTTGAATAAATGATTAAATGACCAGATCATTGCAGACTAAATGCATACATGCATAAAATGACAGCAGCACAGACTGCACAATGCACATGTCAGAGAGGACCCCAGACTCCAGAACACATCCTGCAAACATCTCCACTGCACCAAGGCCCCGTGAAAAGACCTGGCCCGAGGAAAGAAACATACTAGACAAACTGTAAGGAACCGTTGAGGACCTGCGACTGGCGTGTCACTTCATGTAGGCAGCCCATCTGGTGGCATAAAACGAGCATACGAAACCGAACGCAAAGAAGAAGAAGAAGAAATGATGATAATCAAGTGTGCGATGGATACACATCAATGCCATATTTGAAATGGGAATTTTCATAATATTTTCAGTGTTTTCACAAAATTCTCAAAATGGTTGATGAACTAATATATTTTTTTTAAATTATCAATTTGTCCGAAAGGAGTAGCCTGGTTTTGGATCGCAACTGCGGTGTCATCGAAAGGCAACAATGCCAGTCAGAATATATTCGGCTGCCCAATTGTCTTACTGAAATGGTAATCATTTTGGATTATCGAGTATATTTTGGAGAATGACGATAACATTGTTTTCATCCATATTTTCATGCACGTTTTCATCCATATTTTCATCCTTATTTGTATCCAAATTTTCATCCATATTTTCGTCCATATTTTCGTCCATATTTTCATCCATACTTTCATCCATATTTTCATCCATATTTTCGTCCATATTTTCATCCATATTTTCGTCCATATTTTCATCCATATTTTCGTCCATATTTTCATCTATATTTTCGTCCATATTTTCATCCATATTTTCATCAATATTTTCATCCATATTTTCGTCAATATTTTCGTCCATATTTTCATTTTCATCCATATTTTCATCCATATTTTCGTCCATATTTTCATCCCTATTTGTATCCATATTTTCATCCATATTTTCGTCCATATTTTCATCCATATTTTCGTCCATATTTTCATCAATATTTTCATCCATATTTTCGTCAATATTTTCGTCCATATTTTCATCCATATTTTCATTTTCATCCATATTTTCGTCCATATTTTCATCCCTTTTTGTATCCATATTTTCATCCATATTTTCATCCATATTTGTATCCATATTTTCATCCATATTTTCATCCATATTTTCATCCCTATTTGTATCCATATTTTCATCCATACTTTCATCCATTTTTTCATCCATATTTTCATCCATATTTTCGTCCATATTTTCATCCATATTTTCGTCCATATTTTCATCCATATTTTCGTCCATATTTTCATCCATATTTTCGTCCATATTTTCATCCCTATTTGTATCCATATTTTCATCCATATTTTCATCCGTATTTGTATCCATATTTTCATCCATATTTTCGTCCATATTTTCATCCATATTTTCATCCATATTTTCATCCCTATTTGTATCCATATTTTCATCCATATTTTCATCCATATTTTCGTCCATATTTTCATCCCTATTTGTATCCATATTTTCATCCATATTTTCATCAATATTTTCATCCCTATTTGTATCCATATTTTCATCCATATTTTCGTCCATATTTTCATCCAATATTTGAGTAAAGCATTATTTAACGATATACAGAACGAGATGCTCTGTTATTGGAAAGTCAGACAATGCTGACATCAATGCTAATGTGAATGTACACATGAACTGAGTATTTCGTACTTGTTTTGGTCATGACAAGATGAAGTGACATATCAAGGTCACAGAAGTTTTGATGTGTACAATAATCTTCAGACATAAATGATGTAGAAAAACAAACACGACTATAGGTGAGATTAGTTGCCTTCTTCAAATCGGACGTCGGCTACAAAAGATCTTCAACATCGTATTTCGCTTGTCTAGATAGTTCAATCAGGCTTTTCTCAGCCCATCAAACAATATTGTCCGTCCATATACAGCTACGTGCTCCTTTGTCATGTTTGTCCTGTACTTGTCCTTGCTGTAGGGTTTGTGTACGAGGTTGTTATGACAACAATATATTATCGTCTGACCATGGATTTCGTTAATTAATTCTCGTTTTAATGTCAATTTCTTCAAATCCTCGGCACTGATTTGTTTCTTTCCGCCAGACATACATCTACAATTCAAAAAGTACTCAATTAATCTTTCACTTTGTTCCCTGTTCTTGCTTCGCGTCATGCAGCATAGACGATTATACTATTCTGAGTTTTCTGTTAAGCTACAATGAGTAACTATTGCAAATAAAAGAAAATTGCACATAACCTTTGGTTACCTGCCAGCATGCATGACCTGCCTCTTTGAAAACCAGGATTCCTAGTAATGCAATTGTTCACATTGTCGGGTTTTGTTTTGCAGGTATTTGTTTCGGTGTCTCGTTTTTAATGAAAATCGGTTTGTGTTTGCTTGTTTTCTTTCTGATGTATGTCTCTCGCCTGTACCATCCTTCGCTATTACATTCACTAAACTTAATCAAGAAGGCTATCGTTATTCTTATCTGTAGAGCTGACTGCTTGTCTACTTTCCTATTTATCATACTTCTCGTTTTCTCAGTATAAATGTCCAATCCATATCTGAGTTATGTTATATACTCATTTGTATAATTATGTTTATTTTCAACTATTAGAACTATGTTTTAAGCATATTTTAGATTATTTATTGACAATTACCAATAATAGAGGATATCACTATTCCACATCTCGTTTTAGTTTCAATATATGGCTAACAAATCCTGCCAGATATTACTGTTTCCGTTTTCTCCAAGTATCGGTTACTGAATATTATTTTGTCTTTTCTGTTCATATTTATCTATACCATACATTTTATTAGCTCATCACGATATACTGTCAAAAGCCGTTGTGTAATCTACAGAGCACATTTCAATGATTTTGATTTTTTACTTTTGCATTAAATATACTCTGCTAATGTTCTTACATACAGTATTGCTCTTTTTGCTCCATGCTGCTGTGCAAATCAAAATTGCTTTCCTGGAACTTCGTTGCCTACTTTAGACCGATTCCCTTTTGCGTAATTATGAGCAGTACTGTTATCGTGTTTCTCGTCAGACTGATTGCTCTCAAATCGGAATATCCAACTACAGGAGGTTTCTTGTGTAGTGATTTGACCTGCAACAATATCTTCTATCTTTCTATATTTAATCGTTCATATTGATATGCCCTTGCTCATATCGTATCTTTTATTGATTTCTTTACTTTTGTTCTGCGAATGCTGGTGTCATTAATACTAACTGTTGACGGTCTGTTTTCTATGTTGTCGTCGAACAATTCATTTATAAATTCTGCCCACCTGTTTTATATTTCTCTCACCAAGCAAAATGTCGTCGTCGTTCTTATTATTAGTGCATCATCATCCTTGAGTCAGCTTTGTCATGTTTCATAGTTTCTTCTTGCATATCTTCCGTGAGGGTTTTTGTTCCCCCACCTGTGTAGTATTGACTTGCATGCTGTTCCTATTCACATTGTTTGTGACATATTATAATTATGTGTTGCGTTTTTCAAAGGTTTGCCTTTGTGAATTCTACCGGTAAAGGCATCATAGAATCGTGGTCTTTTTAGTTACACTAGAACGTATTAACGCATTGGCCACTGAATGGATACGTGTGTATGTGTTTTTGTAGTGTGGACGTCTTGACGAGAGTGGGTGTGTGTATGATGTATCGTTGTGTATGTGTTCCCCTATTGCACCGCCTACCCCTTCTCTAAGCAAACCAAGCTTGCACTTTTTTTCCTCCCTCGCCCCGCTCACCAACATTTACTTGTGTTTGTTGCGTCATATTATGTACTGTGTCATGTTTTTATGCTTCCTGTTATTTGTAGATGTTGTTTGTCATCAATAATTGACTTTTCGTTAAGCTTTTTGTGTGTGCGGAACAATATCCTTGCTTTCATGCGTGTATTAGTTATTGCCGCTTTCTGCCTACTTTCTCTTCTTGGAAACCAAACAGAATCACATCTGTTCAGTAACGACATTGCTGTCACTTGTAAGCAGCTACTCTCTCTCTCTCTCTCTCTCTCTCTCTCTCTCTCTCTCTCTCTCTCTCTCTTATTACCATGATAAAGCTTTCAGGTTTCCCATTGGCTCGTTTCTTTCCATCAACAGACAATAAGCACACGCAATTCTTGTTGTAAACCTCCTTTCAACATCAAGCCCAGACGTAATGTTTCTTTCCTTTTTTTCTATAGAATTATGCATGCTTAAGGTCAGGCCATGTTCCATCAAATCTGAGTATTTCACAATCTGTTGGTTATTTTATCATGAGTTCTATTCTTATTCTTCTTCTACTTCGTTCTCAAACTTCCGCTACCAAGCCCTGACCGTTCTCAAACTCCCGCTACCAAGTCCCGACCGTTCTCAAACTCCTGCTACCAAGCCCTGACCGTTCTCAAACTCCTGCTACCAAGCCCTGACCGTTCTCAAACTCCTGCTACCAAGCCCTGACCGTTCTCAAACTCCCGCTACCAAGTCCTGACCGTTCTCAAACTCCCGCTACCAAGCCCTGACCGTTCTCAAACTCCCGCTACCAAGTCCTGACCGTTCTCAAACTCCTACTACCAAGCCCTGACCGTTCTCAAACTCCCGCTACCAAGCCCTGACCGTTCTCAAACTCCCGCTACCAAGCCCTGACCGTTCTCAAACTCCCGCTACCAAGCCCTTAAAGGGGCTTTGCAAGCGGTAGGATGTAGCCCAGAGAACGGAATGCGATGTGTTGTATTTTACAGCTTGACTGTGATATTTGCACCTTTCTATCCGACTTCAGCAAGCATTTTTTGGAACCAGGTTAGCCTTCCATCTTTGATCCCTTCCCCTTAGCCAGCCTGCCCTGGTGCAGCGGGTGATCGAGGATCACCGCATGGAAGTGTAGAAAGGTCTTGACAGCTCTGGTTTGCTGGCCGTGTCGCTAACAGTCAGCTATGAGTCGCTGACCCTGACGCTAACAGTCAGCTATGAGTCGCTGACCGCTGCATCACATATGCTGCTCCGCATCTTGATCCCATGAGTGTTATTGGATTCGTCTAATTCTTATTAATTGTATTTTTGTACGTTTAATGTCAAACTGTAGAGCCGCGTAGCGCAGTGGTTAGCGCGCTGGCTTCGCATCTGAGTGGTCCTGGATTCATTCCACAGTTGAGGCGGTAATGTTTTTTTCAGACCGCAATGGCTCCCGGGTCGACCCAGCCTTAAATGGGTACCGGTTCAGTCCGGGAAGTAAAAGCGGCGAGGGAGAGGAGATGGCTACCGCCCTCATATAGCTGAGCCTTTGAAATGTGAGATCGCTAACACCTCACACCCCTACGGCAGTAATGCTTTGGGATACTTTACTTTACTTTACTAATGTCAAACTGTGGTTGTTATAATCAATATTTGCAATGCATCCGCTATTTTTAGATATAGTCATGATTCCGTGTACCAACAATGTACGAAGCATAAACCCCTTACACGAAACCAGAGCCAAAATACTGAATGATCGTACAGAGGTTGATTCTGTAGTGTTTGTATGGCTAATATGGTTCATATAAACATATTCACAGTCCTTTTTAGTCGAATTGTATCACATGAAAGGATCTGCAATGTACTTATTCTTTCATTCTAGTTAAGAGGCACCTTGACATGCGCCGGATGTGGGAATAAAGTATATGCATGTATACATATGTGATTAATTATGGTGCAAATTTTTAATGTAATAAAAACTATTTTGTTCTCTTCTATACGATTTCAGAAAACAAGTCTGTGACACGTTCATGCCAGATTGCCTATTTACAGTGCTGAATTTTTTATTGAGCTGACCTAAAAACAATAAGGCTTCAAACTGTCGTTGTATCCAGCCACGATGAACGGGGTTACAGCACTCTATCCCCTGACAGAAAAAGGGGCCAGAAAGCCGAAATGTGCAAGATGTAGAAACCACGGCATGGTCTCCTGGCTAAAGGGACACAAGAGACACTGTACTTTCAAAGACTGCACCTGTCCTAAATGCAACTTGATTGCTGAACGTCAGAGAGTCATGGCCGCTCAGGTGAGTCATCATATATAGGACCCTGTTAGACAGCTAGAACAGACCTGGTGACATAACTGTGAACACTCATGGAAGATGACCTCCTCTCTCTTCTTACCACATACTCTGTTTCATTGAACTCTGTCCAACATTCACACTCATACACAACTTTCACCTGTGCCCCAGTGTGGGGCCCTTCCATTGCATTTTGGTTGGGTTGACTTCTTAGATCGCCCTAACTAGCAAAGGTGCATACAGACGGACACACACATCCAAGCACTAGTTAATACGTCCTGATATCACATAAAAGGCAACGACCCATGGTGGAAAGGACCGAGCCTCCATCAGTAGGATACAGAGAGGCAAACACATCACACACACACAAAAGAGAACAAACATGCAGACATACTTCCCAACACACACGCAGTCATTACATGGGTTAACCAAACACTAAACAATAGCTTATAGATGTGGTTATCATCAACTAAGACTGTCTGTGGTTTGAAGTGTCGCTTGTCGTCAGAAAAAGTGAACGAACGAGTAACAGCACAAAGCCCTCAAACACGTTTTCCTGATTGTCTTATTTTACATGTTTATACAGCAAAGAGCCACCAAAGTGTCAAGCTCGTAAATGGGCAACTTATTTTCTAGCGTCTGCTTCTGTTTCTGTTGTCGTTGTTTTGCATAATGAAGTCGCTAGTCTCATGCACATTCGTCTTATCGTGAATTTTGTTATAAATTCTGAAGTCCTATTCTGCGCTCCTAATGAACCAAATGGGTGGCTCACCACATTGCAACAGTTGGATTCGATGATTAAATCAATCAAACAATCAATCAGTCAATCAACAACATTAAAGTTACTTGTGAGGCAACAAATATACGTCAAGTAAACAAATGTTCACCTTCCCCTATCTACTGAAGTTTGTGTGGATGAAGTTTCTACAGGATGGAATAGCCAGCCCCACGGTCAACCCTCCTTGGTCGCCTCTTACAACATACTTCGCAGGTTATAAAAGTCACATATACTCTTCTTTGATTCCCCTGCAGGTCCCGGTAACAATGAAGAAAGTAAAACCTCTAATCATTTGATAAAATGCGAATAAAGAGGGTTGTGCTTGGAGCTATCAATGTCTGGCTAAAGAGGTGGGGGATGAACGTGAACCATGTAGAAGTGAACATCGTGCATATGAAACCACCTTCATCAGCACTGTCAGGATATGGAGAAAGCTACAAGACCAACAATCATTACCAAGCCTAACAGCCCTTAACAACTCTGACAGCTTGTACCAAATCCAACAGCTTTTACCTAGTCCAACATCCCTTACCAAATTCAATCTCTCTTACCTAGTCCAACATCCCTTACCAAATTCAATCTCTTTTACCTAGTCCAACATCCCTTCCCAAATTCAATCTCTTTTACCTAGTCCAACATCCCTTACCAAATTCAATCTCTTTTACCTAGTCCAACATCCCTTACCAAATTCACTCTCTCCTACCTAGTCCAACATCCCTTACCAAATTCAATCTCTTTTACCTAGTCCAACATCCCTTACCAAATTCACTCTCTCCTACCTAGTCCAACATCCCTTAACAAATTCAATCTATTTTACCTAGTCCAGCATCCCTTACCAAATTAAATCTCTTTTATCTAGTCCAACATCCCTTACCAAATTCAATCTCTTTTACCTAGTCCAACATCCCTTACCAAATTCAATCTCTTTTACCTAGTCCAACATCCCTTACCAAATTAAATCTCTTTTATCTAGTCCAACAGCCATTACCAAGTTCAGCATCACTTTACCAAGTTCAACTTCCATTTTCCCAAACCAACATCCATTTTTTCCATTCCATCAAATCTTACCAAGTCCAATAGCCTTTACGAAGTCCAACATATCTCACCAAATCCAACATAGATTTTCCCAGTCCAACATTCCTTTTCCCAGCCCAACATTCCTTACAAAGTCCAATATCCTTTACCAAGTACAACAGCCCTATCAAGTCTAACAGGCTTTACCAAGTACAACAGCCTTATCAAGTCTAACAGGCTTTACCAAGTACAACAGCCATTGCCAAGTTTAACCTCGTTTACCAAGCTCAACTTCCCTTAACAAGTTGAAAACCGTTTCTAAGTTGAACCCCCTTAACCAAGTCCAACAATTATAACCAAGTCTAGCAGCACTTAACAAGTACAACAGCCTCTACCAAATTCAACTTCATTTACCAAGTCTAACAGCTCTCCGCAAGTCCAATAGCTTTT
This sequence comes from Ariolimax columbianus, assembly GCA_036924085.1. NCBI lineage: Eukaryota > Metazoa > Mollusca > Gastropoda > Stylommatophora > Arionidae > Ariolimax > Ariolimax columbianus. The sequence goes on along the minus strand of JAVGWX010000008.1, from coordinate 71,742,844 downwards.
ACAAAGTTCAACTCCCTTAACCAAATCCCTTAACCAAATTTAACATCCCTTACCAAGTCTAACATCCCTTACCAAGTCCAACATCCGTTAACCAAGTCTAACATCCCTTACCAAGTCTAACATCCCTTACCAAGTCTAACATCCCTTACTAAGTCTAAAATCTCTCACCAAGTCTAAAATCCCTTACCAAGTCTAACATCCCTTACCAAGTCTAACATCCCTTACCAAGTCTAAAATCTCTCACCAAGTCTAACATCTCTTACCAAGTCTAACATCCCTTACCAAGTCTAACATCCCTTATCAAGGCCAACAGTCTTTACCAACTTCAGCAGCCCTCACCAAGACCAACATCCCTCACCAAGACCAACATCCCTCACCAAAACCAACATCCCTCACCAAGACCAACATCCCTCACCAAGGCCAACATCCCTTACCAAGTCTAACATCCCTCACCAAGACCAACATCCCTCACCAAAACCAACATCCCATACTGCAGCCAACATTCCTCAGGACAACAATGATAGGAGAGACAATATTTGTTTTTTAAAAGACAAGGACGAAGAGCCCAACAACATGTACATAAACAAAGGTACCAAACAAGGAATGTTTAACACGCTTTAACATAACCAAATATTAATATAATCGATATACAACCAATAACAAGAGTTTTTGTTTCGAAAATCCAAACCCAGCAAATATGGACTGATAGCAGTGTTACAACTCGTTTAACAACGATTGCTTCTTCCCCACCCCCCCCCCTGCCCTCTTTCTATATCGAAGTTAGAATACGGAGTGGCCGGTCAAGAGAAATATATGATCACACACACACACACACACACACACACGCACACACAAGTTATAGAAATCTCTGACTTTAAAGTCGAATCTGTTAAATCACTTTTGTTCAAGACCGTATAAAATGACAACAGCTCATCATGTTCAGAGCACGCTTAATTCACCTCTAATTAAGCGCAATATTGGTGAAATAGTTTCTAATTTGTCATTAAAGATCACATATACATCACATACATAATTCATATTTTTCTCTATCAGCTTAGATGTGTTCCATATGTTCTGTTCTGTTAACAATCGACGTCATTTTGTTCCAGATGTTCTGTTCTGTTAACAATCGACGTCATTTTGTTCCAGATGTTCTGTTCTGTTAACAATCGACGTCCTTTTGTTCCAGATGTTCTGTTTTGTTAACAATTGACGTCATTTTGTTCCAGATGTTCTGTTCTGTTAACAATCGACGTCATTTTGTTCCAGGTGTTCTGTTCTGTTAACAATCGACGTTATTTTGTTCCAGATGTTCTGTTTTGTTAACAATTGACGTCATTTTGTTCCAGATGTTCTGTTCTGTTAACAATTCACGTCAATTTGTTCCAGATGTTCTGTTCTGTTAACAATCGACGTCAATTTGTTCCAGATGTTCTGTTCTGTTAACAATCGACGTCTTTGAACTCTAGGAAGACCCACATGTGATCAGTTCCTATCACTAAAGGAAAAAACGTGTAAATAGTGATGGTTTCTGTAACTCGCTAGCTGCACACACTACAAACTTAGTCCTCTCGGGCGTCCCTCTCTGCCGGACCTACCATATGGGGGTTAAAAACTTTGCAGTCTATGCATTTGCGGTTCATCGGTTGCACTGTATACGCATGCATTCAAGAGGCGGTTCTCGATCAACTTCAAAATTGTACCCCTATCCAGTTCAACTGGTCATGATGTCAGCTATTTCATTTTTTCAAGCCCCAGTATGACCAGGACAGTAAATTCACAAACGATCCCAAAATTTCGAGAAACATATGTTCTCTCTACACTCATTCCACTGGCAGTAACTGTGTGGCTCTCGAAGCAAGGATTGAGCAAGATTAATGTTCATTACGCTTAACATATTTTTTTACACCAAACGAATTCATATATTTTTACAACTATCTTGTTTGCTTCGGTACACGAAAATGTCAAATATATAATGTCGTCCCTGAACTAAAACTGTTGGAGGGCCCTGTTGTGAACCAATGGACAACATAAATTAGCTCTTACACAATCGAGCATATATAATTGCAGCTGTGGGCCCATGTGCCTACTGTAGTGTACCAAACAAATAAATGTCAACTTTTGAAAGCACATTTGTCGTTCTAGAAACATATAGAATGTCCTTGTGTTACTCACTACAATTTCAAGTACAGCACACAATTTTTTGTTGTTGTTAGGTTGCCTTGAAGAGACAGCAGGCTGCTGAAGACGCTATAGCGCTCGGAATCCGCGCATGCGTGTCGGAGACAGGAATTCCGGTAATGACGCAAGGTCCTCTGTGGGGACCAGGAACAGTTACGGCCCCTCATGCTGGAAATGATATGCGCAATGGAGCAAGTGGACAAGCGGATGAAGAGGACAGTTGTGGTGAGTATTGACAAAGTGTGAGAAATATACCACCAAACTTAATCAATAAATTATTAATTTGGCAGAAGATCACACTCTCAATTGAACCCATTCACTCCGAAATACTTTAGACATCTGAACACATTTATGCTTGCTAATGTACATGAGCTGACTCTAGGAAGTACATGCATATTTATAAATTTAAGAATACATGTACACGTTTAAACGGATAAATGTTTATGTATATGATTGATAAGTGTGCAGGCCAATAAACCAGCTCTACGGCATTGCAAGAAAGTTTAGGAGCCAGTATTTCGGCTCTACTGAGTGAATATTTTAATACATGAAACGGCATATCCAGTAAACCGGTATTTAGAACAGTGAAGGGACTAAAACATTACCCATACACGTGAAATTTACTTGATGTTTGAATGTGTTTATGCTGCCTCCTTTTGGCGATTAAAGACTTATACAACAGACGAAGTTTTATTATTTCTGCCAGTAGTTAGTAGTTAGTGCTAGCTCCTAGTTGAACGATCGGGGTTTGGTTCCAAGTTCGTGCGGGAATTTTCCAATCACAAAACGGTGCGAGAGGTCGACCAAGCCTCACCAGTCTAAAATGGAAAAGTAAAGGTGACATGCGGGAAGTTGATTACATCCCCTCTAGTGCGCAGTTGGTCAAGAAAAATATGGGCCTAACACCATATTCCTAACTGGTGTATTAACGAGATCTTTAGATGGCGTATTGATCCATTAGATAATAACAGCTAGATAAAACGGATTGTACATGCTAACAAATAAAAATGTGGATGAACATTGAAGATAAATTATTAGAAGACAAGAAGCTAGTCTCAATTCTCAACACTAGAAGTAGAAGGAGAAGAACTAGTATAAGTTCCTCAGAAAATGTAATAATAGAGGGAAGAAATATTCGTAATTCTTAGAATACTTACATATAGAAAGATGGAGCAGTAGTAGTTGTTGTTGTCAACATTCTCAAGTATAAGAAAACATGGAAGAAGTAATCATGTGCCGAATGCTGCGGTATTGTTGATGTTGTTGTTGTCGAATGCCTACAATGAGTAAGTTTACTCCTTTGTGCGCCCTGAAGCACTCTGTTTGCAGACATAACTGCATGTAAGCGAGGTAGGAATATTGGTCAGTGTGTTTTGCGTGAACATGAGTAAAATGTCTGATTGGTATGTTATGTCTGACCAAACGCTCGTCTCTTATCGCCAAAATTGTGGTATAAGAAAGTGTATTATAAGTAATAAACTTAATAAGGTGAGAGAGCATTTAGCCAGACTGAGACTCAATATTAACATGAACAAATTCAAGCTGTTTGAAATCAACACTTAAGCATAGAGCCAGTAGTGGCTGGAGATGAGGCCCTGGAAGAGATGGAGGCATGCACATTTATACACCATTGATTGATACTCCAGGGACCAAAGAGGCAGATGTAAGAGCTAATATTGGAAGTTAAGGGCAGCATTCCTATTACTCAATAATATATGGAAATATAGGGAAATATAGACTAATACCAAGTTAAGAGTGATTAATTTCAAGTCAGTACTACTGTACGAAGCAGAAATTTGGAGAACGACAAATGCAATACAGAGGATACTCCAGTCGCTCGTCAATAAATGTCAATGGAGAATAATAAGTATAGGTTTGCAAGATATGGTAAAGAATGAACACCTACGGGAACGGAGTCAACAACAACCATTGAAACAATCAACCAAACGTAGAAAATGGGGTTGGATATGACATACTCTACAGAAATCACCACCAAATGGTGTCAGACAGGTCCTGACGTGGAATCTACACCTGAAGAGAAAGCGATGTTGACCACTGACCATCTGGAGAACAGACTTCAAAAATGAAGGTTGGCCCCTGGACATCAACTGGCGAGACACAGAAAGGGCAGCGCAAGACAGAACTTGCTGAAAGAGGGTTGTTAAGGGTCTATGCCCCCGAAAGGAGCGATGGACATTGATGATGTTCATGATTATTGGTAACAATGATCATATAATTGTTATGTAGGAAAAAGTGAAAGTAGTAATGATGTTTCAAATATTGTTGTATATAAAAGAGTATTACTTGCAATATTAACCAGGATATTGTTGTTTAAGAAAAAGTATTTTAATAATAATGACCAAATTATTATGACTAAATAAAAAGTATCTTTAGTTAAAAAAATGACCACAATATTGTGGTTTAGGAAAAAGTATTTTTGTTAAAAAATGTCCAAAAACTAAGTGGTTTCTTCTTCTTCTTCGTACGCAGTCAGACATCAACCTTTATTTTTTCGAAAAAAGCGGCGGTCATCCTGAGGCTGTCGACACTGCCATAGAGCTTGTCCAGTGTTGCCACTGGTGATGGCCACATCTGCTCTCTCTGATCCTCCTACGTCGGGCAGTTTTGCAGCAAATGCTCAGCGGTCATTTTCCCGGTACCACACGGGCATTCGTCAGTGCCACCTATCTTCAATTTGTAGAATAGGTGGTACCTCAGTCTATTGTGGCCAGTGCGAAGTCTGAAGACCACGACCTGCTCTCTTCTGTTCAACTGGTAATAGGCATCGTTTTTTGTGTATCCAGCATGTTCGGTTTCCCATTTGGTCATGTATCTAGCTCTAATAAGCCGTTTTGACTCTTCGTAGGTCATTCTAGTATCTGGTTGTGGTAGTCTTGCACCTTCTTTTGCCAATCTGTCTGCCTCCTCATTGCCTTGGATGTTGCAGTGGGATGGAACCCACTGTACCACTACCCTTTTTGGAGCGGACTGCTGGCATAGTTGGCAGAGTACTGCTCTAAGATCATTAAGTTCAGTATTTTTCTGGCTTTTTAGTACTGTGACTACGGCCAAGGCATCGGTAAGCAGGACTATATGGCTTTCATGCCTTTTGCCTGTCACCATTTCTTCCACTGCCGCCCTCAGTGCCTCTGCCTCCGCTCTGAAATTGCTTGTGTACTTACCAGTAGCGAATGACAGTGTTATTTTTCTGCCATTTGGTAGGTTCAGAAATGCTCCTGCCCCTCCGTTCTGTGTTGAGTTTGTTACAGAACCATCGGTGTATGCATGGGTCCAGTCCATGCTTGGGTAGTTTTCCGTTATGTAACTCAGGGTAGTATCTCTCCTTTCTTTTTCAGTCTGGCAGTTTTTGTTTCCAATACCTGGTATATTTTCTACCACCTCTGGAAATATATGCTGCCTCCAGGTGGGTTTTCGTACAGTAGGGATGGGCTTTTTGTTGTTAGTGCGTTCATGGGGTTTTCGTGCATCTTTGCTTTGGCTATTTCTGCAAAGTTTCTTTGCTTTAGTTTCCCATTTCCGAGATTGTAAAGTCTCTTGTGCATTGGATAGGAAGTCAGTCTTCTGAGTTTCTCTGCTTCTTGCTGGGCTCTGCAGTCTCTTCTGTCGGTCACGGATTGCAGTTTTGTAATCTTTTCAAGTTCTACAATTGGCGTTGACTTCATGCTTCCTGTTATAACTCTCATAGCTTGCTTTTGGAGTTTGCTAATTTTATCGAAGTTTGCCTTTGCTGCTGTTGTCTATGCCGCTATACCATACTCAAGAACTGGTCTCACTCTTCCAGTGTACAGTTTCTTTAGTATACTTTCGTCTGCTCCCCAGCTTAGCTTATGCCAGCAAGTTTCCTCGATTCTTGCGATTCTTTCTCTGGCTCTCATTCGGTTTCTCTCGATCTGACTTTTCCATGTCATGCGCCGATCAAATGTGACTCCCAGGTAGTTTGGGCTGTCATTTGGCTGCAGGTATTTGCCGTTAAGACTTAGTTTGGTGTTTTGGGGTTTGTTTGATAGCGAGAATATTGTACATGTCGTTTTTTCCTCGTTTATTTTGACCAGCCATGAGTTCGCTTACTCTTCCAGCGATGTTAGGGCCTGCTGCATCCGATTTCTTGCTATGGTGAGATTCTTTTCAGAGGTCCACATAGCCAGATCGTCTGCGAACATTGAGCTATGGACTCTTCTTGGTATATTCTCTGTTATATTATTTATATACACCATTAAGAGTGTGGGTGACAGTACTCCTCCTTGGGGTACTCCCTGCTCAAGTGTCACATTTTTGCTCATCTGCCCTTGTACTTGAACTCTGGCTGTTCTGTTTTTGAGGTAGTGGCTAATCCATTTGTACATTTTCCCACAAACTTCACTTCTTCGTAGCTTGATTAAGTCCATCTTTCCAGACTTTGTCATATGCCTTTTCTAGGTCCACCCAAACCGCTACTGTGTGTTTTTGTTCCTGGTAGGCATTCTCTATTTCCTGGGCTATGAGAATGACCTATGGGCTATGAGAATGGATCTGTGCTGTCTAAAGCCTGCTTGCTGTGGAATTAATATGTGTTTTTCTTCCAGATGGCACATCAGTCTGGTGTTTATCATACGTTCCATCAGTTTGCCTACGCAGCTCAATAGGGTGATAGGCCTGTATCCATTTGGATCTGTTTTGTCTTTTCCTTCCTTTGGTACTGCGTCTTTCCATGCCTGGGGTACAATGCCCCTTTTCCAGCTTTGGTTCAGGACTGATAGTAGTTTGCTCTTTGCTGTTTGGCCCAGCCCCATCAGCATTTCGTTTGTTATCCCGTCTTTTCCGGGGGATTTCCTTTTCTTTAATGTTCTCATGGCCTCTTCCATTTCATTCATTGTTAAACTAAGTGGTTTTAAAAAAATGTATTTTTAGTAATTTTGATCAGAATATTGTGGTTTAAGAAAAAAATATTTTTAGTAATAGTGATCAGAATACTATGACTTAAGAAAATGTATTGTTAGTATTAATGACCAGAACATTGTGGTTTAAGTAAAAATGTATGTTATTATTAACGGAAGAATTGACAATCGTTTTCAGTTTTGTTTTCGAAAGTCCATAGACAAGTATTAATTATCACGTTTCATGCATTATTTTTATAATATCACAGCTTTATGAAATTCCGAACAAGATCTATACAAATGCAACAAATTTAAAACTTTTGAGATCCTTTTTTCATGCCATAATAAAAATTGAGTGAACTAGACAATTGAATATTTTAATGCAGACATTGTCAGAACCGTCCATAGCATTAACGCTTTTAAAGAAACCCGTTTGTAGTTTCATATGGTACCGCTTTAGGGGCATCAAAGAAAGACATTTCGTTATTTTTATTTCCCCCCCCCCCCCCCCCCCCTTGCTTACAGCTGAATAAGGAGTCCGCTATTATTGTCTTCAACCGGGTTTGTCCGTACATCACTAATCGTGAGCAGCACTCCAAAACTGTTGAATCGCGAATGTTCGGAAATATGGAACGTTGAGCGAATTGGTAGCGCTATAGCGGATTAATATACTGTATGTGGCGTTTAGCGCTATAGCGTGCCACCCACGAACTAACCTGACGTGTATCCCTGGTGATCCACATCTGGATGCAAGACGACCACATCTTTTAGCGAAGAAGGACATTAGGAATGTTGGGAAAACACCGAATCTATTACCGCTATTTCTCCTACAAAGAACTGGATATTTGATGGATGATTTGGACCATATTTCGCATGAACGCGATTTGACAAATAACGTGAGCTCTAAGCCTCCTTTTTGATGATACACAGAATGTTGGATTTGTTTGTCTAGTGCTCAGTATGTGGCGGTGTTGCTATGTGGCATGGACTAGCAATCATACATATTAACATCTGACATGTTTATGGCACCACAGCGGTACCACACGAAACAATGATAGGGCCACTGTATCTTTCCAAACGTCGTGTAAGAGGCGTCTAAAACTGGTTGTAGGTGAGGCTAGTATCATTTTTATAAACAGCAAATTGTTTAAGAAACCACCAGTAACAGCGCGCAGGGAATCATCCCGCTAGAAAACAAGCTGTAAAATGGATGAGAGAAAGAGAATGTGCATGAACTGACCACATATGTTCTAAATATGCTTACATTGGTAAGAATCTATTCAGTTTTGAGATTTGCTGATGCCTCTATTTTACTTAACGTGTATCAGTTACGTACATCTCCGCTGATAAGCGACGCGTTTATGGTGTCTGCCTTTGGCCGAATGAGTGTGATGGTGTTTGTTGTTGTAAGTTTGTATTGTTGTATCATTTATCACGTTGGCATTTTCATACCTTGTACACATAGGAAATGTTGTTGCATGTACTCATTGTTGTCACATAGCCGAGCTATCATATTTTCTCTCTCTCTCTCTCTCGCTGTGTGTTCAGACGAGAGGTAGAGCCCGCAGTGTTTATGTTCTCGTTTAATCTCGTCCAGTCACATTGATGACTTTGCTCATGTACTTTATTATCACGATATAATATTCCTACACTGTCTTGTCTAAATTGCTTTATAAAAATGTCGGTATCTGTTCGGCCCACCTCTTCCTCGCCCAGCTAAAACACAATCTGAAACAAAATCAAATTGATTCAAATGTATCTTATATTACATGATTGCAGTTGGTTAGTTGAGCTTGTAAATAAACTCAAACAGCTAGAGGGGAATCATGATGCTGCGTAGTGCTGATCCGCAGGGCTCAGCGACCCACAGCTGACTGATACCGTCACGGCCAGCCAACAAGAGCTGACTAAACCCTTCTACATCTCCACGTGGTGATCCTGGATAACAGGCTGCAACAGAGCAGGCTGGCTAAGGAGAAGGTATCGAAAATGGAAGGCTATTCCGGTACCCAAAAAGGCCTGCTGAAGTCGGATGTGTCTGACCGAAAGGTGCAAACATTACAGTCAAGCTGTAAACTACGACACAGCACATTCTGTTCTCCTGACAACATCCTGCTACTTGCAAAGCACTTTTCAATGCTTGGTAGCGGGAGATTGAGAACGTTCAGGACTTGGTAGCGGGAGATTGAGAACGTTCGGGGCTTGGCTGCGGGAAATTGAGGACGTTCAGGGCTTGGTTGCGGGAGATTGAGAACGTTCAGGACTTGGTAGCGGAAGATTGAGAACGTTCGGGGCTTGGTAGCAGGAGATTGAGAACGTTCAGGGCTTGGTAGCGGTAGATTTAGACCGTTCAGGGGCTGGTAGCGGGAGATTGAGAACGTTCAGGGCTTGGTAGCGGGAGATTGAGAGCGAACTAAGAAGAAGAAGAAAGAGAAACAGTCAGACCCATGTTCACGCTCACATTCATTATGCAACGATATAAGGCAAAAGCATATCAGAAGACTCGAATACTTCATTCGCTGGGTCAAGGTTACATTGACGCATACTGTGCCCATGTGTAGGCAGTTTGTTTATGCACACGTACTGCACCAGCCTCGAGGATGGAACCTGACTTCCTATCAGGCGTGTCAACTGTTAAACGGTTTCTAGATTAGCTGGCGTTACTGAATAACTAGCCTTGGGCCAAGCAGCCCCGCCTTCATTATAAGATACAATATGACATTGATATGTTTGTCTTATACTATGATTACAAGAAACTGAACATGTACATTCATGTACAAGAGTAGCGACTAAGTATTAAGTACTATAGCTGTACATCCATGTGTACAAACGAGCGACTAAGTATTGTATTACTGGGTATGAATGTTCTAAATGTGAGAAAACTTTCTTTATCTTTTCTCATAGTTCATGCTAATTTGTTTTCACAGTTTCGTGACTGTTATTTCATTGATACGTTTATTAGTTAAACTTTAACTAAAATACTAGAGAAATTAAATGACGTCCAATTTTTTTCCTGTAGTATGCATGTACTATCTACAAGGGCCTTTTTTTCAAGGACGGGACACATTTAAAGGGCAGGCGAAAATACTGGGGGAAAAAAGTCAAGATACTTTCACACCTTCTTTCTTCTTCTTTCTCTAGTTCGCCGTGAAGTCCAGTTCTCTAGATAAAGGTTGCTGTAGGAGAGAGTTCATCACGGCTTTCAGGCAAATTGTGTACGTCTCTGTCGGCCTGTGCTTAATTCGCAATTGACTAAACAAATAAGTCATGCAGGATATGCTCGTATGTCTGTGCTGCATGTCCACACATACACATGGGCGATGGAGCCAGTTTTAGCCAGTGTAAATGGATATTCAATCAGTTATGTCACATTCTCAAGTAGAACAGGATCATGTTCTGCACGATCAAGACAGTGATAGCTGTTTTTTGTTCAATCAACTTTCCTTATAGCTTGGACAAGCGTCTTCTTTTCTCGGAAGGGGATTGTTGTTGGCTTTGTTTTTGTGTTGCTCCCTCCATTACTAACCTGTCTGCTGTCTCATTTCCCGGTATGTCACAGTGTGACTACCCTTCTCTTGGCTTTCAGTTCGCTCGTCTATCTTAAGCTCTGGCAGCTTATCATTCTTGAAGAACTGACATTGCATCTGTAAGAAATACAGCTTTCTGGCATTCACATATTGTGTTGCTAATCATTTATGCAACAATAATTAGTGATTGTACTTCAGTCGAGTAGTTTAAACAGAATTGTTCAGTGGATAAACTAGTGGTTTCGTTTCTTTTATCGGGGTAGACAACATCCGTAGATTCCTAGGCCTCCATTGTTCACTGCTCTTGTTGCTCAGCCATCAGTATATTCCTGTATCCAGGCTTCTCTGGGGTATAGTTCATCTATTATGTCACGTGTTGCTGCTTTCTTTTGGAGAGCATTTTGGTCTTCTATGGGGAAGGTGTCAGTTATGAATGGTTTTATGCTGAGGTTTTTTTGTTGTTCCAATGGGGTTGGAAGAGGTATTAGATGTATCTCTATAGTGGTGTCTGGCAATTCATTCTTATGTGTTCTCATTAGTTTTTTGGGCCGATGTACAAATCTACTTTTCTCAAATTTTCCACTGGCAAGATCTCATATTCTGGTCTTCATTGAGTGGGCTGTTATTTTTATTTTTTTATTTTTTCATGAATCAGAGTCTTGGTGTCCCATCTGAAGGATAGAGGTGTGATGCCGGTGATATTATGCGTTTCATTTATTGGAGTTAATGTCATTGTACCCGTGATCACCCTAGGCGCTTGGTTGTGTACCTTATCTAAGGTTTGTAGGTGTGATTTGGCTGCTGAGGTCAATGTTGCTGATCCATAGTCTTCTATTTGTCATATTACACCAAAATAAGACCTTCTTAACCGCTGCTTCATTCGCTCCCCAATTTGACCCAGCTATTTTCCTGAGTATTGCAAGTTTTATTCCTTGCCTTTTCAATGTGAGGCCTCCAGGTCATTCTCATATCAAATGTGAGGCCTCCACGTCATTCTCATATCAAATGTGAGGCCTCCACGTCATTCGCATATCAAATCTGAGGCCTCCACGTCATTCTCATATCAAATGTGATGCCCAGATATACTGGTTCATCATCTATTTGGACCTGTATATTTCCAAGTCATATTTTTCTTGCCTTTCTTTGTTTGAGAGTGTGAAGAGTGTTGTTGCAGGTTGATCTATTCCATCCATTTCTCAGCCCATGCTGCTATATTGTCTGCTGCTCCTTGTATTCGCTTATTTGCAATTGTTAGGTGTTCTTCTACACACCACACCACCAAGTCGTCTGTGTATAGAGCGGCTCTCACCCCTTGTGGCAGATCGTGGGTGAGATCAATGATAAACACGAGGAACAATGTGGGAGAGTACTGAGTATTTAAGAGCTCCCTGTTTTAGGATGATTTTATTTTTGTTTTAACCATCTATGGTAACTCTAGCTTTCGGTTGTATTGGAATGCCATGTTCCATTTTCTAATGTTACTCTTTATGCCATTTCTTTGTAGTTTTGTAATTAATCCATCTTTCGATACCTCCTCGAATGCTTTCTGAAAATCTATCCATTGTGGAAGAGCCGTTTTATTTTCTTGAAAAGCGTCTTCGACAATTTGGGACATTTATGTGATCTGGTCTTCTGTGCTGCTAGACTGTTTACACTCTGATTGTTCTGGTATTAGTTTTCTCTCTGTTTCTTGGTACCATTCCAGTCTTCTGTTGACAGTCTTCTCCATTGTCTTACAGACACATCTGGTTAAGCTTATTGGTCTGTAACTGGTGGCCTTTTTATGATCCTTTCCTTTCTTTATGATGGTACACAAATGGGCATCTCCCCATGACTGCGGCAAATTGCCTATCATTCAGCTGTAGTTGTATATTTGCAGCAGTTTGTTCATTGCTGCACGTCCAAGGTGTTTGACCATTCCGTTTGTTATACCATCTGGACCTGGTGATTTCTTGTCTTCTAGTTTTGACATTATAATCAGACTCATTTTGCTGCTTTGTGTGTGTGTTATTTCTTGTCGAATGCCTCTTTTTCTGCATTGGTTTACGGCGATGGTACTCTCATTCCGAAAGCATTCCGCAAATATATTGGCTGCTTAATTGCTGGTATATAGTTTACCTCGATCTTCTAGCGTAGTTGTTTGTCTCTGAGAATTATTATCGTCACTTGGTTAGTTAGTTTCCACAACTTCCTGTTCCATTCTCGAAGTTTAGTTCATGGGTTGTCTCTTTCAAACTTGTCCTCAGAGCTTTTAGTTTTTCCTTGGTGATTTTGCTTTGATCTTTTGCAGCTTGGTGTGATTCAGTTGTGATGGTTGTAACTCTGCAATGTCTCTCGCCTTCACTTCCTTTAGTCCAAAATGGTACATAATTCTTACTCGCTCTTCTTGGTATTGCCTATTTTGCTGCTTGGAACACTACCGTATTAAACTCCCTGATGACACATAAAGAAAATGAAAGCCATATAGTCCTGCTTACAGATGCTCTCGACGTAGTCACAGCGCTAAAAAGCCAGAAAAACACTGAGCTTAAGAACAGCACTCTGTCAACTATGCCAGCAACCCGCACCAAAAAGGCTACATCCAAGGCAACGAGGAGGCAGACAGACTGGCAAAAGAAGGCGCAAGACTACCACAAACAGATACTAGTGTGACGTACGAAGAGTCAAAACGGCTTATTAAAGCCAGATACATGACCAAATGGGAAACCGAACATACTGGTTACACCAAAAACGATGCATATTACCAGTTGAACAGAAGAGAGCAGGTCGTTGTCTTCAGACTTCGCACTGGCCACAATAGACTGAGGTATCACCTATTCAACAAATTGAAGATAGGTGGAACCGACGAATGCCCGTGTGGTACCGGGAAAATGACCGCTGAACATCTGCTGCAGAACTGCCCGATATACGAGGATCAGAGAGAGCTGATGTGGCCATCACCAGTGGAACTGCAAGACAAGCTCTATGGCAGTGTCGACAGCCTCAGGATGACTGCCGCTTTTTTCGAAAAAATAATGGTTACTGTCTGACTGCGTACGAAGAAGAAGAAGAAGAAGAAGAAGAAGAAGAAGAAGAAGAAGAAGAAAGAAGAAACTCCCTGCTGGCACTGCTAATGTCTCTGTCTTAATATCCTTTGTCAGCAGGTTTGCTATTTGTTGGTATGTGGACCAATTTGCTTTTTTATAATTCAGTCTTGGCTGCTCTGGGTTAATATTGATTGCTCTGATAAATTGTTTGGAAACAGAGCGGTACTAACCTCGACTCTACTGTTTTCCTATTTCTCTTTCTGCTATTCCTGCCAGATCCGGAGTGTAGAATACCAAGCCTGAGGTAGAGGTACTATGCCATCTTCTTGGGTAGAGTGTTAGAGGGAGGGGGGCAGGGGGTGAAGGTTGGTCGTTAGGTTTGTTTAATAGGGTTTGATTGTTACCATCTTACCAGTTTTCGACCACTTCTCCCTTTGTGTCTAGTTGACCATATCCCCAGCTTTGGAAGTGGCTGTTGAAATCCCCCACCACTACAAAGTTTTTATATCAATATGAAGTGAAGAGAATGCACTTGTATTGGGTAGAACACATTAAGTCGTTCTATGCCATTCGCCACTCACTGCGTCGCAGAGCATTCTTTTGCAGCCAATTCTCTGTACTTTGCGCCACATGAGTTGTTTCGTTAATGTTCGAATTTCTAGTTTTACTGCTACAGCCTTCAGTATCTATTTTTATTCGCCCGGTTTACTTTAATAACTGCGTCAGTTTTGTTTGTGGAGTTGATACAGCGTGGGCCGTTCTATAATCGATTTGACTTGTATTTCTGAAGTTTTTGTTTTGCTGCTAAACGTAAACAAACGAGAATGGAACCAGCTCCTTCAGCTAATCATCGTCCCGCCCGTGTGGCAGGCGATCAAGTTAGGATTTTGATAGAACAATCTATGTATGAAACTGACAGTGTGAGTAGTCATATAGAAGTAGATGGTGACATTGATGTTCAGAACAGTTACAGTGAATTGGTAGATGATGACTATCACGACAATCGAGACCTTGCTGCCACGCCCATTATTGGATTCGAAGCAAAATTTCCATTGCAAGCTGCAAAAATTTAAGTAAAAAAATAATAACTTAGTAGCGATGAATAGCACAGTGACTAGAGCACTAGCTTCTAGCTGCAGTGGTAACGGGTTCAATCCCGAATCAAGGTGATAATGATTTAGCTGTCACTCCAGAAAGCGGAGAATAGAAGCATTACATTTCAGTAACATTACGCATTTTTTAGAGAAAGCTGAATCCATCTGTTTACTGTGCGGTTTCAGTAGTATTGTGTTTTACATGTTGGGTTTACTAGCTCATACACAGCTTTCACTAGTAGCCTGTTCTAACCGTCTGGGAAGGAACAAATGACCCCACTCGGACACAGTGGTGAATTCATCGAGTGACTATCAGGTGTGCTAGTCGATGACGGAGATGTTGGTCGTCTGATTTGTACAAATGTCACTCTCTCCACTGAATCTCAACAACTCGCAACGGTCGTCCTAGCCAGCATTTAGGGACAGAAGAATAGTCAGATTTACATGGGTACGACGTAGATTATGCCGAGGATGGCAGTTAATCAGCAAATCAACAAACGATCTCTAACACATCCTCTCCGTCAGCAGTGGCTGTTTTTCGACAGTTTTAGCACGAAGATTTGAGCCACCAATACAGACAACCTTCACAGAAACCTGCGCCGAAGCACTGTGTGTGCTATTGAATGTCTAGTTTCTGTGTTTCTTTTACAAGATGAGGTTGGGGAGAGGAGATTAGCGTCTGATCATGCAAAACATACTGATCAGACAAAGTTAGTCAGGGTCAGGCAAAACATACTGATCAGAAAAAGTTAGTCAGGGTCAGGCAAAACATACTGATCAGACAAAGTTAGTCAGGGTCAGGCAAAACATACTGATCAGACAAAGTTAGTCAGGGTCAGGCAAAACATACTGATCAGAAAAAGTTAGTCAGGGTCAGGCAAAACATACTGATCAGACAAAGTTAGTCAGGGTCAGGCGAAATATGCTGATCAGACAAAGTTAGTCAGGGTCAGGCAAAACATACTGATCAGAAAAAGTTAGTCAGGGTCAGGCGAAATATACTGATCAGACAAAGTTAGTAAGGGTCAGGCGAAATATGCTGATCAGACAAAGTTAGTCAGGGTCAGGCAAAACATACTGATCAGACAAAGTTAGTCAGGGTCAGGCGAAATATGCTGATCAGACAAAGTTAGTCAGGGTCAGGCAAAACATACTGATCAGAAAAAGTTAGTCAGGGTCAGGCGAAATATGCTGATCAGACAAAGTTAGTCAAGGTCAGGCAAAACATACTGATAAGAAAAAGTTAGTCAGGGTCAGGCGAAATATGCTGATCAGAAAAAGTTAGTCAGGGTCAGGAGAAATATGCTGATCAGAAAATGTTAGTCAGGGTCAGGCGAAATATGCTGATCAGAAAAAGTTAGTCAGGGTCAGGCGAAATATGCTGACCAAGAGCCTCACCTCACTTCCACGCAATTCTCCCTGGAAACAAGCTGTTTCGTATAGTCTGGCTAACGAGGTGGTGTATCGACGTGATCCCCGTAGTAGCGATTGACACGCAGATGAAGAGAATCATAGCACAACCACATGGAGGACCCGATCCACCTTCATCAGCAATATCCGTAATGTGCGGAAAGCTATTGCAGCTCACCATTTAGCGCTCTTGTCATGACACACATAAGCGCTGACTAAATCATTATGTACATGTAACGACAACAACACAAACAAGATGCAGTTCCTAGTCCCAAATAGATCCTTCTTTAATCATCATCTACAAATACTTACGGTTGAAATGCTTCTATTATTTTGCTCCCTGGAACTGTGTACAAAGATGAATGGGCTTTGGAGAGCGCAAAATGGGAAGGCAGTGGAATCTACATCGCGTACCCCAACGACAACATAGAAAACTACTATCTCCCAGCAGGACAGACATGTACCAATTTCAAAGATGAAGAAACAGCTGTACATGAAGCAACCGAGATTCTGATCAGTGAAAAGACAAGAAAAACGGTCATTCCAACAGACTACAGATGCTTACTCTATTCTATTTCAAACCCCAAATAAGATAGATTCTTGCCAGCAATAAATTATATCATCCAGTTGCTGTCCTCTCCAAAAAACAGATTTAGTCCTACAGTAATTTCGGCACACTGTGTGATCCTTGGAAACTAGAATGCAGAAGAGCCAACAAGAGCAGAAAGTGGCGCCACACAGATTAATCATCCACAGAGCGATAAAGAAGCAGACACTCATCAAACGGTCCTTGATGACGGAATGGAGATACTTGCACAAAGATTACAAATCTGCAAATAACAGCATAGACAAAGTTGGCAGTGATGGGCAGACAAATATTTTGAGACTCAGAACGGGACATTGCAGACTCAAGGCCCACCTCCACAGAACGGGACATTTGAGACTCAAGGCCAACCTCCACAGAACGGGACATTGCAGACTCAAGGCCCACCTCTACAGAACGGGACATTGCAGACTCAATGCCCACCTCCACAGAACGGGACATTGCAGACTCAAGGCCCACCTCCACAGAACGGGACATTGCAGACTCAATGCCCACCTCCACAGAACGGGACATTGGAGACGCAATGTCCACCTCCACAGAACGGGACATTGCAGACTCAAGGCCCACCTCCACAGAACGGAACATTGCAGACTCAAGGCCCACCTCCACAGAACGGGACATTGCAGACTCTTCTTCTTCTTCTTCTTCTTTCTTCTTCTTCTGCGTACGCAGTCAGACAGTAACCATTATTTTTTCGAAAAAAGCGGCGGTCATCCTGAGGCTGTCGCCACCGCCATAGAGCTTGTCTTGCAGTTCCACTGGTGATGGCCACATCTGCTCTCTCTGATCCTCGTATGTCGGGCAGTTCTGCAGCAGATATTCAGCGGTAATTTTACCAGTACCGCATCGGCATTCGTCGGTACACCCTATCTTCAATTTGTTGAATAGGTGGTACCTCAGTCTATTGTGGCCAGTGCGAAGTCTGAAGACAACGACCTGCTCTCTTCGGTTCAACTGGTAATAGGCATCGTTTTTGGTGTAACCAGTATGTTCGGTTTCCCATTTGGTCATGTATCTGGCTTTGATAAGCCGTTTTGACTCTTCGTACGTCATACTAGTATCTGTTTGTGGTAGTCTTGCACCTTCTTTTGCCAGTCTGTCTGCCTCCTCGTTGCCTTGGATGTTGCAGTGTGATGGGACCCACTGTACCACTACCCTTTTTGGTGCGGACTGCTGGCACAGTTTGCAGAGAGCTGATCTTAAGTCATTAGGCTCAGTATTTTTCTGGCTTTTTAGCGCTGTGACTACGGCGAGAGCATCTGTAAGCAGGACTATATGGCTTTCATTTTCACTGTGTGTCACCATTTCTTCCACTGCCGCCCTCAGTGCCTCTGCCTCCGCTCTGAAATTGCTTGTGTACTTACCAGTAGCGAATGACAGTGTTATTTTTCTGCCATTTGGTAGGTTCAGGAATGCTCCTGCCCCTCCATTCTGTGTAGTATTTGTTACAGAACCGTCGGTGTATGCATGGGTCCAGTCCATGCTTGGGTAGCTTTTCGTTATGAAGCTTAGGGTAGTATCTCTCCTTTCTTTTTCAGTCTGGCAGTTTTTGTTTGCAATACCTGGTCTATTTTCTACCACCTCTGGAAATATATCCTGCCTCCAGGTAGGTTTTCGTACAGTAGTGATGGGTTTTGGTGTTGTTAGTGCGTTTATGGGATCTTCGTGCATCTTTGCTTTGGCTATTTCTGCAGAGTTTCTCCGCTTTAGTTTCCCATTTCCCAAATTGTTTAGTCTCTGGTGCATTGGATGGTCCGTCAGTCTTCGGAGTTTCTCTGACTGCAGCTGGGCTCTGCAGTCTCTTCTATCGGTCATGGATATCAGTTTTGTAATCTTTTCAAGTTCTACAATTGGCGTTGACTTCATGCCACCTGTTATAATTCTCATGGCTTGGTTTTGAAGTTTGCTAACTTTATCGAAGTTCGCCTTCGCTGCTGTGGTCCATGCCGCAATGCCATACTCGAGAACTGGTCTCACTCTTCCAGTGTACAGTTTCTTTAGTATGCGTTCGTCTGCTCCCCAGCTTGTGCCAGCAAGTTTCCTCATGATTGCCATTCTTTCTCTGGCTTTCATTCGGTTTCTCTCAATCTGACTTTTCCATGTCATGCGCCGATCAAATGTGACTCCCAGATAGGTTGGGTTGTCGTTTGGCTGCAAGAATTTGCAATTTAGACTTAATTGGGTATTTTGGGGTTTTAATGAAAGCGAGAATATTGTGCATGTGGTTTTCTCCTCGTTTATTTTGACCAGCCATGAGTTCGCCCACTCTTCCAGCGATGTTAGGGCCGTCTACATCCGATTTCTTGCTACGGTGAGATTCTTTTCAGAGGTCCACATAGCCAGATCGTCTGAAAACATAGAGCTATGGACTCTTCTTGGTATATTCTCTGTAATATCGTTTATATATACCAGGAAGAGTGTGGATGACAGTACTCCCCCTTGGGGTACTCCCTGCTCGAGTGTCACCTTTTTGCTCATCTGCCCTTGTACTTGGACTCTGGCCGTTCTTTGTTTGAGGTAGTGGTTGATCCACTTGTACATTTTCCCACAAACATCACTTCTTCTTAGCTTGACTCTAAGTCCATCTTTCCAGACTTTGTCAAATGCCTTTTCCAGATCCACCCAAACAGCTACTGTGTGTTTCTGTGCCTGGTAGGCATCTTTTATCTCCTGGGCTATGAGGATGACCTGGTCCTCAGTGGATCTGTGCTGTCTAAAGCCGGCTTGCTGTGGAATTAGTATTCGTTTTTCTTCCAGATGCCACATCAGTCTGGTGTTTATCATCCGTTCCATCAGCTTGCCGACACAGCTCAGTAGGCTGATGGGCCTGTATCCATTTGGATCTGTTTTATCCTTTCCTGTGTTTGGTACTGGTACCAATATTGCGTCTCTCCATGCCTGGGGTACAATTCCCCTTTTCCAGCTTTGGTTCAGGACCGATAGCAGTTTCCTCTTCGCTGTTTGGCCCAGCCCCATCAGCATTTCGTTTGTTATCCCGTCTTTTCCGGGAGATTTCCTTTTCTTTAATGTTTTCATAGCCTCTTCCATTTCGCGCATTGTTAATTTGGCCACCATGTGCTCTTCAGGTGCCGTATTCATGTTATCGTGCCCCTTTAGCTCTTCGCTAATGTCTGTATGCTTATCTGCAGGGACCTCGATGTGGTTTGCTCTGGCATAGTGATCGACAAAGGCGTTTGCGGCTTTCTTACCTGTGACCATTGCAGACTCAAGGCCCACCTCCACAGAACGGGACATTGCAGACTCAAGGCCCACCTCCACAGTACGGAACATTGCAGACTCAATGCCCACCTCCACATCATTGGTCTGTAGGGCGCCGCCCCCGCATGCAATTGTGGAGCACCCAAGCAAACACTAGAACATATCCTGCAATCCGGCCCACCTTATGCGGACCAAAGAGAGGCAGTTTGGTAAGGGAGAACGACCAAGCTCGACAAGCTGTAGGAGACCAGAAAGTACTGAAACGTTGTCTCCTTTCTGAATCTATATTATCAGTTGATAGAAGAACAAGAAGAAGAAGAAGAAGAAGAAGATGAAGAAGAAGAAGAAGAAGAAGGAGGAGGAAGAGAGGATGAAGAATAATGATAATAAGAAGCTCTCTTAAACCTACATTTGGTTCCATCTCTGTTCCTCTGTTTGTTCTTTCACCTTCTTATTTCATTTCAATAATAGGGTCACCATCTCTGTTCCTCTGTTTGTTCTTTCACCTTCTCATTTCATTTGAATAATAGGGCCACCATCTATGCAGGTACTATACCAGAAGAATCCGATCACTTTCACTGGTGGTTTCAGTTACAAGGGTTTTACATGATGAAGTTGCTAACCCATACACAACCTTCTTTAGTCACCTTTTACGATACCCTTGGAAGGTTACATTGAGTTTTCCCCTTCACCTCGTGCACCATGGGTGGGTTGGTACCTCTACTATACTACCAAATATTCGAGGTACATACAGCATAACACGTCCTAAAACTCTTTGAATAGTGGTCTCAGAAACCTAGTACGAACTCGCTAATAATAAAGTGATTGTGGCAAATATAATGTTTTCGCTTAACACCACTACTAACCAAACTTCCCAACAAGCCGCCTCGCCTGAGACAATTACCTGATGTTAGGTGCGAAACCTCAGTCAATAATTGTGGGGTAGTTACGGTTTGTCCCTGGACTTTGACTCTAAGGACTAGGACTACCTGTCTACGCGCTTTGTGTACACTTCATCCGTAGCCGCTTTCAGCGAAAATTTGCAGTCCCTGGTCTGGGAAAGTTTGTCAAAGTGCTTAGTGCCGTGTGTGGATCTATCAGACCCGCCAACCCGACAATGACGTAATAGGAGATCCGGTTAACATGAAACCAGATTTAGCTTGATTTAGTAGAAAACCGGAATTGTATTTTTCTGTAATAACATTATTTCTAAATCGCATGAGTAGTATGTGCTAAGACTGTCCATCTCCTTTCCCTGCCAAAAGTTCAAGATTATATCACTACTATCGTTACGCTCCCGTCGACCTAGCTGTAAAAATGGTATACCATTAAGGAAGGATTAGCAGCAAGAAGGGAACTGCTACACTCACCCAAAAAAAATCTGGAGCCTATTACATTGAAGTTTCTTCTAATTCTTCATCCCCGGTAATAGTGTCTACTTTGAGACCACCTTAGCCTTTGACCTTACCTTATTTCATTAGATGAGGTTACCAGAGTTCTGATTATGAAATACGATTTCAAAATCTAGATAGCGCATAGGCTCTCCTTTCTATGGGAGTAAAATAAAGTTTGGTATGTACATTTTTGTGACGACTGAAGAGGTAAGCGGTCTTTATTCTTTAGTCCTAAAAATTCAACCCAGTGAACTCCAGAAAAGGAACTAAAAGCTACATTGGTGGAAAGTTGTTCTAGTATATACAAGAATATCAAATTGTGGATTGTGCGAAACGTGGTTAATGATTCTGGTCAAATAAATTGATATTTCAATACGTCATCCATCAATTGATCTCTTATTTGCTGAGAGAAGAGTCATCAGTCGAAACATATTGATAAAGATCTTTGCTCTCTTCCCAATGTCATGCTACATTCTGTGTCACAAAAGTCCGATTAAAGAGATGGGGATCGACACTGTAATCCCCATAACAGTGTTATTACCGAGGAGTCTCGCATTGCACTACCGCCGGGAGGACTACGGTCACCTTCTCTAGTAGGATACATGATGTAACAAGAACCACTGTAACCCGCTGTAAGCGCAATGTGGTTAAGTCTCAACTCGGCACGAGTAGTTTCCAACACCAACCTGCAGTCTGCGTCGTCTGTGACCGGTGATTCTTCTCAAAAAACATGAGACGTTCAACGTCATCCTTTTAGATCCATAAAACGCAAGTCCTAGCCATTGCATCTTAGACCTCTTGCAGGAAGTCTGTAGGAAAATACTGAAGCGTGTCCTTGTAGTGGTAGTTTCTTTTTCTAGTTATTGTATTAGTAGAGTCTGCAAGCCCCATGCACAACCTTCTTTAGTCAACTTGTACAATACGCATGAAAAGTTACAGTTTGGATATTATTTCCTTCCTAAATATCGGTAGAGGGTATGTATGTATGTATATATGTATGTATGTATGTATGTATGTATGTATGTATGTATGTATGTATGTATGAATGTATGTATGTATGTATGTATGTATGTATGTATGTATTTTTCTCAAACATGGACATGCAACAGTCGGTACACACAGCAGAATTTTTTTCAAACCCACCATATTCTTCTATGGCATTTTGAACTGCAGAAAGACACAGACAGCAGAGGTGACGAAGTGGAAGATTGGGAGATAGATGCAAATCTCTCCCTAATCAATAGGCCGGAGGATAGCCATAGCTTCTATTCAAGAACATGGCATACCACCTCGACTCCAGATTTGGCCTTCTCCACACAGGACATACACCATAAAATAGACCGCCAGGTGCTAAACCAACTGGCAGGTGGCGACCACAGGCCGATCAGGCTAACCATTGACATGGAAGTAGGCCCACAGGAAACAAAACCGCTCCCACGTTGGAATTACAAACGAGCCAACTGGGACAGATTTGCAATTCTGACAGATGGGCTGTGTGAAACCATCAACACACGAAACACCAAAATGAAGCCCATGGTGGAAAGCCTAAGCAAGGCAATAATGCAAGCCGCCACTGAAACCCTCCCAAGAGGAGCTAGGAAAAACTATAAGCCCTACTGGAATGATGAGTTGCAGAAAGTGGAAGATGCAGTAACAAATGCTAGGAACATGGCAGAGCGAGAAAAATCCATGGAGGCAAACATCGCCCTCAAAGCCGCCACGCGAAGTACAAACACACTCTCAAGCAAACAGCAAGAGAAAGCTGGAAAAATAAAACGGAAAGCCTAAACCTGGACAAAGACGGAAACAAGCTATGGAGCTAGTCAGAGCCATGAACGACGAAACCCCGTCAAACAAACAAATTACTATCAAGCAGGGCGAGAACTTGATCACAGGTAAGAAAGCCGCAAACGCCTTTGTCGATCACTATGCCAGAGCAAACCACATCGAGGTCCCTGCAGATAAGCATACAGACATTAGCGAAGAGCTAAAGGGGCACGAAAACATGAATACGGCACCTGAAGAGCACATGATGGCCAAATTAACAATGCGCGAAATGGAAGAGGCTATGAGAACACTAAAGAAAAGGAAATCTCCCGGAAAAGACGAGATAACAAACGAAATGCTGATGGGGCTGGGCCAAACAGCGAAGAGGAAACTGCTATCGGTCCTGAACCAAAGCTGGAAAAGGGGAATTGTACCACAGGCATAGAAAGACGCAATACTGGTACCAGTACCAAAAACAGGAAAGGACAAAACAGATCCAAATGGATACAGGCCCATAAGCCTACTGAGCTGTGTCGGCAAGCTGATGTAACGGATGATAAACACCAGACTGATGTGGCATCTGGAAGAAAAACGAATACTAATTCCACAGCAAGCCGGCTTTAGACAGCACAGATCCACTGAGGACCAGGTCATCCTCATAGCCCAGGAGATAGAAGATGCCTACCAGGCACAGAAACACACAGTAGCTGTTTGGGTGGATCTGGAAAAGGCATTTGACAAAGTCTGGAAAGATGGACTTAGAGTCAAGCTAAGAAGAAGTGATGTTTGTGGGAAAATGTACAAGTGGATCAACCACTACCTCAAACAAAGAACGGCCAGAGTCCAAGTACAAGGGCAGATGAGCAAAAAGGTGACACTCGAGCAGGGAGTACCCCAAGGGGGAGTACTGTCACCCACACTCTTCCTTGTATATATAAACCATATTACAGAGAATATACCAAGAAGAGTCCATAGCTCAATGTTTGCAGACGATCTGGCTATGTGGACCTCTGAAAAGAATCTCACCATAGCAAGAAATCGGATGCAGACGGCCCTAACATCGCTGGAAGAGTGGGCGAACTCATGGCTGGTCAAAATAAACGAGGAGAAAACCACATGCACAATATTCTCGCTTTCATTAAAACCCTAAAGTACCAAATTAAGTCTAAATTGCAAATTCCTGCAGCCAAACGACAACCCAACCTATCTGGGAGTCACATTTGATCGGCGCATGACATGGAAAAGTCAGATTGAGAGAAACCGAATGAAAGCCAGAGAAAGAATGGCAATCATGAGGAAACTTGCTGGCACAAGCTGGGGAGCAGACGAAGGCATACTAAAGAAACTGTACACTGGAAGAGTGAGACCAGTTATCGAGTATGGCATTGCGGCATGGACAACAGCAGCGAAGGCGAACTTCGATAAAGTTAGCAAACTTTAAAACCAAGCCATGAGAATTATAACAGGTGGCATGAAGTCAACGCCAATTATAGAACTTGAAAAGATTACAAAACTGCAATCCATGACCGATAGAAGAGACTGCAGAGCCCAGCTGCAGTCAGAGAAGCTCCGAAGACTGACCGACCATCCAATGCACCAGAGACTAAACAATTTGGGAAATGGGAAACTAAAGCGGAGAAACTTTGCAGAAATAGCCAAAGCAAAGATGCACGAAGATCCCATAAACGCACTAACAACACCAAAACCCATCACTACTGTACGGAAACCTACCTGGAGGCAGGATATATTTCCAGAGGTGGTAGAAAATATACCAGGTATTGGAAACAAAAACTGCCAGACTGAAAAAGAAAGGAGAGATACTACCCTAAGCTTCATAACGAAATGCTACCCAAGCATGGACTGGACCCATGCATACACCGACGGTTCTGTAACAAACACAACACAGAATGGAGGGGCAGGAGCATTCCTGAACCTACCAAATGGCAGAAAAATAACACTGTCATTCGCTACTGGTAAGTACACAAGCAATTTCAGAGCGGAGGCAGAGGCACTGAGGGCGGCAGTGGAAGAAATGGTGACACACAGTGAAAATGAAAGCCATATACTCCTGCTTACAGATGCTCTCGCCGTAGTCACAGCGCTAAAAAGCCAGAAAAATACTGAGCTTAATGACTTAAGAGCAGCACTCTGCAAACTGTGCTAGCAGTCCGCACCAAAAAGGGTAGTGGTACAGTGGGTCCCATCACACTGCAACATCCAAGGCAACGAGGAGGCAGACAGACTGGCAAAAGAAGGTGCAAGACTACCACAAAAAGATACCAGTATGACGTACGAAGAGTCAAAACGGCTTATCAAAGCCAGATACATGACCAAATGGGAAACCGAATATACTTGTTACACCAAAAACGATGCCTATTACCAGTTGAACCGAAGAGAGCAGGTCGTTGTCTTCCGACTTCGCACTGGCCACAATAGACTGAGGTACCACCTATTCAACAAATTGAAGATAGGGTGTACCGACGAATGCCCGTGCGGTACTGGTAAAATGACCGCTGAACATCTGCTGCAGAACTGCCCGACATACGAGGATCAGAGAGAGCAGATGTGGCCATTACCAGTGGAACTGCAAGACAAGCTCTATGGCAGTGGCGAAAGCCTCAGGATGACCGCCGCTTTTTTCGAAAAAATAATGGTTACTGTCTGACTGCGTACGAAGAAGAAGAAGAAGAAGAAGTACCTGGTGTTTAAACATTGGGTGCCTTGAATCGTGCTCCTGTATTTCGATTTCTGCTGCGACGCTTCTTCGGATCTCAGGGGGTGCTATGCCAATTATGGGGTATATTTTATCAATGGAGATGCATTTTAGGCACCCTGATACTAGCTGACCCGCCTCGTTTATTGCTGTATCAACTAGTTTCTAGTTTCGGATAAGCAGAGTTTTTCCAGACTGGCGCAGCTTATTCATCTACGGAGAAACACAAGGCAAGTGTAGATGTCCTAAGTACTGATTGTTGCCCCCCCCCCCCCCCCCCCCCCATGTTGTGCCGGTCAGTTTTCTGATTATATTATTTCTTGCGTGTATCTAACGCTTTGTGTCTTGACGGTGCGTCATGTAAGACAATGTGCAGTCTAATCTCACGCCTAGATATTTGAGAGCCGTGCAGTATTCAAGCTCCTGCCCTTGCCCCCTAATCTTCAGTTTTCTTTTTTGTGTCTCGGTTTCTGGATTTTACTGGGATTTGATTTAAGGTGATTTTTGTGGTAGGATTTTGCAAGGGCATTGGGAGAACTTGACAGTTTGCTTTCCACTTCCTCCAACCCTTTTCCCTGGGCAGCAACTGTTGTGTCATCACCCTTAGATGAATTTCCTTGTGTCTGTGTCCATGGGTAGGTCATTATATATATTTTATACAGCATGGGTGCTAGGACACTTCCTTGTGCCATGCCGTTGTTTTGGTTTTGCCATCTGCTGTCTTTTTTCCCCAGAGTTACATAGAATCGTCTATTTTCAGGAGGTATTTGGTGAAATTGGTCAGTAGTAGTAGTAGTAGTAGTAGTAGTAGTAGTAGTAGTAGTAGTAGTAGTAGTAGTAGTAGTAGTAATCGTAGTATGCTAGTAGTAGTAGTAGTATTAGTAGTAGTAGTAGTAATCGTAGTATGCTAGTAGTAGTAGTAGTAGTATTAGTAGTAGTAGTAATCGTAGTATACTAATAGTAGTAGTATTAGTGGTAGTAGTAGTAGTAGTAGTAGTAGAAGTAGTAGTAGTAGTAGTAGTAGTAGTAGTAGTAGTAGTAGTAGTAGTAGTGGTAGTAGTAGTATTAGCTTATAGTAATCATTATATGATCACAACATGTACACTGAATCAATGGTTTCTTCTTGTCAATCTCCCCCAGACTCTCAGACTGAGCTTGAAGTGGACAGCTGTAGTGACAACGAGGATGTGACATTCCCACACTCGCCTAACATTCAGAGCTCCGAGCCGTCTCCGGCAAATGCAAGACACAGTTCTTCTCAGTTACCCGCATCAGAAACCCCCACAACATATTCGAAATTGCCACTCTCTCAGTCCCACCACCACCATCACCGTCATCATCACAGCTACCAACACCGCAAAGAAAGTACAGAGATAGGGGGCCATCAACAGCCAACAGCGTTCAGACCAGGAAGACTAACCCCTTTAGAGATTCTTGAGCGAGTCTTTCCTCTCCAAAGAAAAACTGTTTTGGAGTTAGTTCTGCAGGGCTGTAATGGAGATCTTGTCAAGGCTATCGAGCATTTCCTTTCGGCGCAGGACACAGTTGTGGCCCAACAGCAAGCAGCGCTATTAGCCAGCCAGAAACAGGATTCCAGACCCAATGCTTTCATGAACGGTTTCTCGTCTGATCAAACTTTGTTTGGGCACGCTGTCGGCAACAGCGGGAGTCATAACAGTAGCAACAACAGTTGCAACAGCAGTGGGGTATCTTCGCGCAATGGACATAGAGGAGCAGGCCAACCAATACATCATACCCCACCCGTGGCGCATGGAGGGGGCGCAACTTCCAATAAGGTGACCTATGGTAGCATGAAGTCTGCATTTACGCCACTGCCCCTTGGATCTGCGCCACTTATCCACTCAGCTTTTACAAACCACCTTTCACACTTCCACCCATCTGCTACGACAGAGACAGCTCTCAGGAGTCCTTTCTTTCCCCATGGACACACCGCTACAGACATTCTAGCCCCACCGCCTCACTTTGCATATGCAGGTCTTGGAATGGGAATCGGTGTTGGTGGATTAGCGGCATCATCGTACCCAGGAGTATTTGCTTCTCCTTTTTCGTTTCATCCTTACAGATTCAATTTCCGACGATCAGTCTCACCTCGCGCTAGGACTCCGGATAAAAATAGCGATAAGTCGGCCTTGACTGACTCTGATCACATTTCTGACTCTTGGGACGAGGGTAGCTCACCACGGGAAAGCAAAACAGTTGATTAATATAAGGCTTACAATATATAATATGTGGTACAATACCCATATAGTAATATAGAATATATAGATTATCATAGAACATATGGACTTATATTGGATAGTATAGGACATGTGAAGTAATATAGAATATGTAGAATATTATCGATTAGTTTTAGTAACATAGAATATATGTGAACTAATTCGGAATATGTGGACCATTATAAAACATATGGACTATTTTATGGTTTATTTAAACTAATATAGAATATATAAATTCAAATAGAATATATGGATTACATGTAATTTACAATATTAATCTAATATAGACCATATGACAAACATAAATTATAGACTAACTGATAATTAATAGGATTAATGTAGAATATATTGACTACTTTATTGACTATTGAACATGCAAACCAATATATAATATATTTACTTATATGGATTAAGTGGACATATAGAATATTTATATTAATCCAAAACGTATGAACTGATATAAAATATATTGACTAATATAGAACACGTAAACTGACAAAAGGAATATACACTAATTCATAATTTACTAGATTAGAATATATTTACTAATATGGAATGTACATACTGATATAAAGCATACTGATTAATATAGAATATATAGGCTAATATAAAATGTATGGAATAATATACCTTATTTTGGATTAATGTAGAATATTTGAACCAATAAAAAATACTTTGATCTAATACAAAATATTTTGAAAAAATATAGAATTTTTGAACTAATATAAAATATATATTGAATGTTATATAATATTAGAACTAATATAACATATTTTGAATATTATAGAACATTTGAACTAATATAGCAAATATGGACAAATACAGAATATATGAACTAGAATATAGTATTTTATACTAATATAATATTTTGGACTAATATAGAAATATTTTGAACGTATACAATAGTTTAGACTAATATATAATATGTTGGACTACTAAAGAATATTTTGAGTTAAAATATAATATTTTGGACTAATACAAAACATTTTGGACTTATATTGAATAGGTTGGACTAATATAAAATGTTTTTAACTAATGGAACATTTTGGACTAATATTGAATAGGTTTGACTAATTTAGAATATTTTGGACTAATAAAGAATATTTTGAGTTAATATAAAATATATTCGACTAATATCAAATATTTTGAGCTAATGTTGAATATTTTTGACTAATATGGAATATTTTGAGCTAACATGGAATATTTGGAGCTAACATGGAATATTTTGGACTAATATATAATATTTTGAGCTAATATATAATATTTTGGACTAGCATATACTATTTTGAGCTAATAAATTAAATATTGGACTAAAATAGAACATTTTGAACTAATATAATCGTTTGGAACAATGTAGAATATTTTGAGCCAATATATAAAGTATATGGATTAATATAGTTAATATTCTTCATTTCAATTGTTGTTTGTTGCAGTTTGTATCCGTGTGTTGAGGAAGTTACACGCATTTCAACAACAGACGGTTGTTGTTTTGTTTTTGTTTTTTGTGGTTAACGTCAAAGCGCCTAAGTTTTCCAAGAGTATTCAGCATCCAGACTTAAACTTTTGTGCAGCGCTAAATAGTTATTGACCAAGAAAAGAACTGCAGTCCCAGCCAACTAACGGACTGTTGAGGCCCAAGCTGCACAGTTCAAGTTTGAGGGTGGCCAATGTACTTGTCTATCGTGGCAAAGAAAGCGATCTTCGAATGCTGGCATGAACACGAATTCAGTCTGTCTAGCTGCACATGGGTATCTGATTTACAGTTCTGGAAGAGAAATTGATTAGGAAAGATACGGTTTAACCCACCTAAGATAAACAACTGAGACCTAGCTATTACACTGACGTTTCCAGCACTTCATCCTTGATGGCAGTCTTTTCTTGGATTTCAACCATTTTCTTGTCATTTCAAGTTTGGAGAGACATGAAACAACCATCAGAAATAGAGAAGAGACCATCCTGAAAAGTGGACATCGATATCTAATACGTATGAGACATTCCTGAAAAGAGAATAATATACAGATTTCCGACTCTTCTGGGAGAATTATAATTAGCTTGTGTTTGTTGTTCATATAATTGGTATTCATGCTCACCAACCGAAACCCTCTGTGCTTCTTCTCTCTCTCTCTCTCTCTCTCTCTCTCTCTCTCTCTCTCTCTCTCTCTTTCCCTCACTCCCTCTTGCACTTTAATTCTTCCACTTTACTCCGTGCCTGTTCTTGAGTGAACTACTGAACTCTTTTATTTATTTGTCAATATTTTCAGGTTGTGTCTTTTCCTTGTATGTTCTCACCACCGTTCTTTCTCTCTTCGCTCCCCGCGTTCTCTAGCTCTCTCTCTCTATCTCTCTCTCTCTCTCTCTATCTCTCTCTATCTCTCTCTCTCTCTATCTCTCTCTCTCTCTACCTCTTTTATTTCTTTTGCCATGTTTTGTTCCATGCCATTTCTTCAGTTTAGAGCTTGTTTCTCATTTTATTTCTAATATATTATGTCAATGACTCCCATTCTATCTCCATCGCAACCTCTCTCTCCATCTCTTTCCCTATCCCTCTACATCTTTCTTTTTCCTTATCTAATTCCTTCTCTTCTACTTGATTCATTGTGGATTGTTGAGAGTAGTATATTGAACATAAAATCAACAACTAACCTGAACGTGACATATTCATCTCATAACAAATCTGAAGGTCACATCTATATCACATATATACACAAGGCGTGTTCAAATGAAACCGAACCAAACTGTAACAAGTAAACATACGTAAGATGTGCATGATGTTCGTCACTTCTGGTGTACACAGCATATACCAGACATCAGGTTTGCAACATTTCATTATCCTCCGACTCATAGTTTCCTCACCAGGCCGTTGAAAACATGGCGGGTGTGATACGGAATCCGTCTAGAGTTGATCAGCGAGCGGTGATTTGGTTTCTAACAGCTGAAGGATGTCGACCAGTTGACGTTCATCGCAGAATGCAGGCAGTGTATGGTGACAAAAGTGTGTCGAAGACAACAGTGAAGAACTGGACAACGATGTTTAAAGAAAGACGTGAGTTAACGCAAGAATATGCGCCTGACCTTGGTCTCTGAAGATGCATATATATATATATATATATATATATATATATATATATATATATATATATATATATATATATATATATATATATATATATATATATATATATATTAGCTTGGCACATTTGGTCTAGCCGAATCTTGATCAAATGCACGCAATTATTTCTAGATTTCTCACCTTATGTATTACCTTTCTTCTCCCCTGATCATCTTCTGCCCCAATTGTTATACGTTATTTTTGATGCAAAGACTACAAATATATAGTTCTTAAAAAGATAAGTGGATATTTTGTAACTGGACACATGTACGTGTATCGTATTTACCTGTATGTTCCGTCCTCAGGCTGAACGATTCGTTGCAATTAAAATGAGTTTTAATAATGGTGGATACTTTGTCGTTATATAGTTGGATGGTTGACAGAAAGAATGGTTGGATTGTTTCAATTTCCGAGACATTATGTTACAATGGTTGTAAATTTTCTTCTCAGAATTGTTCGATTTTATCAGTATATTGATACAAGTGATAGCGGCACCCAGACTGGCAAAAGTGGTTTGATTTTGACAACCAGTGTTCGACAAGGGTGTTTGGCACGAACATCGCAGACACAGTGTTGGGTCAGAAACATGGCACGAAATCTGCGTTACTAACGGAATACCTTCGCCAAGAAAAAAGAACACAACAAGGAAAAACAGCTAACAAAATGCAGCGAGGAATAAAACAGGGTGATAATAAAATAGCTAGACAGCTAGGGGTATCAACAATTCAATAATGTCTATTATATTATTTAAGTTAAATTAAGTTAAGTGATAGCGTTACTTCCATTGCGGTGTTAGCGACCTCACATTTCAAAGGCTCGGCTATGTGAGGGCGGTAGCCATCTCCTCTCCCTCGCATCTTTAACTTTCCGAACTGAACCGGTACCCATTTAAAACTGGGTCGACCCCGGAGACGTTGCGGTCTGAAAAAAAAAATTTCCTCCACAACTGGAGAATGAACCTATGTCACTAAGATACGAAGCCAGAGCGCTAACCCCTGCGCTACGCGGCTCTCTCAATTATAATATATGAAAAATGCAACGCAAGAATAGAGGAGGGTATAAAGACAAAGCAGCCATTCGATATCAAGGTCACAAATTAAGAAATCATTAAGTTAGAGAACGTCCATGTCTGATATGGCTATAACCACAGTATCTGTGGAAGAGTTTAAACAACTAGGACTGTCTAAATAAGTGAGAAGAAGAGATTGAACAAGGAATGTGTCTAAATAAGGGAGAAGACATTAAACAACAAGGATTGTGTCTAAATAAGAGAAGAAGAAGAGGACATTAAACAACAAGGACTTTGTCAACTGTGCCAAAGAAGCAAAAATATACACAAAACGATAATAATCTGTTCACGTTGGAATTGGAACGTTCGCATTCAAGGACGAGAACATTGTGCAATCTCCACAACTGTCATGGGACGGAGCGCGGAAGTAAGGTGAAAAAATGGTCGACTACAAACAACTTAGAGAACAATCAAAGAAGTTTAAATAAGATCTTTAACTTGAACTGGGATACTGTACGAAGAATGGTTCAGGACTGGGTGAAGTAGGAGGTGTTTGTTGCTGTCCTTAAAGCCGCTACCGTAGACATTTGTTATAACTTAACGTCTTTATAATGGTTCATAAGACTCTGCAGAATCTGTATAGAACCAGTTTATTTTAATTTCACTTGGTCTAAAAATAATTAAGCGCATCCAATATGTTCTTGAATGCATTAATTGACCCTGTCAACACTATTTCCTGTGGTAATGCATTCCAAGCATTCACCCTTCTCTGATTATAAAAAATAGTTACTGGTATCTAATCGGGTCCTTTATTTAATTAATTTGCTACTGTGTCCTCTTGTTCTTGTAGGCGGCTGTATTTTATTTTAAAACTAGTTACAATCTAATTTATTCTTACCGTTGATTATCTTATAAACCTGTTATATCACCTCGAAGTGGCCCTTGGACCATTTACCTGAATTCATGCAGGAGCCCTTACTACTGTTCAAGTTTGGGACCACTGGCTTAGAGAATTTCATCACTTCAGATTATCATGAAATCAAATCGTAGTGTCAATTGTTCCTCTCTGTTTCCCTTACCTTTGTTTACCCTATTCTTTTTTTTCTTTTCAAACGTTATGTTTTGTCACAAGATTTTTTAGACATAACGTTTTAAGTGTGGGATTTATGTATTTGTTCTTGACCCATTTACTTTGCTTGACATCGATCTGTGCATGATGTGTTCGTGTCGATCTGTGTTCGTGTCGATCTGTGTTCATGTCGATCTTTGTTCGTGTCGATTTGTGTTCGTGTCGATTTGTGTTCGTGTCGATCTATGTTCGTGTCGATCTCTGCATGATGTGTTTGTGTCGATCTTTGTTCGTGTCGATCTGTGTTCGTGTCGATCTGTGTTCGTGTCGATCTGTGCATGATGTGTTTGTGTCGATCTTTGCTAGTGTCGATCTGTGTTCGTGTCGATCTGTGTTCGTGTCGATCTGTGTTCGTCTCGATCTGTGTTCGTGTCGATCTGTGCATGATGTGTTTGTGTCGTTCTGTGTTCGTGTCGATCTGTGTTCGTGTCGATCTTTGTTCATGTCGATCTGTTTTTGTGTCAATCTGTGTTCATGTCGATCTGTGCATGATGTGTTTGTGTCGATCTGTGTTCGTGTCGATCTTTGTTTATGTCGATCTGTGCATGATGTGTTTGTGTCGATCGGTGTTCGTGTCGATCGGTGTTCATGTCGATCTGTGCATGATGTGTTCATGTTGATCTGTGTTCGTGTCGATCTGTGTTCATGTCGATCTGTGTTCATGTCGATCTGTGTTCGTGTCGATCTGTGTTCATGTTGATTTGTGCATGATGTGTTTGTGTCGATCTGTGTTCGTGTCGATCTTTGTTCGTGTCGACCTGTGTTCGTGTCGATCTTTGTTCGTGTTGATCTGTGTTCGTGTCGATCTGTGTTCATGACGATCTGTGTTCATGTCGATCTGTGTTTGTGTCGATCTAAGTTTCCATCGATCTGTGTTTGTGTCGATCTAAGTTTCCATCGATCTGTGTTCGTGTCGATCTATATATGCTGTTTTCGTGTAACACATTTTAATTTGATCTTTTCACAGTCCTTAGCATTCTCAGTATTCTCTTCAGCAACTATGTGTTTATTATTAAGAGTTCTTTTCTGTGGGTTTTTTTTTTCAAAGCATGCAAAAGTCTCATGTATGTACAATTACACATTTTTTCTGATGTTTTAACACTGATGTCTTTGAGCGTGACATAGTGATTATAGTGTCTGTGTCTAGTAGTAAACTGTCATGGTTCGCTCTCAGATTCACCCAGTCATACACGGGTATCTGATTTACATTTAAAGAAAGCAAGGCGACTAGATTGGCTTCGCTGCTTCGTTGATGAACGACCTCCACCGCGTGTGGAATAATAGTAAAGTATCCCAGAGTTTAAAGCTGCATATTTACCAGTCGTGTGGTTTCAGTGCTGTATGGAACCGAAACCTGGACTCTGCTGAAAATCCACATCTCAAGTCCTTTTATATGCGCAATCAGCGACGTATTCTAGGAATTCGTTGGTACGGTCTCGTACGAAATGGTTTAGGTCTCTATTATGACTAACCTCCCAACTGTATCAGAAGTCCTAGACCGTCGCCGCCTTTCCTTGTTTGGACATGTTGTCCGACTGTATCAGGAAGTTACAGCTCACCAGATCCTTCTCAAGGCAGTTCAAAGCGCTAAGGGTATCCAACCAGCTGACTGGAAGCGCAGGAAAGTCCCCCCCCCCCTTACTATAGACGAGGTCTGGCAGATCGCTGTTTCCCCTGGTCATAGTGGCGTTCGACCGACGGATCGGGTCTCAGATGCCTAGGCGAACGGTATTATTAAGGCGACTAGGAAGGATATAGTTTCCCTACATTGAGATTTACTAGAACAAAAACCGTAACACTTTCTCCACGACGGCAGTGCCTGTTGTGAGACTACATTTAGCCTTACCTTTTTTAATCAACCGTTCGGTTATTCATAAATAAATGAACGGTTTTATTTGATGAATTGTGTCCTAAGTTGTCCTGACAGAGACGACAATGCAACCACTGCCACGCTGTGAACACGTCGTAACATACGATGAAAGACGGCTACAACTCGTGGCATTGCCTGCACCGTCTGAAACAGAATTCGGGGTTTGTAAGTGCCAGACACATGAATGAAAGAGTGAATAATGGGTCTTCTCTTCTAAGGATGGAAAGAAGAGGAATACACCATTCTGTATCTGTTTCCATGTTACGTATTTAAAAACATGATATATGCATTCTAATGTAAAATACTGCTCTTCTTCTAAGATGGGGTGTAGAGGTGTTCTACCATGGGGTGCAGTGGATGCGTACCATGTGGTGTACAGGTCTCCTACCATGGTATGTAGAGGTCTTCTATCATGAGGTGTAGAGGTCTTCTACCATGGTGTGTAGAGGTCTTCTATCATGGTGTGTAGAGGTCTTCTATCATGGTGTGTAGAGGTCTTCTATCATGGTGTGTAGAGGTTTTCTATCATGGTGTGTAGAGGTCTTCTATCATGGTGTGTAGAGGTCTTCTATCATGGTATGTAGAGGTCTTCTACCATGGTGTGTAGAGGTCTTCTATCATGGTGTGTAGAGGTCTTCTATCATGGTGTGTAGAGGTCTTCTATCATGGTGTGTAGAGGTCTTCTATCATGGTGTGTAGAGGTCTTCTATCATGGTATGTAGAGGTCTTCTAGCATGGTGTGTAGAGGTCTTCTATCATGGTATGTAGAGGTCTTCTAGCATGGTGTGTAGAGGTCTTCTATCATGGTATGTAGAGGTCTTCTACCATGGTGTGTAGATGTCTTCTAAGAGGTCTTCTACTATGGTGTGTAGAGGTCTTCTACCATGGTGTGTAGAGGTCTTCTACCATGGTGTGTAGAGGTCTTCTATCATGGTGTGTAGAGGTCTTCTACCATGGTGTGAAGAGGTCTTCTAAGAGGTCTTCTACTATGGTGTGTAGAGGTCTTCTACCATGGTGTGTAGAGGTCTTCTACCATGGTGTGTAGAGGTCTTCTACTATGGTGTGTAGAGGTCTTCTACTATAGGGTGTAGAGGTCTTCTACCGTGGGATGTAGAGGTCTTCTACCGTGGGATGTAGAGGACTTCTACCATGAAGTGTAGAGGTCTTCTACTATGGGGTGTAGAGGTCTTCTACCGTGGGGTGTAGAGTTTTTGTCCTTTTTATTGTGGCGAATGTAGTTTCCTTTAGCGCTTCTTTGACATGCCTGGCAGGTTATAGTGGTCCTATTCTTTGTTTCAATTTAACAGGTCCCTTTAACACACGAGAGTGTGTGTATTGCCCAATACTATTTTATTTATTCTGTAGACATGCACCCTGCTCAGGAATTTCAAATATATAATTCGTAAATATAGTATTCAGTCAGTCACAAGAAGTCACTGATGACAGGTAGTTCAAGGTTGTTTGCACTCATTTAGTTTTGAAATAAGATGTTGTATCAATGGCGTTACTCGTGTCATTTCTGCATCTCATTTGCTGATCTCTGAGAGACAGGGTAAATTTGTAGGGTCACCATGTATTCCTTTTTCGTTTCCATCTATTGTCAGGAAAACGCACCCCTTACCGACTCACCTGCGTCTTCTTTACAATGCACTATCTACGATGTCACAGAAGGTGGTTTGGCGCCTGATTTCTGTGTTGTGAAATCGGTCCGTAAAGAAACTTAATGTTCTTCGCTCCATTACCATTTGACACTAGAAGTCTCTCCCCATCTGTTTTTCGTAAGTTACATTCATCGCAGTTATATGCCTTCCTCGCAGTCTATATGCCATGGCTGGAATAGTCCTGTTGTTGAAAGTGTGAGCTCTGGTCTTGACCTTTCTCATCTACCGAGTATAAGTCTTATCCTATTGAAACTGTGTGCCATCTTTCGTTAAATATCATGATTGATTATGTGAGAGTTTGTAATCTCGTCTGAAGTAGTTCAGAAATAGACAGAGCCAATATTTATTTTAGTGAGTGCTTGTCTTTTTCTATGCTGTTGAAACCCTGTCCAAACCTAACCATGAGAAGGAAATATTATCGTGAATTTGCATGATACCACTGTTACTCGTATAAATGAATGTTAAAAAGGACCTAACTGTAGGTTCCTCGATGTTTTTCGTGTAATTCTCTCGTATTGCAGCCGTTGATAAGTGTTGTACATCAATTTCTTTCCTACTTTTTCTGCAATTGTTTTGTATATCTCTTCTGTTAGTTACAAAGCAGTGTTTCTTGAAAAATTCATATTAGAAACATGTATAAATATTTTGAACTTCATTTCCCCTCCTAAATAGCTGTAACGTGAGCAAATGTACTTTAAATATGCAAGGACTAAGCATTTGAACATGCATTCCAACATTTTTTTTTTAACAGAATGTGAAAAAGTTATGTATAAGAATTAACTCTAAAATAATCAACATAACTATTCACATAATGAACATAGCAATAAAATAACTGATATAACGATAAATAATTAAAGTTACAAAATAAACCATAATTAAGATAGTTACAACATAGGCGATACAATATTTACATAACGTATATACTTACATTATAAATAAAATAACTACATATCTGATATAGTTAATGTGACATAATAACACAATATTTGGCATAACAATAATACAATTGAATAACATTAACGTTTTAATGATAACATAATTAAAATATAATCCATAGTTATGGAATTAAAAATATAATCGACTTAATTAAAATAATAATGAAACAATTATTGATATAATTAAAACACAATTTAAAATATAATCGACATAGTTATAACAGAATTAAAATATAATCGACACAATTACTAAAATAATGGATAGTTATTGTTTATCATTTTTATAAAATTATTGAAATGATTAACTGGCCACAGATATGACATTGCTAACACAGTCTAACTTGACATTTTAAACACTATGACGTTTATTCTAGTTTCTGAGTCTATTATTGGTATTTATAAGACTAAGCAATAAAGGTCGCTTGGTCGTGTAGTTACCAAGCATTGTGCAGATCGTGTCTTCAATTCAATCGATAGGAAAAGAATATACTGTAATGGACAATAACCCGTGACCCTTTGGTTAATCTGGAGATAAACCAGCATCCAGAACTGATGCCCCCTTTGGTTAGTCTGGAGACAGACCAGTGTCAAGAACTAATGCTTCCATTGGTTGCGCGAACAACATTGGCCTACATTTTTGGCGGAAGTTGGCAGACTCATCTACCCAATTGTGACAAGGCTGAAAGATACAAATCTCCTCCTGCAAAAATGGGTACGCAGAATGCCAATGAAAGTTTCAACTCATTGATTTGGCAGCACTGCCCTAGAACAACATTTGCTTCACTATCAGCGGTAGAGCCGGCAACTTCCTTTGCCACTCTATTCAACTGTGGTCCTGTAGGGCTAAAAATGGTAACGGACAGAATTGAACTGGAATGGGGTGTTGTAAATCACACACATGCTACTCGAATGCTGAACATAAAATACTATGATTTAAGAAGATGAACATTGGGTGTATCAAAGTGGAAAAGGAAAAAACTTTTTAAAAAAGGCGTATTGGACGAGAATACCAGCACGAGTTAGCAGAAGGTGAAACATTTGCTGCTGGTGCATTTAACAATTAATTGTATTTGCAAATGACTATGTATATGATGCTTAATTAAAAAAACAATGCAAGAAGACTTTTTTTTGTTATTAAACTTATTTTTATTTGCTTTCAAAGTTTTAAATTGAATTATCTCAAAATCTTTTTTTCCCATTTGTTATGTATCTGAAACCCTCAAATATCAGCTAATATAGATGTTGGAAACATGCAATTTGGTGTGTACATTTCTCATACACTCTTGTTGGTAATCTTTTAAAGAAAAGCTAATTTGGTCAAAGATATTTTATTAAAAAACATTTTTAATGCCAAATGTTGATGTATTTTGTAAACTTTTCGTGGAGCTCAAATAGAAAAAAAGAAAAAAAAATATTGTTGAACCTTTCTCATAAAATAAATATGCCCTTTCCCCAGAAATATGCTTAAAATTTATGGATCATTCATATTATTTTTAATACATATGTTTGGTTTTTTAAATTGAAGGTATTTGCAAGCAAGCATTGTTTCAAGGTCACTCCAGTTATCATGGCAACCGAGTATTCTTTTTTTATTTTTAAACCTGTAAATAATCTACATTCATAGCCTAACATTGCCATTATCAAATATATCTACATTCATAGCCTAACATTGCCATTATAAAATATTAGGTCTGATTTTATTAATAAAGAAAAAAATAATTTTGGTAGCCTGACCCCTTAAGAAAATTTGACTAAACAGTTTTTCCCATCTGCGGTAACTCATTTGTAATTTTATTGTACTTGTATTTTATTATACGAACGGGGAATATACAAATGTATGTTCCTTTTACCATAGATGACAAATGCTCGCTCACTACAACACCATGTCTTTCACAATGTACGAGACATGTTCGTGACTACGTCATTACAATTCGTGTGCATGTCATTCGAAGGCGTAGATTAACCGTAAACTAGTGTACGTGTTACCATTTGGATTACAAGTTCAATTCGTAACGCTCAAAAACATTAATCAAGCTGTATAAATATGTATTGGGGTAGGATCCGTTCTCACTGTACTTCAAACCAAGAGAAGAGAACAATGCACGCCCTGGGAATAAGTCAACGGTCATTCTCAAGTTAGATCCAAGACTATGGAAATTCATCTTCAAGGACCACGGGATAGCAAGTTAGAAAGGAGCGGTTGGATAGTTTTGAATTAGATTATTAAGCGAGCTATCTATGTACTGTTTGGTTCTAAACAAACAGTTACACTAAAGAAATTTGAAAATTTGGCTGCGAAAGATCAACGATGTTGTTTTCTCAAAATCAGACGTTATTGAAAAGGGTAGGTGTGCAGGCTTCAAGTTTAGCAAGAATACAGGTGGAAGGTAAGGTGTGCAGGCTTCAAGTTTAGCAAGAATACAGGTGGAAGGTAAGGTGTGCAGGCTTCAAGTTTAGCAAGAATACAGGTGGAAGGTAAGGTGTGCAGGCTTCAAGTTTAGCAAGAATACAGGTGGAAGGTAAGGTGTGCAGGCTTCAAGTTTAGCAAGAATACAGGTGGAAGGTAAGGTGTGCAGGCTTCAAGTTTAGCAAGAATACAGGTGGAAGGTAAGGTGTGCAGGCTTCAAGTTTAGCAAGAATACAGGTGGAAGGTAAGGTGTGCAGGCTTCAAGTTTAGCAAGAATACAGGTGGAAGGTAAGGTGTGCAGGCTTCAAGTTTAGCAAGAATACAGGTGGAAGGTAAGGTGTGCAGGCTTCAAGTTTAGCAAGAATACAGGTGGAAGGTAAGGTGTGCAGGCTTCAAGTTTAGCAAGAATACAGGTGGAAGGTAAGGTGTGTAGGCTTCAAGTTTAGCAAGAATACAGGTGGAAGGTAAGGTGTGCAGGCTTCAAGTTTAGCAAGAATACAGGTGGAAGGTAAGGTGTGTAGGCTTCAAGTTTAGCAAGAATACAGGTGGAAGGTAAGGTGTGCAGGCTTCAAGTTTAGCAAGAATACAGGTGGAAGGTAAGGTGTGCAGGCTTCAAGTTTAGCAAGAATACAGGTGGAAGGTAAGGTGTGCAGGCTTCAAGTTTAGCAAGAATACAGGTGGAAGGTAAGGTGTGCAGGCTTCAAGTTTAGCAAGAATACAGGTGGAAGGTAAGGTGTGTAGGCTTCAAGTTTAGCAAGAATACAGGTGGAAGGTAAGGTGTGCAGGCTTCAAGTTTAGCAAGAATACAGGTGGAAGGTAAGGTGTGCAGGCTTCAAGTTTAGCAAGAATACAGGTGGAAGGTAAGGTGTGCAGGCTTCAAGTTTAGCAAGAATACAGGTGGAAGGTAAGGTGTGTAGGCTTCAAGTTTAGCAAGAATACA
This sequence comes from Ariolimax columbianus, assembly GCA_036924085.1. Taxonomy (NCBI): domain Eukaryota; kingdom Metazoa; phylum Mollusca; class Gastropoda; order Stylommatophora; family Arionidae; genus Ariolimax; species Ariolimax columbianus. The sequence goes on along the minus strand of JAVGWX010000008.1, from coordinate 71,701,738 downwards.
GGTGGAAGGTAAGGTGTGCAGGCTTCAAGTTTAGCAAGAATACAGGTGGAAGGTAAGGTGTGTAGGCTTCAAGTTTAGCAAGAATACAGGTGGAAGGTAAGGTGTGCAGGCTTCAAGTTTAGCAAGAATACAGGTGGAAGGTAAGGTGTGCAGGCTTCAAGTTTAGCAAGAATACAGGTGGAAGGTAAGGTGTGCAGGCTTCAAGTTTAGCAAGAATACAGGTGGAAGGTAAGGTGTGCAGGCTTCAAGTTTAGCAAGAATACAGGTGGAAGGTAAGGTGTGTAGGCTTCAAGTTTAGCAAGAATACAGGTGGAAGGTAAGGTGTGCAGGCTTCAAGTTTAGCAAGAATACAGGTGGAAGGTAAGGTGTGCAGGCTTCAAGTTTAGCAAGAATACAGGTGGAAGGTAAGGTGTGCAGGCTTCAAGTTTAGCAAGAATACAGGTGGAAGGTAAGGTGTGTAGGCTTCAAGTTTAGCAAGAATACAGGTGGAAGGTAAGGTGTACAGGCTTCAAGTTTAGCAAGAATACAGGTGGAAGGTAAGGTGTGTAGGCTTCAAGTTTAGCAAGAATACAGGTGGAAGGTAAGGTGTACAGGCTTCAAGTTTAGCAAGAATACAGGTGGAAGGTAAGGTGTGCAGGCTTCAAGTTTAGCAAGAATACAGGTGGAAGGTAAGGTGTGTAGGCTTCAAGTTTAGCAAGAATACAGGTGGAAGGTAAGGTGTACAGGCTTCAAGTTTAGCAAGAATACAGGTGGAAGGTAAGGTGTGTAGGCTTCAAGTTTAGCAAGAATACAGGTGGAAGGTAAGGTGTACAGGCTTCAAGTTTAGCAAGAATACAGGTGGAAGGTAAGGTGTGCAGGCTTCAAGTTTAGCAAGAATACAGGTGGAAGGTAAGGTGTGCAGGCTTCAAGTTTAGCAAGAATACAGGTGGAAGGTAAGGTGTGCAGGCTTCAAGTTTAGCAAGAATACAGGTGGAAGGTAAGGTGTGCAGGCTTCAAGTTTAGCAAGAATACAGGAGGAAGGTCAGGTGTGCAGGCTTCAAGTTTAGCAAGTATACAGGTGGAAGGTAAGGGGTGTACGCTTCACCTTTAGCAAGTATTCAGGTGAAAGGTAAGGTGTGCAGGCTTCAAGTTTAGCAAGAATACAGGTGGAAGGTAAGCTGTGCAGGCTTCAAGTTTAGCAAGTATACAGGTAGAAGGTAAGGTGTGCAGGCTTCACCTTTAGCAAGTGTACAGGTGGAAGGTAAGGTGTGCAGGACTCAACTTTACCAAGTATACAGATGGAAGGTAAGGTGTGCAGGCTTCACCTTTAGCAAGTATACAGATGGAAGGTAAGGTGTGTAGGATTCAACTTCAAAGTCTCAATTGAGTTGGTCCGTAGTACCTGCGCCATAGCTGATAGACTCCGTTTTCAGCAGGCATGTTGTGTTTTTCCTTCTGGGTTGCCACTTGGTAGCCTATTCATCTCTTGATGATACCTGCGAGACAGTAGGTTGGTTTGTTTTCCGCGGTGTCTTTCATCGGTGGCTAGAGCTTAAAGCGGCTCTTACTCTCTTGATTGATATACCCATCTTAGGACTCTTGAGGTCTGTCAGTGGGGACAGCAGTGCCGTTTGTTGCCCCGCCCCTTCCTGCTGGGATATACCGCTGTTTGGAATGCCACTGCTTATTCGTCGAATAATTGACTTATCCCGCATTTGGCACCACATAAATGAGTGTCGGTTCACTATCCGCCACCTATGGGCGCACCTGGTTGGGGTCGGTCGCCCCACTATCCGCCACCTGTGGACGTGCCTGGTTGGGGTCGGTCGCCCCACTATCCGCCACCTGTGGACGTGCCTGGATGGGGTCGGTCGCCCCACTATCCGCCACCTGTGGGCGCACCTGGTTGGGGTCGGTCGCCCCACTATCCGCCACCTGTGGACGTGCCTGGTTGGGGTCGGTCGCCCTACTATCCGCCACCTGTGGACGTGCCTGGTTTGAAGTCGGTCGCCCCACTATCCGCCACCTGTGGACGTGCCTGGTTGGGGTCGGTCGCCCCACTATCCGCCACCTGTGGACGCACCTGGCTGAGGTCGGTCGCCCCAGTCCTCCAGGGTTACAATATCAATCGATTTACATGATGATGTTGCTAACCTCTTGTACAATCTTTATTTACGCTTTTTAATATATACTTGTAAGGTAACAGTGGTTCTATTCCTTCCACCGGACACCACTTGGGAGAGTTCAACAGATAGTACCTAGCAGACATTGCATTCAGTGATGAAGTGTGTGGAGTTTCACTGTAATGCTTCAGCTGTTTTCGTGAGATCACTTAAACAATTATTTTCCTCGCAAGCTTTCCGTCACTAACTGGTCTTTATCAAATACATATGGCCGTTTTACTGTGGCATGACACGTACGCCTTTATACGGATCGTATGTGGCCTCTGGGCCATCAAAACAGGCTTCAAATGGCCCTTATGCTTTTGAAATTGTCCAAGTCGATAATTGGGCAATTAAATAGTCTTATATGAACTCTGGACCATCACAATTTCTTTCATGGGTCATAAGCCATACAAATTGTCGTCATGTGACCCCTTAGGTCATGAAATGTGCCTTCATAGGGGTCTTTTGGACATCAAGAGTAAATACTTTATGTGACCCTAGATCCTCTAACTAAACTTGGTGTACCCTTGACTCATTAGCGCGACATTATGTTGCCCTAGATTCATTACACCTGGTTTCACGTGGCCCTAGTTTCATAAATCGTCTTCTTAATGTGGTCATTGATTCATTAACGTGATGTCATGTGACAGCTGACTCATTAGCCTGAATTAATTATCTTGGATTTATTAACCTGACTTCGTGTAGCTTTTAACTGATGAACCTGACTTAATGTAGCCGTTAACTGATGAACCTGACTTCATGTAGCCGTTGACTGATGACCCTAACGTTATGTAGCCGTTGACTGATGAACCTAACTTTATGAATTAATGTACTTCTTGATCCACGAACCTGGCTCCATATGGCCCTCAAAGTGAGTTGATTGTGAGGACCGTGATTTACATTATTTTTGCTACATTTTCCAGTGGCAAAGTACAAAACATCGATCTCTTCCCTATTTCCATTTGACGCCTCCCTCATGCTAATCATGATGTTCCTAAGGCTACGTTACTGATTTGTAAACAATTCAGTAGCTCGAACATAGAGCCGATATCCCTTGCTCTGTTATCAATAATTACGTGGCTAACATAATTATAAGTGGATAGGCAAGCGCTGCTAATGCACCTTAGGAAATAATATACTCTTGCAAGCGGCCTATGAATATAAAACGAGGTATCGTGGTAGAGCGAGGACAATATAATATTTAATAACTCCACGCCTGTTAAATAGTTCACTAAGCAAGCTACTGGCAGACAACCCAGTCGAAGGGGCCAGAAGGTAGCCTGCAGGAGAGGTAATATAATACTAGTCCCTTTGTATGTTCCGTGAGATGCTGAAAGGAGCAGTCAGGTCTTGAATAAACATGGCTACAAATCGAGTCAGCCCGTATTGGCTTTACTATTGTGTATCTCCCGAAGTGGATAGAAACGTAGTAACCAAGCTGGCGACTTCTAGACAACTTTGACATGAAATTCTACATCAGGACACAGTGTAAGACTACACCGTCCCAGTGCCCTCCACCAACGGGAAGCGTGTTTACAATGTAGGCGCTGACGATTGATCTGTCAAACCGTAAACACACGTAAAGTGGTCGGTGATTGGTTGTTGAAGTATGCCGGAAACCAAATGCCTGAACGAATACTAATCTCTAAGCGAACTCCCAACACTTGATATATTTATTTAAGCCTTTTCTCTATTAAAAATTGCATATGCTAGAATAATAATTACTACCTATATTTAACATACATCAGAGCATGATAACATATGAATCCTAGCCGCAGTCAGTCATAGCACAAATGAGGTTTGACGGTAGACATGGTTGAAAAAGATTATGGTTATATATAGATACGACCTAGTTTTGCAAAGAAAAAGAACACCGGATGGACGTGATGTAAACCTTTTTAGGACTCAATTTCAGATGCAACAACGCAAAAATAGTAGGGGAAAAAACACCACAATTATATAAACTAAATCGAAAACGTAGTTAATTTCTTTTCCGCTCCAAGGGAAACATTTTGAGAAATAAATAGATCGAAGTTGCAGTGGTACTGACGGCTAAAAGTCGATTAAAAATACAACTTCTGGGACTTCAATGGCATGGCTTTAGCAGGCACCATCCTCTTCCCCGCAGAAGTGTACAAAAAGCCTCATAGTGTTCACTGGATGGCCTCACGCAAAACCAAATTGACCATTTCATAACAGATCGGAAATGTCGCTGCTTACATGATGTAAGGGTAAAGAGAAGAGCAGACGGGGGTTCTGACAACCACCTGCTCGTATTAACTATTGCAATAAAACTGAGAAACTTCAAAGAAAGATCAGTTACAACGAGTCATAAATACAAACAACAATGTCTATCAAATAAAGAAATATAACTGCATTCAAACTGCATCTGAAGAGAAGATTCGAAATCCTTTTGAACTGCACAGACGACACTATATGCAGATATTGGTGCCCTCTAATGTAAACAATTCAAAATGTGTGGGAAGAGGTTCTCGGAAAGAGAAGTAAACAGCATAAGAATAGACATGGAACCTGATATGAGAGCGAAGGACTTTAAAACAAAAACAGAGCGCATGTAGCGGCCAAGAAAATAAGGACACGATATCACACATTATATTCGGGTCTGGACAAGAAAATGAAAAAGAGTATCATGCAAGTTAAGTGGAAACACATTGACAATATGGATGAGGATTCTGAAAATAGGCTGTTAGACAAGTTGACCTATACACCATAAACAGTTTCTTCTTCTTCTTCTTCGTACGCAGTCAGACAGTAACCATTATTTTTTCGAAAAATGTGGCGGGCATCCTGAGGCTGTCACCGCTGCCATAGAGCTTGTCTTGCAGTTCCACTGGTGATGGCCACATCTGCTCTCTCTGATTCTTGTATGTCGAGCAGTTCTGCAGCAGATGTTCAGCGGTCATTTTACCAGTACCGCACGGGCATTCGTCGGTACCACCTATCTTCAATTTGTTGAATAGGTGGTACCTCAGTCTATTGTGGCCAGTGCGAAGTCTGAAGACAACGACCTGCTCTCTTCGGTTCAACTGGTAATAGGCATCGTTTTTGGTGTAACCAGTATGTTCGGTTTCCCATTTGGTCATGTATCTGGCTTTGATAAGCCGTTTTGACTCTTCGTACGTCATACTAGTATCTGTTTGTGGTAGTCTTGCACCTTCTTTTGCCAGTCTGTCTGCCTTCTCGTTGCCTTGGATGTTGCAGTGTGATGGGACCCACTGTACCACTACCCTTTTTGGTGCGGACTGCTGGCACAGTTTGCAGAGTGCTGCTCTTAAGTCATTAAGCTCAGTATTTTTCTGGCTTTTTAGCGCTGTGACTACGGCGAGAGCATCTGTAAGCAGGACTATATGGCTTTCATTTTCTTTGTGTGTCACCATTTCTTCCACTGCCGCCCTCAGTGCCTCTGCCTCCGCTCTGAAATTGCTTGTGTACTTACCAGTAGCGAATGACAAGTGTTATTTGTCTGCCATTTGGTAGGTTCAGGAAAGCTCCTGCCCCTCCATTCTGTGTAGTGTTTGTTACAGAACCGTCGGTGTATGCATGGGTCCAGTCCATGCTTGGGTAGCTTTTCGATATAAAGCTTAGGGTAGTATCTCTCCTTTCTTTTTCAGTCTGGCTGTTCTTGTTTCCAATACCTGGTATATTTTCTACCACCTCTGGAAATATATCCTGCCTCCAGGTAGGTTTTTGTACAGTAGTGATGGGTATTGGTGTTGTTAGTGCGTTTATGGGATCTTCGTGCATCTTTGCTTTGGCTATTTCTGCAAAGTTTCTCCGCTTTAGTTTCCTATTTCCCAAATTGTTTAGTCTCTGGTGCATTGGATGGTCAGTCAGTCTTCGGAGTTTCTCTGACTGCAGCTGGGCTCTGCAGTCTCTTCTATCGGTCATGGATTGCAGTTTTGTAATCTTTTCAAGTTCTACAATTGGCGTTGACTTCATGCCTCCTGTTATAACTCTCATGGCTTGCTTTTGGAGTTTGCTAATTTTATCGAAGTTTGCCTTTGCTGCTGTTGTCCATGCCGCTATACCATACTCAAGAACTGGTCTCACTCTTCCAGTGTACAGTTTCTTTAGTATGCTTTCGTCTGCTTCCCAGCTTGTGCCAGCAAGTTTCCTCATGATTGCCATTCTTTCTCTGGCTCTCATTCGGTTTCTCTCGATCTGACTTTTCCATGTCATGCGCCGATCAAATGTGACTCCCAGATAGGTTGGGTTGTCGTTTGGCTGCAGGAATTTGCCATTTAAACTTAATTTGGTATTTTGGGGTTTTTTTTGAAAGCGAGAATATTGTGCATATGGTTTTCTCCTCGTTTATTTTGACCAGCCATGAGTTCGCCCACACTTCCAGCGATGTTAGGGCCTGCTGCATCCGATTTCTTGCTATGGTGAGATTCTTTTCAGAGGTCCACATAGCCAGATCGTCTGCAAACATTGAGCTATGGACTCTCCTTGGTATATTCTCTGTAATGTCGTTTATATATACCAGGAAGAGTGTGGGTGACAGTACTCTCCCTTGGGGTACTCCCTGCTCGAGTGTCACCTTTTTGCTCACATAAACAGTTTAACCACGATACTATCAAGGAAAGCACAGGACCACATTAGTTAGTTGGTTTTCTTTCCACTTGTGCCATTGAGCCTCGTACCACAGGACCACATTAGTTAGTTGATTTTCTTTCCACTTGTGCCGTTGAGAGTTGGACCACAAGACCACATTTGTTAGTTGGTTGTCTTTCCAGGTGTGCCGTTGAGCGTCTGACCACAGTACCACAACGCACCAGTGAAAGACAAAGAAGCGCATAACCTCTGCAACCCAGAGAAACAGCAAGACAGACAGGCTCAGTACTTTCAAGAAACACTAGCGAGAAACCAACGAATTTCTCAGACTGACATAGAACCAGCGAAATAAACCCTGAAGGTAAATTTAAATCCACCAATAAAACAAAATAGCATCCAAGAACTAAAGTTATTGAAAATAGGAAAGCTGCAGCACCAGATGTAATCTCTCATTTCCCCCCCCCCTCCCCACAACCAACCAACCCCCATCCCCGACCCACACCTCCAACCTTCCGTCCACAATCCACAAACGCTAAAATACCAATCACCACAGAGATGCTACACAAGCTCTTCAAAAGGGTATGGGAGCAAGAGGTCAGACTCGAAATGTGGAAAGAGAGACACCTAATCATATTACCAAAGAGAGAAAAATCTGGTTTCATGCAGTGTCTGGCGAGGAATAACATTTCTGGCATTGATGGAAAAGTGCTAACCAGAAAAATGTTTTATCCTATAAATGATGCTTTAGATGAAAAACTGAGAGAACAGACAGGATTCAGAACAGAAAGACCTTGATCAGATCAAACAGCAACGTTCAGAATGATTATAGAACAATCTGAGGAGTGACAAATACATCTGTTAGAAATTTATAGATCAACCCAAGGAGTCACAGACACCTCTATGCAAGAACTTTATAGATCAACCTAAGGAGTGACAAACACATCTGTTAGAAATTTATAGGTCAACCCAAGGAGTCACAGACACCTCTATGTAAGAACTTTATAGATCAACCTAAGGAGTGACAAACACATCTGTTAGAAATTTATAGATCAACCTAAGGAGTCACATACACCTCTATGTAAGAACTTTATAGATCAACCTAAGGAGTGACAAACACATCTGTTAGAAATTTATAGATCAACCCAAGGAGTCAAAGACACCTCTATGCAAGAACTTTATAGATCAACCTAAGGAGTAACAAACACGTCTGTTAGAAATTTATAGATCAACCCAAGGAGTCACAGACACCTCTGTTAGAAATTTATAGATCAACCCAGGAGTCATAGACACCTCTGTTAGAAATTTATAGATCAACCTAAGGAGTGACAAACACATCTGTTAGAAATTTATAGATCAACCCAAGGAGTCACAGACACCTCTGTTAGAAATTTATAGATCAACCTAAGGAGTGACAAACACATCTGTTAGAAATTTATAGATCAACCCAAGGAGTCGCAGACACCTCTATGCAAGAACTTTATAGATCAACCTAAGGAGTGACAAACACATCTGTTAGAAATGTATAGATCAACCCAAGGAGTGACAAACACCTCTATGCAAGAACTTTATAGATCAACCTAAGGAGTCGCTGACACCTCTATGGAAGAAATTTATAGATCAACCCAAGGAGTCACAGACATATCTATGTAAGAACAAACACCTCTATGTTACAACTTTATAAATCAACCTAAGGAGTGACAGACACCTCTATGTTACAACTGTATAAATCAACCTAAGGAGTGACAGACACATCTATGTAAGAACTTTATAGATCTACCTAAGGAGTGACAGACACCTCTATGTAAGAACTTTATAGATCAACCTAAAGAGTGACAGACACGTCTATGTTAGAAATTTATAGATCAACCCAAGGAGTGACAGACACCTCTATGTAAGAACTTTATAGATCAACCTTAGTAGTGACAGACACCTCTGTGTAAGAACTTTATAGATCAGCTTTAGGAGTGACAGACGCCTCTATGTAAGAACTTTATAGATTTACAAAAGTCAATCTATGTATAGATTAAACAATAATTTATAAAATATTAAAACATTGTGGAGTACCAGATCAATTTATATGAATTGTACACGATTTCTATGAAGAGGCCATATGTAGAATAATCCACAAAGACAAATGGTTAGACTGGTTCGTAGTTTAAACATAATGTATGTGTACTGTCTCCAACAATGGTTTCCATGGCCAGGAACTGGATGATGCAGCAAACAAATGAGTGCAGAATAACAGGAATACAATATACATTTGATAAGCAGTTAGAAGACTTTGATTCCGCGGACAATATATGTATGCTGTCACACAAGCAGCAGGACATAAAATGAAAGAAATAGACAAACTAATATATGAAACAGCAGAGATGAGGTTGCATATTAACGGGAAAAAAGCACCGAAAATTTTATTAAATAACCAACAGACACCATAAAGATGAATTGTAAGATAATTGGAAAAGAGCAAAAGTGTACCTAACTGTGAAGTAATATTGATACAGACAGAGGGACAAACCAAGATGTTAACACCAGGACTAGCAAGGCCAGATTTGATTTTAACTATCATCCCCCAATGTGGAACTTGGCAGCATTCTACATTGAGAAAACAAAGCTGGCAGTTTAATACAAGTGTAATGTCGTTCCATATATATGGCCCTGGACATGGCATGGGGCTACGAATATCATATTCAAGCTAGCGATCTTCATTAACCAGTTTCTTCGGTGCATACAGAGATAATGAAAAACACAGATATGTAAGAAACTACACGGTAACAACCAAATAACAGAAGATTGGGGTTAGAAAGTAGGAACGGATAACACACTCACATGGAGAGGCCTGTCAGTATAGCCAAACATGCGGCGGATTGGAATCCACGAGGATAGGATGAAAAGGAAAGCCAAGAAACACTTGGTGACGAACCGTATTGGAGGAAATCAGTTCAGTAGGGGTCTCGTGTGCTGAACTTAGATGCTGAAGAATAGTAGCAGGTGGACAGCATCTGTTAAGGCCGTATGCTCCAAGGGGACCCAGACGGATAAATGAGTATGATTATATTTGTTTTTAAACACTTCTCCCTTTAACCTGCTGAATATTACACGTTATGTTTCAAAGATAAATGTAGTCCTCTACCAAATTTAACATCTGTAATGAAGTAATTTTGTAATGAAGTAGTACAGAGTTCAATAAACTAAGCCACAATTCTGTATGTCCTGAAGCAGATTGCTCTCTTTCTGGCTGTTTATTTTTTTGTAACAGTAAATCAAGTACTCATTTTCAGTTGGATCGACTGGAGCATCCTAGTACTGGGAATTTGAACCCCGTACCTCTACCGTGAAAAGCAAACGCTCTATCAATATATAAAAACATTGTTTATGTTAGAATATCAGTTATAGTGACACGTTAATAACTGTTCATAAACATGAACAAATTATTTTTTAAATATTTAAAGCTCATTTTTAAAAGAAAGGCAGAATCAGTTTAGGAATGTCTATTCTAGTGTACAAACCTTTCTATTCTAGTGTGTAAACCTTTCTATTATAGTGTACGAATCTTTCTATTCTAGTGTACGAACCTTTCTATTCTAGTGTACGAACCTTTCTATTCTAGTGTACAAACCGTTTTACTTTTTTTTTACGACAGGAGTGAGCAGGAGTTAACGATTTACCACTAATCTCCCACTACCAACCTCTCACCCACCCTCTCTCCAGAATGGATATCTGTGTCCTTTACTGGAATAAATAAGTCGTCCGACCTTTCTTACATGTCGTAAAATGCGAGCTCATCATCTCAAGCAAACCGCCACAGGAGCCCTGACTGCGAAAGCACACACAGCGCTTTGGCGCAGTCATCCTTAAAGAGACCAGGTATAAATGGGGTTTTGCGCTCCTTCTGGAATGAAAATGGACAAGAAGACGAAGTATGATCGAGTGGTTTAGATGTTGGATCGCTTTGGTCAGAAGATCTCGTCGTGGGTGAAATCTTCGTGCGCGTGATGCATCAGTTTGACTGTTGATGTTATCTATTCATACCTTTTGAGAATCTCTTAAAAGGTGTATATTTGTATGTTTCTTTGTCTTCATTTTGCTAACTGTGTGCTGTTTCATATTAATTGTTTGGAGACTTTCTTGACATACAACCAAAACACTGAATTCTGTCTATCTTAAACATACAGTGCTTGGCTCTGGTTCTCTTTTATAGCAGATTTCCTCATGTGTATCTATCTATCTATCTATCTATATATCTATCTATCTATCTATCTATCTATCTATCTATCTATCTATCTATCTATCTATCTATTTATATATCTATATATCTATCTATCTATCTATCTATTTATCTATCTATCTATCTAACTATTTATCTATCCATCTATCTGTCTGTCTGTCTGTCTATCTATCTATCTATCTCTTACTCTTTATCTTCTCTAATATGTTCAATGTGACAGTGACACTGGCTTATCCCACAGGTAAGGCCTATATTTTTTTTAATGACGGCAACATTAAATACCTTGCCTGCACACTGCCTGATAAGTCCAGAGCAAACGTCTTGCGTTTCTGAACCTTGAAAATGCATCTCAATAATTGGAATAACATATTTCTTGTATTCCCTCAAAAAAAGAAAGATAGTATTATCAAGCTTGCAAAACAATTGGTGTGTAAATATGCAGCCAAGCTGATTTTAATATGCTGCACAGCTCATGTCAATGTACAGTCTAGCTTTTGTTACTATACTGTCCAGCTCTTGCTACTATACTGTCCAGCTCATGGTAATATACTACCCAACTTATATTTATATTAACTCCTGTTAATATACTGCCCAATTCGTGTTAATATACTGTCCAGCACATGTTAATATACTGTCCAGCTCTTGTCAATATACTGCCTAGATCTTTTTTAATATACTGTATAGCTGATATGAATATACTGCGCAACTCGCGTTAATATTCTGCCCAGCATATGTTAACATACTACCCAACTCGTGTTAATATGCTGCCCAGCACATGTTAACATACTGCCCAACTCGTGTTAATATGCTGCCCAGCACATGTTAACATACTAACCAGTTCTTGTTAACGAAAGATAAACGATGTCTATAATGTGTAACAGGAGCTTATAGCGAGGTTAGACTGTAGCTTATCGTCCATGTAACCATTCCACCTAGAGCAAATAGACATCACAGTCTTCACAAAACGGTGGCTTAAAGCGGATACCTCTCTCTATTCAAACGTTTCTCCCCAAAAGTCTTAAATCGCTGTTCCCGGCGCGATTCACGGACGAATTGTAAGGGGTACGGAATCCAGAATAAAGTACACAAACAACTTCCGCCTGTCTCCGGTGAACATCCAACATTAGTTGTCTGAGTGCTGTGGCGACACCAAGTCGTAGGCATTCCCCACAATCATAATACAGTCTTTACCAGACATGTCCGTGGAGTCAGATCAGTCATGCGGCGGCAGAGCTCTATCGCTGAGACGAAGTACGTGCTCTTCCAGCAGTGACCTCAGCTTGGAAAGTTCATGACAGACACTATAGACGAGCTGTTCATGCCAGTGTAATTATGCCATCGATACAATGGCAGGTATGTTTCTCATACCTCGTTCGCAGAACCTCACTTTCGGTTGCCCGGGAGAAGCATTATGTTTGACGATGTGCTCTGTCAACAAATATGAAACCGTATCAACTAGACGAAGAGGTCAAACCTTCTCAGGGATAAGTGCTAATCAGTATCACCCTAGATTTCAGGCTAACGTTTGGAGTAATCGTCAATACTTTCTATTTGACGCCTACTCCCCTCTTCCATGTTCCGAAGAAAAAGCGTGTGGCTCAGTGGATGTGAGCTTTGCTTACAATCCCAACGTACGAGATCCAAATTATGGCGTACTAAGACCGGTTATGTCTTGAATTTTTGTTCTGGTCTAACCGCTTCTACAGTCGACCCAGCTGCAAATGGGTACCTGAGGAAATCAATGGAAAAGTTCGAAGGCACTTCCGGCAATGAGAGAGACTTAGCCCTAATGGGTACGCCCATGTGACATGAAGTCTGTTCTATGAAATATTTCAATTTTATGTCCCCTTGTCTAGTTCAACCATACGGATTGATTATTCTTGATATATGTCGCATTCATCAAATCAATCAATCGATCAAAGCCTGTCGCTCGTCTCAGTGGATAGGCCATTGACAACACCCTGCCAGCATGTACGATCATGGTCTGCTCTTTCTTTCTGTCCACAAGTGTAATCATTTCATGTAAGTTCATTTCACATTTTCTTCTCCATGTATTTTTTTTGTCTATCCCCTCCCCCCTTTCTCTCCCTCTCTCTCTCCCTCTCTCTCTCTCTCTCTCTCTCTTTCTCTCTCTCTCTCTCTTTCTCTACTTCCATTTAGGATTCCATGGAAGAGGGTATTTCCTTTCCCGTCCCATTTTCTTCCCCAAATTTGTTGGTCCAGTGGCTATTGTTGGCTCTTTTTCCCGTAGGTTTCTCATTCCTCACCAGGTCCTGCCACTTTATGTCCATTATCCTTGGTAAGTATCTGTTAACGAAGGCCTGGAGTCTCTGCTGTATGGCATTAGTCGTTCCCTATGTCACCGGTCTATACGGCAGCATCGACTTAACACGGGCGTTGAATATTTTAAACTTGTTGTGAATCCTGATTTCTCTGGATCTCCATATGTTGTTTTGTTCCAGAACTGCCTCTCTTGTCTTGTCTTTCTAATTCTGATCATTACATCTGAATCTGTACCTCCTGATGTGTCTATTACGCTGTCCAATAGGTCAATGTATCCACTTCCTCCAACTGCTCTGCATCAGGTATGATTGATTATTTGCTGACAGCGTTGAGTTTAAGAAGCTTGCTTTCTTTATGTCGATACCCAGTCTCAATTTGACCGATTGTTCTTTCACCCTATCAAATTTCTCTTGCATTTGGCTGTGATTGTGTGACATAAAGTACCGGATCATCTGCGTAGTCCAGGTCTTCTAATTGTGACAGTAGTGTTCACAAATATGCCAATTCTTTTTCCTTCTATTGATGTCTTCATTATCCAATCTATAGCCAACAAGAACATGAAAGGTGGGAGAAGGTACCTTTTTCTCAGTAACAGCATTGATCAGTAACATATAATTGGCATTGAAAGGGTAATGTAGTTTTATAGCAGACCTTGTACTAATTCTATGTATAAGCTTTGTCTCATATGGAGAGACTAGTTTGCTTTCTCGGCCATTTACTTTCCATATATGGTGTACGATACACATAGTCACATACAGCTAGTAGACTGACGTGTGTCGCCACCGGAGATCAATCCCGCTCACAATCTGCTAGTCAAGTAGAAGCCGTTGATATACAGATGTCAGTGCTGCGTTCTCTGTTTGATATGGTACGATAAGGTTGGCAACGGTGATCTATTGGATAGAAACGAGCAGCTAAAAATAATAGACGCGACATAAAGAGTTCGATGGTGCTGGAGGGGTTACACGCTGTGGACACAAGCCTGAGGACATTGTCAGATAGATACTGTTCTGTAACCCTGTTCTGTAATTAGGTTCTGTAACTAGGTTATGTAACCAGAAGAGAAGAGTAGGGAGTTACCAAAACACACTTGGAGATGAGAAATTGAGGAATGCAGATCAGTCGTGGTCTACGTTAGAGCAGATAATAAATGACAGATTTTCCTTACGACTGTTGGTTTAAATCCTATTCTCTTAGAAAAGCTGAAAGCTTTTGATTTATTGATTGAAGTCAAAGCAGCGACGAGCGAAACTCCTCACACACCTTATCAAAAACTGAGAACGAGTATATTGAAGTGTATAACGCTTCATCCCCAACATCAATGTCTGCCATGACACTACAACCACTAATCGAAGAAGCGGTCTCTTACGAACACTTGATTGTCCACAGTGTAACAGGTAATCAGATCGCACAAGGCCTTTCCTTGTTCTGTCACATTCAGATTGTCCAAGACTGGCAATATGTGCTCGGCTTTACTTACATGTGAATGTTTTGGGACAATCGAAGTGATAGTCAGACTATAAATCATTAGGTAAACCTAGATTTCAATTATGTGTTCAGATGTGGAGTCCTTATCGTAGAGGAGATATAGACATGCTGAAAATGATGCAGATGAGCGACACAACTGATAATAGTACTCCGGAAATATGGTTATGAGAAACGATTAATATAAACTAGAAAAGTCTAGAAAAGAGAAGAATTCGAGGTGAATTAATAGAGGTTTAGTGTCTAGAAAAGAGAAGAATTCGAGGTGAATTAATAATACAGGTTTAGTGTCTAGAAAACAGACGAATTCGAGGTGAATTAATAATACAGGTTTAGTGTCTAGAAAAGAGAAGAATTCGAGGTGAATTAATAATACAGGTTTAGTGTCTAGAAAAGAGAAGAATTCGAGGTGAATTAATAATACAGGTTTAGTGTCTAGAAAAGAGACGAATTCGAGGTGAATTAATAATACAGGTTTAGTGTCTAGAAAAGAGACGAATACGAGGTGAATTAATAATACAGGTTTAGTGTCTAGAAAAGAGAAGGATTCGAGGTGAATTAATAATACAGGTTTAGTGTCTAGAAAAGAGACGAATACGAGGTGAATTAATAATACAGGTTTAGTGTCTAGAAAAGAGACGAATACGAGGTGAATTAATAATACAGGTTTAGTGTCTAGAAAAGAGAAGGATTCGAGGTGAATTAATAATACAGGTTTAGTGTCTAGAAAAGAGACGAATACGAGGTGAATTAATAATACAGGTTTAGTGTCTAGAAAAGAGAAGGATTCGAGGTGAATTAATAATACAGGTTTAGTGTCTAGAAAAGAGAAGAATTCGAGGTGAATTAATAATACAGGTTTAGTGTCTAGAAAAGAGAAGAATTCGAGGTGAATTAATAATACAGGTTTAGTGTCTAGAAAAGAGAAGAATTCGAGGTGAATTAATAATACAGGTTTAGTGTCCAGAAAAGAGAAGAATTCAAGGTGAATTAATAATACAGGTCTAGTGTCTAGAAAAGAGAAGAATTCGAGGTGAATTAATAATACAGGTTTATAAGATTATCAAGAGAAAGGATCGATTAGACTATAACAAGTTTTTTTAAAATCAAATACAGTCAACTACAAAAACAAGAGGCACATCCACAAAATACAGTCGACTACAAAAACAAGAGAGCACATCCACAAAATACAGTCGACTACAAAAACAAGAGAGCACATCCACAAAATACAGTCGACTACAAAAACAAGAGGCACATCCACAAAATACAGTCGACTACAAAAACAAGAATCACATCCACAAGATACAGTCGACTACAAAAACAAGAGGCACATCCACAAAATACAGTCGACTACAAAAACAAGAGGCACATCCACAAGATACAGTCGACTACAAAAACAAGAGAGCACATCCACAAAATACAGTCGACTACAAAAACAAGAGGCACATCCACAAGATACAGTCGACTACAAAAACAAGAGGCACATCCACAAAATACAGTCGACTACAAAAACAAGAGGCACATCCACAAAATACAGTCGACTACAAAAACAAGAGGCACATCCACAAAATACAGTCGACTACAAAAACAAGAGGCACATCCACAAAATACAGTCGACTACAAAAACAAGAGGCACATCCACAAAATACAGTCGACTACAAAAACAAGAGGCACATCCACAAGATACAGTCGACTACAAAAACAAGAGAGCACATCCACAAAATACAGTCGACTACAAAAACAAGAGGCACATCCACAAGATACAGTCGACTACAAAAACAAGAGGCACATCCACAAGATACAGTCGACTACAAAAACAAGAGGCACATCCACAAGATACAGTCGACTACAAAAACAAGAGAGCACAACCACAAGTTAATTACATAAAGGTCCAGATTTGATACCAGGAGTAGTAAATTTGTGGAATGCATCGCCACATGAAATATTGGAGGCAGTGTCAATTAATACATTCAAGAATAAATTGATGGGCGTAATTATTGTTAAATCAAGTGAAGGTTAAAGACAATGGTTGTATACAGACTCTAAAGTCTTCTAATCCAGTATAAAGAGGTTAAGTGAAGTAAATTCAGCCGAATTTCAATTGATTACCACGAATAGCGGTCTGTGTGCAATCAGAACCTGACAAAACCACAAGGAACAATAACAGTGTAGCCTGCCAGACTAGTTGCAAGAAGCGAATGAAGTGGGTTGGGCACAGGATCAGCTATCACATCATGTAGAAACCTTGAGTCATAAAGAAAATAAAAGCTAAACACGCCAAGGGTAGAAGACGAGCACCTACCGTAGAAAAGTATGTCAGGCAAGAATTAGTGAGCCTGTAAGAAGCGCTCATATAGATTAGTTATACGTTCAACGGACTTCATCTTCAAAGAACAAAATTGGTCTAACAAATTAAAGAGCTACATCAGTCAACACCAATAACTTTCATCAATTCATTACCAATGAACCTTCATCAATTCACTATCAATAACCGTCATAAATCCAGCATCAATAACCTTCATCAAACCACCATCAATAACCTTTATCAACCCACCATCAATAACCTTCATCAACCCACAGTATGTAACCTTCATCAAACCACCATCAATAACCTTCATCAAACCACCATCAATAACCTTCATCAAACCACCATCAATAACCTTCATCAAACCACCATCAATAACCTTCATCAAACCACCATCAATAACCTTTATCAACCCACCATCAATAACCGTCATCAACCCACAATAAGTGACCGTCATCAATCCACCATCAATAACCTTCATAAACCCACCATCAATAACCTTCATCAAACCACCATCAATAACCTTCATCAATCCACCATCAATAACCTTCATAAATCCACCATCAATAACCTTCATAAACCCACCATCAATAACCTTCATCAATCCACCATCAATAACTTTCTTAAATCAACCAAAGGTTACCTTCATCAATCCACCATCAATAACCGTCATCAGCCCACAATAAGGGATCTTCATTAATCCATTATCAATGACTTTCATCAACCCATCATAAGTGACCTACATTAATTCACTATCAATGGCGTTCAGATATACTCAACCAATGATCTCCAGAATACCACTATGAATGAACTTCATCAATTCATCATCACATAACTACATCAGACCATCAACAAGGAATTATATCAATAAACTATCCAAGGACTTCACCAGGCTAGCAACTAAGAAACTTCATCAAACCACTCTTTAAAAACGTATATCAAGTCACAACCAAAGAATTAGCTAAGACCTTGATAGCTAACTATATCAAACCACCATCAACAAACACTTCAAGTCAGCATCAACATATTACATCGAACGACCATCAACAAATTACATCAGGTCACTTTTAACAAACTACATCAAGCCAACATCACTAAACGACATCAAGCCAATATCATTTAACTACATCAAGCCACCATCACTAAACTACAT
This sequence comes from Ariolimax columbianus, assembly GCA_036924085.1. Taxonomy (NCBI): domain Eukaryota; kingdom Metazoa; phylum Mollusca; class Gastropoda; order Stylommatophora; family Arionidae; genus Ariolimax; species Ariolimax columbianus. Next base: position 71,683,565 of record JAVGWX010000008.1, on the reverse strand, counting down.
CAAGCCACTATCACTAAACTACATCGTCACCATCACTAAACTACATCAAGCGACCATCCCTAAACTACATCAAACCACCATTAAGAACCTACATACGCTCACCATGCGAGAACTACATCAGTCCACCATTAAGAACCTACATACGCTCACCATGCAAGAACTACATCAAGCCACCATTTACAACCTACATACGCTCACCATGCGAGAACTACATCAGTCCACCATTAAGAATCTGCATACGCTCACCATGCGAGAACTGCATCAAGCCACCATTAAGAACCTACATACGCTCACCATCCGAGAACTACATCAGTCCACCATTAAGAACCTACATACGCTCACCATCCGAGAACTACATCAGTCCACCATTAAGAATCTACATACGCTCACCATGCGAGAACTACATCAGTCCACCATTAAGAACCTACATACGCTCACCATGCGAGAACAACATCAGTCCACCACTAAGAACCTACATACGCTCACCATGCGAGAACTACATCAGTCCACCATTAAGAACCTACATAGGCTCACCATGCGAGAACTACATCAGTCCACCATTAAGAACCTACATACGCTCACCATGCGAGAACTACATTAATCCACCATTAAGAACCTGCATACGCTCACCATGCGAGAACTACATCAAGCCACCATTAAGAACCTACATACGCTCACCATGCGAGAACTACATCAGTCCACCATTAAGAATCTACATACGCTCACCATGCAAGAACTACATCAAGCCACCATTGAGAACCTACATACGCTCACCATGCGAGAACTACATCAGTCCACCATTAAGAACCTACATACGTTCACCATGCGAGAACTACATCAAGCCACCATTAAGAACCTACATACGCTCACAATGCGAGAACTACATCAGTCCACCATTAAGAACCTACATACGCTCACCATGCGAATACTACATCAAGCCACCATTAAGAACCTGCACACGCTCACCATGCGAGAACTACATCAGTCCACCATTAAGAACCTACATACGCTCACCATGCGAGAACTACATCAAGCCACCATTAAGAACCTACATACGCTCACAATGCGAGAACTACATCAGTCCACCATTAAGAACCTACATACGCTCACCATGCGAGAACTACATCAGGCCACCATCAACAAATTACATCAAGACAACATCAAAGAAACTCAAACACCCAAAAACAACCAATTCTGACATTGACATCATTCTCCGCCCGTTCTAATGGCGCCCGCCTCTCTGCGTGGATCTTCCAACGTAAAAAGAATTGTTTGTGATACAATTAATCGACATAATCTCTTTACAATTGGGGGAACAGGACGCCAGACTCCAGACGCAGATGATAGTATAAATAAGCGCAGTTATGCCTTCGGTGTCTGGTAACACGATATATACACTTCAAGATCTGAGCAGAACGGAACAAGATTCAATATGAACAGTCCTTCACTGGACCGGATGTGACTAGTACTGTTTCTAATTATTGTATTTTGTAAGCGTTAATCATACCTTTAAAAATATACATATTTTGTATAATCGTTATTACCTTTACCGTTCAGGTTTCTTTAATATGTTTTTTTGTCTCGCCATATGTAGACGGAAATGATACAGACGGTATTGTCAGTTATCTATAGTAAGGTATGGCTAGTCAATGGGGTCTGTAAAAATCGATAGTTTCTGTATGAGGGATGGCTGGTGATAGATGACTGATGATGGATGACTGGTGATGGATGACTGATGATGGATGACTGGTGATGGATGACTGATGATGGATGACTGGTGATGGATGATTGATCATGTATGACTGATGATGGATGACTGATGATGGATGACTGATGATGGATGACTGGTGATGAATGACTGATGATGGATGACTGATGATTGATGACTGATGATCGATGACCGATGATGGATTACTGATGACTGATGATGGATGACTGATGATATATGACTGATGATGGATGACTGATGATGAGCTATATGGTGACGATAAGGAATGACTTGATGACGATGTTGAGTGATTTGTTGATAGTGATGAGTTATAGGATGATAAAGGATGATTTGATTTTGATGAGTGACATGATCATAAGGAGTGACTTGATGAGAATGTTGAGTGTTTTCTTAATAGTGATGAGTGACTGAATGATAATGAGTGATTTGTTGATGATAATCTTCTTCTTCTTCCTTCCAGACTTCTGCATCAAGGACTCTGGCAAACGTAGCAGTCGGCTCAAAGCTATGCTCACTTTCATTTTCAAGTCAGAACTTGGTTGTTGCCATGTGTTACTACTTCCACTCGTGTCTTATGGTCAGGACTGTAATGTGTGTTCCTCTGTCATTTGATGTATTCATAAGGACTGTGCTACGTGTCCAGAGAGGCACAAATTGAAATCTATTAGAGACATGGTGTCTCAGTCTGTTGTGGCATGGCCTTAACCAGAAGACATCAACTGATCTTGCATTCAGGGTTGACGGTAATTGTGATGGTGCTATTGTTTTTATGATTGTGTTTATACGTGTAACGTTATTTATGTTTTCTCCTTTGCTTGGACTGTCAAATTGCTTTGCTTTAAGCCGCTTCTCCCATATCCATTTGGTTTTTGGTGTAGGGTGGTTCAAGAGTCTCTTCAATGCAGGCAATGTCTACATCCTCTTTGTGAAGCGTGGACGTTTGTAGTTTGAGTTCAAGTGGGTCCCTTCAGTGCAGGCAATGTCAACATCCTCTTTGTAAAGCCTGGACGTTTGGGGTTTGAGTTCTTCTTCTTCTTCTTCTTCTTCTTCTTCATCGTACGCTGTTTATTTACAGCGATATACGTTGCACTGTTTTATTTTGTTAAGCCTGTGGCTCAGTGCATCCGATTTCAACAGGCATTTCTGTAGGGATGTCCTCCTTAGCATTTGGCTGTCCCCAGCCTAACTGCAAGGCAGCAGTTGTTTTTGGTCAGAGTTGTCTCTCTTAGGGAAGTTGTCTTGCAGGACTATCGAGTCTTCGCCACTCGTGTCTATAGAGTTTGACAATGATATGATATGATGGACTATGTACTAGTTTGTACTATCCCGGAAGAGAGGCCGTCCAGTGTGACTGTGTCTCAGGATCGTCACGTCCTGCCAGGAACGTAGCATATGCATGTGCGTGAGGTATCTCTTTGCTCCCTTTATTTTCTCAGCTCATCTGCAGTGATGGTACGCCTAGCATTCCCTGCCACGTGGGAGGTTGTTACAATAGGGCAGGGGGTGCACTGTCCGCTGGACTGCATCTCTTCTGCGTTCATTGGGAGGACTGATAGCAGACAGAGATAAAGAGCAAGGCAGGAGTGCATTTAACCAGGTGCATTTCTGCGGCTTGACCGGGCCGGGCTGAGACGCGAGTTCCAGGTCCCAGCCATATTGTAGCCTCCCATCACAGCGGTCCTGAGATTTAGGGCGGGATTCTGGCTTAGAGGCGTTCGGCCGTAGTCCCTCAGATGGTAGCTTCGCACCATTGGCTTATCAGCCAAGTACATGGACCAAATGTCAGCGACCTGCGATTTCTCTCGAAGGAGTGCATTTGACCAGGGCAAAAGCATGGTCATGGCAAGGAGATGTTGTTGGCTTATGAGCCTAGTAAGTGGACAAATGTCTGCGACTCCTCTCGAATTGAGCAGGATTACCGTAGCAACGCCCTGTGGTGTGAGTTCAAGTGGGTCCCTTCAGTGCAGGCAATGTCTACATCATCTTTGTGAAGCGTGGACGTTTGTGGTTTGAGTTCAAGTGGGTCCCTTCAGTGCAGGCAATCTCTACATCATCTTTGTGAAGCGTGGACGTTTGTGGTTTGAGTTCAAGTGGGTCCCTTCAGTGCAGGCAATGTCTACATCCTCTTTGTAAAGCGTGGACGTCTGTGGTTTGAGTTCAAGTGGGTCCCTTGGGTGCAGGCAATGTCTACATCATCTTTGTGAAGCGTGGACGTTTATGGTTTGAGTTCAAGTGGGTCCCTTGGGTGCAGGCAATGTCTACATCATCTTTGTGAAGCGTGGACGTTTATGGTTTGTGTTCAAGTGGGTCCCTTCAGTGCAGGCAATGTCTACACTCATTCTTCTCGTGCTGGTAGGAAGTTTGCGGCACCTTCTTATCTGGGATACCCTCTACATTTCATTGGAGTGCATTATCGGTCCCTTTTTTTGTGTTTTGACCAATAGCGATGTCCAAGTTCTCTATACCCTGGTACCACAGTGCGGAGGTACGAGATCATCGAAACATGGTATTCTGCCTTCTCCCCATCCGACGAGTCCTGTGGATGGATCCCCTTCTCGTTGAGTAATATCGGTGTCTGTTATTATAAATCATTACGTTTACACTGTGTTGTGCTCATTGCGGCCCAGTGCATTTCTCCTAAACTAGCGGGTCTTTCTTGCCCGGGAGTGTACGGGTTATCCATCTTGTAGGTGGACTGTCATCCAAGAATATCGTGGTCATTGCGATTTGCCAGGATTTGCTCCGTGTTTGCTCGAGCAGTTTATACGGCCAGTCAAAGCCGTGTCCTGGTGGTGGCGCTGCTGGCATATTCAGGAAGTCATGAGTGAGTTAGGCAGGAGCATGTGGGAGGGGGAAATGATCTTAAGGATCCTATATTGCCTGGTTGTGTCCGTCTCTCACCGTGTGTACTATCGCTTACACGCCCCCGCCCTCCTCCCAGATGATAAACAGTTCCAAAAAGTAGAAAACGAGTGATTGTATGATGATGATGATGATAATGATGATAATTGGTCACATAATGATAATTATGATATTGGTGATTATGGTGATGAAACTAGTAGAGAGACAGTAGAAACGAAGGAGAAGTGGGGAAGATGTAGAAAATGATTTTTAAAATGTTATAATTATGAAAACAGAATTGCAGTAAAGACACTTATTCTTCTTCGTTCTTTCTGAAAAGAACGTTTTGTTTAGAATGTGCCGCAGTTTACAGCGAAGCTGCGATATCCGCTAATTTCAGCCGTACACTTCTTGTTTGAGCCCAGCACATTGTTGTCTCCTCTTTCCAGTCTCCACTTGGAGATGGAATAAGTTTGTGGACAGCTCTGGTGAGTCACTGACTGCTGTGACTCGTTCACCCGGTCTTCGGCTGCAGTAGTTATATAACTCTAGAAGGACAAAACAAAGAAATACATGGAAATACTACTGTCTATTTTTTGTAAATCAAGAATAAGCCGAAGAAGATAACGATGAGGTGGATTTAAATATTCAACAAAAATTGGAATACAAAATTACAATATTTATGAAAATGTTTTTCCGAAACTAAAACAGAAGTCAAATAGTAACGGGGCTGATGTATTTTATCGCTGGCTAGATGTTCTGGTGAAAATGTAAGACCAAGACAATAAAGTGTGGCTCTTACACGTGCCTGGCATCAATGCGAAGAGCTGACGCTTAGAAAATGTGTTTATCGCAAACATTTAACTCCGCGTGTTATTAGAACGTGGGCTCAACAAGACCTGGCGAGGGTGTTTTGTGAGTTTTTCTGGAAATATATCTGGTGGCATGAACTAAGCTTCAAACACTTTTTCATCCGTCTGTTGGTATTTTATTTAGTATTTGACTTGCTGTCTATCCTCCTTGTTACTGTCCGCCTTTTTTATTGCTTTATATTTTGTCTCTTATCCTCCCAGTGAGTAGCACAGAAATCAATCATTTCACGTCCCACGCTATTTAACGAAGAAAGTTGGCAGATAAGACGAGAAAAGATGGCACTGATAAGGAAAAACAGCAATAGTGTGATATAAGATAACATCAGATGTCTTCTTGACAGCTAATATCACATATGATACATTACATTACGGATGCCATCGATGGCTCGGTCATCTCGTGGGGGTTTAACGAGATCCATGAAAACTGCACGCCTATAACAACATGTGTTCTGGTTACAGGGATAAAGGAAGGCCACCTCGGGGATGGATAAATGACATAACACAAATCTGACAGCAGCAATAGATGCAACAAAACATATGTAAACACGAGAGTAAACAGCTCAGCACGAGCCTGGTTGATAATTATCAACGGTCAATGAAGTCTTGGGTGAAATATTAGAGCCTACGTTGCAATAAACATCAGCTTTATGAAGTGGGGTGACCAATTCCCTTCCTCGTTGCCTTTTACTAGCCATTACTTTTCGTACGCGGAGAAGCGATTCCACCGAGGAAAGACTCAGTGTCAGCCAAACTGGACAGGGTGGTATTCGAAATTGGTGCGTTGGTATTGTAAAACGGACGTTTGACCCCTCACACTTGCCTCAAAACAAACTTGGTATACATAAAAAAGTCAAACTGAGTATACAGGTGTAAAAATTACCTTTAATCTAATCGTACATAGCATTAGAACAGCATGAGCCAATCCCTTTAGGGTCAATCGCGGATCTAGACGCACAAAGAAAGAACTCTAATAACTACTCTAAAAATTCCATTCCTTTTATACAATTAGGAGACATCTTTAAATATTGTTTTCATGCAATCCATCTTCATTGGATGGCCTAACTTTCCCAGACATACGTACAATTCTAACAGGGTACTATATTTATGATCACTACATATGATTTATCTATTTATTCATTGTCTATGACTAACACAGATAAAGCAATATTAATTACATATATCAGTGCAAGACTCTCTCTCCACCTTTCTTTGTAAGGGACATGTTTGTAACTATGTTTCGTATCATCTGGAAATTTGAATTAGGGCCAATCTGTTCTTAATTTATGTTATTCGCTCTCCGTTTTTTAATGATGTTTCTCGTGTATCTGATGTTTGTTTTCAAATCTTTCCCTCGACATCAGTCACGCGATGGTTCTCGTGTATCTGATGTTTGTTTTCAAATCTTTCCCTCGACATCAGTCACGCGATGGTTCTCGTGTATCTGATGTTTGTTTTCAAATCTTTCCCTCGACATCAGTCATGCGATGGTTCTCGTGTATCTGATTTTTGTTTTTAAATCTTTCCCTCGACATCAGTCACGAGATGGTTCTCGTGTATCTGATGTTTGTTTTCATATCTTTCCCTCTCCATCACGTGAAGGCTCTCGTGTATCTTCTTCGTCTTCTTCTTTGTTCTCAGTCCCCCGCCATCAGGCCCTGAAAATGGCTTTGCAAATATCAGGATGTTGTCCGGAGTGCGTAATGTGTTGTGTCGTAGTTTATAGCTTGACTGCGATATTTGCACCTTTCGGTCCGACACATCCGACTTCAGCAGGTTTTTTTTGTGTACCGGATTAGCCTTCCCTCTTCTACTCCTTCTCCTTAGTCAGTCTGCTCTGTTGCAGCATGTTATCCAGGATCACCATGTGGAGGTGAGGAAGGCTCCTGGCAGCTCTGGTTCGCTGAGTCTGACGCTAGCAGTCAACACTGGGTCGCTGAGTCTGACGTTAGCAGTCAACAATGGGTCGCTGGCTCTGACGCTAGCAGTCAACACTGGGTCGCTGAGTCTGACGGTAGCAGTCAACAATTGGTCGCTGAGTCTGACGCTAGCAGTCAACACTGGGTCGCTGACTCTGACGGTAGCAGTCAACAATAGTTTTCTGACTCTGACGGTAGCAGTCAACAATGGGTTGCTGGCTCTGACGCTAGCAGTCAACACTGGGTCGCTGGCCACTGCGATCGTGCTCGGTTCAGCATCTTCTCCCGTATCTGATTTTTGTTTTCATATCTTTTCCTCGACATCAGTCCCATATCTGATAGTGCGAATGGTTCACAATGTTGCTCCCAATGGAGTATAGGAATACCACAAAAGGTAGTCATCTACTAAAAGACCCGTCTTCGAAAACTGTTTGGGATGGGCTTAATATCATTGATTTCACATGAAGAGGTTGCTAGCCCTATGCATATTCATCATAATTAGCTTCTTGCGACATGCTTAGTAGGTTACAATTGTAGTATTCTTTAAATCCTGGAACCCATGAAGTTGGTCTCGCGTGTAGCCTGTATTTTGTCCTTGACGTGTCCTTTATCTGGTCTATAAATGGTTAGATTTTCTTTCGGGCAGATGGGGCTCGAAAGCCTAGGAAGGCAGCTCATCTACGAAGAAGAAGAATTATGATTTCAAACCATCCGAAGCCTTGCAGATAAGACACTATCGTATATTGTTGGATTTTGTCAGATAGGGCTGTGCAACCTATTTTCTGATAACTGAAAGTTGGTCAGCATCTACCAAACCAGATAACCGATAATCTGCGAAGGAGAGCACGCAAGAGGATATTCTAGAGTGAGGAAAGACAACCTCAGCTGAATATTGTGGCCGGGCAGACCAGGCCCTTAGCCTTGGTTGGCGGCTGGTCTAGAAGTGAAGCCCCGACAGGCGAACAGATAGAGCATTGCTCTGCTGATCCGGCAGCTTCTGCAGCTTGCCTTGTTCCAAATGTATTGGTATCACCTTTCCCTTGGAGCAAACAAGGCAGACCGAGAGAGGGACCTTATTGCATGGGTAACACATGGTCTCTATATTTCTGCTTAGGCCTTGTGTTAATAGCACATTTACTATCGCCTGACAAGACGAAAAGAGCCAATGATGAGGAAATGGTTAGACTTATGCATAAAGCGCTTATGTTTTGGAGATACTTAGGATCAATATACATAAAGACTACATAACACGAAATAATTCCAGGCGGTAAAGACAGAAAGCGGTATATACAAAACAAAACCGAAATAAAATCAATTGAAATTATTCGCGTTAAGCACGAAAGCTTCAGTTGGGTTCCCGCGCCCAATTACAAGCACAAACAATTCTGATTGGCCGAAGAGAGGCTCACCGGAAGCGGTTCATTTAGCCCGGGGGCAGCGATTCAATAAGTCAAACATGGCGGTGTTACTTGATATGCGAAGGGATCCCCAGTGTTTATAGTAGGGGCTAGAGGATTGATTTCATTTGTTCGTATTGGAAGTGGACTAGAGAGCTAGATTAGGCCCATGTTTGAGTTTTGATTTGAGTGAGTTGTTAAGTGGTGTTGAATGTTTGATTATTCTGTTCCCGCTGTATTTGACATGTTCTGCACAAAACGTGAAGAGATATAAAGGGAAATGAGGTTCAACTTTGTCTTATACCTTTCCAAATGTATTCACTTTTCAGTTACTTTGTCATTTGTTAGTAACATTTACAACGGCGCACAGCAGTTTTATAGTTGTTGCAAGAACCATAAATGGAGGAAAAATAAATGAATGTGCTATAGTATCATCAGTGCTCTAGTTGAAACAGTAACCTTAATGGATGAATAATGAATGAATGAGCTTTAGTGATTATCAATTTTTAGGGTAGGAGCCAATACTAGAACTGACATGATTTTTTTTAAATGCTAGCAGACACGTCCCGATCATTTCACAGCCAAACTATACAATATGAAGGAAAGAACAGCTGCTTAATAATTAAAGATTCTCCACCTATTTCTAACCCCCCCCCCCCATCTCCCCCTTTCCCCCCCCCCCCCCCCACAGTCTCTTGCCTCGTATCCCTAATGCACTTTTTTCTCCACCCTCCAACCAGTCCATTCCTTCAACCCGTCAACAGCATCCTAGTCCATCTCCCACCACCCTCGCCTAAATATCACTTGGTCTTCTGCTATACTTTCTGTCAGTCAGATGTCTGAGTTGTTCGGAGCCCAAGTTGCTGCTCCTTGAGGCCAAGCGCAATGCTGGGTACTCAATATGTCACATCACAAGGGGAATCGTCCGGTGGCTGTCGGTAGCCTACCTGCAAGCCAACAGGTGGTTTTGAAGTCAGAGTTTGTGCTTCTCCTGTACGAATTGTCACGCATGACTTACGGGCTCCATCCGCCCGGAGCAGTCTGATTTTAGGGCGCCAGAGACTCGCACCTCGCCCCTTCTCCTGTTAGTAAGAGTAGCGTGTCCCGCCACGAGAAGGCCAGGAGTTGGGATCATGCTGTCAGAGGCTGCTTGCCATTGGAGCATTTGAACAGAATTACAGACTCATCCTCAATTCCACTCTAGGCTACGACAGCATGTAGGACCCGTGTCCCTCTGATCATTGTGGTGAAACCGTTTACACTAGCCTAGACTTTGAGTTTGTTCTTTCCTTACTGAGACCTTAGTGTTACATGGTGAGGTTGTTAGCCTAATTTATAGGCAAACATGGTAGAGATTGTGCCCTCCTCAGCAAGAGGTTTCAAGATACAGACATGGAGAATGTTTGCTTTCAAGAAGTGTCGCGAAACACAAAGCGAAAATGTTATGTTTTCAAGAAGTATCGGGAAACACAAAGGGAAAATATTACGTTTTCAAGAAGTGTCGCGAAACACAAAGGGAGAATGTTATGTTTTCAAGAAGTGTCGGGAAACACAAAGGGAGAATGTTATGTTTTCAGCATCTAAAATTTTGTTCAGTGACTCAATTTGAGAGTGAATGAGCTTACAGTACTCAGCGACTTACAGATAACTCCTTGCGGCAGGTCATAGACTCATAAATGACTGCTCCGTCACGGTCAGCGAGCAATAACTGACTACTTGCGTTAAGGTCAGCAACTCATAGATGACTACTTGCGTTAAGGTCAGCAACTCATAGAAGACTAATTTCGTCTAAGCGAGCGAACATTAGCTGAACAAAACCTTATCCCGTTCACAAATGACGGCCCTGGGGAGGTTGCACACGTGCAGTCTGGCTAAGAGATAGAAAAAGGGAAGCAAACTTTGTTCCAAAAAGTGACACATAAAGAAAATGAAAGCCATATAGTCCTGCTTACAGATGCTCTCGCCGTAGTCACAGCGCTAAAAAGCGAGAAAAACACTGAGCTTAATGACTTAAGAGCAGCACTCTGCAAACTGTGCCAGCAGTCCGCACCAAAAAGGGTAGTGGTACAGTGGGTCCCATCACACTGCAACATCCAAGGCAACGAGGAGGCAGACAGACTGGCAAAGGAAGGTGCAAGACTACCACAAACAGATACTAGTATGACGTACGAAGAGTCAAAACGGCTTATCAAAGCCAGATACATGACCAAATGGGGAACCGAACATACTGGTTACACCAAAAACGATGCATATTACCAGTTGAACAGAAGAGAGCAGGTCGTTGTCTTCAGACTTCGCACTGGCCACAATAGACTGAGGTACCACCTATTCAGCAAATTGAAGATAGGTGGTACCGACGAATGCCCGTGCGGTACCGGTAAAATGACCGCTGAACATCTGCTGCAGAACTGCCCGACATACGAGGATCAGAGAGAGCAGATGTGGCCATCACCAGTGGAACTGCAAGACAATCTCTATGGCAGTGGCGACAGCCTCAGGATGACCGCCGCTTTTTTCGAAAAAATTATGGTTACTGTCTGACTGCGTACGAAGAAAAAGAAGAAGAAGAAGAAGAAATTCCAAAAAGTGTGTGCTGAAATCTGATGTCTCTATCCGAAAGACGCAGATATCACAGCCTCGCTGTAAGCTGTGACACAACGTCGCAAAACGTCCATCGAGAACAAACACAAAAGAGTGAGATCGTGTGCGTTAAACTGTGCCGTGTGCATATTTTTAAATAATTTATTACAGAATTAAGAGAAGAATCACTTCAGGTACGAGCAATAGAAAGACTGAATAGAGCACTCTTTCTCGCCGCAAATGTAGCTGGTTCGATTCTCACTTTTTAAATGTTGAAGCCGACCCACTTGTTCACATACACCTGATTTACTGGTATGGAAGGAAAGACAGCCAGGAAGGGCACTGGTCATTTTATTTCATAAAAAGATTTAATGCAATCAGCTGTTTCTGTGATGAGGCTACCTTTACCTTTGGGGGAACTGAGACTCTAGTCCGGTCAGACACAACATACTGACTACAACGTCTCGTCAGGGTCAAACACAACATACTGACCAGGATGTCGCGTCAGGGTCAGGCACAGTACACTGGACAGGACATCGCGTCAGGGTCAGGCACAACATACTGACTCGGACGTCGCATCAGGAGCAGGCACTGACCAAAACCACAATATCTCTTCCACGTAGCGTTCCCTGGACACTGGCTGTTTTTAAGGACGCATGACTGACGAGATCTGGATTGACATGATCCCCGTAGTAGTGAGCGCCACGCACATGAAGCCAAGCATAGCACAAGCACCTGGAGGATCGATGTCCACCTTCATCAGAATGCTGGAGATGGGAAGATACCTACTACAACCCGTCCCTTAAAGTCTCTTTTAGGCCGCACAAAAGAGTAAACTTATCCATTGTAGGCATAAAACAACAACAACTTTTAATTTCTCGTCTAGGGTAAAGAACACAATTCATGTGTACTGCACCCAGTGTTCCACACAGGTAAAATGCAAGATAATTTATTTAAGCCAATTAGTTTGAAATCCAGTTCTATACACATTACACCATTCTGTATGTGAATAGAAGATAAAACAACTTGTTTTCAAGGGGATAAGAAAAATAAGATGCCGCTAATAAAGAAGAAGAACAACAACAAAAATAAGAAGAAGGAGAAGAAAAAGAACATACAGAAAATTAACAAAATACTGTTCCTATATGTTCACTTTAACAACAGTGTTAGAGAACTGCGTAACATAGTATTTCGTGCAAGTTTCTTCTTCTTCTTGTGATCGAACAAGCTAAACTTGTATGTATTTGGATTCACGAACTAGCAATGGTGTGCCCCAACGGGAGGTGAACCTCTAACAATGTGTGCAGAAGTCGGATGCTCTGTGTTGTAAAGCGCATAACCCAATAGAGCGCACTCTACACTAGGAAGCAAGGCTCGACTAAAAAAGTGGCCCTAATACTAGCTCAAAGGATATCAACACCAACATGAACAAACAGCACCAGTTAAAAGCATGGATTCTTTACATATCTGTTAAAACTATTTTCGGATCCCACTTGGCTTATCATTGTGAAAGTAAATATATCAATAAGACACAATATCACAAACACTAAGAGTCATATCAAGTTACTTATTTAATGCATCTAAAACCCCTTTTGATAACATAGCTGCTGTCTGATGTTGTGTATTTATGCAATTATTATTCTTGTGTATCGCGTTTGAAATGTTTGCTAAAAGTAGTCCTTGGTTGGACTTACACTGAATGCCCGTAACGTGATCAATGACAGCATTTTGAAAGTTTGGTTACTGGCTAGACTTAGTTTAGTCGTAAAGACAAGGTCAACAGGACTTGCTGCTAGCGAACTTGAAGTTTATCCAAGCAGGACACAATTGCTGTGACACAATGAGCCCAACACAACGAGCCAGGCAGACAGACTGGCAGACAGACAGACATGCAGACAGGGAAATAGACACACAGGCAGAAAGAAAGAAAGAGAAAGAAAGAAAGAAAGAAAGAAAGAAAGAAAGAAAGATTAGTAGGTTTCATTTGACCCTCATGCTATACTTGGCTACCAGTAAAGAAGTAGTCGTGTTTTGTTAGAAAGATTTGTGATCTAATTCATCTCGTTCATTGAGACGTGTCCATTCTTTCACTCTAGTTGCCATCATAACCAGAATCCTGCTTCAAATCAGTTATATGTTCGAACAGAGAAGTAGTTGGCAGAGTAGTTGGATGTAGGTTTTTCACCAGTAGAGACATACGTTCAAAACTTAGTCGGTATGGCTGGTCTACTTTGAGAAGTAAAATACAAATATAGACTGAGATGGTTGCTTATTTCCCTTTTGTGAGGGACCTTAGCCGCTGTCATATACCCCAAGTACTTCTTCCCAAGACTGATGGTTAGTCCTTACTCTGACACTGAATGATGGTTGGTCCTTACTCTGGCACTGACTGATGGTTGGTCCTTACTCTGACACTGACTGATGGTTGGTCCTTACTCTGACACTGACTGATGGTTGGTCCTTACTCTGGCATTGCCTGGTGGTTGGTCTTTACTCTGGCATTGCCTGGTGGTTGGTCCTTACTCTGACACTGACTGATGGTTGGTCCTTACTCTGACACTGACTGATGGTTGGTCCTTACTCTGACATTGCCTGATGGTTGGTCCTTACTCTGACATTGCCTGATGGTTGTTCCTTACTCTGGCATTGTCTGGTGGTTGGTTCTTACTCTGTTATTGCCTGGTGCTTGGTCCTTACTCTGACACTGACTGATGGTTGGTCCTTACTCTGACACTGACTGATGGTTGGTCCTTACTCTGACACTGACTGATGGTTATTCCTTACTCTGACACTGACTGGTGATTGGTCCTTACTCTGACTCTGAATGATGGTTAGCCATTAAATTGACATTGAATGATGCTTGGTCATTACTTTGACATTGACTGATTGTTGCTCCTTACTCTGACATCGCCTGATCGTTGCTCCTTATTGCAGGGACTAGCGACCTTTATTCCCCCACCTTTTAAGCCCTCAAAAGAGAGCTTTTTTGTGAGAATTTACAGTGCATTTGTTTAAGATAGAGATGGTTTATGTGGTATAGTGTTATCTATGGTGAGATCTCCAGCTGTATTCACAATCACAGTTATTCACAGTTATATTGGGGTCAAGTCACGATCAGGAATGGAATTTAGGGATGAGTTCCGGGGTTTAGCCAATCAGTTCTGAGGTGAGAGTAGCACAGACTCGTGCAGCAAAGCTAAGTTCGCGAGTCTAACTAAACGCTTCTGAGGTAAGAGAAGCACAGACTCGTGCAGCAAAGCTGAGTTCTCTAGTCTAACTAAACGCTTCTGAGGAAAGAGAAGCACAGACTCGTGCAGCAAAGCTGAGTTCCCGAGTCTAACTAAACGCTTCTGAGGTAAGAGCAGCACAGACTCGTTAGTTAGTTGCCCATCGCAAGCGAAGATGGCGACAGCGACATACATGTTTATTCAGATGTGACTGCATGTGACTGTACAGTCCGATCTGAGCGTGACAAACTCTACCGCATATAGGGCACCCATGAACAGCATTTTTAGTTGAGCAGTCTTACTTTCTTTCCTTTCGTGCAGCTCGCTTTTCCTGCGCCTCCGTGATCGTCCTCTGCATTGTGATGCAAGCAACATTTGTGACAGCAGTGCGCAAGGCTGAGCAGTTCAGAGCAAGCAGCTTCCAGTAAGCAACATCAATGGAGAAACTTTTCAAAGAAACTTTTAGAGCGTCTTTGTATTGTTTTTGTCCCCCTGCTAGCGCTGTCCTGTCATGAGCTCACCGCACAACAGTTGTTTAGGGAGGCGTTCATCTGACATGCGAACAACATGCCTTGTCCATCTTATCTGGGCTCTCTGCAGCAGCGTATAGATGCCAAAGAGTCTAGCCCTGCTGAGGACTACAGAGTTGGGCACTCCCCCCCCCCCCCCAACCTATCATGAGCAGTCTGCGAAGACAGTTTACATGGAAATGATAAAGTTTCCTAACTGTACATGTTTCGCGTGCTTGGAAAAGGTGCTGCACAGACTCGTACAGCAAAGCTGAGTTCCTATCCTTCACTCTACACAGCTTTTGATAATGACATTACAAGGGATGCAAGTACCTATCACGTTCAAGCCAAACTGATGAGGGTAGTCAGTAGTTCCCGTGGTCTAGAAGAAGGACAACTATTGACTTTGAACCACATCCTACTTTGCAAGAAGTCTTCTGACATTCATAGACTAATGGAAGTTAATCTGAAGTTTAAAAAAAGGATTTGCCGAAAGCGGATGTGCTGGACCAAAAGCGCATATGTAGCAGTCTGTAAAATATGCAAGAACAAAAATGGTTATATTTCGCTGTCCAACTGTCAAATGCCAAACACAGCTAATAAAAGGCAGAGTACACTAAAAAAAATGGAAGCAGAAAAAATTGTCGTTATCAACATGTATAGCAATGGCAAAGTGGTTGTTATTCTTTCGTTACGGTAAGGGAGTGCCAAATTCACACTGACGATTGGTCTGAGACGATTGGTCTGAGACGATTGGTTAATCTGCACACCACAAGAAAACAGTACGCGTTTATTTTATCTCTTAAAGACGTCGCATAATAGCACATGTAATGTCTGCATATCAACATCAACAGGTTTGCGTTATTCATATGTTTGTAATATCCCTGCTAAACAATCCTTAACCATCGTAGCACTACGAGAGTAACAACAAACAAGGTCGGGTTTAACCTGCCGTTCAGCGCGTGTGGTCTTCCCTTGCCACCTCCAGCGTAAACACACAATGAAGACAACGAGAATCCAATTGATTTGTAACTTGCGTGCTCACGTCGTTGAAACGATGCAGTGAGATGAGCCACGCTTGTAACCTGCCCTGTAGATTGCCGGAAGCAGAATCTGGTTGAAAAAATACATCTCTTTAAAAAAAAAGAAAAATAAAGACGCTGAGAAAATTTAGTTTCTATCATTATCAGAAAGAAAGCACAGAAATTGGCTCAAGTTATGCAGCAATAACTAATTCTTGGACCTACACGTTTTTTTTCTCAGGTTCTAGAAGAAGAAGAAGAAGAAGGAAGCATATTATTATCATCATCATCATATAGCATATCCTTTGCCAAAATTTGCTCTCATTACAGCCGATCTGTAAGACATTCGATCCTTGGATAGCTCTCCTGCCTCTGCCATTGTCATCCCCAGAGCGTCTGTAATGTCACCTTGTCCATCTTCTCTTCGGTCTGTCCCTGCCTCTTTGCCAGGTGCCATATCCTCCAGTATCGTTCTGTCTAGATCAGTATGGTGTCTAATGTGGCCGAAGTCTGTTAAATTATTGACGTAATGTTGTTGACTAATCAGTTTTGTTCTGTATCCACGATTCTGTAGGATTTCTGCGTTGTTTTGTTTCGCTATCCATGGTATTTTCTTCTTCTTCTTCTTCTGCGTACACAGTCAGACAGTAACCATTATTTTCTCGAAAAAAGCGGCGGTCATCCTGAGACTCTCGCCACTACCATAGAGCTTGTCTTGCAGTTCCACTGGCAATGGCCACATCTGCTCTCTCTGATCCTCGTATGTCGGGCAGTTCTGCAGCAGATGTTCAGTGGTCATTTTACCAGTACCGCACGGGCATTCGTCGGTACACCCTATCTTCAATTTGTTGAAGAGGTGGTACCTCAGTCTGTTGTGGCCAGTGCGAAGTCTGAAGACAACGACCTGCTCTCTTCGGTTCAACTGGTAATAGGCATCGTTTTTGGTGTACATGGTATTTTGAGCACCCTCTTTTAGGATTTTAGATTGAAGGATTAAATCTCATTCCGTAGGGTGTGTGTGTGTGTGGTTGTCCATGTCTCGAATCCGTACTTGGCCACCGGGAAGATGCAAGTCCCCGGGATCTTAATATTTGTCATTTTGTGAGTGTTCTGTCATACGTTTCTCATTTTAGTTAACCTCTGTATTGCCACGACCAATCTTGTTTTTAATTCAGTTTAGCAATTTCCGTTTCCGTTTATAGAAGGAGGAATAGTAGCAGTTGCTCTACATATTACCATCTCATAAGAAATTAACAAATAGTAGATTTTATTGATTCAACAAACAAAGAAGAATAAACACCGAACGGTGTATAGTATGTTAGTTGTAACACTGGCATCATTGCCGTGGATCATCTGCTGGAAATGTGCCCAACATACGAGGAACAGAGAATGTACATGACAGGTCCCAGTCTCTGACCAGCTTTATGCTGTTTTATCTGCAAATGTTCAAGTTGACGTCTGAAGATGTACATAGAAGACCCAAGATAAAGCTGGTTCTGAAGTATTCATTTTCAATACTAAGTTAATAGTTCAAAATTAATAGTTCTCACGACTTAAATAATTTCTTTTCGTGTTTAAAATATGAGTTTTTGGTATTTTAAAACCGGGACTCAAAACTTGTCAGCCGAGGACCGCATTGTAAACTGTATGCATACTCGCGGGCCAAAGCAAGAAAATCGCTCTTATAATTGAGAGAATAAGTTTTATTTTGATCTTTTTTGGGGTAGCAAACTTGTGACCACTGCTTAGAAGAAATACCAGTTTAATATTGGAATATGATAATTAATGAGTGAAAATAAAATGTTATACTTTAGGAAACGATATGACGAAACAATGATTTTCTTTAGCAAATCAGAATAGCAGATTTTTACTGTTTGATTCGTTATATTCCTACATCGTTATTAATGTTCTCCTGAAATGAACATTTGTCTAATTTTGTAGCATACACTATTCTTACAGTTTGGTAGTTCTTTGAAGATGTTCTCATCAGTTACTGTGCTTTGGATTATATGAACTGATGCTAGTTCTTATCGACGATACGGATAAACACCAGCAATTGTGAAGTGCCACACACATCAATAGAATCAATAAGAGAGAGAGAGAGAGAGAGAGAGAGAGAGAGAGAGAGAGAGAGAGAGAGAGAGAACTCGTATAAAGACTTCCTGCTTTATCCAAATTTGATTAGCTATATTGCTTACTATTTCCAGAATTCTGCTAGCCTTATTATGTGGTAGAGGTTTGATGATTTGTCCTTTTCTGGGCATAACTCTCCGTTGTTTCCATCATACACTCTTTGATGAGATCTCCGTTTGTGTAGGTTTCGCCTATTTTTAACAAAACATAAGCTACTTTGTAATTAACCCTGGTTCATTTTCTTTTTTTACAAAAAAAGTATGTTGGAAAAGCAAACTGTGTTGCATACAATCATCTGTTTCACGAACGCATTGGTATCATAGTGTCCACTTATATTGCACTTCATAAAAACAGTAAAAATACAGGACGTTCATCCTGAAGAACAAAGCACTTTATGCCCCATTCATCATTATACAGCCAGCACTGACTTTCCTTTTCTTTTACCTTTCTATATATGAAAGATGAACAAATAAAACATAGGAAACTTCTGTGCGCAGAGTCGACCGAGAAAACACAATCAGTTGAGGTGCACTGCTCTCAGTCACACTTCCGGTCTGTTAAATCACACCCACGCCTCTGCTGGGGTGGAGACAATAATATAAAATATAAATTGCGTCAATTCCTTCTTATCTTGTCAGATTGTATGTGTAACAGATCTCACTTAACACGGCACTACGTAATAACATATAACAGATCGACACGTGTCCAGGAAATCCGCTCTTAAGGAAACAGTAAATTTGAGGTGCAGTCTCTGCCTTGTTCCTTACCTCTCTGTCAGTCTGGCCCTATCATCTCTCTATCCATGTGGTCTCCTCCTTAACTGTTCTGCTCAGACTCATTGTGTCCGTTTTATGCATGTGTAAACCAGGTTTCCAAGACCCCGATTAAGACGCAGGTCAATCAAATAAGCAAATTAAATCTCCGGTGACCATTTACCTATCTAAAGACTTTGTTTGAACCTGTAACTGAAGGGCCTTCCTGCCCGTCCCTCCCTCTACAGGTGGTTTTACACGATACCTCTCCCAACCTCGTATTCTCAGCACAGCAAGGGTCACGCTGACCAAAAGGTGGACACAATCTAGATGACTCGGCCGCAAGACACGGACAAAAAACAGGGAGTTTGAAACGGACAGGCACGGGAAGCCTGTCACGAACATTGCTTATAGACTCCTCGCGACCCTCATCCAAAGGTAACGGAGACTCCGCTGCACCTGGGGAGTCTGTAGGGACTTCGATCGACACGCTACGCATGAACACATCCTCAGCAGTTGGACATGATAGTGGTCGATCGACGCAACGGGCCTTTGACGCATGCGCGAACATTATTACGTGGCTGCCAGATACCAGCGATATTCATATTTGACTTGGCTTGGCTTCGTTCATTCTCAATCTCCCACTACCAAACCCTGAAAGGGCTTAAGTAGCAGAATGTAGCCCAGAGAATGGAATGCGTTGTGTCGTAGTTTACAGCTTGACTGCGATATTTGCACCTTTCGGTCCAACACATCCGACTTCAGCAAGCATTTTTTGAGTACCGGGTTAGCATTCCCTCTTCGATCCCTTATCCTTAGCCAGTCTGCCCTGCTGCAGCAAGTTATCCAGAATCACCGCGTGGAGGGGTAGAAGGGTCTTGGCAGCTTTGGTTCGCTGGCCCTAACACTAGCAGTCAGCTATGAATCGCTGACCACTGCAGCTCATGCGCTACTCAGCATCTTGATCCCTATTCATATTTAATGTATCATTTTTGTTGGTGTGCTGTTTCTAGAACTTAATGTCAAACAAGGTTAAGAAAACGGTCTACGTCATAGCAGTAAAAGACGTTAATCAACGTTTCGACCTGAAGGCCTTCATCAAGGACTAGACATACAAGAACAACACAGGTTAAAAACAGTGAACGAAGCTAAACAAATACTAATATAACATATCTAGTGGGTCCTGAAGACAGTTTCTCAAATCCAACGAATCGCAGCCAGTAGGCATGACTTACAGCACAGATACATCATCATCCTGTAGCATGTCCTTTATAGAACGTCGCTCCCATCACAATCTGTCTGACAGAAACTCTTTCCCTTGCCAAAGCTCCAGTCTCCGCCAGGTACAACTGGATATCTTGGTACCATCGTTTTCTTGGTCTTTCCCTGCCTCTTTTGCCTTGCACCATACCTTCCATCACTGTTCTCTCAAGACCGTCGTGTCTCTTGATGTGACCAAAGTATTTACATTTTCTGGCCAAAATGGAATTGAAAAACCAGTTCTTGTCTTTGTTAAACTCTTGCCGAATGTCTACATTTGTCTTTTTCTCAGTCAGGGTATTCTGGGGATCTTTGTGTAACATTTTGACTAGAAGGATTCTATTCTTGGTCTAGAAGTTTTGGTAATCGTCCATGATTCGCAGTCGTTTTCCACAGGAAAAACGCAAGTTCTCAAGGCTTTCACTTCTGTCGTGTTGTTGGTGCTCTGCCGTAATTTATTAAGACTGTTCAGCCTCTGTGTTGCCATGGCTAGTCTTCTTCTGATCTTCTTCTGATTTCTTTCGAGCAGTCGCCATCTTTGTCAATTTTGAAGCCCAAATATTCAAAATGCATGACCTGATCTATTTTATCACCAACTGCTTTGCTTTGTTTATAAACAGGTTTTGATCTTTACTGTGTCCATTTACAACTGAAAGTAGCTGCTCTACCCCTTCTGTACTTCCTAATAGTATCACTGTGTCGTCTGCGTATCGTAGCTCTGGAATATCGTACCTGCCAATCGCAAATAAATCGAAACGTTCAATGTTCTCGTCTTCTCTAACATTTCTCATTATATGAGTACATTTCCGCATAGATGTTACATAGATATGGTGAGAGGATACAACCAATGAATATATAAATGTTACAATTTGACACCAGCTGAAAGGTGATACGAAAATTATTAAATACATAAATAGCAATAATATTAGTCCCGCCAGTGTTGCTGAAGTCCGAAATTGGAGCAAAGAAAAGTAACACTGTAACCTGTCAGGCATGTCGTAAAATACGACGTATAAAGAAGTTTGTGAATTGTGCCGGATGCTTAAGTCAAACGTTTAGCTACAAAAACTTCAAATTCAAGCCAACGTTTGATGACTACACATGTATTTTTTTAAAGTCATATACTCCACAAGGAGCAGACAGTGATTGAATCAAATAAGTATCAAACCAAGAACACGACTCTATATTTAGCAGCACTTTGGTTTGTATGAATGGAGGGAGGGAGAAGAGGGTGCAAGTCCCATGAGCTGGAGAGTCTTCTGTCATATGTACGGACAGGGGACGGCGTGGCCTAGTGGTTAAGTAGCACGGCTCACGACCCGAATGTGCTGGGTTCGATCCCCAACACAGCACCGGCCGTTACCCCGGGGAAGCAAACCCTTAGAAAATGCAGGAGGAAGCAGACCCTTACAAAAAATGTGTGCTGAAGTCGGATGCACTGGGCCGACAGGCGCAAAATAAAAACACAGTGCAACGCACACCGCCTTGGGGATTAGAGAAAATAAGGCGAAAGCAAAAAAAACAAAAAACAAAAAAAAATTTGAACGGACTACCAGATACAATCAAACGTAGTTCAAATATCCCCCTCCCCCTCCTTTGAAGGTCAGGGCTACGAAACGAGATGAGAATGTGCTGACACCCAGAGCCGCGTTGCCGGCAGGCGCCTGTCGGTAGAGGTAATGGGCCAGGTCTATCACAACTGCTGAACATGATCTGTCGGACGTAGTTTCCCGGGGGTTCAGATTATAACCAGGTGTGAAGAGTCGGGATCTCTCTCTCTCTCTCTCTCTTCGGGTATTTGCAGTGGTACGGTCGGTGTCTGTATGTTGTTGGCTGAAGGTTAGGTTTGGGGGGTAAGTGATTGATGTTCAATTGTCACGATTGTCGGACTGAGCTTTATTTTGCTTGTGGTATGTGTTTTGTGTGTGTGTGTGTGTGTGGTGCGTGTGTTTATCACGTGTTTGAGTTAGAATAAAAGATACACAGGATGAGAGAGAGAGAGAGAGAGAGAGAAAGAGAGAGAAAGTTGGATGTGGAAAACAAAAAATAAACAATCATTATGTAATGATTATCTTCTCTCTTAGTCTTTCGCTGTCAAATTAATCAAAACTCGTTCTTTTATAACAGCGGTAGTCTGTCTGAGGTCTCTCACACCACCATGCAGATTATCCCTCAAATAGTATAATCTATTTCCTGGATAGACTTGGTAGTCTGGCTGATGTCTCTCACGTCATTATACAGTGTATACCTCAAATAGTATAATCTATTTCCCTGAGAAACTTGGTAATCTATCTGAGGCTTCTCTCGTCATTATAGAGTTTATCCCTCAAATAGTATAATCTATTTCCCTGAGAAACTTGGTAATCTATCTGAGGCTTCTCTCGTCATTATAGAGTTTATCCCTCAAATAGTATAATCTATTTCCCTGAGAAACTTGGTAATCTGCCTGAGGCTTCTCTCGTCCACCGTATAGTTTTCCTTTAGCAAGGTTGGAGAGGGTCATGTTGTCACTGTGCTCCTCTCACGGAAGGGACATACCTGGAGAACATGTACTAATGTGTATCTATTCTCACAAAAAAAAACATATTTTCCATGATCTGGCGTGGCTTGGCATCGTTCGTTCTCACTGAAAGGGCTTAAGTAGCAGAATGTAGTCCAGAGAACGGAATGCGTTGTGTCGTAGTTTACAGCTTGACTGCGATATTTGCACCTTTCGGTCCAACACATCTGACTTCAGCAAGCATTTTTTTAGTACTGGGTTAGCATTCCCTCTTCGACCCCTTCTCCTTAGCCAGTCTGCCCTGCTGCAGCCTGTTATCCAGGATCACCGCGTGAAGGTGTAGAAGGGTCTTGGAAGCTTTGGTTCGCTGGCCCTGACGTTAGCAGTCAGCTATGGGTCGCTGACCACTACAGCTCATGCGCTGCTCAGCATTTTGATCCTTTTTCATGATCTGAGAATATGTTGCAAAAGTAGAAAAAAAAACCGATGACTGTAACCATCATAAAATATCGTAAATGGCAACTGAACAGGGTTGTAAATGGTATCTAGCAACCTCATCGTGTAAAACTGTTGCTACAGGAACCTCCACGGCTAATACTTAGTTACAGGCTTCCTTCAAGCGGGTTCAGCTGTACTGGCACCCTGTGCTTCACATTCAGCAATAAGATGAAATTAGAAAGAAATTATGTCATGAACGTAAGTCGGTTCATCATTGACAAAAGTACTCATATCTATACAAACATGTCAATATATATATAGACACGAGGGTCAGTGAATAAGTAATATAAATTTTATTATAAAGCGCATGAAAGAGTATGTACAACGAAAACTCTTTCTTATTTCAGAACACAAACTGGCCTTTTCCCATTACCTGATGTAGGTGTCGGGGCGAATGAGCATTGAGCAGTTTCCGCCTGCTCAATATAGCGCAAAACATGGTCGCCCCACTGTCGACTTGCACCGTGAAAGAACAACTAAGTGTAGTTCGTATTTGTGTGGTCAGAGGGTGTGAAAACTTCTGAAATCTACATACGAATGCAGGTTCAGTTTCGAGGCAGTTGTATGAGTCAGGCATGCGTGAAGGAATGGGTAGAACAATTTCAAAACAGAAGACAAAACGTCATTCAGGAACTACGGAGTGGGAGACCAGCAAGTGTTGCAGATGACACAGTGAAACAGCAGATTGACCAGCTAGTCCGTGGACAAGAGGCGAGTCCCTATTGATGAAATAGCCGAAGGGTTTGAGCGATGAGTCACAGAGTGAGGAGTCACGGCAATGAGCACAACAGGTCAGTTATAGGAAAGTGTATGGCAAGTTAGATGAGAACGAGGTAAGGGAAAAAACAACTGTCATGCGACTTTTCCCATTGCTACTACAGGCTGCTTCGCAACTGCAGTCGCCACGTCGTGTGCTGCCTATGTCTGTTATTTCACCCCCAACAGAAAAATAACATATGCCATACTGGGGATTCGGTAGGCAAGCATCGAAACCATTCGATCACGCGCTCCTCCCATTAAGAGGTAAGGGAGACGGTGCAAAATTGGTTAATGGTCACAACAGCAAAGATTGTTCTAGAGGGTATCCACATACTAGTGGACGGGTGGACCAAGTGTGCTGTCAGGCAGGGAGACTGTGTCGAAAAATAAGACACAATTTATGGTTGGTACTCTATTTAAAAAAAAAGGTTGTTCATAAGTTTGTGAATGCATGACTGTCTCTCGTGTTTGTGTATGTCTGTGCGTGTGTGTTTATATATATATATCAATGTGCGTGTGCGTGTGGTTTTTGTTGTGTCGGGGTGTGTACGTAGCAGGACATAAGAAAATTATAATTTTTGTGTAAATTTGTTAAATGTTTCATCTTTGCGATTTAAAAAAAATTATATGCTGTAAAACTGACAGTGAGCCTGCTAAGAACCATGTGTTGCATTACAGCGATGATGACCAGGCTTCGCTTTCTTCAATAGACTCTTGGATGTTAGACGAAGCACTATAAACCAGGTCCTACAGAAACCTCGTAAAGTGGGACGAACTCAGTACGCGTAACAACATAACCAACATCTATTATGAAGAAAAACCTCCTATCTGATCCATAAAAGTCTTTTCAGCAGTTTGAATGTAATGGCTCCAGGAGCTTGCTGACTGACTGACCATATTCCTATTTTGTATTAACAGATACCCATTCCTTCTTTACCAACGACTCTTTTAAAAATGCTTAAGTCTGTAGACTTAAAACGTCAGATCTGATTGGACGTGCAATCATTTGTTTGTAACAGCCCATTCTTCCTTCACCCGCGTTGACGGGATGTGACGAGGGTACTAGCACATTCGATGCATCAAATATCAGTCCAATGACGTGATCGTGTCTCTCGTCTCCTGTGTACCTCAATGTTTCATCTTATATTAGATATAACACAAACAGGGCCCCTCATCAGAAATGTTTCATACCAATAATGAGCACAACATTGGCTATTAAAAATCACATTGTTGATATCACCCGAAGAACCGAGCTTTTTGGCTTGGGCAAACCCGCCATCACGAGATTGTCACGTATTGTCGTCACAAGTGGACACTGATCACAACACGAGCATGGTGTACGTCAAATATCCGGTATTGTTTATCTCAATCTTCTGAAGCAGTTTCTTTGCTTTTATTAAGTTCATCTTTTGACCTTATCAAAGCCTTCTTGGACTGGACAATATGTCAGTTTTGCTTGGCTCGTTTAATTATGTCTGTCAAAGATAAAGAATACAAATGAATGACCAAATTTATAATGTCTGGTTGTATTTGTTTGTTCTTTGTTTCTGGTAAGTTTAGATATTATTTGTTACACGAAAACAGCCTTGTCTATCGATGTTGAGATAAATCAGACGGGGGACGGTGGATGGAGGTCGGTGGACGGAGGACGGTGGATGGAGGACGGTGGACGGAGGTCGGTGGATGGAGGACGGTGGATGGAGGTGGGTGGACGGAGGATGGAGGACGGAGGTCGGTGGATGGAGGTCGGTGGACGGAGGATGGAGGACGGAGGTCGGTGGATGGAGGTCGGTGGACGGAGGTCGGTGGATGGAGGTCGGTGGATGGAGGACGGTGGACGGATGGGTGGAGGTCGGAGGACGGTGGGTGGAGGTCGATGGAGGGAGGTCGGTGGATGGAGGTCGGTGGATGGAGGACGGTGGATGGAGGTCGATGGATGGAGGTCGGTGGATGGAGGTCGGTGGATGGAGGTCGATGGACGGGGGACGGTGGATGGAGATCGATGGATGGAGGTCCTCTTATATCATTAGATGTCCTACATGAGTGAATTCTATTGTTGTGCATCCTCTGTGCTGGTGTTGCTGTTTTAAATTTATGCATGTTTACCTTCAACACCATCAATCCCTTTCTTGGTCAATCTCTTGATCTGAAGCCCTGCTTTCTGGTGTTTTAGGCTTGTGTTATAGTTTGGTTTGTAGGAATTCTTATTATATATACAATTATTTATTTATGTGTCTAGACATGGTATGCATGGTTGTTAATACTGTCTATCAAATTTCTTCGCTGTTCTGTGTTTTCTGGTAACCTGGACGGCTTGTCGCAAGCATACTATTTCACATAATATTATTGGTTCTCGTGATCTGCTCTAATCCCATGTGGAAACAGAGAATTTGTTTCAATATCTCATTTCTTAGTCGTATCTTTTCTAATCCTCGAGGTGTAACGGTTTTTTTGTGAATATTTGTAATCGAGTGTGCAAGCAAACAGTTAGTGGGCTTGTTTTGTCTTTGAAGGATAGCGGAGCCGCCACAGTGAAGCTTCCACACATCACACCATTGTGCAGGAGTTTGGTTACCTTTAGAATGTGGACCCGGACAGCGACTGACAGCTTGCTCTTAACGATTTTCAGAGGTTCTTTTACATGCACAGCGAGTACATGAGACATTCCATGTTCATCTTCTGTCTATGATAGGACTAGAAGCCAATCTCACCTCAACTGAGTTCAGGTGACGCTGGAAACTTGCGTTATTTGAAAATCCACCGCTTCATACTTTCGTTCGTTCGTTTCTGGAGAAGAAAATGTCTTACATATCATCACAATAATGATAAAGGTAATGATGATGAAGAGGATGATGTGATGGTGATGATGTGATGGTGATGATCTGATGGTGATGATGATTATGAAGATTATGGTGATGGGGATGATGATGAGGGTGACAATGATGGTGATAATAAGGATGAAGATGGTGATAAAAATGAGGATGGTGATGATGATGATGATGATGAAGAAGAAAGTGGTGGTAATGATCGTGATAATGATGATGGTGATGATGATGGTGATAATGATGATAAAGATGACGCTGATGATGGTGACAATGATGATGATAATGATGATGATGATGAAGATAATGGTGATGTGATGGTGATGACGTTGGTAACATTGATAATGATGAAGATGGTGATAACGAAAGAGATAATGCCGGTGGTTATTTTAATGGTGGTGATGTTGGCGATCGTGATGATGATGATGATAGTATTGAGGGTCATGGTCATAGTGACTTGTGGAGAAAATTAAGGTGATGACTAAGATAATGATGGTAATGAGGGTGGGGATAATGATGGGGGGGGGGGGAGATGGTTGTGATGAGTAGATGGGGATGGTGATTGTGAAGATGATGATGAAGATTACGATACTAAGAGTGATGATGGCGATGATGATTGCGATACTAAGAGTGATGATGGCGATGATGATGGCCGAGTTGATAGTGATGGTGATGAAGATGGCGATAATGACAATATCTTCTTCTTCTTCGTACGCAGTCAGACAGGAACCATTATTTTTTAGAAAAAAGCAGCCGTCATCCTGAGGCTTTCGACACTGCCATAGAGCTTGTCTAGTGTTGCCACTGGTGATGGCTACATCTGCTCTCTCTGATCCTCGTATGTCGGGCAGTTTTGCAGCAAATGCTCAGCGGTCATTTTCCCCGTACCACACGGGCATTCGTCGGTGCCACCTATCTTCAATTTGTTGAATAGGTGGTACCTCAGTCTATTGTGGCCAGTGCGAAGTCTGAAAACCACGACCTGCTCTTTTCTGTTCAACTGGTAATAGGCATCGTTTTTGGTGTAGCCAGTATGTTCGGTTTCCCATTTGGTCATGTATCTAGCTCTAATAGGCCTTTTGGACTCTTCGTATGTCACACTAGTATCTGGTTGTGATAGTTTTGCACCTTCTTTTGCCAGTCTGTCTGCCTCCTCGTTGCCTTGGATGTTGCAGTGAGATGACAATATGATAACTGTGATGTTGGTAATGATGGTTATGATGACCATGCGATGCAGATGTTGATGATGGTAGCAATATTCTCCTTATCCTTATTCTCGTTCCCAAAGATGTTATTTTTTATTAAAACTTTTACGTGAACATCAATTCTCAGGATAATGGTTGCTGTAGTGGTGAGTTCTTCAAGGCTTCCAAAGAACTATATGCAGAGTTCTTCAAGGCTTCCAAAGAACTCTGTGGAGAGTTCTTCAATGCTTCCAAAGAACTCTGTGGAGAGTTCTTCAATGCTTCCAAAGAACTCTGTGGAGAGTTCTTCAAGGCTTCCAAAGAACTCTGTGGAGAGTTCTTCAATGCTTCCAAAGAACTCTGTGGAGAGTTCTTCAATGCTTCCAAAGAACTCTGTGGAGAGTTCTTCAAGGCTTCCAAAGAACTCTGAGGAGGTTCGTCTCCGCAAGCCAGTGCTCACTACGAAATTCGCTAAGCATAAAACAGCTTTGCACGTTATGTTTGGCTGTCCACCAGTACACATTGGCGATGGAGTTAATTTCAGCCTGTGTAAGTGGTTAGTCAATCTTTTAAGTCCCGTGCTTATGAGAAACGGAATCATTTCTTCAGCTTGATCAAGACAGTGATAGTTATCTCTGATTTTGTGAACTTTCCTTATAGCTTGGATAAGGGTCTTCATTGCTTGGAAGGTGATTGTTTGTTGGTTTTGTTCTCGAGCTGATCCGTCCGTTGCTAACCTGTCTGCTTTCTCATTTTCTGGTATGATGGTAATAATAGCGATGACTATGATGATGATTAGGTGGAGGATAATAATAATGCTGATGATGGTGATGAGGATTAAGTGGGGGTGATGTGGGTGGTTGTGGTGAAGAAGGTGATGGGAATGGTAATGCAGTTTATGGTGGTGACGATTTTAATGAATTTCACTTATCTTGAATGAGCTGACTTTGGGAAACTCTGACGTTTGTGATCTTTTTTCATTGCTCACCTCCAAGAAAGTGGTTAGGGTGTTTATCTCTCGCGACAAAATGAACCAGGTTCGATGCAGCTGTAAATGGGTACCTGACAAACCAGTAGGCAATCAAAGTTGCGAGAAAGGTAACCGACCACATCACCTTTAACAATGTCGGAGAACTGGTCCAACAAAGTTGTAAACGCTGTATTCCCCAACAATATCGATTGTTGTGGAACTAGTTTTTTTCTGTTTTGTTAAATACTTTCAAGACATAACGCCCAAATAAAACGGCGCCTTTCTTTTACTTTATTTTTGTGTGACAAGTTTAATCTTATTCTTCCAATTATTATTAAATACTATTCTAATCTGTCGTGAAAGAAGTCACTGCATTCGGGCTAGAACCATGTGTGCTCGCGTCCTTTCAGGTGCCCCTCCCTGCTTAGCCGGCGTTTCCTTTCAAAATAATGCAGTCTGTTGCAATCAATGACCGCCTGCTGGATGAGGACACCGTAAAAGATGAAGCAGCAATCCACAGACTGCAAAGTTTCGACATTAAACGAGGTTCGAGCGGAGTGGGGCGCATTAGAGGACGGCGCAGGAGAGTTTACAGCCAGCGAACTAAAGGGACCATCAGCATCAATACCTTACGCCATTTGATGAGAGAGGCTGAGCACCTATGGGTATGCCCGGAGTGCAGTGACGTCGATTCTTAGAAACAGAAACAGCAGTCTGTTGCTCATTTTCTATATTTTTTTCTTTTTATGAAAGTTAGATCTGACGTTAGTTACAGGACAACATTTAAACCACTCGTTCACATTCTTTCTTATCTGTCTATGCTGCTGAGGATATGAGAACAAACATGATACGAGAGTATAGGAGGGCTGGCACCGTAGAACACTTGCATGACAATAGATGGACACGTAAAGTGACGTCATTGTGGTACTACTCATTTAATAGTCCACCAGGACGTCTACAAAGAAGATGGAAGGATGGCCTGAGACAAGGTCTTGGTTTGGTGTGGTGCTTCAAGGCACAAGATAGAGATGAGTTTAAACTACATTTGGCTACCTGAAATATGACACTTGATGTGCCTGAATTAATACCAGGATTAGAGTATCACGGTGTTATATCTAAACAGTATACCGTCTTCTGCTCTTTGGCTAATCTAAAGTAGAGTAAATGTTTGTTACAAAGTAGTTACACTACTGTCGGAAAATGAATCTGTTAAAGTCCGTCCTTTAATTCATAAACAAGGTCCGATGTAATTTTCTACTATACTGCATGTCAGATCCAAATGATTTTTTCCATGTAGCCATACAATATCCATTACGTTAAGTGAATTTTTTGTTCTCTAAGAAATTTTATGTATTTTCATAAATGTATTCATTACGCTATACTAATAGCAACTTCACTGAATTGGATATAATTATAACATGTTTGCGGTACACAGTCGGGGTGTTTTAAGAATAGATGTTTTGACATTCAAATACGCTGAACAAAAACAAATTCCTAATTATCTTGTGCACAAATTAGACACTTTGTCGAGTGCGGAAAACAACCAAGGTCCTTAATGGGAAACTGTAGTTCAGTAATAAGCGTATAACGATATTATAGTTTGTAGGTCGCTATTGTGACATAGTTGCTTTTTCAAAAGTTTCATTGATATCAACTTTAAAATGAGTTTGAAGTGTACATTTATAACAATGCAAAAAGTTACCCTTTTACTATACACGTTTTTCCCAAGGGAATCTAAAATGGGTCATTTATATTGCGATATTCATCACTCAGAGAAACGAGCCCATTTAGCACTTCGTCAGGATATATCATCCTTTTATCGTTGTCATAAAACGGAAGATTTCGAAACTGTTGACGAAAAATCAACTTGTTACGCTCCGGAAACTAAAATTAACATTGCAATCGGACTGCAGTAGTGACATTTTGTAAAATTGTAAGAACCGCCGGCTGAGGAAACATTCAGGTGGCAGGAATATTATATTTGAAAAACCACATTTCAGATACGTGAACGATGTAGGAAAGGCTCTGATATTGTATATTTGGACGAATCCTAGGTCAATGCTCATCACACCTATGGTAAAGAGTGGCAATCAGTTGACGGTGAACAGAAAAAAAATTCCAAGCAGCAAAGGGCAACGCATAATATTAATGTATGCCGAAAGCAGTATATAAAGAAGTTGTCCGTGACGCTGAACTTATTTTCCAATCAGAAAGTACCGATGGTAGAAACTACCATACTGAAATGAATTGACAAATTTCCAGGCACTGTGTGACGAATAATCTGCTTCCGGTTCTGGATAGACTGTCATGTATAGTAATGGATAATGCGTCCTATCACCGTGCAATATCAGAGGAAGACAAAGTACCAACTGCATCAAATAAAAAAAGCTCAAATTAGGACATGGCTAGCTAAGAAAAAAGTGAATTTCGACGACACGCAAGGTAAGGTGGACAGTTTTTTTCCTCACTACCTTTTACTTCCTTTGTTGAATGCTAGGTACCCACTTACAGCTGGGTCGACTGGAGCGTGATGGCCGTGGCAGCTAAACCCCTTACCTTGTTGTGAAAAGGGAGTGCTCTACCGGTGCACTGATCAAACAATCTAACCAAAGCTAAAACAACGAGTACGCCACTGGTTTGGGTAAAATGGTTGTTTCATGCAAGCACTTCAACCCAAATTTTATAAATTGCTGAGCCATTTGAGCCTGATTTATCCAGCATAATCAATTGACCAGATATTATTATCTGATCCAGATGCGTAAATCTATCCTCTTTCATTGTGTCGCAATGGCGTCTAATCTGGTCTTGCAGTATAAACAATTTGTTTTGCTACGAAACGTTTCTACGGCGAGGGATCGTTATCGGCACATCAGTCCGTGGGTATGTTAGGGATAGCTACACAGACAGGCGCCTGAAAGTAAGGCAGGGGCGGCTGTAGCCTGCTTGTGTAGTACAGACTAAGGGGGGGGGGGGGAGAGATTTATTTAGCAAGATTCATTGCGAAATAATAAGAAGCAGTCACGTTTAATGGACTGACAGAAAAAAAACTACAAGTGTATCTGTCAGAAAGACGCTCCTTCTTTCAATCAAGCAAGCATCTATAACCCTGACACAATTCACACCAACACCTATTTAACATATTATTCTATAAAATTAATCCAAATAATTATATTTGATCATGTTGACTTCACTGAATCCTTCCTCTTGAATGTACAATTATGTTCTTCTTCATGTAACTTACAGCTTCTACCAATGGCTTTGCCACTTCCATGCTCAGCCCTCCGTACTCGCCAATTACGACATATTTGGCAAGTTACACAATTACTATTTTTGGCTCGCATGTCGAGGGTTAGATATTACTTCATGTGTTTGATAATGTTTCCCTTACTTCTGAAAATGTTTGTTTTCTCGTGAGAACAAGCTTATCAGATATGCATCACATGTATAAGACTGTTGCATTACTTCTGTAAGTGTTTTTTTGTGTTTTGAGATCAATATTATTAGCAAACGCTGCCTTATTTGTTGACTTCGTAACATTTCTCTATCAAATTCCACTACCAGAAGAATTCATATTGTACAGGCCACTCTATTATCCTTCCTCAATCTGGCTGTCCCCTAAAACGCAGACCTCTGACGTACGTTCAAGACGCATGCTATTAATTAAATCTTAAAAATAATTCCAGTATTTCAAATATCTGGACGAATTTCAAGAATTAGCGTAGGAACTCATCTCAAATTGACAGAGCAGAATAACCAGACTAAAACTTCTTCTCGGAACATAAAATGCATTTATTTACAGTAAATCGTTTTAAATCAAAAATAAGAATGATTACACGAGGGTCGCTGTAGTCGAAAGGTAAGACACTCGCCTCTCAAAGCGATGAACGAAAACGGGGTGGATTCGAGCCAGGCAGGTTTCAAGCGACCCCTGGTCGCAACTGAGGGGGGGGGGGGGGGGGGAAGAACCTGCATTCTGAATTACCTATAGTCGTTTTGACTTTTGTCTTGCCACTGGCCCAAAGTAGTTCGTGACCAGAGAGGGAGGTTGATGACCAGCGCAGTCTCTTACTCGCTATAATAAAATCAACGCGAGTTACAACATCAAGACAATCCGTCTGATGGTGCCGCCATCTTCGCTTGCGAACTAACCAGCTGATTAAAAGCTGGAACAAATGTAGTAAACTCGCAGTACGTTTTTACATTTTTTTAAATTAAATACTGCAGGAAGTAGAAATGTGATGAGAAAAGAACTGACGGTAAAGGAAATAGAACAGCAACTTGGAGATGAGAAAGAAAACAGGAAACTGTAACAAATGTGAACTAACTTATAGCAAGCAGGTGATAGTTGGATCCACGACAATGAAGAAGA
This sequence comes from Ariolimax columbianus, assembly GCA_036924085.1. Lineage (NCBI taxonomy): Eukaryota > Metazoa > Mollusca > Gastropoda > Stylommatophora > Arionidae > Ariolimax > Ariolimax columbianus. Next base: position 71,650,225 of record JAVGWX010000008.1, on the reverse strand, counting down.
CAGACATCATGTAGACTATATGTCATTAGAAGGAAAGTGTCCATCCTCAAAGTAATGTACATAATCTATGTATTAAATAGAGGGCAATTAGAATATACAAACAAGCAGAGCTAATCGCAGGAGCCATTGTACAGCAGGGAAAAACACAATTTATTGTCGAAAAACATGTACTTCAGAAAGCACCGTTTATATAGAAGTGACTAAAAGAAGTGAATTATATGAGATAATAATTATTTGATTAAAGAAAGACAAATAGAATTGCTAGAGACTACAAAGATGTACATTTATAGAATTTATGTTACAACTGTATGATCAGCTTGTGAGGATTTAATGAAGAGACAAAATTTAGAGAAACATCAGATGAAATAAACTGAAAGAATTAGAGGAACATCAGATGATATAAACTGAAAGATATCACACAAATTAGAGAAACATCAGATGGAATAAACTGAAAGATATCACACAAATTAGAGAAACATCCGGGAAAAGTTTACAGTACATCAGTTAAACATTAGTGTGGCATCAGATACAATTAGCGAAACATCATATACAATTAGCGGAACATCAGATACAATTAACGGAACATCAGATACAATTAGCGGAACATCAAATACAATTAGCGGAACATCAGATACAATTAGAGGAACATCAGATACAATTAGAGGAACATCAGATACAATTAACGGGATCATTTATGCATTTCCCTGAGTGGTCTGCCGAGGACTGAGTGTGACAAGGACACGAATAGCACCACTGCCTCACAGAGAGCATGTTGTACGAGGCGACTAACTGTGTGACATGGTATAACACCAGTCATGGTTAGGTGGTTTGTTTAGAGCAGCATAGATGGCACATAACAGGCTGATGATCTACTTTGCTCTAGTGTTTGAGTCTATTATGATGAACTCGCACATCGGTTAACCACTCACCCAGTGGAGTATTAAGCTGCTCAAGCCTAGCCCGCTAAGCAGGAAATTCTTCTCCCGGTTATATCCAGCTCATACCAGATCATACCTGATCAGTGGGTCAGTCTTGTAGAGCAGGATCGTTGGTTTTACTACTTTAGTCCCGCTGCTTTCGTTACCATTTATTTACTTGTAAATTGGCTGCACCTTGGGTAAGTGAACTAATGAGGAAGCCGGTACAAGGTATTCTGCATGATATATCCATGAAAACGGGCAATGTACACACAATTTCTAGTAATATTGTCGGATTGATGAGCATAGCTGACGAGGTCAGTGGTCTACAGCCTTCAATGACGTGGACATACAACCAACGTGAACGGGCGATGTGAAGCGTTGGGTAGGATTATATTTTCGAAATAACTAGGTCACGGCGTAATGAGCAAGTTGGTGAATTCAGATGTACGAATCAAACCAAGGTAAGCATAAACAAAAACACGGATCTCAACAATCCAAAACAAAAGGTTCCCCGTTAAGAGGGCTAGAAAAAAAAGCAAGCAAACAGGGAATAAGGTTACCATAAGATTAGCTGCATCGGATGAGTCTGTGCAGACGTGTTTGAGGAGTATTTGTTCAAGACGGGTGTGCTGCACATGTAGCTGAGATGTTGTAATTGGTTAATTGATTGATCGATTGATTGATTGATGTGCTAAGTAAACTCAGATGCACTTTCCAAACTAGTCTTTTTGTGACAGGTTTGACCCCTCTTAACTGTTTTTAGATAACCACTGCACTGTGACACAGAACGAATGACAACTATTGTGAAAGGAAATATGTGTTGAACTTGTTCAATTTCTCCAGACTGACTCAGGATCACCACGTCTAACTTCAGCTGAACGACTAACTCTTCATTTGTGTTTTGACCCATGGTCTTGACTATCTGAACGTGAAGTCGGTTTTTCCTTCAGCTTTTGGCACATTCTGCTGAAGTATCATTCACAATGATTCAGTTGAAAATTATTCTTTTAAAGATGATTCCGTTGAAGATGATTTTGTTGAAGATGATTCTGTTGAAGATGATTCTGCTGAAGATGATTCTGTTGAAGATGATTCAGTTGAAGATGATTCTGCTGAAGATGATTCAGTTAAAGATGATTCTGCTGAAGATGATTCTGTTGAAGATGATTCTGCTGAAGATCATTCTGTTGAAGATGATTCAGTTGAAGATGATTCTGCTGAAGATGATTCAGTTAAAGATGATTCTGCTGAAGATGAGTCTGCTGAAGATGATTCTGCTGAAGATGATTCTGTTAAAGATGATTCTGCTGAAGATGATTATGTTGAATATATGGTCTGACACTGAGAACAATGCAAATCTCCTATAACTGTTGCAATCTGACAGATCTCCTTTCTTTGGCAGCTTCATCATATGTCCTTCTTTCCATCCTGTAGGAACTCTGCTCTTACCACATCTTCTTGAATAATCTTTGTAATATAAATACGATTATATCTATGTATGTCCATCCCTTTATAAGAATCTACAAAATGCTGAGTTGAAGGTTTCCCATTGTAAACAAAACAATGTAAGTTATCTGTCATTCTATTCTTTGCATCACTTTTCGTTCACTAGAAATGGTGACTGGGTGGTTTTGGATATCGACCTTTTGACCTCGGTGACAAAACCTCGGGAACTCACATGGTGATTTTTTTATTCTATCGGAGGTAAAACATAAATCTTATCATGTACAGTGAGTGGTGATTGCAGGTGCAAGCAGCCTTTATTTATTTGGGTTATAAGATGTTACTCTGCAACTTACTAGAAAGCAGAACCAATTACAGAAAGTTTGAACAGCGATGGAGGCTACTAAGAGATTATGGAAAAAATGATCACTGAGTAATGAATGAAAATGGATAGATATTTACAGAATTTTGCGGACGAAACCAACTGGTCATTGATGGAAGCATCTTCTCACACATGAAGTGTCGGAAGGAAGCGTTTATATACCTTGATCATGTAACGCAAAACCAGACAGACAACATCTAAATTAATAAGAAATGTAGGCGATGTTTACTTGGATCTCCAGAGGAGTGGATGTGACTTCAAACCTCATTCTAGTGATAGTCAAAGTCAAGCGACGAAAAAACTGAACAATTCAAGTCAAGTCTTCCTATTTTCTGATTTATCTTAAAGGAAATGAGAAGGCAAATGATTTCAGCATCACGCTCATAAATACATTTCAAGCTGTGAAACAACATAAACATAGTTGTTAACATTGATGAAAAATGGGAACAGCTACAAAAGGTCTGAAAAACAACGTGTGAGGAAGTTTTGGGTAAAGGCAATAAAAGTAAAAAGAATGAATAACGACCAAAATGGCAACAACGACAGAAGAGACGCGTGCAAAAAATAAGTGGCATTAATCATAAATTAAAACTAGAGCCACCACAGACAAAACACAAGAAGACAACACATAGGTAAACAAAGAAGAGCATTAAGGTAGACAAGAGAAGCCACATGGATAAACGTGTTACAGAAACCAAAGATGCTGCAGATAAAAAGAACTTGAAAAGTCTGTGTAACAAAAACAGAAAACTGTCATGAAAATATTAACAATACAAACCAGTACACGTGGGAAGATAGATAAAGCGCCTTAAAGAACAGAAGAAGAAGAACACCTCTTAAATAGATCAACGCATGTCAGCTACCTGCCGAAGAAGACCTTACAATTAACTGATAAATCAAGTACAGAAGAGATCAAAGAAGCAATTAGACTTCTAAAGAATGGAAACGCGGGAGGTCATGATGGGATACCAGAGGAATCTATTAAAACAGACATTGAAACACCCATCAATGTATTAGTTTTATTGGAAATATATGGGATAGAGAAAATATTCCCAAAAATTATGACAGGAGGGTATCTGGTTAAGCTACTGAAGAAAGACAATCTACAATCATGTTTACGTTGTAGAGGAATAATGCGCGTATGTGGAAAAGTGTTTAAACAGAGTTATGATTAATAGACTAACAAATATATAGCTGTCAAGGCAGGTTTCAGGCAAAACAGATCAGGTGCAGACAATAGCCACATTGCACATACGTGTGTTGCAGCCATTAGAATTGAATTCAAGTTTGTACATCAACTTTTTTTATTACGAAAAAGCCTTTGACAGCTTGGTTAGGATCATTCAACAGCGCCACTACCGGAAACCGCAAAGGTTCATCATAATCAAGCAGACGTATGACGTAATGCAGCGACGAGTTTTGCACGAGTGAAAACGCCCACAATCATGTAATAGAAGGTTCCTCGAGAATGTCTTCTATCAGAAGTTCTGTTCCTGCTGTCAGTTGACCGTATTGTAGTCTATGAGACAAATGTAATCCACTGCACTTTATTTAAACAGATAGAAGATATGATAACTGAAGACATAGCCTTCTTATCTCGCACCCAACTCCAAACACCGCAGAAGATGTACACATTAGAAAGAATCTCCCAGCAAATACGTATTAAGATCCTCGTTTATGTTAAAACAAGACATATTCTAGAATTAAATGCGGTAAGAAACATGGTTCCTATCAAACTGAGAGGAACATCAATGGATGAGGAGAGTTTCACATACCTAGTGATCCTCATAAACAAGACAGTCGGTGCAAACGAATTTGTCGCAGCCAAGAAACAAGAGACAAGTCGCCTTCGTCATCTTGAAAACCAAAGGGAATTCTGAAATGATCAGAATGCATACAAAATGAAGGATCTTCAATCCAATGTGACATCGGTCTTCCTTCTTCTTCTTGTGATCGCATCATAGATGTTTACACCATCAGGGGAATTTCCGAAATGAGCTCGACCGTTGGCTGTAGTTGCTCTTTAGCTCCATACAGCCATGATTGTAGTGTCGAATCATTTGGTCAATGTATCCTCCTTAACTGACTAGACAGAGGACAGTCCTGCAAAACATTGTCGGCAGTTCGCCTGTCTCACATGTACACAACGGTGAAGCAGACGGACAAAGCCTGTACATGAGTCTTTTCAGTCTATTATGTCCAGTCTTGAGGCGAAGAATGATAGTCTGACCTTGCTGGTCAAAGGTGTGGTAGTCATCGTTGGGCTGGTTCTGTTCTCTTTTCGCAGCCTGGAAAACTCTCTTTTTCTCCAAGTATGTGATTTCACTGTCTTCTTGTACACATTCTCCTCTCTTACACAGGGATGGCAAGCACTGGAGTATAGCTCGTTTTCCAGCTACCTTGCCCGGTTCACTTCAAAGAAACGAGAGTTTACCACCCCTAAGAGCTTACATCACAGATAATGTGTCTGTGAAGATGACTACTAGGGGGCAATCAGAATTGCTGTTCTGGATCATGCTGACAGCCTGTTTGAGAACTTGAACGTCAGCCTGTTTGAGAGCTTGAACCTCAGCCTGTTTGAGAGCTTGAACCTCAGCCTGTTTGAGAGCTTGAACCTCAGCCTGAGAGCTTGAACCTCAGCCTCTTTGAGAGCTTGAACGTCAGCCTGTTTTAGAGCTTGAACCTCAGCCTGTTTGAGAGCTTGAGCGTCAGCCTGTTTGAGAGCTTGAACCTCAGCCTGTTTGAGAGCTTGAACCTCAGCCTGTTTGAGAGCTTGAACCTCAGCCTGTTTGAGAGCTTGAACCTCAGCCTGTTTGAGGGCTTGAACCTCAGCCTGTTTGAGAGCTTGAACCTCAGCCTGTTTGAGAGCTTGAACCTCATCCTGTTTGAGAGCTTGAACGTCAGCCTGTTTGAGAGCTTGAACCTCAGCCTGTTTGAGAGCTTGAACCTCAGCCTGTTTGAGAGCTTGAACCTCAGCCTGTTTGAGAGCTTGAACCTCAGCCTGTTTGAGAGCTTGAACCTCAGCCTGTTTGAGAGCTTGAATCTCAGTCTGTTTGAGAGCTTGAACCTCAGCCTGTTTGAGAGCTTGAACCTCAGCCTGTTTGAGAGCTTGAACCTCAGCCTGTTTGAGAGCTTGAACCTCAGGCTGTTTGAGAGCTTGAACCTCAGCCTGTTTGAGAGCTTGAACCTCAGCCTGTTTGAGAGCTTGAACCTCAGCCTGTTTGAGAGCTTGAACCTCAGCCTGTTTGAGAGCTTGAACCTCAGCCTGTTTGAGAGCTTGAACCTCAGCCTGTTTGAGAGCTTGAACCTCAGCCTGAGAGCTTGAACCTCAGCCTGTCTGAGAGCTTGAACCTCAGCCTGTTTGAGAGCTTGAACCTCAGTCTGTTTGAGAGCTTGAACCTCAGCCTGTTTGAGAGCTTGAACCTCAGCCTGTTTGAGAGCTTGAACCTCAGCCTGTTTGAGAGCTTGAACCTCAGCCTGTTTGAGAGCTTGAACCTCAGCCTGTTTGAGAGCTTGAACCTCAGCCTGTTTGAGAGCTTGAACCTCAGCCTGTTTGAGGGCTTGAACGTCAGCCTGTTTGAGAGCTTGAACCTCAGCCTGTTTGAGAGCTTGAATCTCAGCCTGTTGGAGAGCTTGAACCTCAGCCTGTTTGAGAGCTTGAACCTCAGCCTGTTTGAGAGCTTGAACCTCAGCCTGTTTGAGAGCTTGAACCTCAGCCTGTTTGAGAGCTTGAACCTCAGCCTGTTTGAGGGCTTGAACGTCAGCCTGTTTGAGAGCTTGAACCTCAGCCTGTTTGAGAGCTTGAATCTCAGCCTGTTGGAGAGCTTGAACCTCAGCCTGTTTGAGAGCTTGAACCTCAGCCTGTTTGAGAGCTTGAACCTCAGCCTGTTTGAGAGCTTGAACCTCAGCCTGTTTGAGAGCTTGAACCTCAGCCTGTTTGAGAGCTTGAACCTCAGCCTGTTTGAGAGCTTGAACCTCAGCCTCTTTGAGAGCTTGAACCTCAGCCTGTTTGAGAGCTTGAACGTCAGCCTGTATAGTTGGAGCAGAATTTAATAGTGGGAACACTCCTTGTCTCACAATGGTCCTTATGTTATGTTATAACGAGACCAGCGCATCCATTCCTGACAGCATTTGTTGCTGATCCATCTGTGTAGGCATGTATCCACGACTGTTGCTGATCCATCTTGTAGGCATGTATCTATGATTGTTGCTGATCCATTTGTGTAGGCATGTATCCACGATTGTTGCTGATCCATCTGTGTATGCATGTATCCACGATTGTTGCTGATCCATCTGTGTAGGCGTGTATCCACGATTGTTTAGGATAGTTCTCTTCGATCATTTTCAGTGTAGCAGTTCACTTTTGCAGCTCGTTGTCGTTGTGTCCAGTCGTGAGACCAAGTGATTGATGTATTTATCTGTATGATTTCATTGTCCTCTTCCCACGGTTTTGGGTACAGAGTGGGTTTCAGTGGTCTCGTCTTCGTGTGTAGGTCTGCTTTGTACTGTCTTCTAAGTCTCTTTCCCTGAAGTACAAAGCTACCTGGTTTAAGAATACGCAAAGCCAAATCTTCTAGTCTTGCCTTCATTGGGTGATGTAGCATACTGTTATACTTTCCATCTGGATCATACTCTTTGTGTCTCTTCTATGGGACAGTGTCTGTAATCCAGTAACTTTCTGAACTCTAACAAAAAATAACACTGTCATTCGCTACTGGTAAGTACACAAGCAATTTCAGAGCGGAGGCAGAGGCACTGAGGGCGGCAGTGGAAGAAATGGTGACACACAGTGAAAATGAGAGCCATATAGTCCTGCTGACAGATGCTCTCGCCGTAGTCACAGCGCTAAAAAGCCAGAAAAACACTGAGCTTAATGACTTAAGAGCAGCACTCTGCAAACTGTGCCAGCAGTCTGCACCAAAAAGGGTAGTGGTACAGTGGGTTCCGTCACACTGCAACATCCAAGGCAACGAGGAGGCAGACAGACTGGCAAAAGAAGGTGCAAGACTACCACAAACAGATACCAGTATGACGTACGAAGAGTCAAATCGGCTTATCAAAGCCAGATACATGACCAAATGGGAAACCGAACATACTGGTTACACCAAAAACGATGCCTATTACCAGTTGAACCGAAGAGAGCGGGTCGTTGTCTTCAGACTTCGCACTGGCCACAACAGACTGAGGTACCACCTATTCAACAAATTGAAGATAGGGTGTACCGACGAATGCCAGTGCGGTACTGGTAAAATGACCGCTGAACATCTGCTGCAGAACTGCCCGACATACGAGGATCAGAGAGAGCAGATGTTGCCATTACCAGTGGAACTGCAAGACAAGCTCTATGGCAGTGGCGACAGCCTCAGGATGACCGCCGCTTTTTTCGAAAAAATAATGGTTACTGTCTGACTGCGTACGCAGAAGAAGAAGAAGGACAGAAAGGTGCAAATATCGCAGTCAAGCTGGAAACTACGACCTAACGTATTCCGTTCTCTGGACTACATTCTGCTACTTAAGCCATTTCAGGGTTTGGCAGCGGGAGATTGAGAACGAACGAAGTCAAGCCAAGCCATTCTAGTGTTAAATATTCGCTCCATGGTCTTTACCACATACCTTGTAAGACTGATTGATGGGTAACTTGTAGTTTTGCTCTTACATTTTCCTTTCTTTAGTCTAGGTATTGTGATGGCTTCTTCTCACCGTTCCTGTCGTCCACCTGAGGTTTAATATCTCAAGCAGTTTTGTCTTCGCGGCTGGGCTCAAACTGATGAGCATTTCATTGCTATTTCATCTGCCCCGGGTGCCTTTCTTGTCTTAAGCTTGGTTATATTTCTTTGAATTTCTCCTAATGTGATGGATTCTGTCATCGGAGCAGGGATATCCGTCTCTTCTTTCCTTGTTCGCATTTCTTATCTTAGTTCTCCCCGCTGGTCTATGTTAATAGTCAGTTTGCTTTCTGCGCTGTACCTGCTTGTTTCCCTGTACGTACTTTGCCATCGTCATATAATGTTATGGTCTGTGAGCGAGATACCCTCTTCATTAAGGGATTTTACTAATCTCCAGAGTTGCTTGCCGTCTTTTTCAGGATTGAGCGCAGCCGTTTTACTTCTCCAGCTTTTTCCGTTTCTCTTCTAGTTTGGTTCTCTGAAACTCAGTTACAGCCTTTTTCCATGTATTGTTATTTTCAACCGAGCGATGAGTCTCTGCGTCCTTTTTGGTCATTTCCATGGATTCCTGACGTTCTTGGAGTGTGGTAGTCTAGTACAGTGTGTAGTTGCGTCTGCATCCTTTGGGGATGGCTTCATTTGCTGCTTGTAGTACACATTGATTGAAGTCTTTTACCACTGCATTGATGTCTCTATTCTGCACATTGAGGTCAGATAGCAGCGTGGTACCTGATGCATAGAAAGGCCACAGCTCGCTTTTCTGTAATTGCACCTCGTGATGGCTGGGCATGCACCAATGGTTACATTATGAAAACAGAGAAAGATTGGGCAATGACCACTTTCTTCAAGTTGATCTCCAATTTCTCTACTTTTTAGTCCAGCTACGTCTGGGGTGACGAAAGCAAGATCTGGAGTTGAAGTTGAGTGCCATCGTCTAGAGTAGAAGCTAAGGGTATCAGTTGCAGAGTTAATCAACCATAGGCAGTGGTCAATCATAGGGAATGGTCATCTTGCCAGGTTTCAACCTCTTCACCTCCGTGAGAGAGGTGATTATAGCCCCAGCTCTGGGAATGGCTATTAAAGTCTCCCACTGCTATAAAGTTGGTGGCTGGTCTCTGTATAGAGCTGAGACCCACATGCTTGTCATATAGGCAGTAGTAGTTCAGGAGCGTTATTTCCATCTTGCCTACTTTTATCTAAAGCTGCTGATACTCGGCACCATCCATAGATGTAGTCCCCTCGTGCGCTTGCATATTGTTCCTTACCAGGGTAAGTACTCCTCCCTTTCGTCTGTCTTGTCTGTCTGATCTGAAGCATTGATTCCCTCTAGTTTTGAAAATTTGATCAGCTTTCATGTGAGTCTCTTGAATACAGCAAATACTGATTTGCTTCTCATTCAGGATGTTTTCTAACTCTGCCACCTGGCTGCACCCTTGCTGTCTACTGTTCACTCCTTCTGCATTCCAGTGCAACATGGCAAGTGTCCCCTTTGGACTCTCTCCATCTGCATTTATTGGGTCAGTAGCTTTCCTTCGCCGTCTCCTGACTCCGCAAGACAAGCGGAGGGTGGGTTCTGTCAAGGCTCAGAGCACAGTGCTGTACCTGCCTGGTGGGGCTCCACAGGGCGAGCACCATAGCGGGACTCATTCATATACAGCAAGGATTGCGTGATACTGTGGGTTCCGGTGCCCCTTCTGGCATAGTATCTACGTCTTTAGCACCTCTTCAATGGGAGAGTGAGCCTGAACCCATTTGCGATCCAAAACATGTTTTGCATCAACTGGGTATTGAACCCAGATCGCTCAGCTGGTCAATCAGTACACTAACCACTGCACTACTCTCAATCAGCTACAAATGTTTTCTGCATACAGAAATTCTTGAGTAGGTTCTATCGACAGAAAACCTGTCCCCGGAAACACAACACCATGTTTAATAGCCATCGAAATATATCCGGGATTTCTGTTCAAACAATAATACGATAACAATGTATATACGAATGAAGCTTGCTGTACGATACGAAGATAGCTGGCGGCTACAGCCTCTTATCCTGGCGCCCATATGTTCTTTTGATAGACTATGTTCTGGATGTAAACAGTTGGCTAGGCTACAGGATAACGCGATTTAGTTGTAAGCAAATTATTAAGTGCTCAGGGAGGTACTGCAATAAGGCTGAGTACAATAGACCAACAAAAAAAATGGAAAAAGTTTTATTAAAGTGCCGTAGCAGAAATATGTGTTTTTTAAACCAAACTGCCCCGCCCCCCCCCCCCTCCCGCCCCCCTCCCCTCCGCCCCCTTATCTAATCTGGAGTCTAGAGGGTCTTCATATAATCAGAGGATCTGAGGGATGTACATATCCAATATGGGGTCTGAGGGTTTCTATAAAATATGTGGAATTGGAGGGCCTTTATCTAATATGTAGACTGGAGGGTTTTTATCTAATATGTGAAATTGGAGGGGGTTTTATCTAATATATTGACTGGAGGGTTTTTATCTAATATGTGAAATTGGAGGGGGTTTTATCTAATATATTGACTGGAGGGTTTTTATCTAATATGTGAAATTGCTTTTTTTTTCCTAAAATGTGAAATTGGAGGGCCTTTATCTATAATGTGGACTGGAATGTTTTTATTAAATATGTGCAATTGGTTTGTTTTGTATCTAATATGGGAAACTGGAGTACCTTTATCTACTATATGGGCTGGAGGGTTTTTATCTAATATGTCGATTGGGTTTTTTTTATCTAATATGTGTAATTTAATATCTTATCTAATATGTGAAGTGGATTGTCTTTATCTAATATGTAGACTGCAGTTTCGTTCTCTGACGTGGACTGGAGGGTCCTTATTTAAAATGCTGATAGTAGTTTCTTTGTCTGACACGTGAACTTGACGGATCGACGTTTTCTATAAAATAATTTCCTAGCCGCAGTTTCTTCCATCGTCGAGCAAAAAAAGTTTTGTATGTATTACGTTTTCTTTCTTTTAATTTTAAGGCCCACTTTCTTTCGTCTTGGCTGAGCTCATTTAGGCATAGCTTAGCCTATCTGATGCTGTGACTAAGGATGACTGTCACAGTCCACTTTCTTGCCTCTTTCGGTCAGCTCATTTAGGCATAGCTTAGCCTATCTGATGCTGTGACTAAGGATGACTGTCACAGTCCACTTTCTTGCCTCTTTCGGTCAGCTCATTTAAGCATTGCTTAGCCTATCTAATGCTGTACATAGGATGACAGTCATCGGCAAACCATAGGTTTGTGATAATGTCTCCGTCCATGTCGATGCCATGGTCGTCCCAATTTAGTATTCTAAAGACTTCATCAATAACAGCTGAGAAGAGCTATTGGGGAATCGTATCATCCCAACGAACTCCCCCTTGTATTTGTATGTTGATTGACGGGTTTTAAAACAAGGCTCGTCTCTTTTGAAATGCCCACGTTTATCTCTTCTATCAGCTGTGCATACTTTTCTTCAAAGTTACTCAAATTCATAGGTCTTCAAAATCCGAAAGAAAATAATGTCTCTTAAATACACGATGTCATTCGTGGAGATGAGAAAACACACTTCACTGAGCGCTCTAAGCGCTGAGCAGATCTCAGTTTCCGTTAAACACTGGTTGGACACTCTAAACATACATGCATCGATTATGTGTGCTAATAAGCCCTTGTTAATGGCGCTTTTCTCATTATTTTCCTTCTTCAGCCGCAAACATGCATACACGTATCGATAGTGCATCCGTCTTCAGTAATCATTTTTGGGAAGCTGCTTTCCTTGCCTTTGACTGTATTAATCCATCCTACAAGGCAGCAGCTGCTACTTGTCAGTGTTCTCTGATACATGAGCTGTCTCACTCGACTATCACACCTTTCCTCCCCGACACTAAGATATACATTCAATGAATTACTTTCTAATAAAATGTTGGCCCTGGTTAGCCTGACATTGTGTATACAGTAGCGAGAGCAGGAAGGCCGCAAGCTGTGGATCTGTGCACAAACGGATGGCTAAAATCTAACACGGACCAAAATGTCGCCATTTGATAGTTTTCCTTCTGCTGTGTTCTCCAGGAGTGAAATAAGAAAGACAATGTTAAAATAATATAGCGATATTGAGTGATACTTGTTTTAAGTATCCAGATATCTAGAAAGCCAAATTGTTTCTTTGCAATACGTGAGTTTGCAACTCAAAATATCCATTTCCAAAATCTCAATTAGCTCCTGGTGTTCACATCTACGCAGTACTAAACTTCAGTTATGACACTGCCGTCAGAATATACACGTTACTACTGAAATAAACAAAATTTTCAAACTACAATCAAGTACTATAAGAGTGATATGTAGTGTTTGTTTTCAGTTTAACGTCTGCATCAAATTTTATGTGTTATTATGTTGATTGTATTACATTAGTCACGTGTTTGTATTTACTTTATTTAAATATCCTATTTAATCTCTACGGACTTTCATATTTCTCGTTTTCAAACTATGTTCTTACCTAAAACCCAATTTTGTATATTCAAAATATCAAATACAATATCCTCATACAAAGTATCTACGACTTATAAAATAGTGACTTAACACCAATCATACAGATTAGAATGTACGAATAGCACAATAAGCACAGCTACAAAAGTTGTTCCCGACAACAGCAAAAATAAAACATATTTTGTCTTGCATGTTCGACATCTGGTGCTTGATAAATAGGTAGATATTTGCTCAGCAAACGTGAACACAAAGGTTTTACTTCCGCCACGATAGACAGGGCGATCGTGACATGTATCTATCCTTTAGAAGGTTCCCAGTTTTATTTCCAAGTTTCAGGCCAGTCTTAAGTGTGTACCTGACTAAGTTAAGATGTCAAGGCAGGGACTCGGAAATGTACCTCAGAAAAATGCAGATCTCACATGATGAGATGCTGTATGCACAACAACATTATCTACTTTGTGAGCACGTTGTATCGGCAGATATTGTGGCTCGAACAGTGGCTCTGGTTTGGGTGATATACATTTCAGTGATACATTAACAACAACAAACAAAAAACAATAGGGTACCCACACACACACACACACACACACACACACACATACACACACACACACAGACATACAGGCAAATACACAGATACACACATACAAAGGCATACACACAAACACACAGGCCTGCACACACAGTCACAGACACACACACAGACACGCAAGCAAACACACACACACACACACTTACACACACAGAGATACACATACACATATACACACTCACACATACACACACACAGTTTAGTGTTTCGCTTTTCAACACCTCCAAAATAATGTCTCGTTTGTAGCAGTGCTATTATAGAGACAGATGATGAAATAGCTTGCGGCATTTTGTGTCATGAGAAGCCATTTATAAACATCAATGTATACTTTCCTCAGTAACATGGCTAAGGAAATGCAAGTCCGTCAGGGATAATTGAACTGCACCATAAGGCTGCCGTAAACACATTATCCATACTAACGAGAGAAGCCTTGTCCCCAAGGCAAGATCCCAGTGATGGCCGTCTGTTAGTTTATACATTTACTGCTCTGTATCTCAATGGTGTCAGACTCCCTTGCGTGTCAACGAAACAATATGGAAACATTATTTGAAAAGTCTGGAAGTGAATTTAAATTCGGCAATAGGAAGAGTGCAGCAAACATGCTGATAACTAAATACAAAATAATAAGTAAACTAAGTGTATCATAAAAAACGAATGGAGATACGAAAACATCTCAAAGTGAAGGGATAAACATCAAATGTAATAGAAGATCATATGTGTGTGAAATAAACACAGTAATTTGCCCCGATTTGATCTAGCTAGATGGTGAATGCACAGCCACAGGGAAATGGACCATTACAGAGAGAGTTGCTATCAGTCCTTCGTGTCCATAGCCTGCTTTTAGAGTAGATGGGTGGGGACGTCATTGGAAAATGCTGGATTCATGTATAAATATGAGGCAGGGCAGTTTAGGACAACAATAACCGTCCAAGGTTATCATTGTCCTCTTCTTCTTGTGATCGGGTTTTTGATGTGCACTTACAGACGAATTTCCCTGATCAATTCGACCTTTGTTTGGAGTTTCCCATTATCTACAGTGTTGCAGAGCACCCATGTAAGGTGGACCGATAATGCTGTTCGGATGTCCGATCAACGCTTACATAAGCAACTCCGTCATCGCGTCTCAGACAGAGAAGTGTTCATCGGGCGGGCAGAAGAAATGATACAAAGATTCGTTACAGGCCTCCTTTGAAGGTCTCCATTTTGATGATGCCTCTTGAGAGCCGCTCACGTCGGACCGCTCAGCCTGGCGCTCTGTAATCCCATAAGTTACACATCAGGCTCAGTTGAAAATCTTCGATGCAGCGAAGGAGACGAGACGCCCGAAAGGTCGCCACGCATGACGCCCCGGTTACAAATTCCACCCCCGTGTGCCCTCTCGTGCTGTAGTGTGTGCAGATCCAGACTAGGACTACACAGTCAGATGTACACCCATACGCGGTTACGCTTGCCCACCCACATCTGATACTAGCCTCATCTTCCTTCGCGATGATCAACTTTTAATCTGTACAATTTTGAGTTTAGTGTTGAATTATTGGGCCAGTGAATCTTCATAAACTGGCTATACAAGGAACAGTCCTACAGTAAATGCTCAGAAGTTGGTTCGCCTAGTTCCCATGTGAGCAGATATTTACAGATTGTACCCGTGTTTGCTCAGTCTGATGCGCCCTGCAAAGAATGATGATCTGTCCTTGCCGGTCAAGGATGTAATGGCTGTTGTTTTTGGTGGTTCGGTTTCCTTTCGACAGTCTAGATAGGTTGCTTTTTCTCAAAGTATGTAATTTCAATGCTTTGTTTTTCACAATCTCCTACCCTATTAGCAAAAGTATCTGCCTTCTCGTTCCCCGGTACCCCAAAATGGGATAGCGTATTGTTCGCTACCTGACAACTGCATTGCTTAGTTCATTGTTCGGGTGAGAGATCTCACTACCGTTGAAAGCTTGCAAAGCACATTGTGCATTTGTGACGATGACTTCCTGGTGACAGTCAGGATTTTTGTTAAAAATCATACTGACAGCTTGTTGAAGTGCTTGTATACCAGTTGTATAATTAAAACACAATCTGCCATTTTGAATACTTTTTGTCTCGCAATGGTTTTCGGGACATGAGAAAAAGATACTTACACCTCCACCCTTGCCAACATTGATACTGATTTACATAGAAAGTAATCGTAAAAACATACCAAAGATGTCTGTTCTCGGGGCTAATAACCTGATTACGGCTTCCTGCATGAGACCATCTACTGTAAACGTATCATGCTCCACAGGATCCCACAACTAGACAAGAAGGGGATGACGTATTTAATTCTGCAGGTAAAAGCTTCTTGTGACCATTTTACGAGCATGTAGAATTCTTCTTTGCTGATAACACTTGTATGATCGCATTGTGCAGCTTCATTCCTTGTTTTAAGATCACTGGTGTTACTGGATGTTTGGTATTGTTTAATTCGTAGCTAGGACACAATTTTAAACAGCTCTCATTTATTTATTTTGTGTCCAGCTTTGACAGAGCTATTGGCTCAATCATATCTCTACAGGAACCGGAAATGAAATATGAGAACGTTCTCGAGGCTCATGGATGAAGTCCCCCTGCGCAGCACTCCGGGAAATATGCACGTGCTTAAACTGGAGTCTTTGTTGATTGCATATGTGATTCGTCTGGAATGCAAACACGACCAAGAAGACCGCCAATTAGAACAAATAGCAGTGTTTCCTAGCCAGGCATAGCCTTCCCAGAACATAGTGTGTTTGACTCATAGATACAGCTACTCAATAACACTTTGTTGCAGCGGCGTTGGCACACGTCACTTGTGTACTCAAGCTTGAGAATTAATCCTCGTCTTTTCTGCGATACAAAATTGTGCCAGACCTTGCTCAGAATCCTGGCATTCAATAGTCCAATTCGTGCTCTGCTGACTGCTTGCCTGTGTGATAACTCGTGCCAGTTACAATAAGGCATATTTATCTGTCTATAGGACCCAGGTAATGGCTTTCAAAAATGTATTGACACACGAGTAGGGTATCTCTTTACACAGATCCGAGCTGTGCGATTGGTGAGATCATAACGTTTATTGCTAGATCGTTTAATCAGTGTTACCTTGAAACAGATCTAACTGTGCAGATTAATTAGGGACACTATTTTAGACATGTTTTATTACAGTTAGAAAGAGTGGGAATAGAGCATGGATAGTCAGTAGTCATTCATTGTTTCTTATAGAATTATACTAATAAAGCTAGCCAGCACAGATGTACTCAAATTTGGACTTAGGGATGCTTGGAATGCATAGTGTTGGTTTCCAAGCCAAACAGATGTTAAAACTAAGTAACTTTGCATAACGCCTAGCCGCCTATTCGCCTGTTACAGCATAATCAGTAGTGACGATTGCTATTAGCTGGTTTTTCTGAAATCTCGTGAAGGAAAAAAACCTAGGTACGAGATCTAGAAAAAGCCGCAACTCGACATCATTCGGGTGCGAGATAGCGGAGAGACAAAAGGACAGAATCATTCGGGTGCGAGCAGCTGGGAGAACAAGTCGACATCAGTCGGCAGCAAGCAACTAGGAGAACAAGTCGACATCAGTCGGCAGCAAGCAACTAGGAGAACAAGTCGACCTCAGTCGACAGCAAGCAACTAGGAGAACAAGTCGACATCAGTCGGCAGCAAGCAACTAGGAGAACAAGTCGACATCAGTCGGCAGCAAGCAACTAGGAGAACAAGTCGACCTCAGTCGGCAGCAAGCAACTAGGAGAACAAGTCGACCTCAGTCGACAGCAAGCAACTAGGAGAACAAGTCGACATCAGTCGGCAGCAAGCAACTAGGAGAACAAGTCGACCTCAGTCGACAGCAAGCAACTAGGAGAACAAGTCGACATCAGTCGGCAGCAAGCAACTAGGAGAACAAGTCGACATCAGTCGGCAGCAAGCAACTAGGAGAACAAGTCGACCTCAGTCGACAGCAAGCAACTAGGAGAACAAGTCAACATCAGTCGGCAGCAAGCAACTAGGAGAACAAGTCGACATCAGTCGGCAGCAAGCAGCTGGGAGAACAAGTCGGCAGCAAGCAGCTGGGAGAAAAGGGGCGTCTTGATAACGGTGAAGAGAAAGAAGATAAGATTTTTGGAGCCCAGAGAGAGAGAGAGAGAGAGAGTTTTTGACAATCTTTCACCACCAGAGTCCAGATGTTCAGCAGCATATCAAGGAGAGGTCAATAGTAATGCAATTGATGTTTTGCATAGCAAGTGTTAAAAACAGATATATTAGTGCCTCACGAGAAACACGCAGCAGAAAGTTATCTTAGATACGATTTTTCTCATCGCTACTGAGAATCCAGCGTCTAACAGAAATATCTCAAGTAACGGTTCGTCTATTAAGTTACAGTTCAACTATCAAGTTACGGTTCGTCTATCAAGTTACGGTTCGTCTATCAAATTACGGTTCATCTATCAAGTTACAGTTCGTCTATCAAGTAACGGTTCGTCTATCAAGCTGTAGTACCTAATCAAGTTTAGTTTAGTTTAGTTTAGTGCATGATTTCTTACAGCCAGACAGGTTTTTGTTTTGAGTGAAAAGTTCTTACAGCCAGACAGGTTTTGTTTTGAGTGAAAATTGGGAAGTTAGTTGTGAACGTGTAGAAATAAAGTTTCATTGTTGTGTTCTATTTTGAATTAGTGTCATAGTTAATTTGTTTGAAGTGAGAGTATAATTAGTGTAGACCAGTTGCACCATCTGCTACGGTAGCTGGAGCTGCTACAACCTTTCAGGTGAGCCTTCTTTTATCATTGAAATATGATCTACTAAATCATACATTTTTGGAGCAGGGTGGCCAAACATTCGTCATGAGCGCAGGATGTCCTTTATTAATCATTTTCTCCCTTAATGGAAAATTTAATTTGGGGATACACCATGTCACAGAAGACATTCCAAGCGGAATGCAATTAACATTACCCAGTGAAAGTGAAAGACCTGGACTATGTATATATCACCAGTATAACCTGTCACCGCTTCAATAGGATAGGCAAGGTCCTAAGATGCGAACTGACACTTTCACTAGAACCACAATGCAAATGACCCGAGATTAAAGACAAGAAAAGAGGCCGACCTGACAGAACTTGGCGCAAAACAAATGAAGTCAAAATGAAAATCACAAACCAGAGCTGGGGCCGTACAAAGGATGTCTGCACACAAGGTGAAGTAAAAGGAGTTTGTTGCTGTTTGAAAGACACCGTCTGTCTAGAGGACCGCTGCTCGCTATGTCAGTCATTCAGCACGTTTATACAAAGTAGAAGACACATTGAAACATCGTTTCAAACCGTAACAATATCTAATGTCAGTTTACATAAATCTACAGAAAGTAAGTTCAGTACTGATGTCACTTATCTTTATACAAATGTGTACGGACAGTAGGATATGTACTGATGTCACTTATCTTTATACAAATGTGTACGGACAGTAAACCTTATACTGATGTCAAAATCTTTGTTCAAATGTTCACCCGTAGTAATCCTTGCACAGACACATGCACATACACCCACGCACATTCACACACACACACACACACACACTTGCATATTTACTGATTATATATTTTTACTGATTTCATGTTTTACTGATTACATGTTTCTACTGATTACGTGTTTCTACTGATTACGTGTTTTTACTGATTATATATTTTTACTGATTATATATTTTTACTGATTTCGTGTTTTTACTGTTTACATGTTTTTACTAATTACGTTTTTCTACTGCTTACGTGTTTTTACTGATTAGGTGTTTTACTAAATACATGTTTTTACTGATTAAGAGTTTTTACCTAACAGCAAGATGAACAGTTAGCAATATGCACGAAAATCACATTAATGCGGACGTTGGTCCTATCAATATTCCTCTTTGCTTGTGAGACATGGACACTTACAACGGATCTGCAGCGAAGGATACAGGCCTTGGAGATTAGATGTTTCCAAAGACTTATAAATGTCACGTATAAAGATCGAGTTACAAATGAGGAAATACGAGAAAGAATTACAACAGCAATACGGCCTTTTGAAGACATCTTGGCAACTGTCAAAAGAAGGAAACTCGCTTTTTACGGTCATAAATCGATATCAAATGGTCTTGCAAATACGAGCCTGCACGGGAAGGTGCATGGCAGACTACGAAAAGGCCGTCACAAAAAGAGGTGGGAGGACAACATAAAAGAATCGTCCAATCTCCGACCAGAAGAGGCACAAGGCAGCGCCCGCTGACACAGACGGATGACTATGCATTGTGAGGATGTCTTCATGTGTGCCCCAACGACCTCACTGGTTACGGGATGACCAGACCTGATCTGATATTTTTACTGATTATTCATGTTTTAACTTATCAGCCGTATTTAATGATTACCTGTTTTTACTGACTTCGTGTTTTTACTGATTATACGTTTTTACTTATCAGTCGTATTTACTGATTACATGTGTTTACTGATGACACGTTTTTACTAATTACATGTTTTTATTGATTACATGTTTTTACTGATTATATGTTTCTACTGAATTATATGTTTTTACTGATTATATGTTTTTACTGATTATATGGTTTTACTGATTACGTGTTTTTACTCATTGTATGCTTTTAATGATCAGGTGTATTTAATGATTACATGTTTTTACTGATCAGACATATTTACTGATTACATTGTTTTTGTGGCTTATACGTTTTTACTGGTCAGACATATTTATTCATTACATGTTGAGGATTACATATGTTTTGTTATTGATGAGCCGTATCCATTGTATGAACAGGAAACCAAAGTCAACTGCTAGTGTAAATCGTGAATTATGAACCAACCCCTAACAGAATCAAATGCGCGACATTATTTACCGATATGTTTGTTCTTTAATATAATAAACTAGACTTTTACTTCGGTTTCCTAGATATATGTTTGCCATATACATATAAACAAGCAAAACAAAAACGCTAAGTAAACTTTTCTGACGTCAAACAATCTCTCAAAACAATAAAACATGCAAAATATAGCCAGAAGAGTAATTTAAATGTCATGAGATCGGCCAATTTCCACTAGACCCTCCAATCCTGCGCCCCCCCCCCCGCCTCCCCCCCCCCCGCCTCCCCCCCCCCCCTAAAAAAAAGCGGAATTTCTATAATTTGTTTTTTTTTAAAGCCAAATTAGCAGCCCAACCTCTGACCCAATTAACTTAGCCAGAAAGCCAGGGACGGCCGTTTGCTAAAGAATGTGTTTGAATTAACCCATTCCTACATGATGATTTTATCGGTGTTGTTGATATAGAGACGTGATATCTATGGCATGCTATTCTGTAGAGGTGTGTGTGTGTCTTGTATTTGTTATCTTTTAAACATGTCTTAGAAGACAGTCGATGTCTCCATTTGCCCTCACCAGAAAGCACATGTCTTAGAAGACAGTCCATGTCTCCATTTACCCTCACCAGAAAACACATATCTTAGAAGACAGTCGATGTCTCCATTTGCCCTCACCAGAAAACACATATATTAGAAGACACCCGAAGTCTCTATTTACCCTTACCAGAAAACATAGATATTAGAAGTCCCCTGCATCTCGTAGTTGCCCCCTAGTCGTCTTGTCTTTGTCTTGCAACTGGCATCGGGTGGCTTGAGACGAGAGACTGAGAATAAAAAGGATCGCATTTAATCCTTACTAAAAATATCGCTAGCAAAATAAATGCCATCATCGTCTGCGATGGACGGCGGCTTTGCCTTTATTTGAGTGCTTAAAATGCACAAAGAATTGAGAATGCCGTTGCTACTTTGCTTGTGTAACTTGTCTTTGTAAGTGTGGCTGATATTCACTATTTTCACCGTTATGCGGACTACACTTAGCATTCCTTCAAATCTCTAAACTAAACTGTGAACGGTAATAACCTTTTTTTTTTGCAGGTTTGTACGTGTATTTTTAATAGGTCTGGTCTTTGCTATGTGAAAGTTCACGTGTGCTACAGTTCTGGGTTGCCCCAACGATATTGCAACGTTAATGCGATGACCTCTCTGGAACGCCTTGCATCATCTAGGTGGGGTGACCATTCATAAATCATGGATGTTTTAATCCTTAATCTTTGAAATACATCCTGATTAAATATGTTGGTTAACAGAACGGTGCTGGAGTTGAAAGAATAGAGCTATTGTAACCTTACAAGCATGATGTAAACGACGACTACAGAGGGTATTGCTTGGGACTGACACCCTCACTATGAAAAATAATTGCTATGTAAGCGTCATTAAGAATTCTCGTACATAGGAACCCAGTAAGGTCGCCAGCTCTAGGGGTGGTCTTATACCTCTCTTGGATCAGACAGATTCATTCAAATATGTTTATATTGCGACAGGTCCGGTCATCCCGTTACCGGTGAGGTCATTGGGGCACACATGAAGACATCCTCACAACCCCACGTCACACTTATCTGTCAGCGGCCGCTGCCTGTGCCTCTTCTGGTCGGAGATTGGTCCATTCTTTTATGTTGTCTTGGTGTTACCAGTTCTTTGATTACCTTGTATGCTTCTTTAGCGTCATTACTGTTTAGTCGTCCAACACCAACAACTATAGAGGATAACCAACTGATAACGATGGAAGAGGTAGCTGTCGCGCTAAAGATATTGAGAAGAGGGAAGGCGGCAGGCGTGGACAATATACCAGCAGAACTCGTAAAGGCAGGTGGGGAGGTAGTGGTGGAAGGCCTAACACACATCTGCAACAAAATATAGGCGACAGGAAACTGGCCGGACTAATGAACAAAATCGATGGTTATACCGTTACATAAGTCTGGAAACCTAAAGTTGGACCAAAATTACAGAACAATAAGCCTCATCAGCCACCCTGGCAAGGTCATGCTTAGATTAATCTTCGACTGATTAAAAACGCAAGCAGAGAACATCATCGCTAAGGAGCAAGCAGGGTTCAGACCGGTAAGAAGCACTACAGAGCAGATATTTAATTTAAGGCTGATAAGCGAGAAATATCTAGAACAGCAGCAAAAACTGTATCGTGTGTTTGTGGATTTTCATTATATTGCGACACTAACAGAATGTATCCAAGAGATGAAAGCAATAGCACACGCTATCAGTGGCATAATCATTTCAGCAATAATGTACGGATGCGAAGTGTACAACATGAGTAAAACAGATGCTGAGAAGAACAGAGTCACCCAGAGAGCAATGAGATGGCGAGTACTGAAAATGTCGATACGGGATAAGATCCGCAGAGAAGAAATTCAACATCAAACTTGATTGTGGAAGCAGAGATATCACGCTGATATGGATGGGCTGGACTCGGGACGTTATGGAAGCAGTGACATCACGCCGTCATCATTGGGCTGTACATGTGCTACATGCCAGAAAACAGACAGAAACGTAGAACAACGTGTTGGTGGCCATATTTATATACACGTTCGCGGGGTCGTTTATCGATGCGATGGTGAGCTGGACTAACCAAAGACATAGGCCCGCTCTGGTACAGTGTTGCAAAAGATCGGGACGAACATATACTGTTGGCTTCCTCCCATATGACATATCTGCCGGACTTACGCCGAGGATAATGTGATATGTGATAATGTGATATGTGATAATGTGAACAGAATATATGATTTGCAAATCCCGTACGTCTACACATCTTTAGCACACATGATGTCTATATAAAGGTCAAGGCGGCCGGTCCATAAAACTTCATCTGCAGAATCCCAGGAGAATAGCTAACACAAACTTGCGAAGAGAATCTGGCAGTGATCCTGCACATTGTGCTAACCCTCAGAAGGATACGGCTGTACTGGAACCATATTTCTAGTAGATTCCATACATTTTACAAAATAACAGGAAGTTTGATTCATCTTCGTCTTCTTTAATCGCTTTGAATAATCAAAGAGATAGCTCTCAACAAAGCAGTGGTCGCGTGGTTTTCTATGTTATTTGTTGCTTTCTCGTCAAGTGGAATAAGAATTGAACGTCTTCGCGTGTGATTCTGTGCGACAGAGAATTGAACGTCTTCGTATGTGATTCTGTGCGACAGAGAATTGAACGTCTTCGCATGTGATTCTGTGCTACAGACCTCAGCAGACGTTTAATATCAGGTTTGCCTTTCTTCAATCTTAATTCTCTTATCCTGTCTCCAGAGCAACATCTTTGTGCCTCTCTTTGTCTAGCCCTTAACTGTCTCGTTTCTGAGACCTCTGAAGGCTATCCCACCGACGGCCTAGCTAATAGGGACACAGTAGTACCTTAATGACGACAAGAATTTAGAGCAAATGTTTGATTTCATTATAATTCATCCAAGCCTTGCTTATACACTTTTGTGAGCTTCGAAGCTCTTAGATGACTTAATGCTTCTCTTCCACCATGATGTCTACAGGAATTCAAACCACTCTGGTGTCTATTTGTTACTAAATGAGTCGGACCAAAGCCCAAACCTGCCTAGTCGCCTCTTACGCAAACCTGGCAGGTTACATTGACTATTTTTTTCTTCCATTTTAGAGTCCACTAACATAAACGGAGGTGTTTTAATTACGCGCTAAGTTATGGTTATCGGTCAGCACCCGTGAATGTACAAAAAGTGACTGCGGAATTCCACAAAATGTCCAGTCCACTTTTTGTAGCTATATTGAGCTGATTGTAATTTAAATATTCCTTGGATTGGTACCACCATATTTATATATCAAGTGATGAGGCTGAATTAATTTATTTATCACATACATTGATTTGTTGCGATATGAATGCTTACATTTAGTGTGTTTGAAATCGAGAACGTGATTTTGTATGCACCTGAAATATTTAGTTAACAGTGAACTCTATACAACTTGAGTCATTGTCAATAGTCACAGAAACAAATGAGTCTGCTAAACATGGCACACACATAAAACAAAATAGTATAATGTCTTTGGCTGAAAATATAAAGAACTGCAGCGAAACATATTACCGACATCGGCTGAACAGCGGTTTACCTGATAACAATTCCATAACTCCATTTTAAAACCAACTTTTGATGATTACGCACGAATTCATTCTTCTGCTTTTGCTTCGCCTTTATCGCCTTGAGATGAATATACCATCAACCAACACTATCCAAACAGACCTGTCATGTGCTACGTTACCCAGTTCTTTCCAGCTTCTCGCTGTTATTTTGTTGTATCGGCCTCTAAGTTTCTTCTCCATGTGTTCTTTTGAGTTCTTTTGGTTTTGTTTCCCTGAGGATTCCATTACATAGATTATCAGGTGGTAATGGCTTGACGGTTTCACAGTGGGTGGCCTATCTAGTGTCACCTTCTTCCTTATAGTTCCTGCTCCACCAGTCTTTGTTCTGTTCTCTACCATAATCTTTCGTTTGAAACTCTTTGGATCCACTGTGGAGTCTGAATCTTTCGTTTGTAACCCTGTCGATCCACTGTGGAGTCTGAATCTTTCGTTTGTAACCCTGTCGATCCACTGTGGAGTCTGAATCTTTCGTTTGTAACCCTGTCGATCCACTGTGGAGTCTGAATCTTTCGTTTGTAACTCTTTGGATCCACTGTGGAGTCTGAATCGTTCGTTTGTAACCCTGTCGATCCACTGTGGAGTCTGAATCTTTCGTTTGTAACCCTGTCGATCCACTGTGGAGTCTGAATCTTCCGTTTGTAACTCTTTGGATCCACTGTGGAGTCTGAATCTTTTGTTTGTAACCCTGTCGATCCACTGTGAAGTCTGAATCTTCCGTTTGTAACTCTTTGGATCCACTGTGGAGTCTGAATCTTCCGTTTGTAACTCTTTGGATCCACTGTGGAGTCTGAATCTTCCGTTTGTAACTCTTTGGATCCACTGTGGAGTCTGAATCTTTTGTTTGTAACCCTGTCGATCCACTGTGGAGTCTGAATCTTCCGTTTGTAACTCTTTGGATCCACTGTGGAGTCTGAATCTTTTGTTTGTAACCCTGTCGATCCACTGTGGAGTCTGAATCTTCCGTTTGTAACTCTTTGGATCCACTGTGGAGTCTGAATCTTTCGTTTGTAACCCTGTTGATCCACTGTGGAGTCTGAATCTTTCGTTTGTAACCCTGTCGATCCACTGTGGAGTCTGAATCTTTCGTTTGTAACTCTTTGGATCCACTGTGGAGTCTGAATCGTTCGTTTGTAACCCTGTCAATCTACTGTGGAGTCTGAATCTTTCGTTTGTAACCCTGTCGATCCACTGTGGAGTCTGAATCTTTCGTTTGTAACCCTGTCGATCCACTGTGGAGTCTGAATCTTTCGTAGGTAATCCTGTGGTGCAACTGCAGGGTTTGAATCTTCCTCGGGGAATTGGTGATAAATATGTAATATTTGTAATATTGAATTCGCTTACCCGTCATGTTTTCACTGCACAAAAAAGTATTTACTTCACAGATGATTTGATGATCCTTAGTATGATGTGTATTTCAATCATTTTAGAGTTTTATATAGTTTTCAGCGTAACAGCGGCGCCTCTGTCATCTTTTTTTTTAACTTTATCATCAGCACACTCTGCCTTATTTATGATGCTCTCTAGGAATACAAACTCTTTTCTAACATGAAAATATATTGTGTTCTTTGAATTTGTTATGCATTTTATTATAATATTCGTCTAACAAGTTCATTGTGTTTAGTATGTTGTTCTCGATTGTCCAGTCTATGATAAAGATATTTTTCGATCGGAACGTCAATTAACATCTGTTACTGTTCTCATGTCAAACTATTTTCTTATCGTGTTTGCATTGTAACCAATATGTTGTAGTCCGTATTCTCACATATAGTTAAATTAGGTTCATGATGCCTGATTTAATCAAGAACCAAAATTATTGAAGGAGAGAAGTCAATGGATGTTACCTATCTAAATTTTACAAAGAATATTTAGCAAGTTAAAAGTACGTGGAATAGGTGGCGAAGTTGCCAAATGGATTGAAAATTGGTTAACGGGAAGAAGCCAACGAGTGGTCAAAAATAAAGTTATCTGAGTTGAATGAAGTAAAAAGTGGACACAGGAATCGATTTTTGAATCGATTTTGCTCTTACTGTATTTAAACTATTTGGACATTGATATCGAATCCATGATTTCACAATTCGCTGATGACAGAAAACTATGCAGTAGTGTCTCATCTAAAGCAGAAGTGGATGTAATGCCGTCGGATTTAGATAAAATTTGAGAATGATCTTAGAGCTGGCAAATAGAGAATTCTTCTTCTTCTTTTGCGTTCATTCTCAATCTCCTTCCTGCTACCAAGTCCTGAACATGGTTTTGCAAGTAGCAGGATGTAGTCTGGAGAACGGAATGCGTTGTCGCTAGCTTACAGCTTGACTGTGGTATTTGCACTTTTCGGTCCGACACATCCGTCTTCGGCAGCAGACATACTACTGTGAGGTGGGGAATCATTCATATATCTCGATAGCGATATAGACAAAATAGGAAGTGCCTTGGGATCAAGATGCTGAGCAGCGCATGAGCTGCAGTGGTCAGCGACCCATAGCTGACTGCTAGCATCAGGGCCAGCGAACCAAAGCTGCCAAGACCCTTCTACACCTCCATCCACGCGGTGATCCTGGATAACTTGCTGCAGCAGGGCAGACTGGCTAAGGAGAAGGGATCGAAGAGGGAATGCTAACCCGGTACTCACAATTTCCCCTTTGCTTATTTTCATTATCTCCACTCCTGTCCTCTTTTTTTGTCAGCCAGTCCCATTCGTTTTTGAATTTCTCATTTCCGCTTCCGTTTATGAAGCCTTTCCGTGTTCACTTATTGTAGCCTTCCAGCTGCCAAATATGAACATTTTTCTAGAAGAAAACAAGAAATTCAACTATGTAGATTCCCAGTGGTTTTCGCTGTATTGATGTATGTATTAGCTTTCTTGTCAGAAGACCTCCTTCGGTTTTGAATGGCTGAATTGTGTTTTTCTCTGTCAGTGAACATGCCCTTATTGAAAAATTCAACCGAATAAGGTATTCGGTCCCATAGTCGTCTCCTAGGAAATGGCTGAATGGTTGCAGTGTTACTATCCCCCCCCCCCACCTCCCCACCCAAGCCCCACCTTCAGCCTGGCACAAAAAGCTTTTGGTTAAGTCTTGTTACTCCAGCTGTTGTTGTCACGATTACTAGGTTATTACTTTTGATTATATTTCTCCGGTAGCAGATTACCAGGTCTAGTAATTCGCCTCGACAGCCAGCAGTCAGTTGGAGTGGAAACGATATGGCTCAGCCGTTTGTTGCTATAGCGACCGCGGATACGACTCCGTTAGTAGGTCGGTCTTCCACCCATGATTTTCAAGGTCAGCTGTAGAAACTGGTGACTTGAGACGCCTTGAGAGTCGCGGGTCAGATGGCCAAAGAACGAGAGGCTGTCGTCGCGTTGAGAATATGCTCTCGATTTGTGTCCGTCGGGAAATCTCGGTGTAGGTGCGCAGGTCCTGCTAGGGCACTGCAATAATACGTTATTGATTGTGCATATGGAAGGCCTGGACAGCTTCCGATCTCCTTGTAAGACGGTCCAGGTTTCGGGGCTCTAAAAGAAAAATGACACAGGATTTATAGGGGCAGCTTTCTTTCTACGATGAATATCTGCTGGGGCTAGACTCTACAGAGAGCTCACGGATGACGCCGCAAGGCCAATCCTATGAATGATGTCTGGTTTACTGGGGCATTAGAAGTTAGATTGCATCCTCGCTGGTACTGACGTGTTTGCCATTGACAGTTTTAATTTGTTTTTGTTTTTTTCGTTTTGTTGTTGTTTTGTTTAATTGCGTTCGCCTTATTTCTCTATTCCCAAAGATGGCGTGCGTTATACTATGTTTTTATTTTGTGCCTGGAAAGCCAGGGGAACCCGACTTCGGTATTCATTTTAGATAAGTGTCTACTTTCTCCTGCATTTTCTAAGGGTCCCCCTCCCCCCGGAGTAACACCATGTGCTGTGTTGGGGAGCATCTTCGGGTTGTTGTGAGCCGAGTCACTTAACTCCTAACCCACGCCCCCCTCCCCCCCCCCCCCCATTGATTCTCGTCCATGGCGGACCCCTGCCAAGACAATGGCTCTTGGTCTATGCCAATGAAACATGCAGGCCCAATTATGAATACAATGGCGCTTCTTAAGCCGAGACGTACTGGAGAAGAATTCCCGAATCCTTCCCGTTATGATGCAATGCTAGGCTCCTCGGTAGACCAACCCATTATATGGATCACAGAATAAATGCCCACTTCATTGAACGGTATTCCATGAGTAGGACAAGGACGTGAGATGACGTCTTGGTCAGTTTATTTCACATCCCCCTAATTGCTTACGTACCTTACTGTGATGCCTCTTAACTCTAATCAGTCTTTGCTTGTCGCTTTCATGGAGCATGAAAGTATTTTAGAGCCATAGTTCTGTGCACCTGGATAAATAACCTTTGTTGGTTGCGGTCTTCATATTCATAGACCATCTGCTTTTAGGTCACCTTACGCAATCCACAATCTATGGAAGTATTAATGACTGAAGTCACTTAGAAAACACTTCGATAGCACCTAATTTTGGAGAGAACAACATAATGATATGGAGAGAGCGAGAAAGCGAGAGAGAGAGAGAGAGAGAGAGAGAGAGAGAGAATTATGCAAAGTTTAAATTTATAGCAAGACTGTGTTAACTTGAGGAATGTTAAATATGTCTTTGTGTATAAAGTAATGGTAATAATGGGTTGTCTCTACAAGTCGGCAGAGAAGTGAACAAGTGAAAAACATTCGTGGAACTAAGAAGGTGTCTGAGAGGCAGCTTGGTTAGAATGCTTATCTGGCAAAATATAGCTGTGGTCTTGGTCATTGATTGAGGATAACTCCTGTTTATCCTGCTGTCTTCTTCTTCCTCTTCTTCTATTTCTTCTTCTTTTTCTTCTTCTTCTTCGTTCTCAAACGTCAGCTACCATGCCACGAAACGGCCTTTGCAAATATCAGGATTTAGTCCGGAGAACGGAATGCGCTGTGTAGTAGTGTACAGCTTGGCTGTGATATTTGGACCTTTCGGTCCGACAGCTTTAGCATTACCTATCCTGCTGTGAATTGGTACTTAACTTGTAGTAAGAGGAGGTTAGACAGCAAGGAAGGGAACATAATACAGACATTGGGACCTAATACAAAATTTGACATGAATTTAATGACTTGTTAGATGCTTTCTTTTGTATTGTCCCTGACGAAGGTCTTTTGGTGGTAACGTAGGTTTCCTTTATGTTTCTGTTCCGGGCCAGCGTGTGAGTTTTTTAACACAACAGTAAAGGGAACACGGAATGGCTGTGTTCTCTTCCCGAGAAATTCCAGTAGACAAGGGGAAGTAAGTAGCATTCTACATGTGCTCTCCATATACTGTTTCCCAACTTCTGTCCCCTTTGTGAAAAGTGTGGATTCTAGCCAACAAACGTACTCAGATCACAGTAGACGGGATCAACATGTGGCTGACAATCCTCGTCAATGTGACGAATGCGTGAGTGTTTACTCAAGATGTTTGTCCCTTTTTGCTAGTATTTACCCTCTGTATTATAAATTGGTTGTATCTGGAACCAAAATGGTATCTGCTTTAAGGTGTCTTCTGGGTGGTGAGTTTCTCATCGCGAAATTGTTGTCAGGTCATGGCCTTCATTTGCGCCATCTACTCTCCTTCCCCCGCCCCCAACAAACATATACACACACGCACGCATGCGCGTACACACACAAATATAGTAATTATAATGTTTCTTTCATTACACCAATACAGCTGTAAACATTTAGGAAGCCTGTGTCCTTGCATTTTATGTTCGGGTGCAGCCGTGGTTTTTTATGCTGCTTTGTTATTAATGGTGAGATTGCTGACCGTTACTACGGCTTCCTGAAGTCGATGCTGTGGTGCTATTCTTTCCTCCCGAGTCGGGGCTCGGGAAAACATGTATGGAATAAATACATATACGAGGTGTTCTGAGGAAACAAATAAAGCAGGCATGGGCGTTGGCCTTCGGCATGGATGCATAGAAGGCCCGTCGTGCCACGCGGATTCTTTTCCAGCCAACAGATTGTGTTAGATGCCTTTCAGTGCAGAACGTAGTGAGCATTCATCGGGTTTTCATTCACCACAAAATGAAGGAAAGAATTTAGCAGCGGTGTTGCATCAAATTTTGCAACAATTAGGCGATACATACACGTGTGGAAACCATTCGAAAGATCCAACAAGCTTTAACACAAATTAAGAAGTTGTACAAACGTTTTAAATATCGCCGGACATCAGTGGAGGGATGGTCATATTCCGATAGGCCTTCAACAAACCAAATTGATTGAGACTTTCAAGCTTAGAAGAAGTGATGTCTGTGGGAAGATGTACAAGTGGATCAACCACTACCTCAAACAAAGAACGGCCAGAGTCCAAGTACAAGGGCAGATGAGCAAAAAGGTGACACTCGAGCAGGGAGTACCCCAAGGGGGAGTATTGTCCCCCACACTCTTCCTGGTATATATAAACGATATTACAGAGAATATACCAAGAAGAGTCCATAGCTCAATGTTTGCAGACGATCTGGCTATGTGGACCTCTGAAAAGAATCTCAACATAGCAAGAAATCGGATGCAGACGGCCCTAACATCGCTGGAAGAGTAGGCGAACTCATGGCTGGTCAAAATAAACGAGGAGAAAACCACATGCACAATATTCTCGCTTTCATTAAAACCCCAAAGTACCAAATTAAGTCTAAATGGCAAAATCCTGCAGCCAAACGACAACCCAACCTATCTGGGAGTCACATTTGATTGGCGCATGACATGGAAAAGTCAGATTGAGAGAAACCGAATGAAAGCCAGAGAAAGAATGGCAATCATGAGGAAACTTGCTGGCACAAGCTGGGGAGCAGACGAAGGCATACTAAAGAAACTGTACACTGGAAGAGTGAGACCAGCTCTCGGGTATGGCATTGCGGCATGGACAACAGCAGCGAAGGCGAACTTCGATAAAGTTAACAAACTTCAAAACCAAGCCATGACAATTATAACAGGTGGCATGAAGTCAACGCCAATTGTAGAACTTGAAAAGATTACAAAACTGCAATCCATGACCGATAGAAGAGACTGCAGATCCCAGCTGCAGTCAGAGAAACTCCGAAGACTGACCGACCATCCAATGTACCAGAGACTAAACAATTTGGGAAATGGGAAACTAAAGCGGAGAAACTTTGCAGAAATAGCCAAAGCAAAGATGCACGAAGATCCCATAAACGCACTAACAACACCAAAACCCATCACTACTGTACGAAAACCTACCTGGAGGCAGGATATATTTCCAGAGGTGGTAGAAAATATACCAGGTATTGCAAACAAAAACTGCCAGACTGAAAAAGAAAGGAGAGATACTACCGTAAGCTTCATTACGAAAAGCTACCCAAGCATGGACTGGACCCATGCATACACCGACGGTTCTGTAACAAACATAACACAGAACGGAGGGGCAGGAGCATTCCTGAACCTACCAAATGGCAGAAAAATAACACTGTCATTCGCTACTGGTAAGAACACAAGCAATTTCAGAGCGGAGGCAGAGGCACTGAGGGCGGCAGTGGAAGAAATGGTGACACACAGTGAAAATGAGAGCCATATAGTCCTGCTGACAGATGCTCTCGCCGTAGTCACAGCGCTAAAAAGCCAGAAAAACACTGAGCTTAATGACTTAAGAGCAGCACTCTGCAAACTGTGCCAGCAGTCCGCACCAAAAAGGGTAGTGGTACAGTGGGTTCCGTCACACTGCAACATCCAAGGCAACGAGGAGGCAGACAGACTGGCAAAAGAATGTGCAAGACTACCACAAACAGATACCAGTATGACGTACGAAGAGTCAAAACGGCTTATCAAAGCCAGATACATGACCAAATGGGAAACCGAACATACTGGTTACACCAAAAACGATGCCTATTACCAGTTGAACCGAAGAGAGCAGGTCGTTGTCTTCAGACTTCGCACTAGCCACAACAGACTGAGGTACCACCTATTCAACAAATTGAAGATAGGGTGCGGTACTGGTAAAATGACGGCTGAACATCTGCTGCAGAACTGCCTGACATACGAGGATCAGAGAGAGCAGATGTGGCCATTACTAGTGGAACTGCAAGACAAGCTCTATGGCAGTGGCGACAGCCTCAGGATGACCGCCGCTTTTTTCGAAAAAATAATGGTTACTGTCTGACTGCGTACGCAGAAGAAGAAGAAGAAGAAGAAGAAGAAGAAGAAGAAGAAGAAGAAGAAGAAGATTGAGACTTTGACCAAGTACGGCCTTTATGCCAAAGCTGCTAACGATGAGGTCGAAGCTGCTCCTTTTGGAAGTCTCAGAGGACTTCCCTGGTAACATTGCTCTGGACCGCCAGGCTCCCTTCATCCCAACGTGGCTTCTTGCGATTTATGGGTGCTCCCCAAGCTGAAAATTCCGCTAAAGAAGAACCCGATTTAATTCACGAGAAGACATTATGTAGAATTCAACGACACAGATGTACTCTATTCACAAAGAGACCTGCTAGAAATGCTTCCAACAATGGCGGAACCCTTGGGAAAAAAAAGTATGAAGTCCCAAGGAAAGTACTTTGAAAGGGAATATGGTTTAAAACCTCAAGATGAGTAATTGTATTATTTCGAACCAAATGTTGGATACCTTTTGAACACAGATCATACACATGTAGTTGCAGTAGTAGCAATCCGCCTACGCAATTGGAACCCATCACGCCAATCGACCGTGTCTACGATTAATTGCTGTGGCACAGGCTACACGCAGTAAAGTCATTCCTTGGACCATCTAGATGGAGCGAGAGCGGCAGAAGGTGCCGGGACTATGTTGGAGAGGGCCGCTAGCCGCCCCTAGTGTTCGTGGCCTACATAAAAAGCTGATGCTCGGACGTCCTCGGGAATTTGGGTCATGTGCCAAAATTGGGACAGGTGGCTATGATGTAGTGAGGTGTAGATGATGCCCAGACTCGTTCTTAGTGTGACCTCGATGTTTGGGACCTGATGTACCAGTGAAAGTCGAGCAAGTTCTGCCTGCGCATGTCGAGGTCTGCGAACACAACTACAGGATGGGAAGGACACGGGTATTGTAGAAGTGCAACTTAGCTAGCAGTGAGAGCCTTCGCTGGATTATGACTCAGTGCAGGGCATTCAAAGAGGCGGTGGCCTGGTCTATTCTCCTAAATATGTCCGAGTGAATGCGTGCATGCACACATACAGAGATAGATAGATAGAGAGAGAGAGAGAGAGAGAGAGAGAGAGAGAGAGAGAGAGATACAGAGAGAGAGGGACAAACACGCACGTTCGCAGAATTCCTATATTCACTAAGATATTTGTTAAAATTGTTGCTCAAAATACTGTAGCTTTACTGTTAAGTTGGTTTTATTTATGTTCATCGTCTTATCATACCCACGACCGGGACGGCGTAGGCTAGTGGTTTAGTGACACGGCTCACAATCCGAAGGTGCTGGGTTCGATCCCCATCACAGCACCGACTGTTACCCCGGGGAAGCAAACCCTTAGAAAGTGCAGGAGGATGCAGACCCTTACATAAAATGCATGCCGAAATCGGATGCACTGGGCCGACAGGCGCAAAATAAAAACCACAATGCAACGCACACCTCCTTTTGAGATTAGAGAAATAAGACGAACAACAACAACATTTTTAAAACAGCAACAAAATGCCGATGACTTGACATAGAAATTACTTGTTTTACTTTGTCAGTTCTGTGAAACCAGATTTTACTCTGTCAGTTCTGTGAAACCAGATTTTACTCTGTCAGTTCTGTGAAACCAGATTTTACTCTGTCAGTTCTGTTAAACCAGATTTTACTCTGTCAATTCTGTGAAACCAGATTTTACTCTGTCAGTTCTGTGAAACCAGATTTTACTCTGTCAGTTCTATGAAACCAGATTTCTCTTTGTCAGTTCTGTGAAACCAGATTTTACTCTGTCAGTTCTGTGAAACCAGATTTTACTCTGTCACTTCTGTGAAACCAGATTTCACTTTGTCAGTTCTGTGAAATCAGATTTAACTTTGTCAGTTCTGTGAAACCAGATTTTACTCTGTCAGTTCTGTGAAACCAGATTTTACTCTGTCAGTTCTGTGAAACCATATTTTACTCTGTCAGTTCTGTGAAACCAGATTTTACTCTGTCAGTTCTGTGAAACCAGAACGGAGTAGTGACGGGGAGACTACATCAACAGAGGCTCAAACATTTATAGAGAAGTAAACTTTTGAGGAACACACAACAACAAGAGAGACGGAGAGGCAGAAAGAGAGTGAGAGACAGAGAGAGAGGGAGAGAGATGAAAATGACAGTTGTTGTTCAGTCAATTATTATTTTTTAGCAGGACGTTTTCATTTGTCCAACTTGACCACGCGGTAACTGTCAAGCGAGATTTGTTGCTGCACACAATATCATACAAGTCACTTGAGACATGTGGACTATGGCATTTTGTGTGTGATATATAACTTCAGTTTGTCAAACTAGAATCGGTCAGGTCACTTTCTCTAAATGTGACGTTTTTCCGAGGCTATGACCGAAATCTGAGCACAAAATACGAAGTGCTATATCTGATGTCCAAACTGTTTTAAATCTATTCGTTTTGTACTGTGAATCATTCTGTTCTACGTTCAAATATACATCTCTGGATAGACTCAGTATCATCTAGTAACTCAGATCACGAAAGAATGTCTTATTCGTAACGTCACTCGTACTCGTAATTCGTACTAAGAAGAAAAAAATGAACCAAAGTAACCGTTTCAAACACGTTTAAAGAGGGGTGTGCATGGTGTTGGGAACATCATCATGAATAACGACTTACAGGAGCAAACAGCACTGACAGACCGAAGGTAGGGACTATGTATACGTTTACAATCAGGGGCCAACTGTAGTAGTCGTTCTGTGCTTCATGGTTTGGCTTGACTTAGTGGCTCCTTCTCTACCATGGACTGTGAAGGTCTGTGACTCCACTTCTACCATAGTCTGTGACTCCACTTCTACCATGAGCTGCGGAGGTCTGTCACTCTACTTCTACCATGGTCTGTGACTTCACTTCTACCATCGTCTGTCACTCCACTTCTACCATGGTCTGTCACTCCACTTCTACCATGGTCTGTCACTCCACTTCTACCATGGTCTGTGACTCCACTTCTACCATGGTCTGTCACTCCACTTCTACCATGGGCTGTGAAGGTATGTCACTCCACTTCTACCATGGGCTGTGAAGGTCTGTCACTCCACTTCTACCATGGGCTGTGAGGGTCTGTGACTCCACTTCTACCATGGTCTGTCACTCCACTTATACCATGGTCTGTCACTCCACTTCTACAATGGGCTGTGAGGGTCTGTGAGGTCACTTCTACCATGGGCTGTGAAGGTCTGTCACTCCATTTCTAGCATGGGCTGTGAGGGTCTGTGACTCCACTTCTACCATGGGCAGTGAGGGTCTGTCAATACACTTCTACCATGAGATGTAGGGGTCTGTCATTCCGCTACTACCATGGGATATGGAGGCCTGTCCCTCCACTTCTACCAGAAGCTGTGGAGATCCGATTTATATTTATTGAATCTATAAGCTTCTACATTATGTTGTTGCCAGTTCCATGCCCAACCCTTCGTAGCTCCCAGTTACGATGTTCCTGCCATGTTACGGTGCTAATATTCTCTGGTCCGCTCCCTCTTCAGGACTCCCGGTGCTCTCTATACGTTATATAGGACCTACATTAGACCTCAAAAGTGGGCCATATTGTGTACTTGTTAGATGTATGAGAAGAAAACAGCAAATTAAAGCGATGCGACCCAACAATGGAAGTTGTTAGCGGACACAAGTTGCAGAAATGTATTCCAAAGGCCACCAAAAGAATGGATAACGATTATAGTGAATGGAGCTCGGGCGAACTTTGTGCGCCAAGTATGAAACCCCGGATTAAAGTCTTAGACCAAGAAATGACTTCTGTGAGACGTGAGTTTGTGGTCACATGGCTTGCTTGCCCCGTTCAGGAGTACCCAAACTAGCTATTGTTGGCAGCACGATGTTGTGGAAACTTTATCTTTGACTCCACGCATGACTAAGGGTGACTTCTTGTCAAGAGCCACAACTGGCAATCTCCAAACTATCATTGTGCTATTGTCTTCTGCAGTTTCCACCCATATTACTCCCCTTGCTCGCAATGCCAACACAATTAATCTGCTTGACTGATAGAGCCATCATGCATTGTGAGAACGTGTGCCTTCTGTTTCCATACGAAGCAAAATGTATGACTCATTCATTCCTTTTTTCTCCGTGTTTTTCTTTGCAACTGCATTGTTAAATCAAACACAGCAGTCTTGTTCTCATCTGTTCTGGGCAAACATGATTGAAGTTTGAATGTTTTGGAAGTCACGACATGAGTTCAACAAATGTAACCTGAATACGACTCTACGGAAAAGTTTTTGGAGAAGGTTGCCGGCATTTAAAATCTGCAATACAATTTATGAGGAGGATGTGGTTGAATGATTGTTCTGTTCTGTTCGTCAGAATCGACTTCACTTCATTGTTGGAGTATATGCGATCAGTGGTTGAGCGATTATAAGACAGATCTCAAGTCTGGACATATAGGTTCAATGCCCGGGAATTCTTTACGCTTTGTGTGCTTTTTAGATATAGGTTCAAATCCTGGTAATTCTTAACGCTTTGTGTGCTGTTCACGAAACCTTGTCTGCGCACTGTGCAATGTCTACGCTGTTAATAATACATTGGGGGGGGGGGGGGGGAAGTGAGGAGACTAACATGTGGTTTGACAAAACATACTGGTCAAACTGTGTCAGTTAGGGTCGGACAAAACATACTGGTCAAACTGTGTCAGTTAGGGTCGGACAAAACATACTGGTCAAACTGTGTCAGTTAGGGTCGGACAAAACATACTGGTCAAACTGTGTCAGTTAGGGTCGGACAAAACATACTGGTCAAACTGTGTCAGTTAGGGTCGGACAAAACATACTGGTCAAACTGTGTCAGTTAGGGTCGGACAAAACATACTGGTCAAACTGTGTTAGTTAGGGTCGGACAAAACATACTGGTCACAATGTGTTAGTTAGGGTCAGACAAAACATACTAGTCAAACTATGTTAGCCAGGGTCAGGTGAACCATACTAGACATACTATGTTAGTTAGGGTCAGGTAAAACATACTAGAAATATTATGTTAGCCAGGGTCAGGTAAAACATACTAGACATACTATGTTAGTTAGGGTCAGGTAAAACATACTAGACACACTATGTTAGCCAGGGTCACGTAAAACATACTAGACATACTATGTTAGCCAGGGTCAAGTAAAACATACTAGACATACTATGTTAGACAGGGTCAGGTAAAACATACTAGACACACTATGTTAGCCAGGGTCAGGTAAAACATACTATGTTAGCCAGGGTCAGGTAAAACATACTAGACATACTATGTTAGCCATGTATATGTGAAACATACTAGACATACTATGTTAGCCAGGGTCAGGTAAAACATACTAGACATACTATGTTAGTTAGGGTCAGGTGAACCAGACATACTATGTTAGTTAGGGTCAGGTAAAACATACTATGTTAGCCAGGGTCAGGTAAAACATACTAGACATACTATGTTAGCCAGGGTCAGGTAAAACATACTAGACATACTATGTTAGCCAGGGTCAGGTAAAACATACTAGACATACTATGTTAGTTAGGGTCAGGTAAAACATACTAGACATACTATGTTAGCCAGGGTCTGGTAAAACATACTAAACGTACTATGTTAGCCAGGGTCAAGTAAAACATACTAGACATACTATGTTAGACAGGGTCAGGTAAAACATACTAGACACACTATGTTAGCCAGGGTCAGGTAAAACATACTATGTGAGCCAGGGTCAGGTAAAACATACTAGACATACTATGTTAGCCATGTATATGTGAAACATACTAGACATACTATGTTAGCCAGGGTCAGGTAAAACATACTAGACATACTATGTTAGTTAGGGTCAGGTGAACCAAACATACTATGTTAGTTAGGGTCAGGTAAAACATACTATGTTAGCCAGGGTCAGGTAAAACATACTAGACATACTATGTTAGCCAGGGTCAGGTAAAACATACTAGACACACTATGTTAGCTAGGGTCAGGTGAACCAGACATACTATGTTAGCCAGGGTCAGGTAAAACATACTATGTTAGCCAGGGTCAGGTAAAACATACTAGACATACTATGTTAGTTAGGGTCAGGTGAACCAGACATACTATGTTAGCCAGGGTCAGGTAAAACATACTAGACATACTATGTTAGCCAGGGTAAGGTAAAACATACTAATCAATACCCCACCTCATTTCCAAGCTGCTCTCCGTGGAAGCAGCTGTTTGATTATAGTCTGGCTAACGAGGTAGGGATCGGCATAGTGATCCTCAAATTAGGAGAACTTACTGTAGAGTCTCGCATTGCGCTACAGCCAGCGGCCTACCTTCTCAAGTATGCCTCACGATGTGATGTGAGCCACTGTAACCCACCACCAAAAACCTTATCAGAAGTCCCTAACTCAAGTACGAGAGGCATTAACAACTACAACGCTGCGTTTCATTTACGTCAGGGCCAGGAGCAGCGTACTAACCACATCAAACACTCGTCGCGCACCTGTGTTACAGCATCCTGGCATATCGATTCTACGATAATTCTCGTACCGGTGAGCCAGTGAAAAAGTATTACAATGCACTACAGCGAGCTGAGCACGGGTCCACACCTACAGATCATCGAAATATATAAAAGGAGCGACTAAAACCTGCCACATCAGAGAACCCATTAAGATTAAACCACTCATTTCGAGTATATTCTGCAACAACAGCAAGAACAACAATATAACTGCAACAACAACTACAACTATAACAACTACAACAACTAGAACAACAACCATTACAACAACATTGTACCAGACCCTATCAAACCTACTACATATCATGGTCTCTATGACCAATTGTATTTGTGACGTGCAACAAACTTATCTCCCTTAGACCTAATTATTATCTCCTCTAACATAACAATGTAAATGTACCCCACAGGGTGGACAAATGCATGTGACAGTTTTTTGGTCATCTGACAACTAACACATCCGAGTTATATTTCTGGATTAGACCTTTCCCTTTAAAATGTCACTACCCACATTCATCCTTGGACAATAAGCAGTGATAGTTTTGCTAATTCTCCCATCATACTTATGAATTCTGAATCATGTCTTTCTTCACAAAAATAATTTAAAATCTTAGGACCAGTCCCCAAGCTTAACATGCCATGGACACGTGTGAAACATTTAGGACAAACGTACTAAACTATGAATAACAAAAGCCGACAATATAGGACAGTTATTCTGACCAGATAACTTTCCTTTAACCTGATTTCCAAACAATGAAGAGTCACAGTTAGGAACCCGGACGGTTTTGTTCGAAATGACCGATGCAGCTAACGTCTGTCTGATTACAGCCGTTCTGTCAAATTATGTCTTTCCCATCTTCTTGTTTGCTACTAAACTTGCAATTAGCTTTCAGTTACAAAGTTACAGTTAGCTGCCAATGGCGTCCTTGATTCGGGATCATGATTGGAAACATCCCTGTGATTCTGTCGAGATCACTAGGACTCATAAACCTGGGACTCCTGACGAATCCCTGACACTGGGACCTCTGAAGGATCCCTGACACTGGGACCTCTGAAGGATCCCTGACACTGGGACCTCTGAAGGATCCCTGACATTGGAACCTCTGAAGGATCCCTGACACTGAGACCGTGACGAACCGCTGACAGACGAATCTCTGACAGGGATCAAGATGCTGCAGTGGTCAGCGACCCATATCTGACTGCTAGCGTCAGGGCCAGCGAACCATAGCTGCCAAGACCCTTCTACAACTCCACGTGGTGATCCTGGATAACAGACTGCAGCAGGGCAGACTGGCTAAGGAAAAGTGATCGAAGAGGGAATGCCAACCCGGTACTCAAAAAATGCTTGCTGAAGTCGGATGTGTTGGACCGAAAGGTGCAAATATCGCAGCCAAGCTGTAAAATACGACACAACGCATTCTGTTCTCTGGACTACATTCTGCTACTTAAGCCCTTTCAGTGTTTGGTAGCGGAAGGTTGAGAACGAACGAAGAAGAAGAAGAAGAAGAAGAAGAAGAAGAAGAAGAAGAAGAAGAAGAACCTCTGACACTGGGACCCTTGACCCCTTAACTTCTGACGAGCCCCTGACACTGACCCAACATCAACTGCAGCAAAAGAGAGTTTTAACATAAATGTATATAATAGTAACACCTTGGTTTGTTGGGTGGGAGTGGAAGGGGGGGGGGGGGGGGGGGCTCGCCACGGTTCTATGGATGGGGGGGACGCATGGTTCGGGAGGTGGGGATACGTCACGGTTCGGGGGGGGGGGGGGGGGTACGCCATAGTTCGGGTGGTACGAGACTGCTGTCATTGTGTTCCACGCCCATCCTTTATTGTGAGTTTGTGGCCTGCCCGCTGAGTTTGTGGGCTGTCCGCTGAGCTTGTGGTCTGTCCGCTGAGCTTGTGGGCTGTCCGCTGAGCTTGTGGGCTGTCCGCTGAGCTTGTGGGCTGTCCGCTGAGCTGGTGGGCTGTCCTCTGAGCTAGTGGGCTGTCCGTTGAGCTTGTGGGCTGTCCGCTGAGTTTGTGGGCTATCCGCTGAGTTCTGCGCTGTCCGCTGAGCGTGTCGGCTATCCGCTGAGCTTGTGTGTTATCCGCTGAGCTTGTGGGCTATCCGCTGAGCTTGTGGGCTATCAGCTGAGCTTGTGGGCTATCCGCTGAGCTTGTGCGCTATCCGCTGAGCTTGTGAGCTATCAGCTGAGCTTGTGGGCTATCCGCTGAGTTTGTGGGCTATCCGCTGAGCTTGTGGGCTATCCGCTGAGCTTGTGGGCTATCCGCTGAGCTTGTGTGCTATCCGCTGAGTTTGTGGCCTGTCCTCTGATCTTGTGGCCTGTCCGCTGATCTTGTGCTTTGTTTGCGTGAACCACTGCATAACTCGCCAATCATACTTACAGTAGTAGGAAATTGTGAAGCTTCATAATGCGCTGGTTGTGGTAAGACCGATCATGCGTGAGACAGAGAGAAAGAGA
Source organism: Ariolimax columbianus (assembly GCA_036924085.1). NCBI lineage: Eukaryota > Metazoa > Mollusca > Gastropoda > Stylommatophora > Arionidae > Ariolimax > Ariolimax columbianus. The sequence goes on along the minus strand of JAVGWX010000008.1, from coordinate 71,608,665 downwards.
GAGAGAGAGAGAGAGAGAGAGGAGTGGGAGGGGAAGGAGAGGGCTGGTTGTAGTAAAACGACCGTGCGTGAAAGAGGGTGTGAGAGAGAGAGAAGGAGGCGCTAGTTGTAGTAAGGCTGGTCCTTGCGTGAGACATGGTGCGAGAGAGAGAGAGAGAGAGAGAGAGAGAGAGAGAGAGAAGGAGAGAGAAGTGGGACTGGTTGTAGTAAGGCCGGCCATGCGTGAGAGGGGGTGCTAAAGAGAAAGGAAGAGAGAGAGGGGTAGAAAGCGAGAAGACTGACAGATTGTAGTATGGTCGGTCATGGTTGAGAGAAAGAGCGAGAGAGAGAGAGAGAGAGAGAGAGAAAGACAGAGCGAAAGAAGATGGGATAATTGTAATTAGGTCGATCATGCGTGATAGAGAGTGTGCAAGATAAAGAGAGAGTAAGGAGGGGGGGGGCGGGAAGGGAAGCTGGTTGTGGTAAAGACGACGCCATGTTTCAGCTGTACAACACATTGATAAGTTAACAACAACAAATTGTAAGCACAAATATACGGGAGATGGTCGAAAATTGCTGCACTTTAATATGAAGGAGTCCAGAGACTTACCTGGAAATTGGTGTGAACATTATTTCTTCTTTGTGTGTTCACACTCTTTGGTGATACCCTTATCCTACCAATTCTTCACCTCCCTGATGCCCTGATGCCAGAACTCCTCTGACTGGATCCAGAATAACATCTCCAGTTCAGTAATCATGGACGTCAGACAAACAACATTTACAATGCGGATTCTTAATGTTGTGGAATAATGTGGAAACTGGGTACTATGGGGGCTAGTGGTTTAGTGACACTTCTCACAATCCGAAGGTGCTGGGTTCGATCCCCATCACAGCACCAGCCGTTACCCCGGGGAAGCAAACCCTTAGAAAATGCGGGAGGAAGCGGAATCTTACATAAAATTCATGCCGAAGTCGGATGCACTGGGTCGATAGTTGCAAAATAAAAACCGCATTGCAACACACACCGCCTTGGGGAATAGATAAAGGATGGCGAACGCCAAACAAAAAAATTTTCGCAAACAAGAGAAAGTCACAAAGGGGGCATGTCCCATTGGGCATCATTTCATACCGGTACATTTTCTGACGTCTAGGACTTGACTGCTGAACATGGAACGTGGTTCTTGGAGAAGGAGTTCTACAAATCAAGGCATCAGAAAGGCGAAGAATATATTAGAGACGTGTCTCGCCTTGCAGGGTGAATACATAGAGAAGGGCTTCTTCTTCGATCAACTGATGCTGTGCTGCTAGTCCGGCGATGTTCACGTAGGAGACTGTGCGTTTCGGGTTTTCGCTGGTCCTCAACAGATTCTCGAGCATCGTCGCTTCCCCGGGCAGGACTGCCTCTCTTTGGTCTGTATAAGTAGGACAGCCATGCAGGATATGTTCCAGTGTGCGCATGGGCGCTCCACAATCGGAACAAGCCATCGTCTCTGAGACCCGTTCTGTTGAAGTGGGCCTAGAGTCTGCAATGTCCTGATCTGAGTGAAGATTCCATCTCTGACAAGTTTGTCATTGCCGTAATTGTTCTGCCTGTATTCCATGGCAACGGGTAGTTTGGCGAGTGTCTTTGCTTCTTCAAAGCTCTATGGAGGACGGGTTCCACATCCAGCTTTGCAAACTTATCTGCTTCCTTGCTTCATGGATCCCACAGTGGATTGGAATCCCCTGTAAGACTATATCTTTGCTTTTTGGGGGGACAGCAATCCGATGTTCTATTTTACTTCATGTGATCTAACTCCAATGGGGTCCGAGATAGCCTGGAGTACACTCCCGGAGTCCGCCAGAATGACCTCCCTCCTTGCAGTTGTGTTTCGGCAGACAAGAATCCTCGTCACTGCATGAACAGCTGTTGTCCCAGATCTGAAATCGGTAGAGAAGGACTAAAGTTTACATCCTTTTCATGTAAGTGCCTCGACTTCTCCTTCAAACTAAAGGGGAAAGGTATCAATAATTGTTTTTGTTAGTCCTCCGGGGAAGTGGTCGGTATTGTTCGGTTATTTGCTAAAGGATTCCAATTACGGCTCCGAGGTTCTTACTCGGAATCATCCAATAACACAACTGCGCCCTAGTATCGCTTGATACGCCTTCTTTCTATCCAACTGATTAGACCACTACCACACTTAGCCCTTTCGCATAGATTGTATATGATGAAGTTGCTAGTCTCAGACCGTTTGTAAGAAGTTCTTTAAATGTCTTTTACGACATGCTTATTACATTGGTCACTTACTTTTAAACTTGGGTACAGCTCAGGTACAGGTACAGCTCATGTACAACTCGAGTACAGCTCAGGTACAACTCGGATACAGTTCAGATACAACTCGGATACAGCTCAGGTACAACTCGTTTACAGCTCAGGTACAACTCGGGAACAACTCGGGTACAGCTCAGGTACAACTCTGGTACAACTCGGGTACAACTCGGGTACAGTTCAGATACAACTTGAGTACAGCTTAGAAACGGCTCGGATACAGCTCAGGAACAACTCGGGTACAACTCAAATACAGCCCAGATACAGCTCATGTAGAAATCGAGTAAAGCTCGGGTACAGCTCAGGTACAACTCGGGCACAGCTCATGTACAGCTCAGTGTCGCAGCAGTTTAGCCAATAATTCGGTGGGGATCGACACTGTTATCCCCTTACTGGTGATCTTACTGGCGAGCCATGCATTACACTATTGCCTGGAGGACCCCGGTACACCTACTCAAGCACACTTTTGGATGTAAGAAGAACCAATGTAACTCACTTTCAAAGAAACATCGTCAAATTCTTACTCAACTCAGCACGTGCATCATCGAAGAACAACAACAACAATAATCATGTTCCCATAATCGTCAATCAACAATGAAATAATAAGGTAATCTGAGCAAGAGCTTGGCATTTTTGTTGAGAATTTCGTGCTGATTCTCTTAAATAAATATCTTGCGTTCAGGTGTGAATACTTGTCTTTTTGCTCTAGAGGAAGTTAGATCACTGACTAGTTCTGTAATTGTATAACTGTGCTAAAACGGCCAACAGTCAACTGTCACACCTGTAACTGACATTGTATGTGTCAGCATGTTTAAGCAATTGATTTTGAGACTTCCAATACCAAGAAAATAATGCCTTTTAGCATAGCTACCTTGTTTCCGCTAACTCACGAGTTGCCAGGCAGCTTAGATAAATGTTTGCTGAAATATTCCTTTTCATGAGCGCGGAAGTCACCTCATTAACCAACCACTTAGATTTGCAAATATCAGGGACTGATTTTCTTTGCGTCCTCACATGCAGTCACCAGTCACCGGAAGTCGTCTTCAGGAAGTCCTGCTCACGCGCGGAGTTCTCCTCCCCATATATATCTGCCATTTCCGGCGCTTGCCTGCAATTTCGCAAGAATATTAAAACACTGACCGATCATCGTCCGGTATATCCAACCAAACAGTCCGCAGTCAATGTTGAATTATTTCTCACTGTTAGGTGTCACCAATTTGGATCTGTGTTATTTCTTTAAATTTTTCCATCCTTCATATTCAAATGCTATTCACCTCGAGCTGCCAAAACCAACTTTAAAAAAAAGGGAATTTAATTCAAAATGTTAAAATATTTTCTAAACTACATCCTCAAACACCAAACATTCCATCTTAGTTATTAACTTCAAGAAAACGGAATTCTTAAATGTTCAACACCAGACAGCAAATTAACTTTAATAAAACAACATTTTAAAATGATCAACACCAAACTACACGTTAGTAAAAACTAATTCATAAAAGCTCACGACCACACCTAAACGTAACATCAATTTCAACAATCTACATCTTCAAATGCCACATAAGTGCACACATACACACACATAACGAGGATGAAGTATCTCTTCATGCCAATACCCAAAGAACAAGAAAACAAATTCACTATTTGACGCAGAACTGATGTATGTGATACCACGTCAACAACAACACGATAAAACACATCATGAAATTATAATTTAACAATTACCAACAAGTCATTGAGGTTATAAATTTGACAAATATTGGAAAGATAAATTGGGACAAACACAAGGGTTTTGTACAGCCTCGTCCGCTAATGCGTAGCGGTGTAATATTACCAATACCTCCCAGGAATAATTCGCTTTTCAAACAAACGGAATCAGCCTGACAGCTGGCTGTGTGCAGACGCAAAATGAGTTGGTGCCTCACTGGTGTGAGACCGTAATACGCGCGACTAATTACCAAACACACGTATGGATTAGACTAACAGCGTCTTAACTAAGACAATAGGCGTTCACTATTAATATTCTTTGTTTTTCATGATGGCGGCTGTAGAATTGTACTAGGGCAAACTGCTGCGTGATGAGAAATAAGGATGAGGGCTTATCTGCTTGAAAGAGAGAGGCAAGGTCGTTGCCGAGATGCGCTGGGCATTCATGTCAAGAACTATTGGAATATCCGTCAAAATTGAAGCAGAGAGTTCGGCGCTGGAGTGGCAGTCTGAGAACTCTTTAAAAATGGCATTTCTCGTGTGGACCTCTCGGTCCTTGTTTCGGAAAGTACAGAAAGATTTGTTGCAGCATATGGATAGCAGGTAAAGAAGTTTCAATTCTTCAGGGGCTCGTGTAGGCCGGCTCTCTTAGACGGGTGGGGTATCATGCACTGAGAGAGCTTCAATCTTTGGCGTAGAATGCACTCATGATGGGGAAATTAGGTGTGGATAAGGAAGGGAGGAGAGAAGTGAACAAACTGAAAACCTTTTTACTGCGGGCATGTCAATAACAATATATATATATATATATATATATATATAACTGTTTTCTCTAATCACTGTATTCCAGCCAGTTATTACTGGTAAATTGTGTGTTGCAACAGTAACGTCATTTGAAGGATTTCATCAATAACCAGAATGGAATGTCCTGTTAGTATTTGCAATATAGCGGTAAAATTTCAACAAGCAAAGGAAAATGTCAAGTCTATAATGGAAATAAAAAATGGCTCGGAGCTATGCACTTGGAATCCACCATATGTGCTTAATCATTTTCATTGCTGAAGTTCTTGTTCACAGAGCACGAACTTCGTAGCTCCCACAGCGGGTTCAACATTGTTTCCTGACTTCGTCAAGTACCAATTGAGAGCTGCGTGAACTGGATCATATCTTAACAAAAATCCACGACTTGCCCGGTCTGTCAAATACAACGACGGGTGTTGGACCTGGTACGCTTGGGTTGTTAACCAAGCTCACAACTCCTCGACCACAGAATCAAATCTAATTCAGTCAACAAAGAACAAAGTAGCAAGTTAGTTAGTTAGTTAGTAGGCTAGTTAGCTAATTAGTTGGTTAGTTAGTTAGCTAAATAGTTGGTTAGTTAGATAGCTAATTAGTTGGTTAGTTAGTTAGCTAATTGGTTGGTTAATTAGTTAGCTAATTAGTTGGTTAGTTAGCTAGCTAATTAGCTAGTTAACTAGTTAGCTAGTTTGTTAGTTTCTTTGTTTGTTCGTTGGTTGGTTGGGTGGTTGGTTGGTTGGTTGGTTGATTGGTTGGTTGGCTAGTTAGTTGTTTGGTTGGTGGGTGGGTGAGTGAGTGGGTTGGGGAGTGAGTGGGTGGATGTGTGAGTGGGTGGGTGAGTGAGTGGGTGGGTGTGATTTTATCTGGGATGTGTTGAGCGGGTAGGTTGATGAGATTTGTTGGTTGGTTTGTTGATTGGTTGTTTGTTGGTTGGTTGGTTTGTTGGTTGCTTTGTTGGTTGGTTGGTTTGTTGGTTGGTTGGTAGGTATGTTTGTTTGTTATGTAGTTGGTTAGTTAGGTAGTTAGTAAGTTAGTTAATTAGTTAGTAAGTTAGTTATTTAGTTAGTTATTTAGTCAGTTAGTTAGTTAGTTAGTTAGTTAGTTAATTAGTTAGTTAGTTAGTTAGTTAGTTAGTTAGTTGGCTAATTAGTTAGTTCGTTTCAAATCGCAAACGATGACTACTACACCATCAGACGGTTTTGTTTTGATGATGTAACTTTCGTTGTATTTGGATAATAGTGAGAAAGAAACTGCGCTGGTCATCAGCCTTCACTCTCTGGTCCTGAGCCACTTTGGACCAGTGGCAAGATATAAGTCTAGACGACTGGAGGTAACTGAGTATGCTGGCACTCTGGTCGCATCACCTTTGCGAACAGGAGTTGCTTGAAAACTTGCCGGATTCGATCGCTCACCGTTTCCGTTCATTACATTGAGAGACTAGGGTAAGGCCTTACCTCTCGACCACAGCGACTAACAGAAGACTCTGCAGAGTCTGTAGACCTTCAGCTTCTCCTTCCAGTCGTGATATTTCGTCACAAAGTGACTAGGGGACGATTGAAATGTTCATACTCCCCGAAGTCTCTCCGCGCAGTCACGCTGAAGTTGGAGAGGTCTGGACTGATGGATCAGGGTTTGTCATTGGCCATCTCATTCTTGATCAGAGGGCTGGTACTGATCACGGTAGTTGGTTTCAAAACTGATGTCCTCATGAAGCACCCCCCTCTCTGCCTCCTCCCGGCTCCAAACCTCCCACCCCTCCCTCACCCCCAACCCCCGTTCTTTACTTGCAAATTGGCTGCACCTTGAGAAGTGAATAAATACGGATACTCGAACGTGAATTTCATAGATTTTCTGCATGATATCTGCATGAGAACGGGCTATGTAAAGAAAATGCTAGTAATATTGACCGAAAGGCCATAGTTGACTAGATCTCAGTGGCCTACAGCAGTCAATGACGTGGACAACAACAAAACCCTCTTGAATTCTTGACAAGGACATTGAGCATGGTGAAGTGTAATGTACGAAATAACTACCACACCTCGAAAGCAACAACAATCACATTGGCAAGTCGTTCGACAACTAAGACACAGGTATCACAAACTACAGACATCTGGCACCTGAACGTTTACCTGTTTTTATTCTACTTGACATAACCGTGTCTGTTTGTGTGGCTTTCTGTTTTCCTGTTTTATCCAACTTCTCTGTGAACCAGGGAGCGAAAATGGTGTACGTAGTCTGCTAATCTGTCAAAGTTATATTCATTTAGTCGAGAAAACAAACAAAATCATGTTTTAGTGTAAATGTATGTCTGCTTCGACAAACGTCGTTTAAAAAAATATATTTACTTGTTTTCCTCCTTTGTTGTGTTATTTAGTTGTGTTTTCTCAGTGGACGGATTACTTGTCAATCCAGCAATTTGTAGCTGCTTTGTTTACAATAAAATACAAAATATCAGTTTTATGGAAGAATTGATACAGACAAGGACCGACATTTGAACATTTTAGCTCGTTAACACATTCATCTTTTTCTGAAGTTTTTTACAGCAGTCTTATTTTCTGTAATGCTATTATCTCAATAACCTGTCTTAAACCACCTGATCATCCTGTTTATTTTGTTGCATTTCCCAGTTGTTTTTTTTTTGTTCTTTAACATTTCTATCTGATAAGTGTAGTGGTAGAGTACTGGTTATTCGCGGCAAAGGTACAGGAGTTCGTCTCTCCCAGCCACCACGCTCCAGTCTGGGCAGCTGTAAATGGATACTTGACTTAATGCTTAGAGAGTGACAAAGGGAACTGGCCATGAAGGAGTTTACGAAAATAATAGATTGAGGAAAGCAAGTGGATGTTATTTATCTAGATTTTACTAAGGTCTTTGATATTATACCTTAACTAAGATTGTTTAGAAAGTCGAAAACTTATGTAATATGTGGTGAAATTGCCAAGTGGATGGAATATTGGCTAACCGGAAGAATGCAGAGACTGGACATAAATAAGGAGTACTCTGAGTGGTGCGATATAAAAAGTGTATGGTCACAGGGTTCGGTTAAAGGATCATTTTTGTTCTTGATATATAAATTATTTAGACAATGATATCGGATCCATGATTGCCAAACCCAAAAATACCAAATTAAGTTTAAATGGCAAATTCCTGCAGCCAAACGACAACCCAAACTATCTGGGAGTCACAGTTGATCGGCGCATGACATGGAACAGTCAGATCGAGAGAAACCGAATGAGAGCCAGAGAAAGAATACCAATCATGAGGAAACTTGCTGGCACAAGCTGGGGAGCAGACGACAGCATACTAAAGAAACTGTACACTGGAAAAGTGAGACCAGTTCTCGAGTATGGCATTGCGGCATGGAGAACAGCAGCAAAGGCGAACTTCGATAAAGTTAGCAAACTTCAAAACCAAGCCATGAGAGTTATAACAGGAGGCATGAAATCAACGCCAATTGTAGAACTTGAAAAGATTACAAAACTGCAAACCATGACCGATAGAAGAGACTGCAGAGCCCAGCTGCAGTCAGAGAAACTCCGAAGACTGACTGACCATCCAATGCACCAGAGACTTGACAATTTGGGAAATGGGAAACTAAAGCGGAGAAACTTTGCAGAAATAGCCAAAGCAAAGATGCACGAAGATCCCATAAACGCACTAACAACACCAAAGCCCATCACTACTGTACAAAAACCTACCTGGAGGCAGGATATATTTCCAGAGGTGGTAGAAAATATACCAGGTATTGGAAACAAAAACTGCCAGACTGAAAAAGAAAGGAGAGATACTACCATAAGCTTTATATCGAAAAACTACCCAAGCATGGACTGGACCCATGCATACACCGACGGTTCTGTAACAAACACTACACAGAACGGAGGGGCAGCGCATTCCTGAACCTACCAAATGGCAGAAAAATAACACTGTCATTCGCTACTGGTAAGTACACAAGCAATTTCAGAGCGGAGGCAGAGGCACTGAGCGCGGCAGTGGAAGAAATGGTGACCCATGAAGAAAATGAAAGCCATACAGTCCTGCTTACAGATGCTCTCGCCGTAGTCACAGCGCTAAAAAGTCAGAAAAACACTGAGCTTAATGACTTAAGAGCAGCACTCTGTCAACTATGCCAGCAGTCCACACCAAAAAGGGTAGTGGTACAGTGGGTCCCATAACAGTGCAACATCCAAGGCAACGAGGAGGCAGACAGACTGGCAAAAGAAGGTGCAAGACTCCCACAAACAGATACTAGTATGACGTACGAAGAGTCAAAACGGCTTATCAAAGCCAGATACATGACCAAATGGGAAACCGAACATACTGGTTACACCAAAAACGATGCCTATTACCAGTTGAACAGAAGAGAGCAGGTCGTTGTCTTCAGACTTCGCACTGGCCACAATAGACTGAGGTACCACCTATTCAACAAATTGAAGATAGGTGGAACCGATGAATGCCCGTGTGGTACCGGGAAAATGACCGCTGAACATCTGCTGCAGAACTGCCCGACATACGAGGATCAGAGAGAGCAGATGTGGCCATCACCAGTGGAACCACAAGACAAGCTCTATGGCAGTGTCGACAGCCTCAGGATGACCGCCGCTTTTTTCTAAAAAATAATGGTTACTGTCTGACTGCGTACGAAGAAGAAGAAGAAGAAGAAGAAGGATCCATGATTGCAAAATCATCTAAAGCAGAGGTGGATATGTTGAAATCGAATTTACATAAAATACGAGAATGGTCTGAGAGCTGGCAAATGGAGTTCAATGTAGATAAATGTACAGTAATGTCAATGGGTAGAGCCATTATAGAATATAATTACAGAATGGCAGTGGACAATATTAGAAAGACAGAAAAGGAATGAAAGTCTTATGTTTATAATAGATCATACCGCTAAAGTGAATGAGCAAGTCCACGTAGCAGCTAAAAAGGCAAATGCAATGTTAGGTATGATAAAAAGATAAATTAAACATAGGAACAATGAAGTGATTGTCAAACTATAAGGGATTAGTTAGACCCAGAATGGAGTACTGTGTACAGGTGTGGAGCTATAATCGTAGAGGGGATATACACATGATGGAAAGGATACAAAGATGAGCAACAAAACTGATAGTTGTATTCTAGAATTATAGTAAATGAGGAAAGGCTCAGAAAAATCGCACACTTCTTATTTCTTCTTATTTAGGCCTACTGCTCTTCCCGTGAAGCGTCGCAGAGAAGAGGCTAGGGATGCGAAGATATCGTATTATCGCCAGGTGGGAAGCTTGTGCTGTCGTTATGTGTAGTTTCCTTAAGTGTGTTAGGCCACATACATCGAGGTTGACCAATTGCATATAGACCGGAGATATACATTTGAGATGCTCTCTCATCGTGCTATTTATAAAGAATTATGACTAAACGACGTCCACTTTAGTGTCTAGAAAAAGAAGAATTCGAGTTGATTAAAAACAAATTTATAAGATAATCAAAGGAAAGAATACATTAAAATATAGCAAGTTTTTTTCAAAGTACAAGAACAAGAAGGCACAGATACAAATTAATAAAAGAAAGATCCAGATTAGATTTTATGAAATATTTTTTTGTCTGTGAGATGTCAACGCATGGAATGCATTGCAGCAGAAATTGTGGAGGTATGGTCTGTTAATGAATTCAAAAATAGTGTGTATGCACATAGTTATTTTAGTTCAATTTAGTAGAAGAAACCGGTTGTATATAGATTCTGTAGAGCCTTCTAAACCAGTATAAAGAAGTTAAGTTAAGAAGCCACATTATTTCATTATTTCCTATTAAAGGGAGAAAATACATGTTTGACGTTATAATTCTGTTTTTATTACGTTTCTTCCCCTACATGAAGCGAACAAAGAACAATGTTAAGGTACCCTTTGCGAAGGACATGCCCATATAATGGATTGGATGCGGGGCTCCAACGGTTTTCTCTATTTGGGGTGAAATTAATACCTATTTTCCACACATAATGGCGGTTATACATGTCTGGTTATGATGTCCGCTTCTTTCTATTCCCATTTTCTCTCCCCAAATGCCCTCCTGTCGTGCTTTTACCGCAGATCTGCATTTGCCATTACCAAGTGTGGGACGAATGCCCATGTAACAAAAGTTTGCTCCTATGCGTGTGATACCCTTAGTCACATATCATGTTTCCGAGCCAGATATAGAAGGATCGACTTTACATTCTGTGTTAAACAGTGAAATATTATTCCTCATAGAAAATCGTGCCGAGTTACATTTTGAACAGAGTTTAAATTAAATCTGGTCTTATAAAAATTGGCGTTAACTTCTAGGTTTGTTCTTCCGTCTTTATCAATGTTACTTCTCAGATAGGTAAAATGTTACACTTGTTCAATTATCTGACCATTAATCGTTAAGGGGTGTCTTTATTTGTTATGCATTCTTATTTCTTGTGTTTTGTTCACACTGAACTGCAACCCCACAATTTCCTGCTTCATACTTCAATCTGTTTATCTTTCTTTGTATGTCCTACAGCTTACGTGGCAGCATATATATCTTGATCTTGATGACCCGTTCCTCAGCGAAGCTGCCGGTTCCAACTTCGTCTCCGGCAGACCCTGTCTTGGGCCACGGAAGTTCAGTTCGTGGTAAGTGCTCCTTTAGAGGTATCTCGGATGTTGCAGCGAAAAGCAAGGGAGTCTGACAATGCATTGTAGGTCTTCCCCGCGGTCTCTTCTTACCTCTGGGGTACCAGACTGATGTCGCTGTGCTCCGTCGATCATTGTTTCGTCACAACACGTGACCTGCCCATGTATGTTTTGCCTTGTCTTGGATTACCGCATCCTTCACCTTGGACAATCGTCTTATGTCAAGGAAGGCCTGGGTAACTCACAATTTGTCTGCTAGTGAATTTGTTAGTGTCCACGTCTCGGCACCGTAGCACATCGCAGGGAGTACAGTGGAATTGAAGAGAGAGGCTGGTAGGTCTTGGTCATGGCAACCATCCAGGACCGTGTTAATAGACAAGAAGGCTGCCCAAAACGCGCGGTGGGTCAGTTCAGGTTCCTGGTTATTCTCAATATTGACCAGACGTCCAAGATAAATGTTCTCGTTGACATCTTCTAATCGTACCTTGCCAAGGAAGACTGCACCAAAAGCAGACAAAGACGAACAAGAACATGCCGTTTTCTATGACAATCTCCAAGAAGTCCTCCGGCAACGCCAAAACTATTTCAAGATTATTATCGGCGACTTTAATACCAGAATAGAGCCTCAACAACATGGTGAAGTCGACGTGGGGCCACACTCTAGAAAAGCAAGGAACGACGCAGGGGACAGACTGGCCACTTTCTGTGAATCAAATCGACTGTTCCACTGTTACAGCTTTTTCCAGAAGCCCATCCACAAGTGGTACAAACTTCTAGGACCCAGTGGACTTGATCGTCATCAAATTGACCACGTCTTGTCCAATCGTAGATCCCAAACTGATGTCTCAGTTGTTTGTTGATTCTGCACTGGAAGCGACCATCGCCTTCTCCGTGCTTGTTTCCCCTTAGATCTAACACTTGTAAAGGACCAGCAGCAGCGATCGTACCATGATCCAGCATATATATATTATTTGCAAAATCTAGGTCTTGCAGATGCTTATCAAATGTTTGTTATATTCATATTATTCTGCCCTCTGTCGTTTGCTGCATCACCCAATCCGTTGTCACAAAAATATTGGAGATAGAAGGTATCCCTGTCTGACTCAAGTTTGAATTGTAAATTGGTCTGTCAATTTGTCTTTGTGGATCATTCTACATACGGCCTCTTCATATAAATATTGTGTCATTTTTGTGTCTGGTATTTCATTATGCTTCAACATTAACCAAATTGGTGCTCTCCTTTTTCTAGCAAACGCTTTTCAGAATCTATAAAATCCAAATATAGAGAGATATGTCATTCTATAGATTACTCTATGATAATTTGAAGTATTGCTGTTTGATTGTGTAAGATATATCTACTGGGAATCATGACTGTTCGTATCTCATATGTTCATGTAGTAGTAATAATAGTAGTAGTAGTAGTAGTAGTAATAGTAGTAGTAGTAGTAGTAGTAGTAATAGTAGTTGTAGTGGTACTAGTATTCGTGGTAGTAGTAGAAGCAGCAGTAATGGTAGTAGCAGCAGTAGTAGTAGTGGTTGTAGTTGTAGTAGTAGTAGTAGTAGTAGTAGTAGTAATAGTAGTTGTAGTGGTACTAGTATTCGTGGTAGTAGTAGAAGCAGCAGTAATGGTAGTAGTAGCAGTAGTAGTAGTAGCAGTAGTAGTAGTAGTAGAAGAAGTAGTAGTAGTAGTAGAAGTAATAGTAATAGTAGTAGTAGTAGTGGTAGTAGTAATAGTAGTGGTAGTAGTAGTAGTAGTAGTAGTAGTAGTAGTAGTAGTAGAAGTAGTAGAAGTAGTAGTAGTAGTAGTAGTAGTAGTAGTAGTAGTAATAGTAGTTGTAGTGGTACTAGTATTCGTGGTAGTAGTAGAAGCAGCAGTAATGGTAGTAGCAGCAGTGGTAGTAGTGGTTGTAGTTGTAGTAGTAGTAGTAGCAGTAGTAGTAGTAGAAATAGTAGTAGTAGTAGTAAAAGAAGTAGTAGTAGTCGTAGTAGTAATAGTAGTAGTAGTAGTGGTAGTAGTAATAGTAGTAGTAGTAGAAGTAATAGTAATAGTAGAAGTAGTAGTGGTAGTAGTAATAGTAGTGGTAGTAGTAGTAGTAGTAGTAGTAGTAGTAGTAGTAGAAGTAGTAGTAGTAGTAGTAGTAGTATTAGTAGTAGTAGTAGTAGTAGTAGTAGTAGTAGTAGTAGTAGTAGTAGTCCTTTCAGTCATGCCTGACTATAGGATGATACGACTTGGAGTAGTAAACCAAAAATATATATTTAACATTTCTTTTCTTTCTCTTTGCGACGTTATCGTTTCCCTCCTCTATGCTTGTAAGAACTTCTCTTCACCAAGCGAGAAGTAGCCATTCAGGGAACATCTCTCCACTTTGATCGGTCTACAGCTTCGTCTTCCATGACGTCAGATTAATGTCCAGGGCCTTCTAATCACATTTAAAAATATCGTTAAACCTCAACTGTTGTCGGTCGGCAGTTCTCTTGCCAGCTGTTCATAGAGGATATCTTTGGGAATGCGACCATATTCAATGCGACGAATATGCCCAAGCCATCGTAGTCTTCGCTGAATAAGGTGAGTGTATATGTTTGGGAGACCGGTGTAAGAGTGGACCTCTGCGTGTCACTCCAGATACACACATTCAGCCATTTTTTGAAGCGGTTTTAACATTACTCTGCGGAAGACTTTCCTTACACCACTGAGCAGAGAAAAACGTGGTAGTTACTAAAGTCGTTTCTTTGTTTTCGTATAATATTACAATCTCTGCACCTCTCATTTCTTAAGGTATTACGACCTCTTTCCAACACTGGCATAGCATCATATGCTGCGGTTGCAAGAGTGCATCCTTGCAGCGCTTGATCAAATCAGGTCTGATACCGCCGCTGCCTGGAGCTTTGTCCAGGGTCAAGATGGCAATAGCTGTGCTGAGATTTTCTATGGATGGTTCGATTTTCAGCTCATTCATACTGGCATAGCTTTTGACTGCGTCGAGGGAATGACTATATTATCGCACAAGTAGAGCTCGGAATAGTGCTCGACCCATCGCTCCATCTGATTTTCTCTTTCTGTTATTTTGTCACAGATGATGGATTTCAGTGGTGCAGTTTTCCTACTTACAGGATCAATCTTTCATTTTACGATCGTACATTTGTCTGATGTTCCCTGTTTGTGCTGCAGTCTGGATGTTTTCACTGAGCTGTAGACGACACTCTTTTGCACAACGACGAGCTGTTTGTTACACCTGTCCTCTTGGCAGACTTGGAGGTGTCAAGAATACCTGCATTTGGAAACTTCTCTACTGGTATTTAATTAAGCAGCCGGGTTGACCTCAATGACGTTTCATATCCTTCACTTTCTCACCAGTACACATCTCGTTACCCGCTGGACGAGTGGTTGGTGTAGTAATCTCTTTTGTCTAACGAAGTTGTTAGTCTCATTTACGGTTCACTGTTTATTTTTTTACAAGATGCAAAGAAATACAGTGGTCTTATCTTTTCAAAGTTAGTGGCCCACAGTATACTCTCATGGTCCTTCATGTTCTCATGATCGATCGATACACTCAACCACCAGTACCCTACCACCACCAGTACCCCTCAACCTCCAGTACCCCTAAACCTCCAGTACCCTACCACCACCAGTTCCCTTCAACCTCCAACACCCTACTACCATCAGTACCCCTAAACTTCCAGTACCCCTCAACTTCAAGTGCTCCTCAACCTCCAGAACCCATCAACCTCCAGTACACCTCAACGTCCAGTTCCAGTCAATCTGCAACGCCCCGCCACCTCTAGTACCCCTTAACATCCAGTACCCTTCAACCTTCAGCACCCCTCAACATCCAGAATCCCTCAACCTCCAGTACCCTTCACTTAATAAACAGTACCATTCAACATCCAGCACCATTCAACATACAAAACCCTTCAACAGCCAGCACCATTCAAAACACAGAACCCCTCAACATCCAGTACCCCTCAACATCCAGTACACTTCAAACTCCAGTACCACTCCACCTCCAGCACTCCACCACCTCCAATACCCCTCAACATTCAGCACCCCACCACCTCCAGTACCCTTCAACATTCAGGACCCCACCACCTCCAGTACACCTCAACATTCAGGACCCCACCACCTCCAGTACCCCTCAACATTCAGGACCCCACCACCTCCAGTACTCCTCAACATTTAGCACCCCATCACCTCTAGTATCCCTCAACATTCAACACTCCACCACCTCCAGTACCTCTCAACATTCAGCATCCCACTACCTCCAGTACCCCTCAACCTTTGTCACCTCTTCACCTCCAATACCCAGTACCCCTCAACCTCCAGTACCCTTTACCCCCTCAACCTCCAGTACCCTTTACCCCTTCAACCCCCAGTACCCTTTACCCTCGAAACCTAAAGAAGCCCTCAATCTCTAGTACCCCTCAACCTCCAGTACCTCTCAACCTATAGTACCCCTCACGTCGTCAACATCCAAAATCCCTCAACCTCCAGAACCCCTCAACCCCCAACTCTCCACCTCTAGATCCCATCAACATCCAGTCACCCTCAATCTCCTGTACCCCTCAACCTCCAGTATCCCTCAACCTCCAGTACCCTTCAACCTCCAGTACCCTTTAACCTCTAACACCACGCCATATCCACCTCCAGTACCTCTCAACCTTCATTATCCCTAATCGCATACACTTACAGAACGCCTCAACCTTTAGTACACCTTAACCACTCAACCTCCAGCACCCCTCAACCTCCAGAACCCCTCAACCTACAGTACCCCTCAACATCCAGTACCCCTTACCCCCTCAAACTCACTTTAACCTCTAACAAAGCTCTGCCTCCAGATCCCCTCAACATCCAGTCACCCTCAACCTCTAGTACCCCTTAACCTTCAGCCCCCCCCCCTCCACCTCCTGTACCCCTCGACATCCAATACCCATTAACTTCCAATACCTTTTAACCTCTAACACCCCGGTCAACATCTAATACCCGTCAACCTCCACAAGCCCTCAACCTCCAGCACCCGTTCACCTCAAGTACAACTCAATCTGCAGTACCCTTTAACTTCCAGTACCCCTAGACATCTAGTACCCCTGAACCTCCAGAAACTCTTAACCTCCAGCACCCCTCAACCTCCATAAACCCTCAACCTACAGTATCTCTCAACATCCAGTACCCCTACCCCCTCAACCTGCAGTACCCCTCAACATCAAGTACCCGTCATCCCTTAACCTCCAGAACCACTCTACCCCAAGAATCTGTCAACCTCAAATATCCCTTACACCCTTAACATCCAGTACCCCTCAACGTCCAACAACCCGCCACCTCCAGAACTCCTCAACCTCCAGAAACACTCAACCTCCAATACCTCTAAACTTCCAGTACCCTTTAGCCTCTTAACTTCCAGAACCCTTCAACCTCCAGTACCCCTTCACTTCCTCAACCTTCAGTACCCCTTACCCCCTCAACTTACAGAACCTCTCAACTTCCAGTACCCCTCAACATTCAGTACCCCTCAGTCTCTAGTACCCCTCAACCTCCAGAACCCCTTACTCCCCAGTACCCCTCAACCTCCAGCATCCCTTACCCTCCAGTGCCCGTCAAGTACCAGTACCTCTTTCCCCTTCAATCTCCAGTACCCCTTAACCTTTAGAACCCCTAACCCCACAGAACCCCTCAATCTCCAAAACCTCTTACAATCAGTACCCCACAACCTCCAACACCCCTCAACATCCTGAACCCATCAACCTCCAGAACCACTTATCCTCAAGAACTCCTCAACCTTCTGAACCCCTCAACCTGCAGAACCCCTCAACCTCCAGAACCCTTCAACCTCCAGTACCCCTTACCCACTATTATCCCTCAACCTCCAGAACCTCTCAACCTCTAGAACCCCTCAGCCTCCAAAACCTCTCAACCTCCGGAACCCTTCAATTACCCCTTACTCCTTCAACCTACAGTACTCTCCAACCTACAGTACTCTTCAACCTCCATTAGCCTCAACATCCAGTACCCGTTACCCTCCAGTACTCTCAACCCCCAATACCCCTCAACCTCCAGTACCCCTCAACCTTCAGTACCTCTCAGCCTCCAGAACCCGTCATCCATAACCCTTTACCACCCAGAACCTCTTAACCTACAGTACCCCTCAACCTTCTGCACCCCTCAACCTCCAGAACCCCTCAACCTCCAATTCCATTCAACCTCCTGCATCCCTCAACCTCCAGCACCCCTTTCCCTCCAGTACGTCTTACCCCCCAGAACCCCTTACTATCAAGAACCTGTCAACCTCCAGAACCCATTTCCCTCCAGAACTCTTACTATCAAGAACCTGTTTATCTCCAGAACCCCTTTCCCTCCAGAACCTCATACCCTCCAGAACCCCTTACTTTTAAGAACCTGTCAATCTCCAGAACCGCTTTCCCTCCAGTACCCCTTTCCCTCCAGAACCTCTTACTATCACGAACCTGTAAACCTCCAGAACCGCTTTCCCTCTAGTACCCCTGAATCTCCAGAACCCCTTTCCCTCCAGTACCCATCTACCTCCAGAACCCCTTTCCCTCCCGTACCCCTCAATCTCCAGAACCCCTTTCCCTTCAGTACCCCTCTACCTCCAGAACCCCTTTCCCTCCAGTGCCCCTCAAGTTCCAGAACCCCTTTCCCTCCAGTACTCCTCAACTTCCAGAAACCCTTTCCTTCCAGTACTCCTCAACCTCCAGAACCCATTACTCTCCAGAATCCATCAACCTCCAGAACCCCTCAACTTCCAGAACCCCTTTCCCTCCAGTACTCCGCAACCTCCAGAACCCCTTACCCTCCAGAACCCATCAACCTCCAGAACCCCTTACCCTCCAAAACCCCTCAACCTCCAGAACCCCTTAGCCTCCAGAACCCTTAATTCCGAGTTGTCATGGCCGCAGTAATGCGCCAACTCACTGCTTACAATGTTGTGTCCCATCTGGTCACCCATAAAACCACCACAGGTTAATCCGTGTCAGTGTGTCACTGTATATCTCGACCTATGTCAAGCTGGCCCTGCACAGTGTACAGAGCTAGATTCATGAAGGAGCAATTTGCATTCTGGATCAGCATTCCTAGTAGATACTGAGAGGGGGGGGGGAGAGAAGAGAGTACTTGTAATGTGCTAGTTAGAGACTCAGTTGAATCTATTGGTATTCGTGCCGTTAAAATACCAGTGGTTCGGCCAGAACGAAGAATATGGTCACTGTAACTTTCCAAGCAAGTCGTAAAAGGTGAATTGTGTTGTGGAAGTCACTTGTGTTGAGTTCATTTCAGCTGTTGACGAAGTGTCTTTCGTGGCAGGTTACAGTGGTTTTTCTTAGATCCCGAAGCAACCTTTAGTATGTTGACCGGGATCCCACTGGCTGCAGTGCAATGATCACCTCTAAGTGGATCACAGTATCGATCCACCCAACACCCCCCCACCCCCACCTCCGTGGCCAGTCTGCTTCCAGGAGCAATGACGAGGTTGTGAGGTGTCGGTCTTGATCAGTACATTTCACCTGACCCCGACGATACTCTTGTGTCCCGTAGAAGTCGAGTAAACAAGATTGTGAATGCGGCTAGCAAACTCTTCATGTAAAACAAGTCGATATTGAAACCCCTACTGCACTCATACTTCTTCAATGGCTCATTTCCAGTGGGAGTCTTATGCTTTGTAAGAAGCTAGATAGCTACAAGAATATACCTTTAAATATCGCGTTTAGTGTTGCTGCTTCGAGATAAACACAAGAGTATACATCTAAATGTTACGTTTAGTTTTGCTACTTTGAGATAGATACATGAAAATACCTTTAAAAATCGCGTTTAGTTTTGTTGCTTTGAGATGAATACAAGAAAATACATTTACATTTCGTGTATAGTTTTGCTGCCATGATATTAATACAAGAAAATACTTTTAAATTCGCGTTAAATTGAAATTTGTAAACTAACACACTAAATAAAACATGTGATTTGCAACTTGTATCTGTACAGAACAATGTTGGAGTTTTCTCCTAATCATTTATGAGCACTCAAAAAAACACGAAGATATCCACATCTGTAACTCTGCTCGTACTTACGTTCTTTGTTATTTTAAATAATTCATATCTGTATACAGTTATTGACAGTAGCATCATCATGTAGCATTTCCTTTGTAGAACGTCGCTCCCATCACAATCTGTCTGAAAGAAACTCGTTCCCTTGCCAAAACACCAGCCTGCGCCACAGTCATACTTAGGCACTCCTGGATATCTTGGTGCCATCGTCTTCTTGGTCTACCCCTTCCTCTTTTGCCTGGCGCCATACCTTCCATCACCGTTCTCTCAAGACCATTGTGTCTCTTGATGTGACCAAAGTATTTGCATTTTCTAGCCAAAATGGAATTTATACACCAGTTCTCTTCTATGCTCAACTCTTGTCGAATGTCTGCATTTGTTTTTTTCTCTGTCCAGGATATTCTTAGGATCTTTCTGTAACATTTTGACTCGAAGGATTCGATTCTTTGTCTAGAAGTTTTGGTAATCGTCCACGATTCACAGCCATAAGCTGCCACAAGAAAAACATAGGCTCTCAAGACTTTTACTTTTATCGATTTGTTGGTGCCCTGCCATAATTTCTTCAGGCTGTTCAGTCTCTGCATTGCCATAGCTAGTCTTCTTCTGATTTCTTTCGAGCAAATCGCCATTTTTGTCAATTTTAGAGCCCAGATATTCAAAATGTGTGACCTGATCTATTTCCTCACCACCCACTGTAAATTTATGTTGACATTGTGTTTTGTCGGTGGTCATTATCTTTGTTTTATTTATGTTTATGAACAGGTTTTGATCTTTACTATGTCCATTAACGGCTGAAAGTTGCTGCCCTAGCCCTTCTCCACTTTTTGATAGTATCACTGTGTCTTCTGCGTATCGTAACTCTGGAATCTCGTACCCCCCAATCGAAATAGGCCATCTAAAGACAGGTCAGTTTTACCCTACTAATGACAGGGCGTTGCTACGGAAAATCAGCTCATATCGAGAGGAGCCGCAGATACTTTGGTTCACGTACCAGGCTGATAAGCCAAGGGCGCGAGGCTACCATGTGGGGGATTACTGCCGAACCCCTGTAAGCCGCAATCCCGCCCAAAATCTCAGCACCACTGCAATGGGAGGCTCCTACATGTTCGGGACCTGGGGCTCGCGCCCCAGCCCTATCCGGTAGAGCCGCAGAAAGAGGTCTCTGCCGTCCGCCGATCAAAGCGGGCGGACAGCTGCTTGATACTCACCTTATACGGCGATGGGGTGCGAAACTACCAACATAAGACTTAGTTCCTGGTCGGGGTGTCGAAAACAGTAGAGCAGCCACCTCACTGTGAACTGTCGAGACTCAACCAATGACCATGAGATCTGTCCGCACACTAGGCGAACAACATCTCTGTGACATTACCAGGCTTGTCCCCTGGTTAAATGCACTTCTGCTTCGATATCTACCTCTGTACGTTATCAGCCATTTAGCTATCATGCTGGACGCAGAAGAGATGCAGACCAGCGGACATTGCACACCTGCCCCACTGTGTCAACATCCCAGGTGGCGGGAATGCTAGGCGTACCATCTCTGCATAGAAGCCAAGAAAATAAAGGGAGAAAGAGATACCCCACTCACATGCAAATGCTACGTTTCTGGCAGGACGTGACGATCCTGGGGTACAGACACACTGGACTGCCTCTCTTCCGGGTAAACCAGTCCATATCATATATCTCATATATCATCTCACATATCATCATCGCACCCTATAGACACGAGTAGTGAAGACTCGATAGTCTGGTAAGACAACTTCCATAAGAGAGACAACTCTGATCATAAACAACTGCTGCCTTGCAGATAGGCTGGGGACAGCCAAAGGCTAAGGAGGGCATCCCTACAGAAATGCCTGTTGAAATCGGATGCACGGGGCCGCAAGCCTAACAAAACAGTGCAACGTAAATCGCAGCATGATGACAGTACAACCGATTAGAAAAACGCATAGCGCTCATCCTGCGGAGTCCCGCCAGGCAGCGATAGTGCCGGGCCTCACGCCTCGAAGGGGCCCACCCTTGACTACTGGTGGTCACCCACCCATGTGTCGTGGAGTCAAGGCACATGGCTATGGGGGAACTTTTATTGACCAAAAACTCAAGACCCTCAAAATACTACAGTGGAATGCGGAGGGAGTCATTAACAAAACAATTTCCCTAACACATCACCTGCATGAAGGTAAGATTGACGTGGCATGTATCCAGGAAACGCACCTCAACAATAATCATAAATTCTCAATCAGAGGATACCAGACCTTCCGTCTCGATAGAGAAGGCCACAAAGGAGGGGTCCTTATACTGACCAGAAGCTGCATACCGAGTAGCGCGGTACCTGTCAGTCACACCGGACAAGCAGAAATTGTAGGAGTTGACATAATGGCTCAAGAGACGAAGCTCCGCATTTTCAATCTGTACGGACCACCAAATAGAGACCTACCGCTCTCGAGTATGGAGGTCAGAGACTCCAACTGCATAGTAGTTGGAGATTTCAACAGCCACTCGGAGAGATGGGGATACTCTGACACAGACAGCAGAGGTGACGAAGTGGAAGATTGGGAGATAGATACAAATCTCTCCCTAATCAATAGGCCGGAGGATAGCCCTAGCTTCTATTCAAGAACATGGCATACCACCTCGACTCCAAATTTGGCCTTCTCCACACAGGACATACACCATAAAATAGACCGCCAGGTGCTAAACCAACTGGCAGGTAGCGACCACAGGCCGATCAGGCTAATCATTGACATGGAAGTAGGCCCACAGGAAACAAAACCGCTCCCACGTTGGAATTACAAACGAACCGACTGGGACAGATTTGCAATCCTGACAGATGGGCTGTGTGAAACCATCAACACACGAAACAACAAAATGAAGCCCATGGTGGAAAGCCTAAGCAAGGCAATAATGCAAGCCGCCACTGAAACCATCCCAAGAGGAGCTAGGAAAAACTATAAGCCCTACTGGAATGATGAGTTGCAGAAAGCGGAAGATGCAGTAACAAATGCTAGGAACATGGCAGAGCGAGAACAATCTATGGAGGCAAACATCGCCCTCAAAGCCGCCACGGCGAAATACAAATACACTCTCAAGCAAACAGCAAGAGAAAGCTGGAAAAATAAAACGGAAAGCCTAAACCTGGACAAAGACGGGAACAAGCTATGGAAGCTAGTCAGAGCCATGAACGACGAAACCCCGTCAAACAAACAAATTACCATCAAGCAGGGCGAAAACTTGCTCACTGGTAAGAAAGCCGCAAACGCTTTTGTCGATCACTATGCCAGAGCAAACCACATCGAGGTCCCTGCAGATAGGCATACAGACATTAGCGAAGAGCTAAAGGGGCACGACAACATCAATACGGCACCTGAAGAGCACATGATGGCCAAATTAACAATGAGCGAAATGGAAGAGGCTATGAGAACATTAAAGAAAAGGAAATCTACCGGAAAAGACGGGATAACAAACGAAATGCTGATGGGGCTGGGCCAAACAGCGAAGAGGAAACTGCTATCGGTCCTGAACCAAAGCTGGAAAAGAGGAATTGTACCCCAGGCATGGAAAGACGCAATACTGGTACCAGTACCAAAAACAGGAAAGGACAAAACAGATCAAAATGGATACAGGCCCATCAGCCTACTGAGCTGTGTCGGCAAGCTGATGGAACGTATGCTAAACACCAGACTGATGTGGCATCTGGAAGAAAAACGAATACTAATTCCACAGCAAGTCGGCTTTAGACAGCACAGATCCACTGAGGCCCAGCTCATCTTCATAGCCCAGGAAATAGACGATGCCTACCAGGCACAGAAACACACAGTAGCTGTTTGGGTGGATCTGGAAAAGGCATTTGACAAAGTCTGGAAAGACGGACTTAGAGCCAAGCTAAGAAGAAGTGATGTTTGTGGGGAAATGTACAAGGGGATCAACCACTACCTCAAACAAAGAACGGCCAGAGTCCAAGTACAAGGGCAGATGAGCAAATAGGTGACACTCGAGCAGGGAGTACCCCAAGGGGGAGTACTCTCACCCACACTCTTCCTGGTATATATAAACGACATTACAGAGAATATACCAAGGAGAGTCCATAGCTCAATGTTTGCAGACGATCTGGCTATGTGGACCTCTGAAAAGAATCTCACCATAGCAAGAAATCGGATGCAGCAGGCCCTAACATCGCTGGAAGAGTGGGCGAACTCATGGCTGGTCAAAATAAACGAGGAGAAAACCACATGCACAATATTCTCGCTTTCAATCAAACCCCAAAATACCAAATTAAGCTTAAATGGCAAATTCCTGCAGCCAAACGGCAACCCAACCTATCTGGGAGTCACATTTGATCGGCGCATGACATGGAAAAGTCAGATCGAGAGAAACCGAATGAGAGCCAGAGAAAGAATGGCAATCATGAGGAAACTTGCTGGCACAAGCTGGGGAGCAGACGAAGGCATACTAAAGAAACTGTACACTGGAAAAGTGAGACCAGTTCTTGAGTATGGCATTGCGGCATGGACAACAGCAGCAAAGGCGAACTTCGATAAAGTTAGCAAACTCCAAAACCAAGCCATGAGAGTTATAACAGGAGGCATGAAGTCAACGCCAATTGTAGAACTTGAAAAGATTACAAAACTGCAATCCATGACCGATAGAAGAGACTGCAGAGTCCAGCTGCAGTCAGAGAAACTCCGAAGACTGACCGACCATCCAATGCACCAGAGACTAAACAATTTGGGAAATGGGAAACTAAAGCGGAGAAACTTTGCAGAAATAGCCAAAGCAAAGATGCACGAAGATCCCATAAACGCACTAACAACACCAAAACCCATCACTACTGTACGAAAACCTACCTGGAGGCAGGCTATATTTCCAGAGGTGGTAGAATATATACCAGGTATTGGAAACAAAAACTGCCAGACTGAAAAAGAAAGGAGAGATACTACCCTAAGCTTCATATCGAAAAGCTACCCAAGCATGGACTGGACCCATGCATACACCGACGGTTCTGTAACAAACAATACACAGAACGGAGGGGCAGGAGCATTCCTGAACCTACCAAATGGCAAACAAATAACACTGTCATTCGCTACTGGTAAGTACACAAGCAATTTCAGAGCGAAGGCAGAGGCACTGAGGGCGGCAGTGTAAGAAATGGTGACACACAATGAAAATGAAAGCCATATAGTCCTGCTTACAGATGCTCTCGCCGTAGTCACAGCGCTAAAAAGCCAGAAAAACACTGAGCTTAATGACTTAAGAGCAGCACTCTGCAAACTGTGCCAGCAGTCCGCACCAAAAAGGGTAGTGGTACAGTGGGTCCCATCACACTGCAACATCCAAGGCAACGAGGAGGCAGACAGACTGGCAAAAGAAGGTGCAAGACTACCACAAACAGATACTAGTATGACGTACGAAGAGTCATACCGGCTTATCAAAGCCAGATACATGACCAAATGGGAAACCGAACACACTGGTTACACCAAAAACGATGCCCATTACCAGTTGAACCGAAGAGAGCAGGTCGTTGTCTTCAGACTTCGCACTGGCCGCAATAGACTGAGGTACCACCTATTCAACAAATTGAAGATAGGTGGTACCGACGAATGCCCGTGCGGTACTGGTAAAATGACCGCTGAACATTTTCTGCAGAACTGCCCGACATACGAGGATCAGAGAGAGCAGATGTGGCCATCACCAGTGGAACCACAAGACAAGCTATATGGCAGTGTCGACAGCCTCAGGATGACCGCCGCTTTTTTCGAAAAAATAATGGTTACTGTCTGACTGCGTACGAAGAAGAAGAAGAAGAAGAAGTACCCCCCAATCGTAAATGGGTTGAAACTTTCAATGTTCACATCTTCTCGAACATTTCTCATTATACATTCCTCATATATGTTGTACAGATAAGGTGAGAGGATACATCCCTGTCGGACTCCCTTTTGTACTGCAAACCAATCCGATGTTTGCCCAGATACTCGGACAGCGGCTTGTTGATCTTGGTATAATGTTTCAATGAGATGGACTATGTGCAAAGGAAACCCCATTTCCCCCATTAATCTCCACATATTTTGATGTTTTACCGTATCGAAGGCCTTAGTGTAATCAATAAAACATGTGTACAGGTCTACATTAAACTCTCTACATTTTTCATAGATATTCCTTAAATTGAATATAAGGTCCTGGGTCCCTTTGTCTTTCCTAAAACCTGCCTGGACTACGTGAATTTCAGATTCAAACCTTTTCTCTATCCTTCTTAACAGGATTCGCAAGAGTATCTTGATAGCATGGCTGATCAGCGCGATAGTTCGGTAGTTCGTGCACAGCTTCAGGTTGCCTTTTTTGGGAAGAGGAATATAAATTAATTTCTTCCATGCTTCTGGCCACTCTGCACTGTGCCATATCTGTTTACACAGCTTGTGATAGACTCGAGCACGTGCCTCTCCTCCTGCTTGTATTAGCTCTGCTGGGATATCATCGCATCCTGGGCACTTTCCCTTTTTCAGACTTTTAATTGTAGAGCGTACTTCTTC
Organism: Ariolimax columbianus; assembly: GCA_036924085.1. Taxonomy (NCBI): domain Eukaryota; kingdom Metazoa; phylum Mollusca; class Gastropoda; order Stylommatophora; family Arionidae; genus Ariolimax; species Ariolimax columbianus. The sequence continues at coordinate 71,582,699 of JAVGWX010000008.1, read as the reverse complement.
CAATGTTGGTTCAGGTTCTTTCTCTTCCTTTGGTAGGATTGTAACTGAGCGCTTTGTGCTATCTCTATACATGGTTCTGCAGTACTCTCTCCATCTGTTCAGTATGTCTTTGGTTTATGTTAATGTGTTATCCTCTTTGTCATTTATGACACGTGGAACCGGACGGAACTCCCTTGTCAGTGTTCTTATTGCTTTAAATGCATCTCTCTCTCTGCCTTGTTGCTATAGGTTTTCTATATCCTTACAAGTTTCCACTATGTATCTTCTTTTATCTTTTCGTATTTCTCTTCTAACTTTTCTTGCGCAGTTTGTATATGCTATGTTGGTACCCTTACTTCCCATTTGTTTTAATTGTTGCCTTTCTGCAATGAGTTTCTGTGTTTCCTCTGTTATATAGCTCTGTGTTTTGTGCGACATCTTGGAAATCATTTCTTTTGCTGTCGAGATCAAAATCTCCCTTGCGTACGATGTCAACTCCTCAGATGTCATCTCTTCCTGTACCACAAGCAACGCCTCAAATGTGTTTTCTACTTTGATGTTGTATTCAGTAGGTATTGCTGATACATCGAAGCGTATTGGCTGGCAACCTTTGTTGATCCTACGTAGTCTTGTTTGACAGTAGCATTGACAAATAATAAACGTGGAAGTAACGAGCAAAGAATAAGTGAATGAATATTTAATTGTGTTAAAGAGAACGCAATGACCACCCTTGTTTCTTTACTTCAACAGAAGCCTAGCTGACACCACAGTTGACCTATTTGCAAGAAAGATGAATGTAATGGCAGTTGTTTCTGTAGCACGCTGTTCTACATGATGCGATTGCCAGCACTACGCACAACCCTTCTATTGTTGCCAACAACGCACAGAGACACCACTATAGATGGCCTTTATTTAGAAACGTGCGGGAAAGCATTGTTTTTCTCTTGAAGTTGTAGATTCTGCCGTAACGATATACCTTTCATGTTCAGTTTGCTGGTCACGTACACATCCTTCTTTAGTTGCCTTTAACGACATGCATAGAGTGGTCCCATTTTCTTGCTCCAATGAAAGATTACATAATGGACACAGAACTAAACCCTCTTTGTCATCCATTGCTACACATAAGGGGGTTCAAATTTGATCTACCCAAAATGTAGCCCCATTGGGCACACCGGTGTCAAAATGAACTCAACTTTTTTTAAGATTCACTCGTAATTACTGTATTTGTTTAACGTTTCGACCAATTAATACACTTATCAAGAATTGGTTCAATGAAAACCAGAACAGAGGAAACAAGCACACTAAGTTGAGTTGATTAAAGGAACAAATGACACGCCTGAGCTACAGTTAGCTGCAGGAAGGTCCATTGATAGATTTGACGCAGTGAAATCAAGACACGCCCACATGTTGGACGATGACACTGTAATCAATGATTGGATGTTCAGTTAATATTTTTATAGAAGCTCAGCCATCAAACAAGGGTCTTTGTATAGTGGGTTGGCTGAAAGAGAGCTAAATGAACTATAAATGCGTATACTTTTCCACTTCTGCAAAGAAATATTCTGCCATTGTGGGTCTGCTTAGATTGCAGTGATGTTGATTGTGTATAAATAGCATAATATAAAAATAATACTAATAGTTGTCCACGGCAAGTGAAGATGGTAACTGTATCAGACTATTGCTGTGAGATGTATTCTCTTATGGCTGTAAAGACCAATCCTGGAACGGCATACTCTGTTTATCAATTATTTTGTTGACTGTATTCAGTGTGGTACCATTAAATTCCACAGAATTGTCTCTCAGCTCACTGCTCTAGTACTTGTTAATGTTTTCAGAGTCTACTTCAACTTACCTGCTCTTCTAAGATTCCATCTAAATATATTCCTTATTTCGAATGTATTGCCGTCATTACATAATCGCACATTATGTACACACATGCTATCAACTTATAAATACAAGAAAACTACTGTACACTGTACCATAGTGTTATATTTATACGGGAACTCATGAACATTGTACATCTTAGTCTAAGTCGACCTGTACTTTTACAGGGTAGAATGCCCGGGTGCGGTTCCCAGCTTTGACAGGAGCTGGATGTATCAGCGGGGGGGGGGGGGGGGGGGGGGGGGGGGGATTTCCTGCTTATCGAGCTAGGCTCGAGCAGCCTATTACTCCGATACGTTGGGACAAGTGCCATTGGGTTGGTTAACCGATGTACGAGTCCATCTTAGCATAACCAAACACTAGAGCACAGTAGACCCGCAGCCTGTTAGGCGTCATCTATGCTGCTCTGAAGAAACCATCTAATCATGACCGGTGTTTTGCCATCTCACACAGTTAGTCGCCTCTTACGACATGCTTTCTGTGGGACAGTGGTGCTATTCTTCTCCTTGTTATACACAAAAACCTCGGCGGACCACTCCGCTTTATATTTATAGAGAAACTTCTCAACATCGTGCATTAGTTTGTATTTACAAGGAAACTTCTGAACATTGTACAATCTTTGTAAGTGTATAGGTAAACTTCTGATCATTGTACAATCTTTGTAAGTGTATAAGTAAACTTTTTAACATTGCATTTTAGTTAAAAATGAATCGAAGTTGTGATTGTACTTAAGGCCAAAAGTGGACAACGCTATGACAATGATTAGCAACCGCAGCGAAACGAAATAAAACTGCTCGTTCCAGTGCGGTAACTGGGCCATAATTTTTCATATTAGTTTGGTATTGATAGAGAAACTTCGTATCATTGCAGATTAGCTCAATGATTTATAACTTTAAGCCCAAGTACGAAGTCTGAACGGTTGACTGATTTATCGATTGATTCGTCTTGTCGCTCCAAGATCTGCAGAGAGCCAGTAATGGAGCTAGTCCCTTTATTATCATTTTTAGTGACAGTTTCAATAGCAAGTGTTTTATAAGATGAGGCTGCTAATTCCATGCTATTTTGTCGACTTCATAAGGGGATTGAAAGGTTAGAGTGGCCGTATTATTCAACCCGGGTAGAACCCGATTGTCGAGAATGTGTAATGATTTCATAATCCATTTTCTCTCACTGTGTATTGTAATTGCAAAATTTAGGCTAACTACTGAAGCATTCATATATCAGGTAGGAACCATTAAAATATCCACATTTTCCGACACGGTAAAGGTAGCCTCACAACGGACATTAGGTCTTTAATGTACTAGATCTCAGCTTTTTCTCCGTAGGTAACCTGTTCCATTCCTCGTCGCCCTGCCTTCTGTGGCAGGCACTTTTTTTACTATCGTATGGAGACCACAGATTCAACCTGGTCCTATTTTCGCCAAGAGACAAGTGTCTTCTGTGACACGCCATACCGTATCAAAATTAGTGACAGCATTGGCCCTCTCCATTCAAGAACACTGTGGAACTTCTGGATATCGGCGATCAGCAGACTATTGTCGGATTAATGTACTGCACCTTTTCCTTTGAATTGGGACCCAATGGCCTCGAGATCGGACACCCGTGCTCAGTGGTGCGCACATTAAGAAATCCCTTGACAGTTGAAAATCGAAAAGAGAAGACTTAACGGCCGCTTCTCGGGGAAAATTCAAGTTTAAAATCTACTCAAATTATTCTAGGGATCCTCGCTCCACATATGTCGTAAAAAGGAGACTGTGTGGCTGAAACATCAGGTTTTGGTTACGTGGTTAGCGGAGCGACATATAATGGTGCCCGATAAGCTGCTGGTCTACCTTTCACTAATTTAACCCTTCCACCACCACCAGTTCCATTGGTAACATACTGGGATTGACCTGGCAAGTCACCAGCGGATTTTCGTCTGTCTAAAAAATATGAAACAAAAGAGGTCACACCTCCCCCGCGTCGTCTAACGACACAAGTGAACTGAAGATAGATAGACCTTTTTGTTGAATGTTTGAGCTGCAGATTGGTTAGAGCCTTCTTTTTTGACGGTAATGGTACCAGGTTCAATCTTGGTCTCGACACAATCTAGTCATTCCAATTGGTACCTGACTTACTATTAGGGGAAACAAGACGGAGAATTAGCCTACCACACAAAAAGAAACCTGAGGACAAGTAGAATTCAATCTCTAACACTTGATCTCCGACGATAATGGTTGATATTTGCTTTGATTAAAGTTTAAGGACCCCCTTGACCTTTTCTACTTTCGGTTGCAACAGACACCATACTTTGTGACACACACACACATATATACATAAACTTCTACTTTTGCTTCTTCTTCTTCGTTCTCAATCACCCGCTACCAAGCCCTGAAAAGGGCTTTGCAAGTAGCAGGATGCTGTCCAGAGAACGGAATGCGTTGTGTTGTAGTTTACAGCTTGATACAACGTATAAAGACACTCGTACACAGGCACTCGTACACAGACACACGTACGCAGACACACGGAAGCCTTTTCATTTGAGTGGGCCTACAGGTAGTTCCGAGATATCCAAGGTTCACAGGTACACGTGTATGCATGTAGCCATGTTTGTTCAGGTGGGACAAGTAGTGTGTAGAATAATATAATTTGGCGGATAAATTCAGACTACCTGTATTCGCGTAGTTCAACTGTCTGAACGTAACAGGGGATGAACCCTTAGCGCAGATAAAACTGATACACTTAACTGGTGGTTTAAAGTTTGGATTTGAGAGCAATTCACCGATAATCATTACAGTTTCACTGACTACCGGGTAAGTATGAAGTTAGTGGTACAGCTTACATCATCCTTATCAGTCTGTGTCATTTTTCTCTCCAGTAGCCGAAGCGAAGAATAATCATGGTCAGCTGAAATATACTGACCAAGACTTGACGTCCCATTACTGCGTGTGCTCTTGGAAACTGACTGTTCCAAATCAGTCTGGCCACTGTACTCCCCATATTTGTAAGCGTACTAAGGAACCACGCATTTCACTACAGCCAGACGGATGCCGGTTCACCTTCTTAAGTTCGCCTCGGAATGTAACAACAACAAATGCAAAGTCTACCATAGACATGTGGCCAATAGTAAACTCAACTCAGTATGATTAGCTGCTAACAATAACAATAATAAGTCTCCAGTAGGAGCATGGTTTCACAACTACAGTTGGCCTTCTTGCAGAGGTCTATCATCAAGTATACATGTGCTCTTGCAGTTGTAGTTTCCGTATCGTTTTGTTTTACATAATGATGTTGCCATGCATAACCAGATATACTCCTTACGATATATTAGATAGGGGGTAAGATCAACAATGTGCATGAAAATAATGTGGATTACATTTACATGATTCTAGTTTCTTCTTTCAGTCTTTTAACAAAATAAACCTTTGTTAATGCAAATGTACCATATCAAGTTACACACTAATAAACTGTTGATATCTGCCAGCTATATGTCAATGTATATTTATATGTTCGGTGGATGAGGCAAAATAAGATAAACACTGGTTTTTAGTTTTGGAACGCGGTTAAAATACGGTAAGATATATGTATATATTTGTTTACACTTGCATAGAGGGAAAAACATAGTCTACACACTGCCGAGACAAGAGGCCTTTGTTCAGTCGATAATTCTATACATTTTTACACAGAGACAACATTGGTACAAACGCCTTAAGGACATTTGCAGACATTTTTAAATGTTAGTGTTTGCGTATGTATATGTTTGTTTGCCCAAAAATATGTGTTTATAAATATATACCTTACATATGAATCACATACCATATTCTTACAGTACAATGACATGCCATATTCCGACAGTACAATTCCATACCGTATTCCTACAGTGCAGTGACATCTCATATCCCTACGGTACACTGACATGCCTTATCCCTACACTGCAATGACATACGATATCCCTGCAGTACAATAACATACCATATATCTACATTACAACGACATACTGTATTCATACAGTTCAATAAAATGTCATATCAATGCAGTACAATGGCGCAACATATCCCTATAGTACATTGACGTATCATATCCCTACAGTACTACGATATAAAATATCCCTACATCACAATGACATACCATTTGCATACAGTACAATAACATATCATATCAATACAGTATAATGACATATCCCTACAGTACATTGACATACCATATTTATAGTTCAACCATATAACATTTCCCTACAGTACATTTACATACTATATCCCTACCATACGACATACCATATCCCAATAACACATCCCTACAGTACAATAACGCACCATATCCCTACAGTACTATGACATATATCACTACTGTTGGGTATCAAGATGCTGAGCAGCGCATGAGCTGCAGCGGTCAGCGATCCATAGCTGACTGCTAGCGTCAGGGCCAGCGAACCAGAGCTGCCAAGACCCTTCTACACCTCCGCGCGGCGATCCTGGATAACAGGCTGCAGCAGGGCAGACTGGCTAAGGAGAAGGGATCGAAGAGGGAATGTTAACCCGGTACTCAAAAAATGCTTGTTGAAGTCGGATGTGTTGGACCGAAAGGTGCACATATCGCAGTCAACATGTAAACTACGACACAACGCATTCTGTTCTCTGGACTACATTCTGCTACTAAGGCCCGTGTCAGGGTTTGGTAGCGGGAGATTGAGAATGAATGAAGCCAAGCCATATCACTACTGTTCAATGATGTACCATAACTCTACAGTACAGGGACATACCATATCCATACAATGCCATGATATACAATTACCGTAGAGTACAATAGCAAATCATGTTGTAGTAGTTTTATGGCATACCATGTCCCTACAGTACAATGGTATACCATATCACAGTGACATATCTTACCGCAACAGTTCAATTACATTTCCTACAACAACAATTCAATGGCATTTAATACCCCAACAGTTGAATGACATAGCATACCCCAACAGTTCATTGACATATCGTACCACAACAATTCAATGACATACCATACCCCTCACAGTACAATTACCTACCACACCCCTACAGTACCATGATCTACCACAACCCTATATGTACAATGACCTACCATACCCCTACAGTACAATGACACACTATATCCCTACAGTTCAATGCCTTATATATCCTTATATTACAATAACTTACCATATCCTTAACATACATTGACATATACATATCCTATGATTACATTATAATACCCAAACAGTGTATTGACATAATGTATCCCTACAGTACGATGACATAATATATGTTAATCTAGAGTACAAAAACATGAAGAGAGTGGCAGAGTCCTCACTTCTCACAGTAAATGTAATGTGTTCCGATTACCGTTATCGACACGCTCCAGTTGACTCAGTTGTAAGTGTGTGCCGTGTCGTCTGTTATACCGGAATGAAAGCTAAATAGAGAATTGACATCATAACCTCTTTTGTAAGAATATGAGGCCTATACAAGAACTCTCTAACACTCCATCCCCGACAGTAATGTCTGCTATGAGACGTTCTTAAACTTCACATGATTGTCAATCAATGGATGTTCAGGGCTAGATTGCCCCTTAGGCTTAGTATCTTTCTTAGGTACAATTTACAAATGTTTGCACTTTGCAATCTCTGTCATAACGTTCTAAAATGTTTACTTATAATACATAATAACCAAATAAAAAAGTCCATTAACCATTTTATTCTCTATACATTTACTACTCGCAGTGCCGATATTTGGATTGATCGCTGTTAATCTTCACGGTCGATGACATTGTATACATATAAACCTTCATATACATACCAAATATAATAATGCACCAGCATAAATCTGCGTTCAATAACGTATGAAAAAGCTACAACGTGTTCATCGTGACAGCAAAGACTCTCTTGCAGATGGGCGACCCCGTTCTGAGAGATGTGTACAGCCATCGAGAGAAAGTTATTGTGCACAGCTTGAGTAACATATTTCTGTTTGGAAAACTGGCATAAATATATCATTCGTAAACAACTAGTCATGCGATAATGGGTCAAATATGAAGAGGAGATATACACGTTAACAAGCTAGAAATCGGGACAAAAATCTATGCTGAATCTGTGCTTAGCGCGTTCGTTAAATTTGGTAGGCTGTTCTGCTGTTTCATTTTGACAACTAGTGAATTCTTTGAATTAGTTACAGCACCTACTCTTGCTTAGAGCATCAACGCATAGATATGCTCTTAATGCTCTTGACGGTTTAGTCTTTGTACATAGATTCAGTGAGACATTGAAGAAACACGGAATGACAACAACTTCGGTGACAAAGCTGGCACACGACAAAAAAACCACATCTCCGCACGTTGTCTAACGACACAAGTGGATAGAAGATGATGATGATGATTCAGTGATAGGCGCTGGATTTCTAACGCTTATGTCACAAAGGCAATTGACAATTGGACAAAGTTGGTGAACAACTAGAAGAGAAAGCTACAGCTCGGTAGGAAGCAAAACGTCTTCTGCTGAAAAGTAGTAAGAGTATACGAATGAAATACTCTTTGAAGTTTGGTCATCAGTAATGGAGAGATTTGATCAAGTCTAAGACAGCAAAGCGCGTAATTGATCTCAATAAGCTAGTTGCTGAAGTCATTAGGTAATACTATTGTCTAGTTAAATGACAGCTTTGAAGTTTGAAGTAAAAGCAAGAGCAGAGTGGATCATTCAGATTACATTCAGTAACATCAGAGATAGGGAATGAGCAATGTAAAGCTTCATGGTGAATGATTGATCTTAAAAATTGAAGGATTGTCACTAATAATTTTCGCCTAGGCATCTAGGGCCTGTTGCGTCGATCGACAACTACCATGTTCAACTGCTAAGGCCTGTAGCCAAATCTCGTTCACTGCCGAAGGAGAGACTGCTATCTATTGGAGAGCCATGTAGATTGGGGATGTCCCCTCTCACGCCTCCTGCCGGCCGGTGGGAGACCGTTGTTACACACAGCAGACTTAAACATTATCTGGTGAGCCGGTACTTATTGGTCCAGTCGAACCACGTGACCAAATAGAGACAGGTAGCCGCGGACCAGAGTGTCCGAGATGGAGGTAAGACTCGTCTTTACAGGCACCTCGACATTACGGACGAGATCGAACCACTGGATGCCGAGGATGCGTCGCTGGTTGCGCATATGAAAGGCATCGGTTTTGATATGTCCTGTTTAAATAGGGTCCAAGTTTCTGAACCATTCAGGAGAACAGGAATCACACACGTCTGATAAATACGAATGTTTGATCCGAGTGGGATCAAGACGCTGAGCAGCGCATGAGCTGCAGTGATCAGCGACCCATAGCTGACTGCTAGCGTCAGGTCCTGCGAACCAGAGCTGCCATGACCCTTCTACACCTCCACGCGGTGATACTGGATAACAGGCTGCATTAGGGAAGACTGGCTAAGGAGAAGGGATCGAAGAGGGAATGCTAACCCGGTACTCAAAAAAATGCTTGCTGAAGTCGGATGTATTGGACCAAAAGGTGCAAATATCGCAGTCAAGCTGTAAACTACGACACAACGCATTCCGTTCTCTGGACTACATTCTGCTACTTAAGCCCTTTCGGGGTTTGGTAGCTGGAGATTGAGAACGAACGAAGAAGAAGAAGAAGAAGAAGAATACCTAAAGGCTATATGAAGATGTTTGAAAACCTAAAAGCTATAAAAAAGATATGTTTGAAGACCTGAAGGCTATATGAAGATATGTTTCAAGACCCAAGGGCTACATGATATGTTTAAAGACCTAAAGGCTATATGAAGATATGTTTCAAGACCCAAGGGCTACATGAAGATATGTTTGAAGACCTGAAGGCTATATTAAGATATGTTTGAAGACCTGAAGGCTATATGAAGATATGTTTGAAGACCTAAAGGCTATATGAAGCTATGTTTGAAGACCTGAAGGCTATATGAAGATATGTTTCAAGACCCAAGGGCTACATGAAGATATGTTTGAAGACCTAAAGGCTATATGAAGATATACGATATGCTTGACGATCCAAGGGCTACTTTAAGAAAGGTTTAAAAGCCAACAAACAACAAGATATGTGTAAATATGCAAGAACTGCACGAAAATGTTTTTGAGCTGCATGTAAATATATTTTAACATCCATTGTTTACATAGAGGCAGGGGAGAGAAGACTAACGTTTGTTCAGGCTAAACTTAATGATCAGACGTTGTTAATCAGGGTCAGGCAAAATATACTGACCAAGACGTACAACTCACTTCCACGCAGTTCTCCCTAATAATAGACTGTTTCGTGGCAGCCTGGCTAGCAGGGTGGGGAATCTAGGTGATCTTCGGATAACCGCTTGGCGGTCCCCTGACCACCTTCACCCGCACGTTTAGAATGTGATCAAAGTTGCTGCAACCCGCCACAGTGCGCACGCACAATAGAGCAAACTTATTCATTGTGGACACTCAGTAACAACATTAAAGTGGCAAGTTTGAACTCGAAAAAACTGCTTGAAGTCAAGTTTGAACTCGGAATAACTGCTTCAAGTCGCAAGAATTTCTTGAAAACACACGTGAAGGCCCGATAGATGCTTGAAGACAAGTTTGAGGTTGGTGGGCTACATGAAGACAAGTTTGAAGGTTGGTGGACTACATGAAGACAAGTTTGAAAGTTGGTAGGCTACATGAAGACAAATTTGAAGGTTGGTGGGCTACATGAAGACAAGTTTGACAGTTGGTGGGCTACATGAAGACAAGTTTGAAAGTTGGTGGGCTACATGAAGACAAGTTTGACAGTTGGTGGGCTACATGAAGACAAGTTTGAAAGTTGGTGGGCTACATGAAGACCAGTTTGAAGGGTCGTGGGCTACATAAAGACAAGTTTGAAGGGTCGTGGGCTACATGAAGACAAGTTTGAAGGTTGTGGGCTACATGAAGACAAGTTTGAAGGTTGGTGGGCTACATGAAGACAAGTTTGAAGGTTGTGGGCTACATGAAGACAAGTTTGAAGGTTGGTGGGTACATGAAGACAAGTTTGAAGGTTGGTGGGCTACATGAAGACAAGTTTGACAGTTGGTGGGCTACATGAAGACAAGTTTGAAAGTTGGTGGGCTACATGAAGACAAGTTTGAAGGTTGGTGGGCTACATGAAGACAAGTTTGAAGGTTGGTGGGCTACATGAAGACAAGTTTGAAGATTTGTGGGATACACGCAAACAAATTAAATGGTCAAGATATTTGAAGACAAGTTTGAGGACCCAAAGGCTGGTAAAAAACTAGTTTGAAGGTTAAATAACTACATCTTGCTAATTGCGACGATAAAGACAAGTATTAAGAAACAACAGCTATAAGAATCTAAGTTTGACTGTTTATAATTTTGCTTTTTAATTAAATTTTTAGAATTCATTTTGAAAAGACTCGGATACAAACTCTATTGAATGACTGATTATAATTTTGCTTTTTAATTAAATTTTTAGAATTCATTTTGATAAGACTCGGATACAAACTCTATTGATTGACTGATTATAATTTTGCTTTTTAATTAATTTTTTATTTGTTTAACATTTATTTACGTAGACTTTGTTATTATGTTCCAGATATAACCAGAGCTACTTTTCTTTCCAGCATGCTTCAACTGATGACTTGGGGTGAAATCATCGAAAACTTCAAGCTGGAAGGAGATTTGAAGATGGCATCCATCTTTGACGCGGATGGTGACAAAATTGCAGAAACTGACGATGCCAAGATGACATCGGGTGAAGCGATTATAATCATGAAATCACTGGACACGATTTCAACTACAATTTATGGACTATTCCTCATGGGGTCAAAGTTCAGATGTTTTTCCGTGGACAAAGATACTTTGATTGGTCAAGCGGATGGCAATATTGTTGTAGCTCATCGAAGCCAGAGCTTGTTGATTTGCGCAGTTTCCGGCTTTGGTTGCAGAACTTCCTGCCTAGCGACTGTAAAGAAGTTTGTTGGTAGGCTGGTAGCAGAAGGAACCCCGGGTGTGTCTACCATAAGCCTTATATGATCATCTGTTGGATTGGCTTTGCGATGATTACTATACATGTCCATAAAAATAGGGGGACATTATGCTGAGAAAAATATAATACTTTATTAAGATGTTTATTTATTTGTTTTCCTGTTGCAAATTCTGCTTCTTGACCTTTTCTTTTGTTTCGTACGTAGAACATGAAAACCTCTTCACTATCACCTTATAGGATACCTGTTCTTATTTCTGTAGAAATTTGAGTTATACGATGGGATTGCTAGTTTCTTGTTCATCCTTCTTTAGTCACATTTTGCAACATGGTATATAAGCTACAGAATGGCGTATTCTTCGCTCCGCGGGATTTACAAAAGTGGTGTATTTTCTGCTTTTATCAATCTATCGTCATCAGGCGACCATTGTGTTTCTCATGAAACAAAAGACCGGATCAGATGCTATCAATCTGTTGCTATGCTTAGCCATTATTTTGACTTCCACTCATGTGACTCCAACTGCTCTGATCTATCCTTCCACTGATTGTATCCAGTTGTTTCTTGCACCATTCATTCCTTGTCTTTTTTTCCTTCATTCAGAATATGTTTGGTACTATTGTCGGGGATCTTTCTGATGGTTAGTCCTGAGCATCTTCCCTTCATCTCCTTTGTCTCCAGATGTATTTAATCAATCAATCAATAAATCAGTCAAATCCTTTTTAGCTGCCTTCGGAGCATGAGTCTTCAACAAATTCACCCTAAGTCATATGTTGACCTGCACATAAATTGTTTAATTTGTGTATTAAGATTTTTACTTTTCCATGCTTACCGTTTTCAGACCCCAGTAAAAAAGACAAAACAAATCCAAATGGATACAGGCCTATCAGCCTACTGAGCTGTGTCGGCAAACTGATGGAACGTATGATAAACACCAGACTGATGTGGCATCTGGAAAAAAAACGCATACTAATTCCACAGCAAGCAGGCTTTAGACAGCACAGATTCACTAAGGACTAGGTCATCCTCATAGCCCAGGAAATAGAAGATGTCTACCATGAACAGAAACACACAGTAGCGGTTTGGGTGGACCTGGAAAAGGCATTTGATAAAGTCTGGAAAGATGGACTTCAAGTCAGGCTAAGAAGAAGTGATATTTTTTGGGGAAATGTACAAGTGGATCAACCACTACCTCAAAAACAGAACGGCCAGAGTTCAAGTACAAGGGCAGATGAGCAAAAAGGTGACACTCGAGCAGGAAGTACCCCAAGGGGGAGTACTGTCACCCACACTCTTCCTGGTGTATATAAATAATATAACAGAGAATATACCAAGAAGAGTTCATAGCTCAATGTTTGCAGACGATCTGGCTATGTGGACCTCTGAAAAGAATCTGAACATAGCAAGAAATCGGATGCAGCAGGCCCTAACATTGCTGGAAGAGTTGGCGAACTCATGGCTGATCAAAATAAACGAGGAAAAAACCACATGTACAATATTTTCGTTTTCAATCAAACCCAAAAGCACCAAATTAAGTCTAAACGGCAAATACCTGCAGCCAAACGACAACCCAAACTATCTGGGAGTCACATTTGATCGGCATATGACATGGAAAAGTCAGATCGAGAGAAACCAAATGAGAGCCAGAGAGAGAATGGCAATCATGAGGAAACTTGCTGGCACAAGCTGGGGAGCAGACAAAAGTATACTAAAGAAACTGTACACTGGAAGATTGAGACCAGTTCTCGAGTATTGCATTGCTGCATGGACAACAGCAGCAAAGGCGAACTTCGATAAAGTTAGCAAACTCCAAAACCAAGCCATGAGATTTATAACAGGAGGCATGAAGTCAACGCCAATTGTAGAACTTGAAAAGATTACAAAACTGCAATCCATGACCGACAGAAGAGACTGCAGAGCTCAGCTGCAATCAGAGAAATTCAGAAGGCTGACTGACCATCCAACATGCACCAGAGACTAAACAATTTGGGAAATGGGAAACTAAAGCGGAGAAACTTTGCAGAAATAGCCAAAGCAAAGATGCACGAAAACCCCATGAACGCACTAACACCAAAGCCCATCACTACTGTGCGAAAACCTACCTGGAGGCAGCATATATTTCCAGAGGTGGTAGAAAATATACCAGGTATTGGAAACAAAAACTGCCAGTCTGATAAAGAAAGAAGAGATACTACCCTGAGTTACATAACGGAAAACTACCCAAGCATGGACTGGACCCATGCATACACTGACGGTTCCGTAAAAAATACAACACAGAACGGAGGGGCAGGAGCATTCATGAGCCTACCAAATGGCAGAAAAATAACACTGTCATTCGCTACTGGAAAATACACAAGCAATTTCAGAGCGGAGGCAGAGGCACTGAGGGCGGCAGTGGAAGAAATGGTGACAGGTAAAAGAAATGAAAGCCACATAGTCCAGCTTACAGATGCTCTGGCCGTAGTCACAGCACTAAAAAGCCAGAAAAATACTGAACTTAATTATTTAAGAGCAGTAGTCTGTCAACTATGCCAACAGGCCGCATCAAAAAGGGTAGTGGTGCAGTGGTTTCCATCTCACTGCAACATCCAAGGCAACGAGGAGGCAGACAGACTGGCAAAAGAAGGTGCAAAACTACCACAATCAGATACTAGTATGACATACGAAGAGTCAAAACGGCTTATTAGAGCTAGATACATGACCAAATTGGAAACCGAACATACTGGCTACACCAAAAACGATGCCTATTACCAGTTGAACAGAAGAGAGTAGGTCGTGGTTTTTAGACTTCGCACTGTCCACAATAGACTGAGGTACCACCTATTCAACAAATTGAAGATAGGTGGCACCGACGAATGCCCGTGTGGTACCGGGAAAATGACCGCTGAGCATTTGCTGCAAAACTGTCCGACATACGAGGATCAGAGAGAGCAGATGTGGCCATCACCAGTGGCAACACTAGACAAGCTCTATGGCAGTGTCGACAGCCTCAGGATGACCGCTGCTTTTTTCGAAAAAATAATGGTTACTGTCTGACTGCCAACGAAGAAGAAGAAGAAGAAGAAGAAGACCCCAGTAATACTCGGCAGTCCAGCTGCGTTGACTCTTGTGGCTTTTCGTTACCATACATCTGTGTCTGCTATAACCTCTGGCCATCCAATACGAAGGAAGCTACAAAGACATATGTTGGTGAACGTCTGCAGTATGAATGTTCCACTTTCAGTTACATCCCTCGTTTAGTGGTCAAACAGCAGGACCGACCGGTCATGATTCTGAACTGTCTGATCGTATTCTCCATAGACAAAGTTGTCGGGTTGCATATTCGGCGAAAAGCGTTAAAAGCAAATCTAGCTATATTTATTTTTGTTTACACCAACATAATCATGGTAGGAAACCTGCGCCATTTTGACATGGGGAAGTGGTCATCTCCTTGCGTTACTCTATTCGTTTTTTTTCACAAAATACAAAGTTAGTTATAGTGGCTTATGCTATACTGTCCTGGGCAGGGTCTCCTGGCAATCCACAAGAAATAAATATATCATTAAATGTTAGAAACACATGACAAGCCTTGAAAAAAATTAATGACTTACAGCTATTATTAGCTTGAGTAGC
Organism: Ariolimax columbianus; assembly: GCA_036924085.1. Classification (NCBI taxonomy): domain Eukaryota; kingdom Metazoa; phylum Mollusca; class Gastropoda; order Stylommatophora; family Arionidae; genus Ariolimax; species Ariolimax columbianus. Next base: position 71,567,284 of record JAVGWX010000008.1, on the reverse strand, counting down.
ATCTGGCAACCAGACAGAAAAGAGCTATTTTTATCTAGCAGTACATCATCTACAGCTGTGTCGAATATTTTTAAGTATTTACAGAATGTCTCATGCTTTTCGTTCATGTCAATCTGTCAGGATTGTTGCATGGATAACACGTTATGATCAGACTTTATGATAAGACTTCATGTTGTTGTTGTTGTTGTTGTTATTGTGTAATGCCCATAATGAGAATGTTTACTTTTTCTGAGCCCTGAAAAGTGGATGAATTGCAAAAGCTTTTTTTTACATTCTGTGCTTGCTGATCAAGGTAGACCGAGGTCCTCTAGGCAGTTGTGCTATATTTTACAACATCTGCATGTCACTCACTACTACGGGAGATCATGTTGATCCGCCATCTTGTTAGTCAGGCTGCCAGGAACGCAGCCCTCTTCAAGGAAGACCTGCGTGAAAGTGAGGAATGTGTCTAGGTCAGTATATTTTGCCTGACTCTAACATGTCAGATCAGTACGCTTTGCCTGACCAGACGTCAGTCTCCACTCTCTATGTGCGCTGGTTCAGTCAAGAAAAAATGCTGAAGCGATATTATGACCTTCGAACTGAAATCTAACTTTTCATGGACAAGAAGGGACACACAATTATCAGACCCCCTATGAACCTGCCCGTTTGAGCTTTTTGTTGACGTGACCCAGTATTTGAATTATCGTAATCTAAAATTAAGCACAGGAAAAGCTTGTACGTGAATTTAACTGTCACGTCGACTGTTTCCATAATAAATTGAGACATGGTGTGAATAACCTGCTTGACCCACATATTAATGTCTTTGGAAGACGGAGAGCAGGAGGCATCCTTTGATGGCTTCACAAGCTATGGTGATGATATGATGATGATGACGCTCTTGATGATATTTCCATCCAGTCCGTGGAACGTTTCAAAGATATCATATCATCCCAACATACAAGTTAAAGTATTTGTCAACGCATTCTGATGCGTCTGTAGAAACGCAAATAGACAAATTGTCCACTTGCAAGAAAATGATATTATCAAATCAAAGAGAAGGGAATTGAGGATATATTTAAAAAAACTGTCCTACGACATTTTTCCAATTGCTGAGGTAGTCGTGCGGTTTTGAAGGCTGAGGACTACAGACCGCTTCGCCACTGCTGTCGCCACGTCGTGTGCTGGCTATGTTTGTTTATTTCACATTGAGGATATGTACAACATCTTATTTCCCCTAAGAAGACTATCTAATGTTCACACTAAATGCCAAAAATTGTGGACTCACTGTTCAGTGGTAGTTCTGTCTCTCAAATTGTGTTTTCTACAAAAGGAAGTGGACTTTACCGACGACCATATGAAACACAAGCACTGCGCATTGTAGTTAGTCAAACACCGCCACATTTGTGGCAGAGTTGTGCGGGACTCAGTGGTCTAGGGTGCCGGAGGTCGATGGTTCGAATCACAGTGGAGACCAGGACTTTTGTGCCAAGTGGATTTTCTGGTAAAAATTCCCCTGATCTCTGGGTAGTGGGTTTGGACCCCTGATCTCTGGGTAGTGGGGTCGGCCATCTGATCTCTGGGTAGTGGAGTCGGACCCCTGATCTCTGGGTAGTGGGGTCAGACCCCTGATCTCTGAGCAGTGGGGACGGACCCCCGATCTCAAGAAAGTGAGATCGGACCCTCGTGTTCAGTGTCGAGCACGTTAAAAATTCCTTTGCGGTTGGAAATCGAAAAGAGTAGGTTAAACAGCCGCTGCCCGGACAAAATTCCAGTTAAAAATCTACCCACGTTATTTGTACTTTTCCTCGGGTGGTTTGTTAAGAGCAGCTATACATGGTGCCTAACTGGCTGTGGTTCTACTTAGCTACTCTAGTGTTTGAGTCTATTATGATGGACTCGCACATCAGTTAAACCACTCTTCAAAAAACTTGTTGTATACAGACTCTGTAGAGTCTTCTAAACCAGTATAAAGAGGTTAAGTTAAGTTATGTTTAGTTGAGTTAAGCCAAATTAATCAAACACCACCGGGATCAAGATGATGCAGCGGTCAGCGACCCATAGCTGACTGCTAGCGTCAGGGCCAGCGAACCAGAGCTGCCAAGACCCTTCTACACCTCCATGCGGTGATCCTGGATAACAGGCTGCAGCAGGGCAGACTAGATAAGGAGAAGGGATCGAAGATGAATGCTAACCCGGTACTCAAAAAATGCTTGCTGAAGTCGGATGTGTTGGACCGAAAGATGCAAATATTGCAGCCAAGCTCTAAACTACGACATAACGCATTCCGTTCTCTGGACTACATTCTGGTACTTAAGCCCTTTCAGGGTTTGGTAGTGGGAGATTGAGAACGAACGAAGAAGAAGAATAAGAATCAAACACCACCAAATTTGGACAGATTTGTGCTGCAAGTTCAAGCAAAACTCTCATTAAATCTTAAGTGTGTAACTTACCGATTTATAATGTTTTGATTATTTATCTCTACTTATCTCTCTCTCTCTCTCTATATATATATATATATATATATATATATATATATATATATATATATATTTCGGTTCGGCCCTGCTCACCGTCACTCACTTTCCTTAAATAATATGATTTATAGCTTGTGCATGCGAATGAAGTCATAAATAAAAGGGCTTCAGTTGGTGAAAGTGTCCAGTTGTCTGTATACTCGTATTATTCAGACGAGGCTGTTGGTACATGAAAGTTTGCCCGCCCCTTCTAAATGATAACACTTTATGAGTCGTTAGTAAGTACTACCTTACGTAGTCACGGTTACAGACTAGTAAATATTCATCATCCACTGCCCTGCCGGTTGGTGTTGGCGTTCAAAGACCTCCACTTCCTCTTATCACGTGTGTCGGTCATCAGTTCCGCAGTTGATTGTCTCCCATGATGTGCCTTCAAGCTGTTCAATATTTTCGCTCTTTGCCTCACTCTATCCCACTTGCCTACGATGCTTCCTGCTGTCACCGTGTGTTACAACCGTCTTTTCTCATGACATGCCTATAAAAGGGTGACAGTCGTGTACTGATTTTTGTCATATGCTGTACATACATACAAATTTGTTTACAACTAATTGTACATTTGGGTTTAATTTACGGCTGCGTGCGGGCGTGCGTGCGTGCGTGCGTGCGTGTGTGTGTGTGTGTGTACCCGCGTGTATGAGAGAGAGAGAGAGAACGAGAGAGAGAGCGAGAGGGAGACAGATACTGAATCCATGTGCATGCGTGTATGCATTGAGTAAATGAATGAACAAATATACTTCATCTAAAGATGTCCAGAACATACACAATGATGATTACAACCGATCAAACTCAGATCGGAAATTAATTATATTAAAGAAGGGGATGTTTCCTAGGTTACTCGGACTTTTTCCAACAACAACAACAAAAAATCGTTATTAAATAGTCAAAATATAAGCTGTTCTCTCCGTCGGGGCAGCTGATATCCAGCTCACGTGCAGTTGGTTGATTCCACACTTCTTCAAACTATGTGCCCTACCAAGGTCCATTAATCGACCCGATTGTATTCATTCTCGAGGTCTAGAGCAGATGCAGCTGTTTCCTGTCTGAACTGGAAGGCCTCATACACATTAAATGCAAATGTTCCAGCATTATTCCACGTCTCCTTCGTTGGTCTGTAACTGCCAAGGACTTGAATTCTGAAATCGATTCAGCTACAGTAGTAGTAGTTTCATGACTGCGTATTTCCTAGTGCTTTCCATTCTGTGTTAATACTTCCTTCCTAGTCTTTTTCTTTTTTTTTCTGAAAGCAGCACCACTCTCTTTTGTTCGCTTTATCTTGGGATAGACTGATAAAATAATATTACTTTTAAAAATATTAAATAAATAAAGGATACCGGATAAATACATTCCTCTTCAGTTAACACACAACTGTTAGTTTGTGGGGAAATTAAATTCACCCGGTGCGCCTAAACAAAACTGATATTCATGCCAGAAAAGCTAAGAAGATTGATGTAAATATCACAAAGATATTACACGCAATTAACGAGATCTCTAACAATGAGAAGTCTTCACGCCACCGAGATCAGTTAGAAGTGAGCGGGCGACAGTCGCTGAAGTGTTACTCAAACCAAATAAGCAATAAAGTAGTCACCGTGTGTTTTTGTTCTACTTCTTATAACTTGAATTACAATATGAAATCGAACTTCAACGGGTATGTTGAATATTCATTTGATTTATTTTAGTACTTAACACTGGCAGAAGACCAAAAGTGCCGCCAGCAAAAAAAGTGCCTTGTTGACGAACCAGGTGGTAAGGATAGTTTGTAGATTAATATCAGACCCGAAAATACTTAATATGAGAAGGAACTATGATTAAACAATTACACCTGGAGAGACACAGAAAGAGCAGTTCAGGACCGTGAATGCTGGCAGTGTGTTGACAATGGCCTACGCACCGAGAGGAGTGACGGGATTGATTGATTATCAGACGTCCTATTTCTTTTGTGAATATTAAGGGAAAGAACCGTATAATGTAATTTTCGAATAGATGTTTTCAGTGAATAGTATCCCTTGCCGATAACGCAAGTTTGCTTGTAATTTGTAACCTTGTTTCGTTTAAAAAGTTATTCGCACATTGTTCTTGATTCTTGACGAACGTTCTCTAGTAGCTGACCCTGACTCTAGAATACACATACCCAACCTTGTATTCCAACGACTGCTCGACATTGCTAGTGATGAGACTCAGATGCAACTAATGGCGCAGCTCATATTCCATCCAACGTGATACATACGAAGCAGAGAAATATATATAAATAACACATTGTGATGTTAGTTTGTGTCAGTGATTACCTCAAGGTAAAGGTAGTAGCATAGTAGACAATGCTGTCGGAGCTGAAGTGTTAGAGACTTTTTTAGATAGGATGGCCAGCTCCTTGCTCACTGTCTTTCCTTTCCTAATCGTAGGCAGGTATCCAGTTGCAGCTTGACTGGCTGGAGAGTGTCGATAACGGAGAAGCAAACCAGGTTCTTTTGCAATCAGAAACAAGCGCTGTATCATTCTGCTACTCAGACACCTGGATAGTGATATGCAATGTGCAAATATAAGGTCAATCGTTTCACGTTCTGAGTTATTCCCAGTCTTCTGAATGTCAAGGTGAAGAAATTCAAAGAATCGCGAGTAACCGGTGGAAGTAACTATAGCCCTCTTTAGGTAGCCAAATGCCTCAGTCATGTGACGGACAACTCCTACCAATAAAGTACTAGGCAACATTGAAACAATAATAAGAAACAAATTAGTTTAGTTGCTTGAATGACGTCACAATATGCGTTATGTTTTTTCCAAACGAATAGTTCACTCTTGGTGAATTTTCTTTGGTTGTTTCATTTTGCCGGACGTACTGAAGAACGTAGGCCGAGGACATCATGGCTGCATTTCAATTCAAGCTTCTCTCGAGGCCTATCACTACAGAAATCGCAGTGTCGATTCCCACCTCGTTGGTCAGACTGCTGTAACAGAGTCTGTTTCCAAGTGCTCGACGTGAATGTGGTTGGAATCTTGGTCAGTATGTTATAGCTGACACATTGGGATCTTGGTCAGTATGTTGTACCTGACACATTGGGATCTTGGTCAGTATGGATTACCTAACCCTGCTGCCACCCACAGCACATTGAGATCTTGGTCAGTATGTTGTACCTAGTGCATTGAGATCTTGGTCAGTATGTTGTACCTAGTGCATTGAGATCTTGGTCAGTATGTTGTACCTAGTGCATTGGGATCTTGGTCAGTATGTTGTACCTAGCAGATTGGGATCTTGGTCAGTATGTTGTACCTAGCACATTGGGATCTTGGTCAGTATGTTGTACTTAGGAGATTGGGATCTTGGTCAGTATGTTGTACTTAGCAGATTGGGATCTTGGTCAGTATGTTGTACCTAGCAGATTGGGATCTTGGTCAGTATGGTGTACCTAGCAGATTGGGATCTTGGTCAGTATGTTGTACCTAGCAGATTGGGATCTTGGTCAGTATGTTGTACCTAGCACATTGGGATCTTGGTCAGTAGGTTGTACTTAGCAGATTGGGATCTTGGTCAGTATGTTGTACCTAGCAGATTGGGATCTTGGTCAGTATGTTGTACCTAGCACATTGGGATCTTGGTCAGTAGGTTGTACCTGGCACATTTGGATCTTGGTCAGCATGTTGTACCTGGCACATTGGGATCTTGGTCAGCATGTTGTACCTGGCCTTACTGCCACCCGCAGCACATTGGGATCTTAGTCAGTATGTTGTACCTGGCACATTGGGATTTTGGTCAGTAGGCTGTACCTGGCACATTTGAATCTTGGTCAGTAGGCTGTACCTGGCACATTGGGATCTTGGTTAGTATGTTGTACCTGACATTGCTGTCACACATAGAACAAATCCCTAGGTCATAGAACTAAAATAAAAATATTAAGTTATGTACTATTTTGTTAACAATCCACGTCATTGCCCAGTAGGCACACCTATAGGTACTGAGACCCTCTCGACAAATGGTGAACGAAGTAGCTCGCTAACTGTACACACTCCTGCTCCTTCGTGCTATGTACCTCTACCCATCTTTGCTTTCAAAATGTTGCAATCTATACGTGTTTATTGATTTAGTGTCATCCTCCAAGAGGCGGATGTTGATCAACTGCAAGATGTCACCCTAATTCATTCCCAATTTTCTCACTACTGCTGCCGTTAAGGTCAGGGTGTCAGCTCTTTCATTTCAACAAACCTAAGCATGACCAGGACAGATCCACACGTGATCACACGAAGATTCCAAGTCTCCAAGTTCGCTATCAACTCCTGCGATACCAGCCCTTCTACACATTACGAAGTTTGGATAGTGATAAATGATGACATCATTCACTAAAGAGGCCTCAAATAGTCACCTCAGAGCTGGTCACTGCCCTAATCACTATTCTCATACTAGATGTTGTTGTCAAGTATGCCGGACGCCGATGAGTAATTCATATTGAAAAGATATTAATCGAATGCTATTTTGTACGACACTGAAAAATATTTGAACACCAAAGCCAGCAATCGTTGCCAACCAGCGATCAATATTTTGTTGTTTGGAAGCATATAACAGGTGGAAGTCTGGCAATGAGACCAGACTTCGTTCGAATATACGTCACGGAACAGTTTTTCTGTGTGTTAAATAGTAACTTCAACATTTTGGGATTTTGTTACATAGGAAGATTTCACAGCCGTATATAAAATCAGCGTTAAACGTTTGTGAGGTAGGGGTAGGGTGAATTTGTTATATATTGGTCAAGGTAAGTTGTTTGTTAGCTTGCTTCACATCGTCTTCAAAAAGATAAATAATATTGTTCTTCTTAAACTTATTTCTATATTGTGATTATTGTTACTTTAATTTGTTTTGAGGTGTTTCTTTGTTTCTTTAATTTTTCTATCTTTGTGTCTTCTTGTACTATTATTGTGTTATTTGTGATTGTTGTGCGTTTATAAACTCGTACACCGGTATAATATTGATTTTCTCACTGATTTTTTCGTCAACTTCTTCCTCTCTCTTTATCTCTCTATATCTCTGTCTTTCTCTCTCTCTCTCTCTTTCTTTATCTTTCTATCTCTCTCTTACGTTTCAATCTTTCTCTCTCTCTCTTCTCTCTCCCCTTCTCTCTCTCTCTCTCTCTCTCTCTCTCTTTCTCTAACTTTCAATTAAAAAAACAGACTTACTCTTTCATAATCCCTTTCTCCTCTTCCATGTGTTTTTATTTATTATATAACATATTTCCCTTTCTTCTTTCTATTCACACAATAACTTTCTCCCCTTATCTTACACTATTTACGCTGTATATGTCACTCATGCCACATCTACCTTCACTTCAACCTTCCACCTCTCCTCAAACTACTGACTCACACTCTCACATTGCCAAACTGACGTTCTCTTACTCTCAGTGATATTTGCTTTCGTCCTTTCATTCATTCATAAACTCAAGAATTAAAACGACCTTTCAATCGTAGTCCTCTCCTATTTACTACTAACTTCAAAAACCAGTTACTTGATTTTGTCCCCGCATTTCGTTCACAATTTGCTCTCACATTTCGTTCTCCGTTGAGTGCGTGACCGCATGGCTTCGATTTTTGTCTTCCCCCAAGGATGGCAGCGGATCGAATCCCCGGTAAGGCATATGTTGTTTTTCTGTTGGGGGTGAAAAAAAAACATAACCAGCACACGACGTGGCGATAGCAGTGTTGAAGCGGCCTTCCAAACCCCTCAACTACCCCAGTAATGGGAAAAATGTCGTACGACAGTTTGTTTTCTTCTTTTTGTTTCCGTTCACCATTTGCCCGCATATTTCGCTCACCATTTGCCCCCATATCCCGTTCACCATTTGCCCCATATTCTGTTCACCATTTGCCCCATATTCCGTTCACCATTTGCCCTCATATTTCGTTTACCATTTGCCCCCATATCCCGTTCACCGTTTGCCCCCATATTTCGTTCACCATTTGCCCCATATCCCGTTCACCATTTGCCCCATATTTCGTTCACCATTTGCCCTCATATCCTGTTCACCATTTGCCCCATATTTCGTTCACCATTTGCCCCCATATTTCGTTCACCATTTGCCCTCATATCCCGTGCACCATTTGCCCCTATATCTCGTTCACCATTTGCCCCCATATCCCGTTCACCATTTGCCCCCATATTTCGTTCACCATTTCAGCTTTTCTTTGTTGTATTTTAAATATTTTACTCGTAGCTTTTTTACTTAACTATTCAAATGTTTTTTGAACATTTGATGACAACAAAATCTAAATATTGTCTTTTTCGTCTTTATCGTCCCAAAACAGTTAAATATCTTGTTTACTAAACTCTGAAACTCGTCTACTCTTACCCATTTGTGTTGACACTATCAAACGTAAGCTATCAGTCATCTGTATGTTGAATACATCTACAAAAACATACATAGGATGACAGGAAGAAAGACATATACATTGCAAATGACAGTAAAGATATTTTTTAATCATTTGAGTTGACTTGATTTAGTCGGTCCACTACCATCATGGGTGTCCAAGTCTATTTTTATTTTTCCTGTGTCTTATAATTTTTTAAGAAGAGTATCCGGGCCCATGCCCTGAGCTTCTTAATCACATTTACATAATGTCTAGCAGGCTACAGTAGTATTATACCTTGCTTCAATTTTGGGTCCCGCAACACGAGAACAAAAAGTTTGAGCTGAGCTCACGATAAGCTCTGGTGTTTGTGTCTGTTTCGGACGTTCTCAAGTTTCTGAACGGATTAATATTTGCACTGATTGCTGCCCTGCAGAGCTGCTTTACTGTGAGAGTGTCTTTATTTATTTTAGTGGTGTATTTCGCAAGTTGCAAAGCATTTTCTTTGTGGTCTTTGCATCGTCTAGTAAAAATAAATGGCCATTTTTGGTCGAAAATCGCTCAGCTACCAGACGGGGAAATCGAGACCTACATGACAACACTTGTTCTGCTTGGCTGCTCCCCAGCGTCAGGCCAAGAAAAGATGCGATATACAAGGGCTCTTCTTCACAGCTTGATGTTAATTTTCACTCGCCATACACCGGAGAACCTAGGCACACTCTAATTTCTCTGTATTCTAAACGCAGAAAGAATTCCATTGCCTCGCACGAGGAAAACATTCAGAGGGTGCAGAGGTGGAGCTTGAAAACGGAAGACGACAGCCTCTGACACTGGATCAACACTTAAGAGAAGGAGGACTCCTCAAACACTCGTTCCTCGCGGCCCCTATCCAAAGGCAGCGGAGTACCCGGTTTCCTCCCAGTAGCCCACAGTGATCGCAGTCGACACCCCCACTCCCCAGTCGTAATGCAGCAGCGCTCCCACTGTCCTCGTCACTGCAGATTGCTGTAGACGAGGTCTGGCAGAGCGCCGTTATGACCGGTCATGATGACGTATTATTAACACGAGATCGCCAGTTTGCTCAATAAACACAAAATATGTAAAGATGCTTCAAATGATATCTGAAAATGCAACTGTGATCGGTTGACGAACAAAAGGTCGCTTGCCCATGTAGTCACTTCAAACTGTGCAGGCTAGGTCTTCATTTCACTGTAGATAGAAACATAACTTATGCTTTCCGAGGTTTTGTTCCCGCGTTCCCATGATCAGAATACGAATCACACAGCCACTGAGAATGTATCAAGGCGATAGTGTATACTCACAAACCATATGGTTATATACTTTTCTATGAGAAGCTCTCGGCCGAGCGGTTTGTGTGTCTTGTCTTCTTATCTTGTGTTCAAAACATTGGTAAGGCAACATACGTTCGGAGGGGGGCGCATGAGAGGACGGAGCAGGAGAGTGTACAACCAGCGAGCTACAGGGACCATCAGCATCCATACCGTACGCCATTTGATCAGAGAGACTGAGCACCTGTGGGTATGCCCGAAGTACAGTGACGTCGATTCTTAGAAACAGAAACAGAAGTTATTTTTTAATCCGAGGTAAAAATTTTTTAAACTTTGCCATACCACTTCGCGACGGAGCTAAGCGGCCTTTATTCCTCAACCCTGTAAATCTTCTTATCTATGTGCCATTCAGTTGTTCTTTTATTCACCCTTTGTTGTGTGCATACCACCAAAACTACGGATGTTTTACTTTGAGTCCCACCATGTTGTCAGTACTGGACAACAGATGAACGCTTCACAAACTGGCGCATATCGTTTCTATCTATGGACAGACTCTTATCGAACAAGAACTGACAGATAAAGAAACAGCCCGAGATATTATTTGAACACGCCAAAAAATGTATTTACCAACCAAAGCGACCTTAGTTAGAGAGACAGTATCATATATTTGAATAGGTATAAATCTTGATTTTTAGGCTGTTTGGGGGTGAGATCAAGTTTGTTTAGTGATCGTTAAAACGTCAATATTGTTCTTCAAGTCCTATGCATTGCTGTCGGGTATGAAGCGTTAGATGATTCACTGTACTAGGCCCCAGCCTTTCATGAGGTGTGGTGGCCAGATTTCTCCCTTCATGCGTTTTGTTTATAACAGTAAGTCATGTGCTCATTTACAGCTGGGTCAACATGAGGGCTACGATAACGGACATCATAAAGCTGCTACTCAAACGCTATTCGATATTTATTTTCCGCGGTTTTGTCTTATTTAATATTTTTGGGGATTGTTTGTTCCCAGGTTGTTTCCCTGGGAGGACAAGAAAATATAGCCACTATATACTTTCTAGCATATCGTAAAATGTGACTACAGAGAGTTGTGAATTGGTCTAATCATCTCGGCATGTACAATGAATTGTTACATAAACCGCCATTAAAACAGCGATATCTAAAAGCAGTGATTCTATTACAGCTTCCTGGTAGGGCATGCACAGCAGCTGTGGCCCTATACTTTGTACTGAGTGAAGGGGGCACAAGATAAAGAACAATTTCATGTTCTCTGTACCTCTTCCAGTCCTTTATATATGTTCATTTTTTTTTACATTTGTTGAATTCACTTCATTTTATTGTGAACAATTGTACAACTCATAGCAGAGCCCATCTAGATATTCCCGAAGATGTAAAGAATACATTTTTATGGAGTAGCTTTCTAGGATTGAAAGAATTCTCTAGAATAATGCAGCAGTGATACCGGAATCAAATAATAAATAACCTAACCAAATTAGTTGAGGATTAGAAGAAGTAGATTTATTGAATCAAACAATTACCTCATGCCATTGTCAGCTGTTGAAGTCTTTCTGTTGACTTTGTTTGCATGGTATAATCCGCTTATTGTCCGGGATACATGTTAAGATGTTGTCATTCTGGTATCCAGATATACGGCCTTTAGCTAGAAGTTCAATTTTTCATTTCTCTGTTACGTTATTGAATTTCGTGTGCTTAAAGATACGGTATGTCCGTGTATTACATATATGTTATGTCTTTGTGGGTGGAAAACTATTGTATGTCATTCTGCTCTAAAGATATGGTATGCCTTTGCTCTGTAATGATATGGTATGTCCCTGCTATGTACATATATGGTGTGCTCGTATTCTTTAAAGATATGGTATGCTCATGTCCTGTAAGGATGTGGTACGTCATTGTTCTGTAAATATATGGTATACCTTTGTGTATGTAAAGATATGGCATGTCCTTGTGTGTGTAAAGATATGACATGTCCTTGTGTGTGTAAAGATATGGTCTGTGCTTGTGTGTATTTTTTCTTCTTTGCGTTCAAGATCTTTTGGTCATGCTGTATCTGCATGCCAGTAGCCATGATGAAGTCTGTAGTCTTCACCAGGTCGGAGCGGCTGCATCACAGCTTTTGTCTCAGCTCCGCAACCTCTGGCCATGGCTGGTATCTCATGTCCCTATAGATTGGATATTCCTGTAACATGTGATCAGGATTCTGACCCACTGTTCCACATGGGAACTCATCGGCGTGTGAGATCGTCAGTCGGTATAGATGTTCCAGTAGTCTACAGTGTCCAGGTCTCAGGCGAAATAAGGTAGTTTGTTGATTTCTTTTGAGTTGGTGAATTGAGTCTGGTGGCTTATGTTTCAGTCTTCTCTCCATTGGTGTATATACTGATTTTTTTATGATGTTCTTAATCTCTCTGTATAGTACTCGATGATTAAATTGTGCATTTTTGCAGCCATCTTGTGCTAGAGCGTCAGCTCTATCGCTTCCTGTTTTTCCACAATGGGAGGGTAGCCACTGCTGTGCTTTTGGTGAGGATCTCTGGAGTTTTCCTTGTTTTGCTCTGATCTCTGATAACAGTGGTTGGTTGTTTGTTTGTTTGTTTGTTTTGTAATGCCTCTAATAGTACTCTGCAATATGTGAATACATCAATTTTTGTTAATTGTTGTCTTTCTGTTTCAAGTATTCTCAGTGCTCGCAGGAGGGCCATAAATTCTGCTCTGAGGTTTGTGGACAACTTTCCTGTTGGGAGGGCCTCTTCTGTTTTATTTCCTCTTTTGTGTCATGAATCCTTCCCTGTTTCGACCAATCCCCTCTGCTGAACCATCAATCTACACCTGTGTCCATTCCTTGGTATTATATTTCTCCTCAATCATCGTTTGTGCTAAAGTATTAAGCTCGTGGACACTGTATTAGTCTTTTCTTCTGATTCCTGGGATCTCTGTATTTATTGTGATGTTGTTTATATTGTAGCTTGGCTCATCATAGTTCATAAGCATTTCTATTTCTGCAGGTTGGTTGGGTATTAGTTCTCCATATTTTTGTTTCAGGTGGTTTGATATATGGATGAAGCTGGTTCTTTTTAGCCTATTTTTAACTGGGTGTTTCAGTTTGATATGTATGGGATGATCAGGCATGCGTAGCATCTTTTAACTATGTGTCAACACTCTTTCCCCTCGTCTAGTATTTGTGGATCTTATATTTGTATTTGTTTCCACTTTCTGGATTGGTGTAGTCTTCATTCCTCCTGTTATTATCCTTAAGTCCGAGTTTAGAATTCTGTTCAGGCGTTCCATGTTTGTTTTTGATGCTGTGGTCCAGGCTGTCATGCCGTATTCAAGTACTGGCCTTACTGTGCCAGTAAATACATTTTAAAGAATGTTGCTATTTGCATCCCAGCTTGTTCCGGCCAGCATTTTCATAATGGATAGTTTTCTGGTTGCTTTTTGTTCTATCTCCTGCATGTGTTCCTTCCATGTGAGTTTCTTGTCCATTTTAACTCCGAGATACACAGGAGTATTTTCTTGTGTAATCTCTTTGCCATTTAGATTAAGTTTTGTTACTTCCTTGGTGTTGGACAGTGAGAAGCATGTTGTAACTGTCTTTGAGATGTAATCTGCAATCCCCAATCTGTAACCAACTTTCCAAAAACGTCCAGTTCTGTCTGCATTCTGTTTTTAACTGTTGGTAGTTTTTATTTGCACCATTCCACATTGCGAAATCTGCAGCGTGTAGGGCACTGGATACTTTCTTTGTGAGTTGTCCCGTTATATCATTTATGAACATGATAAAGAGGATAGGAGAGATGGCTCCTCCCTGAGGTACGCTTTGTTGGAGAGTTATTCTATGGTTCAGTGATTCATCAAATTTCACTCTTGCTGTTCTGTATCGGAGGAAGTCTCGTATGCAGCTGTACATTCTCCCGTCTATTTTGTTGTTTAATAGTTTTAGGATTAGTTCTTCTCTCCATACTTTGTCATGAGCTTTTGCCATATCCACACAGACTGCAAGTGCTTTTCCTTACACTGGAATGCATTTTCTATGTCTTGGTTTAGGTACACTAGTTGATCTTCTGTGCTGTGGTTTTTCCTTAAGTTTGACTGTGAGTTGAGTAGGAGATGGGTTTCTTTTCCAGATGTTTTATTAGTCTTGTGTTTACCATTTTTTCCTTGACTTTTCCAACACAGCTGAGCAGGCTAATCAGCCTATAGTTTTTCTTGCTTGTCTTGTCCTTTTTTGGTTTTCTGATGGGGAAAATGATAGCTTCCTGCCTGTGCTCCTTGACTGGTTGAAGATGTTCAGAAGTTTTCTTTTTGCTCCTTGATCTAGGTTTTTAATCATTTCATTTGTGAAGCCATCTTTTCCTGGAGCTTTCTTGATTTTCAGTTTCTGTATAGCAGGGTTTAACTCTACCATTTTGAATGATGCCTTCATGCAGGGATCCGCATTCTGTGTCTTCAGGTTCTCTTTTATCTCCCTTTTAACTTCTAGTTTGCGTTCTCGTGTCAATGTTGTAGTACTCTCCTATCTGAAAAATTCAGCCAGGATGTTTGCTGCCATTTTCTCTGTATGATGTTTCTCATTTTCCTTAATGACCGTCTTCCCATGGCTCCCTCTGGTTTCCTCATTTAAGGCTCTTGTCAGGTTCCAGAGTTTACTTGTATCCCTGTCCATGTTGAGGCTTTCAGTCTTTTCATGCCAACTTCTTTGGATCTCTTCCTTCTTTTGCTCTATGAATGTGTTTTTAATGTTGCTGTTTCCCTGTTTTCTGATAAAGGATTTTCTTGTCATGGTATCTCTCACCTCACTTAGTTATTTGTGGATTTTCCCTAGTCTTTCGCTCCAGTGGGGTTTATAGTTTTTCCGTTTTCCACGTGGGACTGATTTCTTTGCTGCCTGGATGATGGCCTCCGCCATGATGGCAACATTATTGTTACAATTTTTGACATGGAATATATTTTGACAGAGTTTATTTACGTTTCTCTAAATAGAGTCGAGTTTGCTCTTTTAAAATTCCAGCTTGAGTGCATATCTGTTATTTCTGTTTGTTCCATGTTACATATTTTTAAAGTTATTTGGACATGGTCGTTCCCATCCAGTTGGCTGTTGACTGTTCTTGCTATTAGCCTTTGAAGGTTGTCCGTTGCTATCGCAAGGTTCGGAGTACTCATTGTTTTCCCCACATTCTAGAGTAAAATCAGAATAATAAAGGCCTATTTATTAGGATGAGTTTATTTTCTATCATCCAATCTTCTACCTCCTCGCCTCTCTGGTCCATTGTTTCGTAGCCCCAGCTTGGGGAGTGACTCTTAAAATATCCAACTAAGATCTGTTTCGACTCTTCAATTTTGACTTTGTGTATTGCCAGAGCTGTGGCTGGTGGACTATATCAGTTTGTTATCATTGAGCCTCCACTGGATAGGATGATCTTAACTGTGATGCACTCGAGTTCATCTGGTCCAGATCTATTTGTTTCTACTGCTGGTATATAGTTTTTGACTAGTGTTATTATTCCTGTTTAGCTCTTTTTTCCTTATCTTCATGGAAACATTCATATCCTCTGGTGGAACATTTTTGGGTTTCTTGTAGGTGTTTTTCCTGGATACAAATGATGTCTATGTCGTTTTCCTTGAGGAATTCTTGCAGTTTCTCACGCTCTCTGCATTCCATTGTACCAGTTTTAGTTTCCTTGTTTGTTGATCAGTCGCACTACTCTGCCTCCCCCTGACCGGCTTAGGTGAGTCCCCTCGAGGCTTGGGGCCCTGCAACGCTCCTCCCCGGCCCCGGTTGTAACTTGTAGGAGCGACACCATGCAGATAGGGTAGACTGTTGCATGACCATATCATGTTGATGCGTGTGTGCCCTGATTGATCCCGGTTACTGGGCCGTAGCTGACACACTCCATCTTTGGCAGGTCGGGTTGAGTTTTTTGTTTTGGATTGTCTTCCATAGCCTTTCCACCTCCCGAAGGTACATGCAAGGATGTAGGTTGGTTTATCTGCCGTTGTTTCCTTCCCGTGGCTAGAGCATATAGCGGCTCTTACCCGCTTGGTGTACCCGTCATAGGACACATGGGGTATTTCAGTGGGGAAAGCAGTGCCACCTGTTGTCCCTCTCCATCCCGCTGGAATACACCGCCGTTTGGTCCACGTCTGCTTATTCGTCCGGTTATTATATCTGACTTACATCGCAGCTGACGCTCCATGTCTGGAGGTCGTTCCACTATCCGCCACCGGTGGACGTGGCTGGTTGGGTTCGGTCGACTCTGTCCTCCAGGCTTGTGTGCGCAAAGATATGGTATGTCTTTGTGTATGGAAATATGCCGTATGTTCTTGTCTTGAAAGGAAATGGTAAGTCCTTGCTATGAAAAGATATGGTATGTCTTTGTGATATCAGAATAAGGTATGATCTTGTACTCTAAAGATATGGTAAATTCTTGTGCTGTAAAAATATGGTATATTGTTGTACTGTAAAAATATGGTATATTCTTGTGCTGTAATATATGGTATATTCTTGTGCTGTAAGGATATGGTATATTCTTGTGCTGTAATGATATGGTATATTCTTGTGCTGTAAGGATATGGTATATTTTTGTGCTCTAAGTATATTTCAGATTCTTGTGATGTAAGCATATGTATGCTCCTGTGCTGTAAGGATATGGTATGCCAATGTTTTCTTAGGATATGCAATTATGACATTGTCTTGCAAGAATGCGGTATGTCATTGAGCTTTGAGGAAATAGAATGTCCTTGTCTTATAAAGACATGTATGTCCTTGTGCTTTAATGACATTGTATGCGTGATTATAACTATGATACCAGAAGTGTTCAAATGAAACCGGAACTATATGCACCAAGTATACATACCTATGATACGCATGATGACGTCATATAAACAGCTAATACCAACCATCGCGTTTGCAAAATTTAAGTATCCTCTGTCTCATAGTTTCCTCAGCAGACCGTTGAAAGCATGGCGGAAGTGACACGGAATCCATTTCAGAGTTGATCAGCGAGCAGTGGTTCGGTTTCTAACAGCTGAAGGATGTCGACCAGTTGACATTTATCGCAGAATTCAGGCAGTGAATGGTAACAAAAGTGTGGTCTCGGAATATCTTTCGTTAGCTCACGTCCTACTTTAACGTTTTCCAGTTCTTCACTGTTTCTTCGGCACACTTTTGTCACCATACACTGCCTGCATTCTGCGATGAATGTCAACTGGTTGACATCCTTCAGCTGTTAGAATCGGAATTATCGCTCGCTGATCAGCTCTGGACGGATTCCGTATCACACCCGTCATGTTTTCAAACAAAGATATTCCTGTTTACATCAGAAGTGACGTCATCATGCGTATCGTATGTATGGTTATTTGGAACAGTTAGGTATTGTTTCATTTGAACTTGCCTCGTATGTTCTTATGCTGTAAGAATATGGTATTACATCCTTGTCTTGCAAGAATGTGATATGTCCTTGTGCTATGAGGATATGGTATGTCATTGTCTTATAAAGATATCTCATGTCCTTGTGTTGTAAGGATATAGTATGTGTAAATGGTGTAAGAATTCTGTACATCCTTGACCTGAAGGGATATGGTATGCAGTTTTACTGTGCAGATTTTTTTTTTTATTATGTTGCAGTGATATAATGTCTTTGTACTATAAGGATGTAGAATGTTGTTGTACTGTAAGGATATTGTGCGTCATTGTAATGTAACAATAATGTATGACAGTGTACTGTAATAATATGGTATTTTCTTGTCCTGTAGTATTATACCATATAATTGTATTGTAAGGATAAAAATTGTATGTCATAGTACTGTAAGAATAATGTATGTAACTTTGCTTCAATGATACTGTATGTTATTGTACCATATCTGTATAATGTGAAATTCTACTATGTGGATATCATATGTTATTTTACTGAAAGGATATCGTGGGTTATTATGCTGCAGAGATAGTGTATGCAATTGTAACATACATATTTTGTAATTGTTCTGTAAGAACATTGTAAGTAGTTTTCCTGTACCGCTATCGTGCTTAATTTTACTATACAGATATCGTATGCCATTGAATTAGTAAGTATACTGCATGATACTGTACTGTCGGGATATCGTATGTCATTGTACAGTAAGTATACGGTATGCTACTGTACTGTAGAGATATTGCATGTCCTTGTACTGTAATTATACTGTTTGTTATTGTACTGTAGGGAAATCGTATGTATTTGGGGATCAAGATGCTGCAGCGGTCAGCGACCCATAGCTGACTGCTAGCGTCAGGGCCAGCGAACCATAGCTGCCAAGACCCTTCTACACCTCCACTCGGTGATCCTGGATAACAGGCTGCAGCAGGGCAGACTGGCTAAGGAGAAAGGATCGAAGAGGGAATGCTAACCCGGTACTCAAGAAATGCTTGCTGAAGTCGGATGTGTTGGACCGAAAGGTGCAAATATCGCAGCCAAGCTGTAAACTACGACACAACGCATTCCGTTCTCTGGACTACATTCTGCTACTTAAGCCCTTTCAGGGTTTGGTAGTGGGAGATTGAGAACGAATGAAGAAGAAGAAGAAGAAGAAGTATGTATTTGTACTGTAAGGTCAAGGTGTGCAATTTTACAGTGTGGATATTGTAATTTAATGTAATATAAGGATATAGTATGTCATTGTAGCAGTAAGTATACGGTATATAAATATACTGTATCAATGTGATACGTTGCTGTACTTTAAGGAAATAGTATGTTATTTTAATGTAGAAAGATGGTATCCCATTGTACACAATGCATATACTGTCTTGATGCAGAAATATGGCATCTTATTGTTCAGTAAACATGTATTATACAATTTTATGCAGAGAGATACTGTCGCGTTGTACAGAATACATATATTATGTCATCCCATGCAGATAGGGTATCTCAGTGTTCGGTAAACATATAGATTGTCGATTTCATGCAGATATATGCTATCTCGTAGTACAGTAAAGATATACACAACACAAAATCAATTAAGTTTTCAGATGAGTTGAGATGAAAATCATTGTTAAAAATATGCATCTTCACTCGTGTAACATTAATAATATACAACAAAAAAGAAAAACAAATAATGGTTATCACTAACTGCTTATAACAGACTGATTGTCATAGTTAGGTACATGAATAAATCACATGTTGATGACACACTCTTCATCTGTAGCAAGTTAATCGTGTTGTTATAGCCACGCCAGCAACAATACAATCTATAGAAGTGTGCATATGATTTGCACGTGTCCCCTGAAGAATGAGACATTCCTAGCAGCAAAACAAGAAGTGTTGCGGTCTGTATATTACTGAACACAGTTCATTCACTTTTGTTGGAGATCTTTAGTATTTATGGTCGTGTTGGTGGCACTGTTTAACAATGCCTCAGAAAAAAAGACTTAGTGTTCATGATAGCTGGTGTGCCATTGTATGGTTTGAAGAAGGTTTGCAATATGGGAGATTACCAGACGAATTGCAATCACCCAAACAGTCATTCTCAGACTGAGATATCGTTGTGTCAACACCAGAAGCGGACGAGAAACCAGAAGGTATGGGTGTTCAAGAGTAACAAATGTGCAACAAGATCAATACGTCATCTTGGAAGCACTGAGAAAGAGAGCTTACACCGTCAATACAATCAGAATGCAGGTGCGAGTAACAGCAAACATCATTTTAAGCGACCAATCAATTTGCAACCGGCTTCATGGGGCAAATTTTCTCTCCAGACGTCCTGCAGTTCGCCCCCGGCTTACACAAGCTCATCGCGTTGCATGTCTTGGTTGGTCTCAGCTTCATCTGACATGGACCGCCAGCAGTGGTTCAGGATGACATGGATCGACCAGCAGTGGTCCAGGATGACATGGACCGGCCAGCAGTGGTCCATGGTAACATGGACTGGCCAGCAGTAGTTCAGGATGACATGGACCGGCCAGCAGTGGTTCACGATGACATGGACCGGCCAGCAGTTGTCCAGGATGACATGGACCGGCTAGCAGTGGTCTAGGATGACATGGACCGGCCAGCAGTGGTCCATGGTAACATGGACTGGCCAGCAGTAGTTCAGTATGACATGGACCGGCCAGCAGTGGTTCACGATGACATGGACCGGCCAGCAGTTGTCCAGGATGACATGGACCGGCTAGCAGGGGTCTAGGATGACATAGACCGGCCAGCAGTGGTCCATGGTAACATGGACTGGCCAGCAGTGGTTCAGGATGACATGGACCGGCCAGCAGTGGTTCAGGATGACATGGACCGGCCAGCAGTAGTCCAGGATGACATGGACCGGCCAGCAGTGGTCCAGGATGACATGGACCGGCCAGCAGTGGTCCAGGATGACATGGTACTCTTTACAGATGAGTCCAGGTTCATAATGTCGTTTAACGATGGCAGAATTCATAATGGGAGACGGCCTAGAGAGCGCTATCAAGATTTCACGGTTAATTAGCATGATCGGGTGACTGTGGCATGAGTTGCAGACCACCTATACATCGTGTCGAAGGAAACATGACAGGCTTTATCTACATGGATGATATTCTTCAGCATCATGCACTCCCATCACTTCAGACTGCGGGGCATGGTGCTTTGCTTCAAGACGACAACGTGCGTTCCCACAGAGCTCGTGTTGTTAATGACTTCATCCAGCAGTAAAATGTCGCCGGCTTACTCTCTTATCTCAACTTTATTGGACATCTCTGGAACGTCTTGGGACGATCAGCAAGAGTTAACCATCCACTGGGTGGCGACCTGAACCAATTGTTTCAAAACTGTCTCCAGGAGAAACAGGCGATCCACTAGCATCAGAAGGTTGGTCTTATCCATGAGGTAACGCCGCCTAGCTTGTATCAATGTCCCCGGAGGTGACACACGTTACTGTCCCCTAACCACTAATTACTGAAGAAGAACTTGAGCAGAATTTTAGAAAGAAGGGTGTGTCCAAATAGACAGAAATTGTTCTCGTTCGTCTTCGTGAAACTGTCACACTCTCATGGCCATATGACTGAACAACTATTTCATTCATTATAATTGACTACTTGTTTTTTATTTTATTATTTTATTTTCATTGGTACGGTGAGATTTTGTAAGTGGCCCTTAACTTATTTGGAGTAGGTTAGTTTCTTATGTTCATGCAAAGATATGGTATATAATTGAACAGTAGATATGATATGTCACTCTACTGTAAGAATACAATATGCTGTTTTGGGGAGTTGAGATATGGTATTTAAAAAAAGAGAATTTGTGGAAACTTCTAGACGGTGGATAGTAAACAAGGAAGGTTTGTTCGTGACAACGATCATAAGAAAGGTATTTATCTGCAATCTATTAACTTACGTAAGATGCAACAGATAAGGAAGAGAAGTAATGGTGTTTTCATCGCTCGATATTTCGTCAAAGTGAAGGATTCTTTACTTTTTTATAAATCTTACTTGTCCCCTGTCAGGAAGCTGCGCCAAAGCACTTGAAGCATGATTACTTTGTTGATTTCTTTAGTCATTTATTTTCTGTGATAAGGTACACACCGAGCCCGCGTTCATAGCCTTTTACGATGTGCTTGAAAGGTCACATGGATCATTTCATTGCTATCCGGTATCCTGACTGATATACGTCCCACTTAGTGACGGTATTACTAAACGTTACATTGAGAACTAATGACATAGTACCAGATCTCCAGTATCTGTTAGAAACGAGGCACAACACTACAACAAACGTTGACTATCCTAGCGCGAACACGAATACTGCTCCGTCCGCCTAGGAAATAGTTCTTTTATAGATCATTGGTACCAATTTTCAGGTAGTATTATCTACGCCCTCGTGTAAACAGGCAGAACTCCTTTATGAGCCCATTTCCCATGGCAGAAAATCGTGTAAAGTAATGCCTGCTGATATTCTGTCCAAAGGGTGTTCTATTTCAACATTCAAGAGTGTCCTTCACCTTGTCAATGGCGCTGTGAATCTAGTTTCGGCTTATTCCTGTACCTTTTATACAGAAAGTGGTTTCAGCTATTCAAGACTACTTCATTTTCTTCTGCGCAGAATTACATACTTGAACTACGACATTGTTAACGTATTGAACACGAATCGCTCAGGTTTTCCTACCTGTATCTTGAACATGTTTGTATCTATAAATACATTGATCTGATATCCAGGTGACGTTTGCACGTAATCATGCGTGTTAAATGTTAAGGGGGTTGGGGGTGGGGGAGGGGGGGGACGGTTTTACATTTCCGAACCTGGAGCCATGAGCTACAGGCTGAATGTTTTACATGTAAATAGTGGTTCTGTATTTTGTAAAAATCTAAGGGGTCCTTGCTTCAGAGAGACTGTTAGACATGATAATTAAACCAATGCAGTTTCTATTAATCGACTTCACCTTTTCTATTAGTCGAATTCACTGTTTATATTAGTCGACTTCACCTTTTCTATTAGTCGAATTCACTGTTTTTATTAATCGGCTTTACTGTTTCAATTAATCGACTTAACTATTTCTATTAGTCGAATTCACTGATTCTATTAGTCGACTTCGCTGATTCTATTAGTCGACTTCACTATTTCTATTAGTCGACTTTACTGTTTCTATTATTACCATTTCTACCCGAGTGGTCTGCCGGGGTCTTTGTGTATGACAAAGACAAGATAGCACTACTGCCACACAGAGAACATTTCGTAAGAGGCGATTAACTGTGTGACATGGCATAACACCGGCCATGGTTGGTGGTTTGTTTAGAACAGCATAGATGGCGCCTAACAGAATGCGGGTCTACTTTTTTCTACTGTTTGCGTCTACTAAGATGAACTCGCACATCGGTTAACCACCCTCGTAAGCGCTTGTCTCAACGCAGCGGAGTATTAAGCTGCTCGAGCCTAGGCCGCTAAGCAGGAAACCCTTCTCCAGGCTACATCCAACTCATACCAGAGTTGGGACCTGCACATGGGCATCTGTGCCTGTAGAAGTACAGGTCGACTAAGAACTAAGATTAGTCGACTTCACCGTTTCTTCAATCGACCACTGTTTCTATTAATCGATTTCACTGTTTCAATTAATCGAATTCATTATTTCTATTAGTCGACTTCACTGTTTCTATAAATCGACTTCACTGTTTCTATTAATCGAATTCATTATTTCTATTAATCGACTTCACTGTTTCTATTAATCGACTTCACTGTTTCTAGTAATCGACGTTACTGCACTCCGGGCTTGACTGTACGTGTTCAGTCTCTTTGGGCAAATGGCGTAGGACGTGGATACAGATGGTTCCTGTAGCTCGCTGTTGTACACACTTTTGCTCAATCGTCTCATGCGGCCCTCGTCTAACGACCGTTGTTCGATCTTTAATTCCTGATTCAACTATGACCGGATCATTATCTAGCAGACGAGCATTGATGACACCCTTATCCAAATCCACTGTGCCCATAGTGGACCTCGTTTCTCTCTTAAGTGCACACTCTTCGCCATTTACCGAAACAGGATAAGCACATATGGATCTGCCAAGATTGCAGCCACGTCGATTCGTATCGGAGCACAACAGATTTTACTGCTTTTTCCATCAAGAGTGGACCATGCTCCTACCCTACGCTTATGGCACGTCTGTTGGCGGTGTTTATCTGCACAATAGATCAGATGGGCGGCTGTTTAACTTGTCCCGACTGCGTGCGAGGACCAAGGTGAGGACGGTCATAATTAGGGACATGCTATTTGCGGATGAAAGGGTTCTAGTGACCAAAAGTGAGGAGGCCCTACAGAGACTGGGAGACAGATTCGGAGAAGGGTGCACGCAGTTTGGGTTCACCATAAGCCTGGAAAAGACAAAGATATGCGCACATGGTATTACCACTCCCCCCTCCATGAAAATTGACGGCGTCAACAGTTTTACTTATCTGGGGTCTGCCATCATCAACACTCTGTTGCTCGAGAATAAGATAGACAGTATCCTTGGCATGGCAAGAACCGTCATAGACCAACTGGCGAAGAGTGTCTCGGATAACACTGCGCTGTCTTACTACATTAAGGTCCGGGTCTATCAGAGCTGCGTTCTTGGCACTCTCGTGTATGGAAGCGAGGCTTGAATCACTTACACTAGGCAGGAACGGCGGCTGAACACCTTTCACACGAGGTGTCTACTACGCATACTGGGGGTTGGGTGGCAAGAGAGAGTGCCTCATAATATGGTCTTACAGAGAGCAAACACTCACAGTGTGTACTCGGTGTTGACCCAGCCACGCTTTTGATTGTTGGGGCATGTTTACTGAATGGAAGATGAGAGGCTGCCAAGGAATATCTTTCATGGACAGCTAGCCACTGGAGTTTAGAATAAGCCGACCCACACTGCGATTCAAGGTCTTATGCAAGAGGGGCATGAAGTCATGCGCATCTCATCCGAGGACTAGGAAGAAATTGGTCAGAATCGGGCTGTTTGGAGACAGTCAGTTGGAGTTGCTGCTGCAGCACGTAGAGACCTTCTGTCTGCAAAGAAAAGAGAAAGACTGAAGAGATCAAGGAACACCCCGGCAAGTGCAGGAGACTAAGATGAACAAAACTTACAGGACGCCACGCGCATAATCTACAGAAACTGATACGTCTATGATGATGATGATTATCGTTTAGGTTATTTGAAGAAAAAAATTTACGTTAATTAGGTACACTAATAAGTGGCTAAACCATTTCTATGCCTAAATATACCATCCCCACTGTGAATCAACTTCCATGGCTAAGACGCAGCACGGGGAATGAGCTGCAGCCACAGACTCATGGGTGCATGCATCAGGGTCACTGAACCACAGCTGACCAATACCATATTCCGCCTCTAAGTGGCGGTCCTGGAAAAAGCTGCGCTAATGTGTTCTGGTTTAAAGAATCGAGATCGCATCGTGAAGGTAAAAATAGAGTGCTGAAAGCGAGTGTAAATGTGAAATGTGCAGGTACGCCAGCCTCGCTGTAAATTGCGACACAACGTCACCAAATATATTTCAGGACGAACGCGGAAGATGAAGAAGACGAAAAACAAGTAGAAGAACAAGAAGTAGAGCATGAAGAAGAACAAGAACACGTAGCAGAATAAGAAGTAGAACATGAAGAACACAAAGAAGATGTACAACAAGTTGAAGAACAAGAAAAAGAAAAATAAGATTTAAAAAAAGACAACGATGAAAAAGAACAAAAATAAGAAGAATAAGAGGAAGAAATGTAACAAAAAAAACAAGAACAAAAAAGAAAACAAAAGTAAAAAGAAGAACAAGAAGACAAGCAAGAACAAGTTGTAGAAGAAGATGAATAACAAGTTGATGAATAACAAGTTGATGAACAAGAAGAAGAACAAGAAAACCAAGAAGAATAAGAAGAACAAAAATAAGAACAAAAGGAATAAGAGGAAGAAAAGTAACAAGAAAAACAAGAACAAAAAATAAAACAAAAGTAAACAGAAGAACAAGAAGACAAGCAAGAACAAGTTGAAGAAGAAGACGAATAACAAGACCACAAAGACGAATAATAAGAAAAAAAAACAGTAGAAGAATCCACATTCTATCGAGGATTAAGGAAGCACTTTGCTCCACCGTGATTGTCGTTACAGCCTACTGCTCCCCCGTGGATGTCGATACAGCCTATTGCTACCCCGTGGATGTCGATACAGCCTATTGCTACCCCGTGGATGTCGATACAGCCTATTGCTCCCCCGTGGATGTCGGTACAGCCTATTGCTCAACCGTGAATGTCGGCACAGCCTATTTCTCCACCGTGGATGTCGGTACAGCCTATTGCTCCACCGTGGATGTCGGTACAACATATTGCTCCACCGTGGATGTCGGTACAGCATATTTCTCCACCGTGAATGTCGGCACAGCCTATTGCTCCACCGTGGATGTCGGTACAGCCTATTGCTCCACCGTGGATGTCGGTACAGCCTATTGCTCCACCGTGGATGTCGGTACATCCTTTTGATGACGATTGTGTTCCTGGCCGGATATGCCATCGTACACAATTTCTCGCTACAAAAACATCACCTCTAGGAACGCATAAATACTATATTAGGTCGAAGTGACTGAACTGGCAACCGTCAGCGACTAATAGCTGAGTACTTTCACCAGGGTCAGCGATCCGTAGGTAACAAAGACATGTGGTCGAGAGGTAAGGCACTCGACTTTCAAAGCAATGAACAGAAACGGTGTGCGATCGAAACCCGCAAGTTACAGGTGACGTCTGGTCTCAAGGGAGTTGTGGCCAGAGTATCTGTATCCTAAGTTACCTCCAGACGTCTTGACTAACATCTGTCTTGCCATTGGTCAAATGTAGAGGTCGATGACCAGCCCAATTTTTTCCTCACAATAATTCCATTTCAGTGCAAGTTACATCATTAAAACAAAACCGTCTGATGATGTCGCTTTCGGTGGGCAACTAACTAATAAACTTTAATCCACTTACAAGTGGCGACAATATAATGAGATTGCAATCATTCAGCCTAACTAAGAACAGAACTGTACAACGTCCTTTTCAAAATAAATGCCGAAGAAAAAGAAGAATAGATACTATGGTATAGACTTTATTCACCAAAACTAAATATGACAGTGGTCCCGTGCTCCTGTTAGAGCGAGAGAAGAAAGATATCAATGTCAAGGATAACTAATTAGTATTTCTCCTTACTTTTTTAAGATGATTCGTTGTGTAATAGTTAACATTGTGTTACTGAGTCCCAAGAAGGGAGACAGATTAGTGACAATGGTGTTACCTGCCTCGCATGTTGTCAGAGATTTATCTATAAATATATCTATCTATCTATCTATCTATCTATCTATCTATCTATCTATCTATCTATCTATCTATCTATCTATCTATCTATCTATCTATCTATCTATCTATCTATCTATCTATCTATCTATCTATCTATTTATCTATCTATCTATCTCGCTATCTATCTATCTATCTATCTATCTATCTATCTATCTATCTATCTATCTATCTATTTATCTATCTATCTATCTCGCTATCTATCTATCTATCTATCTAGCTATCTAGCTATCTATATATCTATCTATCTATATCTTCAATCCACTTTTGTGTCGTTAGACGCCGTGGAGAGGTGTGACCTCCTTTGTTTCATTTCTTTTATGGCAGGCGAATATCTGCTGGGGACTTACCATGTCAATCCTAGTAGCCCTTGGAATATACGGTCGCCTATTATTGGGATTGGTGGTGATGATAGCGTAAATTAAAGCAAGGTAGACTCACAGCCTGTCAGGCGCCATCTATAATGCTCCCCTAACCACATAACCAAGACCTGATGTTATAGCCACATGGTTCCCTTTTTACGACATATTCTGTGTGGGGCGAAAATCCCTAGAATAATTTGAGTAGATGTTTGCCCGAGCAGCGGCTGTTAGGCCTACTCGTTTCGATTTTCAAATGCCAAGGTATTTTTAACGTGCGCACCACTGCACACGAGTGTCTGATCTCACTACACAGAGATCAATGGAAATATTTACAAGATGATCCACGTGCACAATCCCAGTCTCCACCGTGATTGGAACCCGCGACCTCCAGCACCCGAGAAGAAAACCTTACCTTGAGACCACCGTGAGAGTTAACTAAGGAAATGAGAGCATTGGGCTGACTCCCTCACCATGAAGATTTTTAAAAAAAACCACATGACGACCTCTTAATTCCGTTGTAGAAAATAAGTCACTTAGGAAGGATGTGCATGGGGTCGGCTACCCAGTCCTCGTAGAAACGTTTCTTTAACTCGGAAGCTGAGAAGAGCAAATTGTTGTTGGTGTCCCAATTCACTCAAAATAAGTCATTCACTCCTGACAATGTTTCTCTGTTTCCGGATAACAGTTGCTCTACTTATATCCTGAAGCGTACTGAAGAAGTTGTACAAGGGCCTTTCTGGCCTTGTAGTAATACAAGGTTTCACGAAATTCTCACAACTACGAAGATTACATTGTCGATGCCAACCTCGCTGACCAGGACACTGTAACACAGCCTGTTTCGAGATGAAGGCCTCTGTCGTAAAGTGGGGCCTTGAGCAGTATGTTTCCCCTGAGCCTGAAGTTAGCCTTAGCACCTATTTGGGGGAGGGGGAGTCATACAACATTTGTTCCACTCAGCTAAGTAAATACGTGTCTTTCAGCAGTTTATGTTCATTTCAGGGACTGACATGGGTTCGGCTGCTTCCTCGTCGACCAGCAAACACGAACGTTTTGATACACCTACAAACTCCCTCCCACACAACGGACATGTTGCTAACAGAGTAAGTAGAACACTTTGTGTCAGCATTTTCATGATTCAGCAATTCTATATTCGGATAAGCATTCACTCATTTTACATTGGCTTAGAATTACATCTAGTGTATTGTTGTTGTTGTTTAATTCCCACAATGAGTAAATTTACTCTTTTGTGCGCCCTGAAAAGGACGTTAAGCTGAGGGTTGCAGTAGCTTTCCTCATATCCCGAGCGTGCTGATGAAGGTGGACCGAGGTCCTCCAGGTGGTTGTGCTATGCTTGGCTTCATCTGCGTGTCGCTCAATACTACGAGAATCACGTCGATACCTCGCCTCATTAGCCAGGCTGCCATTAAAACAGTCCGTTTCCAGGAAGCGCTACGAGGAAGCCAAGATGAAGGTATTGACCAGTATGTTTTGCCTGACCCTGACTAACATGTCTGACCAGTATATTTCGCCTGATCAGACGTTAGTCTTCCTTCCCATGTAGTGTGTACATTGTTAAGCACAACACCATATTAATGGACAAGAAAAAGAGGAAGATCGATTAGCTACTGGACAGAAAACATGAAGAAATGAACTGAATAAAACTTAGGAACAAAAACAAATATGATAAACAAACAGGAGTAGACACACACTATTAATACAATGGTAAAATGTGTGCCGTTAACAGAGAAGAAGAAGTAGTTTGTACATTGTTATTTCCTGACTATTTTAACAAATGTTTTACCTGACTTTTTCATTTATTATCTTATTTTTTGTGATTTATTAAATAACTTTTTTTTATAATGCGTTGTCTTACCATTTTACATTTTTTTCACATGTATTATCTTCTTTTTTCTTTTCTGGTCGTTTATTTTTTGACGTTTTCCTCTATTTGACTTTGTGTTATTTATTGTCATAATTTTTTTCATTTATTTAACTTTTTTCATATATTTTCTGACCTGTGATTTATTATCTGACTTTAAAACAATTATGTTATCTTGAAATGTTTATATATTTTTTACATTTGTTGTCTGAATCTTGTCATGTATTATCTGACTTTTTGTCATTTATTGCCTATTTTTTTGTCATTAATTATGAGCCTTTTTGTCTTTTGTTAACCCAGAGAAATCACGTAACCATTTCACAGATTGGTAAACTATAGAGTTTTGGGGTGAAATTATGAACTCTGTACTTTTGCTGCCAGGGGCAAGCTATTAAACTATTTTGCCATTAGTCCGCATCTTTTTATACAAGCAAACATATAGCCAACAGCTTTTGAAATGTGAAACTGTGCAAGAATGAAAATGTCACATACTTAAGTGACGACCCATATGTGGATCCTGGAGCCACTTAATGGAGAGAAAAGAATAGACCCACTGCATCGTACTCTGTATTTTTTAAAAGGAGATTAAGTAGAAGTCTTCGCGGGACTGGCAACCTCATAATGTAAAACACAGTGCCTTAGAAATAACCTCTACAAGAGCAAATACTTCAACGTTGATTCCTGCAAGGAGACTACCTGTAATGGGAGGGCACCTGTAATGGAAGGTCACCTGTAACGAAATGCTATGAACACCTGCTAGGGTGAAAAAGTGACATCTGGGGATGGTGATACATTAAGTGAAACGGCTAGAATTGATATTACATACGTTACAGATATAAATTGAGGCGTAAATGCTTTTAAACAACTTGCTAGAATACAAACAACGTGAGCATTTGTTAACATAAGATGATAATGATGATGATGATGATGATGATGATGATGGGGCAGATATAACCCATTTATCTAAGCGGGTAGCTCTTGCCAGTCCAAAGCCTCCCAGACAAAAGCACAGGTCTTTCTAAAGTTGTGGCGATGTGCAGAGTTGGTTGTGTTTGGTGGGATGTGGTTGGAACACCTGGTTTCGCAGGTCGATTCGTCCTAGGCACCGGGATGGAGGTGCTCGTCTAATTTCTCGTGCTGGTGACGGAATCTGTAACGGTTCATGAAATGAGGGCTATTCAATTCAGATATGTGTTAAGAGGAGCATGACCTGTTCTCAGCTTACAGATCAAACTCTGGTCTCTTCTTTTCATTTTCGTGGTTGGGTCCTGGGGATCTGGCATTATTTGATGTCTCAAATATATTCGGCCTGTCTGAGATGTAGCCCATTGATTTAGCCATTCGTGTCTACAGTTGTTCCTCGGGATCTGCTTGCAGGTGTGCAATGTGATACTAGCTTTAAGTCCTTCCAAAATTGTTGAAGAATTTTAGCGATATATATTAAACTTTAAGTTTAAGATAAAAATATATTAAATAATCCCCTTGACAGAATGTAATGAAATTGTGTGTAGGCATTAATAATAGTCAGGACCTTAGGAAATTATTGTTGTCCATCAAAAACTGTTCTTCTGTTAGTTATTACTTATCTGCGATTAGTAAAATAGCACTGATCTGGATTTTTGTATACCTATACACGTTTTACAATAAAATGTGTACTATTATCTCCAAAAGCAAAGTTACTTTCAGTGAGAAATAAGAAATTTAGTGAAAAACAATTCAAGCGTGTGATACGGAATCGTCCAGAGTTGATCAGCGAGCGGTGATTCGGTTTCTTCAGCTGAAGGAATGTCTACCAGTTGACATTCATCGCCATGTATTGTGACCGGAATTGCTACATCAATTTTGGCGATGGCATCTTCTAACGCAACAATATGCGCCTGACCTGGTCTTGGAAAATCTTTCGTTAACTCACGTCCTTCTTTAAACATCGCTGTTCAGTTCTTCACTGTTGTCTTCGATACACTTTTGTCACTATACACTGCCTACCTTTTGCGATGAATGTCAACTGGTCGACATCCTTCAGCTGTTAGAAACCAAATCACTGCTCGCTGATAAACTCTGGACGGATTCCGTATCACACCCACCATGTTTTCAACGGTCTACTGAGAAACTTTGAGTCGGAGGATAATGACATTTTGCAAACTTGACGGATGGTATGTGCTGTTTACACCAGAACTGACGTCATAATGCGCATCGCACGTATGTTCACTTGGTGCAGTTAGGTGCGGTTCCATTTTAACACGCCTGGTATATATATATATATATATATATATATATATATATATATATATATATATATATATATATTATATATACAGTTTTTTTCTCTATGCTGCATGCATTGCCTAAGTCTCTAATGAACTTTCAGCTGTACCTGTGGTTATCTTGCTCTCTTCTACTAGTCTTCTATTTGTATATCTTCCAGCAATTAAATTCGAAGCAAGCAGCTGAGGCATCTGTTAAAGATGGTCTATAGTTTGGCTGTTGCGTGGTTACCACTTTTCCAAGCGACAGAATTGAACTGAGCTTCTTATGTACTGGACAACCTAATCCTTTTCTGCTTCGTGATTTTACTATTGATAATAACATTAACAGGTACGCCTCGTGTATTGTGCAGGAACAAAAACAAACACAAGGTCTTCTTCAGGAACAAAGAAGAAAACAAATAAATCAGCTAATAAACAAACAATATATCAACCAATGTTCTTTAAATTTGATCTTCTGACAATTTGATCTGTGTGACGTCACTCTTATCAGTTCATGAATGTTGTTAAAGCCGCTAATGGCACCCTCTCTGACGATTGTTCTGCGGAGAGTTTCTTTCGGTCTTCCTCTTTTCCTGCTGCCAGATGGTGACCACATCAATGCTTGCAGAGGGAGTCTGTTGCTGTCCATTCTAAGAACATGTCCGATGTATGACCACCGTTTTTTTCCTTTTGAAGGATGAAACACATTGTTGATTGGTTGCTTCTCTAATTGTTTTGTTGCTTATCAATTTCCCCCAGCTAATATTTCTAAAGCACTTATTCTCGAATGCGTTTAGTCTCTTTTCTAGTGCTTTTGTTATTTTCCAACATTCACGTCCATAGGCCAGTATTGGTGATACGTTGAAGTTAAACAGTCTGAGGTCAGTGTGTTCGCTTGGTGATTTTGATGTTCCGGATGTTCAAGTTAGTTGGGTAAAGCTAAAGATTTGACAGAGAATAAGATTGATACAATTTGTAAGGTTTCTTTTCATTTGTGATATTCTTTATCCCGGTCCACTTCATCGGCACGCTCGGGATGTCAGGAAAGCTACTACATTCTGCCACAAGTTCCGTCCTTTTCAGGTCACCAACCCATTCGGGGCATTAGCAACCAACTAACCAACCATCTGAAAGATTGAAGATTAAAACCTTCGTTTTTAAACCTAGTTAACGAATTATTTACATAGTGTTCATCTAATTCTTTGTGAGTGTAATTGCCCCCGAATAAGTATAGCTCTCAGTACATCTGTGATCTTGCCATTTAACGTTATGGCTCATCGTGCATTTTAGAATTGGAGCGCCTAACCGATAGGGTAGGTTGGCATCTTAGTACGGGGACTGTGATTCAACCACTTGTCGGGCGTATGCTTCTTTCTCTTTCAGGTGAAAAATACATAGCATGCACACTGCGAGGCGACATCTGGGGTAACTTACTTTTATTCCTAAGCTCCATACATAAATATATAGGCAGACCCGAGCACAAAGAAAAACACCTTAATGGTGGTTAACTTTGTACATTGACTTTGTATTGTCCTCCTTTTTACAAGCTTTTATTCTGACACGACCGTTGGCCGGGGGCTTCTTTTTGACCTATTTTAACAAACTTCCCCACAACATAGAGAACTGAAATTATGTACACAGCCTCACGTGTGTGACATGTTAATCTATTACATTTTAACGGATCCTGGACCGGTCATTCACAAGATTGTATCCAAAAACATAGTTTTAAATAAAAATTTATTTTCATCGACAGCGGGTCTACCAACCTAAATCTTTGAAAGTGGTCATTGTTCATGTCTTTCTCTTCACTTGCGTCATCCTCAATGTTGACTTCTAGTGGTTCGTTATTTTCCAAATCAATGGACGCGTGCGTGTACCTGTTCGAATGTGACTATAATTCTGATCTCGTTATGTGAAATGCACGTGATCAAGTGATGAGCGGATCAAACTTTTCATAATAAACCAAAAGACCGATCAATAAAAAAAAACGATCAATACGCTAATCGATAAAATATTCTATTTCTGTAGTCCCAGAAATGCTTTCTCGTTCTTGTAGGGAGTTTGTTTGTTTGTTTGTTTGTTTGTTTGTTTGTTTGTTTCGAATACCCACAATGAGTAGGTTCACACTTTTGTACGCCTTGAAATGGACGTTAAGTGGCGGTTGTTGTTGCTATCCTCACATCCAGAGTGTGTTGATAAAGGTGAACCGGGGTCCTCCATGCCGTTGTGCTAGGCTTGGCATTATCTGCATGTCGCTCACTACTACGAGGATCACGTCGATCCTTCACCTCGTTAGCGAGGCGCCATGAAAGCAGCCCGTTTCCAGGGAGAGCTACTATGAAGCCGAAGTGATTGTCTTGATCAGTTTGTTTTGCCTGACCCCGACTAACATGTCTGATCAGTATATATTTCCTGACCAGACGTTAGTCTTCCTCCATTTCTGTAGGGGGCTGTATTTTGAAAACAAAAAATTGTTATAATCTAATTTATCCTTTCAGTTGATTAACTTGTAAACATGTATTAAGTCACCTCCAATTCTTCTCTTTTCTAGACACTGTAGGCTGGGTTTTTTTTAGTCGTTTCTCATAACTTTAATTCTGGAATCCCATTATCAGCTTTGTTGCTCTTCTTTGTATCCTTTCCAACATGTTTAAATGTCCTCTTCGATAAGGACTCTACGCATGTACAAAGTACTCCCATCTAGGTCTAACTAATGCGTTATACAGTTTGACTTTCACCTCCTTACTCCTATGTTTAATATTTCTTTCTTTTCATCATACCTAACATTGCATTTGTCTTTTCCACGGCTACCTGGACTTGCTCACTCACCCTACCTGTATTATCTATTAAAACCCCTATGTACCTATAATTTTCTATTTTGAGAAAATTGTTCCCACCCATTCTGTAATTATGTTCCAAATTGGATTTACCCATGTGGATGACTGTACATTTATGTACATTAAACTCCATTTGCCAGCTCTCAGACTATTCCCAAATTTTATCTAAATCTTACCTCAATATATCCACTTTCCTTTAGATGAGACACTACTGAATAGTTTTGTATCATCCGCGAATTTTTCAGTCATGCATCCGATATCATTGTCCAAATCGTTTCAATTCCGTTTCTAAATATTGTACATCGGTTGAAGTGAACTAGACTCCGTTAACTGTGACCGATAAAAGTCTCATTGAAAACTACATATTTTACATTATATGGAGGGTATTCCTCTTTATGTCAATAATGAAACGTGCACTCGAACCTAGTTCCTTTTGAGAAAAGTCACCTCGCTAGTGCTGTCAATGTATTAGATATTTGGACAACTGCCATTGAAAAACATATGTCTATAAATTGTTTGGAATTGTTTGTTAATTGGTCTGAAATATAACCAGGAATAATGTATATATGTAAACTTTTATAATTGTTTTTGTATTAGTTTTCATTAAAGGTTTCTGCATGTTTACAAATTTCACCACAGACAGATCACCAATACGAGAGACCTCCATCACCGTATCCTCCACGGACCAGAAAGGCAGTAGCCTTTAATGAAGCTGATTACAAACATGTAGACGAATATGTTCGTAAGGTAAGCTTGGCAGCAGCGACAAGAGTTACAGTTGTGTACCTGTTGCACCTTTCGTGGAGCCAACCCATGTCACGTGGTAGCAAATGTATGAACGGTCGCCAAACAACAAAATGTGACGAATTTTAAGTCCCAAAAGGTGAAGATCATTTCACAGCTGACACTGATGTCTAGGAGGAAGTGTTAGATCATTCATTCTACTGGGCCTCACTTTTTTATGAGATGGAGTGTCAGCTTTCTTCCTCGCTGCATTTCATTATCTAATAGTTAGTCAGGTATCCATTAACCGCTGGGTCGACTGGAATATGTCATTCCAAGTGTAGAAACCCTGTACCTTTGACAAAAGAATCGAACCCTCCATCTTTCTGCTACTCATATACTCAATAGTCCAATGATTTCCCTTTTTAATATTCGCTTTCTCGCTCCGGCTGAAGCATAAAGTGACCACTACAGAGAACCCCTTGACATAATGCCCGTTTGAGAGTGGTATCAGTGGCGGTTTCTGTAGAAATGCTTGTATATGCTGAGATTGCAAACCTCGTGGATGAGCCACTTCAGTAGCCTGTTTTGGTTTGCTTGGTCAGATTACAGTTGTCTTGTTCTTATCACGGCGTGCACCAATTGGATGACATAGTACAATAAAGATACTAAACAAAATAATTGTACAATAAATAATGATATGGTACATTAGTTGTCTTTGTTCAAGTCACCCAGTTTCTTTGCTCCCCGAGTTGTGTATGAGCCACTGTACAGTCCACATAAACACCTGCCCTGGCAGTAGCAGAGACTGCCGGTTAATATTCGGCCTCTTCTTCGACTTTCGTTCTGAAAAGGACAGTGTTCTGCAGTTTGCAGCAAAGCTGCGATATTTGCGCCTTTCTGCACGACCCATCCAATTTCAGCAATCTTTTCGTATGTTCCAGTTTTTCCTTCCCATTGCGATCCATATTCTCTTAGACTACCCCAGTTCAGTTTCCAGGGTCGCCTGGTGGAGTCAGAATAGCGTCTTGGTTAAGTGAGGCACGCTGACCCTCATGTAGGCAGCCAACAATCACTCGGTTGCTGTTGTCAGCTCATTCAATGCTGCATCTTCGACCTTGGTTAATAATCTGACAGATAAAGAAAGTTGTCATGAAATCACAAACTTGATTCCAAGGCAAATCATGAGAACACTGCCCGATATGTACCGACGCTTCTAATTAGATTGGTATTTTTCAAAGAAGGGATAAACATAAATATTACAATTTCTTCTTCTTTCTTTTCGCTTTTTGTCCTGTTTGTGCCTTTCAGCGCCAGGTTATGAAGAAGTTTTTTTACTGTGCTCTAGTATGTGCTTCGTACAGGGGAAGCTTCACTGTTTCTGTTATTTATGTTATCCATCTTTTGCCTCAGGTATGTGAGGTCTCCCTGCTAGTCACCTCTTACTATCATCACTTGGGGATATGTGAGGTCTCCCTACTAGTCACATCTTACTATCATCACTTGGGGATATGTGAGGTCTCCCTACTAGTCACATCTTACTATCATCACTTGGGGATATGTGAGGTCTCCCTACTAGTCACCTCATACTATCACCACTTGGGGATATGTGAGGTCTCCTTACTAGTCACATCTTACTATCATCACTTGGGGATATGTGAGGTCTTACTACTAGTCACCTCTCACTATCACCACTTGGGGGTATGTGAGGTTTTCCTACTAGTCACCTCTCGCCATCACCACTTCGGGGTATGTGAGGTCTTCATACTAGTCACCTCTCACCATCACCACTTGGTGGTGTGTGAGGTCTTCCTACTAGTCACCTCTCACCGTCACCTTGGAAGTATGTGAGGTCTTCCTACTAGTCCCCTCTCACTATCACCACTTGGGGGTATGTGAGGTCTTCCTACTAGTCACCTCTCACCATCACCTTGGAAGTATGTGAGGTCTTTCTACTAGTCACCTCTCACCATCACGACTTGGTGGTATGTGAGGTCTTCCTACTAGTGACCTTTTACTATCCCCACTTGGGGGTATGTGAGGTCTTCCTACTAGTCACCTCTCACCATCACCACTTGGTGGTATGTGAGGTCTTCCTACTAGTGATCTTTTACTATCCCCACTTGGGGGTATGTGAGGTCTTCCTACTAGTCAGCTCTCACCATCACCTTGGAAGTATGTGAGGTCTTCCTACCAGTCACCTCTCACCATCACCACTTGGTAGTATGTGAGGTCTTCCTACTAGTCACCTCTCACCATCACCACTTGGGGGTATGTGAGGTCTTCCTACTGGTCACCTGTCACTATCACCACTTGGAGATATGCCAGCATAGATTATGTCTCAAACATAAAAAACATAGTTTTGCCTCAGTTAAAAGATAATGCCTAAGTCATTACCCAGCAATGATGCCCATAAACAGATATCAAGAACGTATCGTCATCATCAGGACTAGAAACAAGCGCTCGTCTGCTCGTCTGTGACGAATAAAAATTGTTGCTTGGCGAGTCAAAAACAAGCCGTTTTAATCGCTAATGACGTTTTAAATCGTTGCTACATAACGACTTTCACACGATCATTAATGATATTACGGTTCAAATAGATTGTACAGCTAGCTTATGATGGTGGATCTAAATGGACTTCTACTTCTACAATTTAAACCTACTAAAGTCATCGTTCAAGTACACTTTTTTTCTAAGAAGACTATAGGCTAATTCAGTGTAAGTAATGCAATATATTTTGGTTTGGTACGCATTGTTTGTTTTGTAGAAATAGGGATCAAGATGCTGAGCAGCGCATGAGCTGCAGTGGTCAGCGACCCATAGCTGACTGCTAGCGTCAGGGCCAGCGAACTAGAGCTGCCAAGACCCTTCTACACCTCCACGCGGTGATCCTGGATAACAGGCTGCAGCAGGACAGACTGGCTAAGGAGAAGGGATTGAAGAGGGAATGCTAACCCGGTACTCACAAAATGCTTGCTGGAGTCGGATATGTTGGACCGAAAGGTGCAAATATCGCAGCCAAGCTGTAAGCTACAACACAACGCATTCCGTTCTCTGGACTACATTCTGCTACTTAAGCCCTTTCAGGGTTTGGTAGTGGGAGATTGAGAACGAACGAAGGAGAAGAAGAAAAATGTAGAAATAAAAGTGAATAAGTGCCTGATTTAAATTTGTTAACATAAATTGCATGACTGTAGTTCGACTATGCTGACTGATGAGACACCCTACAATTGTTCAAGCACTTAGCATCATCTTTGGCATATGGGCTGTAACATTCGTATAGGAACATGGAACTATAACGACAGTTGACTCCTTAAGTGGTTAGGAAACACCGTATCAATGTGTTTATGTGATGTTGTAGAAGTAATTTATGGGGATTTTATTTCAATGTGATGTTGTAGAAGTAATTTATGGGGATTTTATTTCAATGTGATGTTGTAGAAGTAATTTATGGAGATTTTATTTCAATGTGATGTTGTAGAAGTAATTTATGGGGATTTTTATTTCAATGTGATGTTGTAGAAGTAATTTATGGGGATTTTATTTCAATGTGATGTTGTAGAAGTAATTTATGGAGATTTTATTTCAATGTGATCTTGTAGAAGTAATTTATGGGGATTTTTATTTCAATGTGATGTTGTAGAAGTAATTTATGGGGATTTTATTTCAATGTGATGTTGTAGAAGTAATTTATGGGGATTTTATTTCAATGTGATGTTGTAGAAGTAATTTATGGAGATTTTTATTTCAATGTGATGTTGTAGAAGTAATTTATGGGGATTTTATTTCAATATGATGTTGTAGAAGTAATTTATGGGGATTTTATTTCAATGTGATGTTGTAAAAGTAATTAATGGGGATTTTATTTCAATGTGATGTTGTAGAAGTAATTTATGGGGATTTTTATTTCAATTTGATGTTGTAGAAGTAATTTATGGGGATTTTATTTCAATGTGATGTTGTAGAAGTAATTTATGGGGATTTTATTTCAATGTGATGTTGTAGAAGTAATTTATGGGGATTTTATTTCAATGTGATGTTGTAGAAGTAATTTATGGGGATTTTTATTTCAATGTGATGTTGTAGAAGTAATTTATGGGGATTTTATTTCAATGTGATGTTGTAGAAGTAATTTATGGGGATTTTATTTCAATGTGATGTTGTAGAAGTAATTTATGGGGATTTTATTTCAATGTGATGTTGTAGAAGTAATTTATGGGGATTTTTATTTCAATGTGATGTTGTAGAAGTAATTTATGGGGATTTTATTTCAATGTGATGTTGTAGAAGTAATTTATGGGGATTTTATTTCAATGTGATGTTGTAGAAGTAATTTATGGAGATTTTTATTTCAATGTGATGTTGTAGAAGTAATTTATGGGGATTTTTATTTCAATGTGATGTTGTAGAAGTAATTTATGGGGATTTTATTTCAATGTGATGTTGTAGAAGTAATTTATGGAGATTTTATTTCAATGTGATGTTGTAGAAGTAATTTATGGAGATTTTATTTCAATGTGATGTTGTAGAAGTAATTTATGGGGATTTGTATTTCAATGTGATGTTGTAGAAGTAATTTATGGGTATTTTATTTCAATGTGATGTTGTAGAAGTAATTTATGGAGATTTTATTTCAATGTGATCTTGTAGAAGTAATTTATGGGGATTTTATTTCAATGTGATGTTGTAGAAGTAATTTATGGGGATTTTATTTCAATGTGATGTTGTAGAAGTAATTTATGGAGATTTTTATTTCAATGTGATGTTGTAGAAGTAATTTATGGGGATTTTATTTCAATATGATGTTGTAGAAGTAATTTATGGGGATTTTATTTCAATGTGATGTTGTAAAAGTAATTAATGGGGATTTTATTTCAATGTGATGTTGTAGAAGTAATTTATGGGGATTTTTATTTCAATTTGATGTTGTAGAAGTAATTTATGGGGATTTTATTTCAATGTGATGTTGTAGAAGTAATTTATGGGGATTTTATTTCAATGTGATGTTGTAGAAGTAATTTATGGGGATTTTATTTCAATGTGATGTTGTAGAAGTAATTTATGGGGATTTTTATTTCAATGTGATGTTGTAGAAGTAATTTATGGGGATTTTATTTCAATGTGATGTTGTAGAAGTAATTTATGGGGATTTTATTTCAATGTGATGTTGTAGAAGTAATTTATGGGGATTTTTATTTCAATGTGATGTTGTAGAAGTAATTTATGGGGATTTTATTTCAATGTGATGTTGTAGAAGTAATTTATGGGGATTTTATTTCAATGTGATGTTGTAGAAGTAATTTATTGGGATTTTTATTTCAATGTGATGTTGTAGAAGTAATTTATGGGGATTTTTATTTCAATGTGATGTTGTAGAAGTAATTTATGGGGATTTTATTTCAATGTGATGTTGTAGAAGTAATTTATGGGGATTTTATTTCAATGTGATGTTGTAAAAGTAATTTATGGGGATTTTTATTTCAATGTGATGTTGTAGAAGTAATTTATGGAGATTTTATTTCAATGTGATGTTGTAGAAGTAATTTATGGGGATTTTATTTCAATGTGATGTTGTAGAAGTAATTAATGGGGATTTTATTTCAATGTGATGTTGTAGAAGTAATTTATGGGGATTTTTATTTCAATTTGATGTTGTAGAAGTAATTTATTGGGATTTTATTTCAATGTGATGTTGTAGAAGTAATTTATGGGGATTTTATTTCAATGTGATGTTGTAGAAGTAATTTATGGGGATTTTATTTCAATGTGATGTTGTAGAAGTAATTTATGGGGATTTTTATTTCAATGTGATGTTGTAGAAGTAATTTATGGGGATTTTATTTCAATGTGATGTTGTAGAAGTAATTTATGGGGATTTTATTTCAATGTGATGTTGTAGAAGTAATTTATGGGGATTTTTATTTCAATGTGATGTTGTAGAAGTAATTTATGGGGATTTTATTTCAATGTGATGTTGTAGAAGTAATTTATGGGGATTTTATTTCAATGTGATGTTGTAGAAGTAATTTATGGGGATTTTTATTTCAATTCTATGTTGTAGAAGTAATTTATGGGGATTTTATTTCAATTCTATGTTGTAGAAGTAATTTATGGGGATTTTATTTCAATGTGATGTTGTAGAAGTAATTTATGGGGATTTTTATTTCAATGTGATGTTGTATAAGTAATTTATGGGGATTTTATTTCAATGTGATGTTGTAGAAGTAATTTATGGGGATTTTTTTTCAATGTGATGTTGTAGAAGTAATTTATGGGGATTTGTATTTCAATGTGATGTTGTAGAAGTAATTTATGGGGATTGTATTTCAATGTGATGTTGTAGAAGTAATTAATGGGGATTTTATTTCAATGTGATGTTGTAGAAGTAATTTATGGGGATTTTTATTTCAATGTGATGTTGTAGAAGTAATTTATGGGGATTTTATTTCAATGTGATGTTGTAGAAGTAATTTATGGGGATTTTATTTCAATGTGATGTTGTAGAAGTAATTTATGGGGATTTTATTTCAATTTGATGTTGTAGAAGTAATTTATGGGGATTTTTATTTCAATGTGATGTTGTAGAAGTAATTTATGGGGATTTTATTTCAATTCTATGTTGTAGAAGTAATTTATGGGGATTTTATTTCAATGTGATGTTGTAGAAGTAATTTATGGGGATTTTATTTCAATGTGATGTTGTAGAAGTAATTTATGGGGATTTTATTTCATTGTGATGTTGTAGAAGTAATTTATAGGGATTTTATTTCAATGGGATGTTGTAGAAGTAATTTATGGGGATTTTATTTCAATTTGATGTTGTAGAAGTAATTTATGGGGATTTTATTTCAATGTGATGTTGTAGAAGTAATTTATGGGGATGTTTATTTCAATGTGATGTTGTAGAAGTAATTTATGGGGATTTTATTTCACATAATGATGATGTCTGTTCTATGAATTAATACCGCAAGAGTTCAATACTACCATTCTGCAGTCACAACTATAAATATACTTCTGTAAAGTTCGTGCGAAATGCCAAAAATGTGTACCATCTGTTTCAGATGCCAGCACGCCTGAACTTCGGAACTTTCAAGGACCTTGCGGCTTATTTAACAGCACCTGTGGGGTGGGATGATATCGCTAAAGTTCGAGCTATTTTCAGATGGGTGACGTCAGTGGATGTGTTCAGTTTACAGGTGAACTTTTTATATGATGTAGAACTAAATGTTTTGCCAAAAGAATGAGTATTGGCAAATTCTATATATTTATGTTTTCTTTATCCAGCCTTACAAGTTATGTCCCTGATCAGTGGAGTATTAATAAATAACCTTAGATTTGCCGCTGATACAGTTAGCTATAAGTCAGTAACATAAATATGAGCACATATAAATAGCAAAACATGCAAGAAATTAGCTTTATAAAGTTGAATAGACTATAGATAGTTCAATATTTCTTCCACTTTTGTCATATTGTAACAGAAAATAGTCCTTGACAGATCAAGTAAATCTTATACATCCGAACGTTCAAGTATCGGAATCGTAGCGCGCTCGCTTATCACGGCAAAGGTACCATGATCGATCCATGATATCTACACGATCAAGTCGACAAGCTGAAAATTGGCACTTGGTTAAGATTAGAGAAGAAAAGACAGCGAGGTAGGGAACTGATCACCCAATTTACTTATTAAAAAAGCTGAGGCATTATATAATGAATCCTCTAACACTCCATCCTCGACAGCAGTGTCTGCTATGGCACTACCTATAAATCAATCAAAACATTCATATCACTTTGGAACACACACATTCAACAAATACACGTCAAGTTCTCCTAGTCTGGGTCATCCGTCCCAGCTTAGTCCACGTCTCTCCTGTTTCTCTATGATCGTCTCGAACTCCTTTCTTCATGTCTGAGCTGGTCCGTCTCTACCACACTAACCCTGGGGACTTCCAAACAGTCAATAATATCAGCCGGCCTCCCAAATAGTTGCCACATCCAAGACCAGCTCAATCTCTCACATCGTTACTGACATCCGTCCAGCCGTTTCAATCCGCTCCACACGAGTGATCCTCATCACACCATCCCAATCGCTACACTCACCGTTGCCTTTACTTAAAACAAGAGCGTATACCTTACACGAGAAATGAAAAGACACTTGTTTACAAAGGTTGACAACAAAAGCGACAGGAAAAAGCTACGCTGAACCACGGCCAACTTTAGATCTGTAGTAGGCCATGGGTGAAATGAAGGGAGAAAATGACGATGTAAATTGGAGGTTTTTCATTTCGATTTTATGTCCACCAACATTTATTATTAACAATCAACCAATCAATGTCCTTGTTAACATTACGGCCTAGGTCATTAATTACGTTTGGTAAATTCGTCAGTGGAATCTGTCGAGTTTTCTTATCTGCAAACATTTAGTTTTCACCCCATCCCACCCCGGGTCTCTCTATCTAAGTGTTACTGATTTCTTTATTGTTCTTTTGTCCTTGTGGGTTTATTAGTCTAAAAAGCTGTACTGGATTTGGTTTTGGATTTGGCACGAACAAAAGCTAACACAGTCAGGCGGTAAGTGACTACGTTACTTTTTCAAGGACATAAATATAGAGGTCCAACTGGTTTGAATTTTGAAGGACGATTATTTCAACTAGAAAATTGAGTATGATCGAGGGTACATTATACAAGAAAATAGTCCTGGCGTTTGGGGAAAATTGGGAAACAAACATGTACCGATTTTATTAAATGGAATCGGTTTTATTATGTATCGTAATGTATCGGTCAAGTCTGGAGACACGTGCTTGCGCAATGAGTAAACAAGTGGACGAGTTTGTATACG
Organism: Ariolimax columbianus; assembly: GCA_036924085.1. Lineage (NCBI taxonomy): Eukaryota > Metazoa > Mollusca > Gastropoda > Stylommatophora > Arionidae > Ariolimax > Ariolimax columbianus. The sequence continues at coordinate 71,523,475 of JAVGWX010000008.1, read as the reverse complement.
AAGAAACAAAACATGGTAGAATTGATGGTCGGACACAAAAATAGGGCAGATTAAGTTCAGAAGGCCACAATAAGTTTAGCCTCTTTTGTGTATTTAGCGAGTAGACAAAGGCAAGAGCGGTAGAAAACAAGAGGCCACGATGTTAAGAATGCAGTCAGGTTTCGGACAATCGCTTTTTGTTTCACACAGTCCTAGCGTTAGACGTGTTATGAAATAAGCAACCAAAGATACGCTGTGGTTGAACGATGCATGCATTTGCTTGAGACAACACAGATGACTGACTAATAGAGAAAAGCAGAGCTACACAAGCAGAACACAGACACGAGGAGGAAAGTTTGGACAGACCGAGAAAGCAACGAGATTCCGATAACTAGAGTTCTAGAGTAGAGAGCGGATGTCTAGAACAGAGTCCTTCTTCTTCTTCTTCATCGTACGCAGTCAGACATCAACCTTTATTTTTTCGAAAAAAGCAGCCGTCATCCTGAGGCTGTCGACACTGCCATAGAGCTTGTCTAGTGTTGCCACTGGTGATGGCCACATCAGCTCTCTCTGATCCTCGTATGTCGGGCAGTTTTGCAGCAAATGTTCAGCGGTCATTTTCCCGGTACCACACGGGCATTCGTCAGTGCCACCTATCTTCAATTTGTTGAATATGTGGTACCTCAGTCTATTGTGGCCAGTGCGAAGTCTGAAGACCACGACCTGATCTCTTCTGTTCAACTGGTAATAGGCATCGTTTTTTGTGTAGCCAGTATGTTCGGTTTCCCATTTGGTCATGTATCTAGCTCTAATAAGCCGTTTTGACTCTTCGTATGTCATACTAGTATCTGGTTGTGGTAGTCTTGCACCTTCTTTTGCCAGTCTGTCTGCCTCCTCGTTGCCTTGGATTTTGCAGTGGGATGGGACCCACTGTACCACTACCCTTTTTGGTGCGGACTGCTGGCATAGTTGACAGAGTACTGTTCTTAAATCATTAAGTTCTGTATTTGTCTGGCTTTTTAGTGCTGTAACCACGGACAGGGCATCTGTAAACAGAACTATCTGGCTTTCATTCCTTTTACCTGTCACCATTTCTTCCACTGCCGCCCTCAGTGCCTCTGCCTCCGCTCTGAAATTGCTTGTGTATTTTCCAGTAGCGAATGAAAGTGTTATTTTTCTGCCATTTGGTAGGCTCAGGAATGCTCCTGCCCCTCCGTTCTGTGTTGTATTTGTTACGGAAGCGTCGGTGTATGCATGGGTCCAGTCCATGCTTGGGTAGTTTTCCGTTATGTAACTCAGGGTAGTATCTCTTCTTTCTTCTTCAGACTGGCAGTTTTTGTTTCCAATACCTGGTATATTTTCTACCACCTCTGGAAATATATGCTGCCTCCAGGTAGGTTTTCGTACAGTAGGGATGGGCTTTGGTGTTAGTGCGTTCATGGAGTTTTCGTGCATCTTTGCTTTGGCTATTTCTGCAAAGTTTCTTCTCTTTAGTTTCCCATTTCCGAAATTTCTCTGGTGCATTGGATGGTCAGTCAGTCTTCTGAGTTTCTCTGATTGCAGCTGGGCTCTGCAGTCTCTTCTGTCGGTCATGGATTGCAGTTTTGTAATCTTTTCAAGTTCTACAATTGGCGTTGACTTCATGCCTTCTGTTATTACTCTCATGGCTTGGTTTTGAAGTTTGCTAACTTTATCGAAGTTCGCCTTTGCTGCTGTTGTCCATGCCGCAATGCCATACTCGAGAACTGGTCTCACTCTTCCAGTTTACAGTTTCTTTAGTATGCCTTCGTCTGCTCCCCAGCTTGTGCCAGCAAGTTTCCTCATGATTGCCATTCTTTCTCTGGCTCTCATTCGGTTTCTCTCGATCTGACTTTTCCATGTCATGTGCCGTCATTCAAATGTGACTCCCAGGTAGTTTGGGTTGTCGTTTGGCTGCATGTATTTGCCGTTTAGACTTAATTTGGTGTTGTGAGGTTTGATTGATAGCGAGAATATTGTACATGTTGTCTTTTCCTCGTTGATTTTTACCAGCAATGAGTTCGCCCACTCTTCCAGCGATGTTAAGGCCTGCTGTATCCGATTTCTTGCTACGGTGAGATACTTTTCAGAGGTCCACATAGCCAGATCGTCTGCAAACATTGAGCTATGAACTCTTCTTGGTATATTCTCTGTTATATTATTTATATACACCAGGAAGAGTGTGGGTGACAGTACTCCCCCTTGGGGTACTCCCTGCTCAAGTGTCACCTTTTTGCTCATCTTCCTTTGTACTTGAGCTCTGGCCGTTCTGTTTTTGAGGTAGTGACTTATCCATTTGTACATTTTCCCACAAACTTCACTTCTTTATAGCTTGACTCTAAGTCCCTCTTTCCAGACTTTGTCAATTGCCTTTTCTAGGTCCAGCCAAACCGCTACTGTGTGTTTCTGTTCCTGGTAGGCATCTTCTATTTCCTGGGCTATGAAGATGACCTGATCCTCAGTGGATCTGTGCTGTCTAAAGCCTGCTTGCTGTGGAATCAGTATGTGTTTTTCTTCCAGATGCCACATCAGTCTGGTGTTTATCATACGTTCCATCAGTTTGCCTACGCAGCTCAGTAGGCTGATAAGCCTGTATCCATTTGGATCTGTTTTGTCTTTTCCTTTCTTTGGTACTGGTGCAAGTACTGCGCCTTTCCATGCCTGGGGTACAATACTACTTTTCCAACTTTGGTTCAGGACTGATAGTAGTTTCCTCTTTGCTGTTTGGCCCAGCCCCATCAGCATTTCGTTTGTTATCCCGTCTTTTCCGGGAGATTTCCTTTTCTTTAACGTTCTCATGGCCTCTTCCATTTCATTCATTGTTAATGTTGCCATCATGTGCTCTTCTGGTGCCATATTGATGTTGTCGTGCCCCTTTTGCTCTTCACTAATGTCTGAATGCCTATCTGCTGGGACCTCGATGTGGTTTGCTCTGTCATAATGTTCAACAAAGGCGTTTGCTGCTTTTTTTCCCAGTCAGCATGTTGTCACCCTGCTTGATTGTAATACAATAGCACGACAGCTCAAAATCTTCTACTTTTCATGCTATTTAATTACAGTCCATATTTCAGAGCCATACAGTGACTAACCAAATATATGCGACGATTCTACCTTAAATCTTACTCATTATTGACGTTACTTGATGTTAGAAGCTTTTCTCTCTTAATTTTTTTTTTTCAACTGCAAACCTAGTTCTGATTTCAACTTCACAACGGGCATCCTCTGTAATTATTTGGTCCAAATATGGAAACCTCTGCACTTATTCTTTGGTCTGTCTCTATATGCTAATATGTACTCTTTGGTCTTGTTTGGCTATTGCCGTAGTTTTTGCTTTGATGACATTGGCTGTATCGTTGATATTGGTGAGTAGTTTTAGTAATGAATTCTCTATTCTTTCAATGATGTATTTTTTTAATCTTCAAATATGATGTGACATATTCTTCCTCCATTGATCTTAGCATCCTTATTACAACATCGTGTAGCTTCTTTCATCATCACCTCAAAATAATCATTAAATATTTCCAGTGATAATAACCTTGCCTGTCTTCCGCCGTTTCTGTTTGAGACTGCACTTGATATTCTCCCATTGAGTGCTGAATTCTTGGTTGGGTGGTTTTCACATTAGGTCTGTATTCGTTCAAATATTGCTCTATCCACCCTAAGCTGTTCCAAAATAGGGGAAAGGTTGTTCCACGTCACACTGTCAAATGCCGTTAAATAGTCAATAAGGTAAATACAAAGTACTCTGCTCTATCCAATCATTCTCTCTGCAAGAAACCGAAGTGTTCCATTTGCGTTTCTAGTACCTGTATCATTTTGGAAGCCAAACTAATTGAAATATCAAGGTAAAACATAAGAAGACATTGGAGATCATGTACATCTGACCTTCCAAGTGAAGACGCCAACTGGTCTGAACTAAGATGACAGTAAAACTGGACCTGGTTTAAATGCATACCTCCAACATTGATGTGTCTATTGTAGCAACCAGCGTAATAGTTATGCCACAACGGACTGATTCGTCTTCTCTCTTAAATGAAGCATGAGGCACTATTGCAGCTGACACGTTGGGGAAACCTAGATCCAGGTATTTGCAATCGCAAAGGTTGTTTCGAACACCATTTTCTTAGTCGCCTTTTACGACATACGTAGAACTGTGCACATGGTTGATTTGAGTCGCCTTTTACGACATACGTGGAACTATGCACATGGTTGATTTGAGCGCACAGAAAAAAGGGTGTAAAGCACAAAGTATCCCAGCCTACTTTACTCTTCAGTAAAACAAACTAAAATGTATACATAAATGACAAAAGAGGGTTGTGACAGGTCATCCACTCCTACCTCCCAAACAAGCACAAGCCTAGTACAAGCAAGTCTAACCCCAACAGTATTTTCTACTCTGGTACAACTCTACTTTATTAACAGATGAAGATAAGTCAAAAAAACAACCGGAGATTAGAAACGAAACTGACTAAAATGCCATCAAAAATCCACTCTGATAAACGCTTCCTGCTCTCATTCGACTGGATATCAAAATAATTGAATATATTGATGAAGTCCTCAAACTTATGTTTTCCCTCTAACTCGTGCACTTTTTGTGTGTGATCATGTGTACAAAGTATACTCTGTGTGCTTTTTATGTTTCTTTGTCATGACCGTGCTTAGTATGTCTCACAAGTGTTTTTGTATTGCAGGTGGACCGACAGCCTCCCAAGAATTCACCATCGGAATATTTTATCAGGATTCAAAAAAACATGGGCAACCACGCCCACCTGATGGCTGGAATGTGCCAGTAAGTACGACACAAAAGAGTTGCGTTGTTGAACTGACTGGAAATGGAGTCCAGAAGTTAGCATATGTCCTCTTTTAACTGGATTCGATCCTACATGTTGCCTGGTCCTATCGCCGTTTGTCCTATTTTCTGAGACATGCCAACAGGCATAAAAGACGGCCATTTTGAGAATATGCACTATACCTGCCAAACCAGTTCGTGTGTGAATGAAGATTGTCTAGACGCATTTAGCTCCAAAAATGTTCTTAGACACTTCATGAAATATAAAGTAATAGTTGTACAGTTGTGAACTCTTAGCAGCGCTGAAAAATATGTTGGTATACAGAAAAGTTAGCTTTGAGCTAATCTAATAAAAAATGTTAGTCCTACAGAAAATTTAGCTTTGAGCTAATATAATCCAGCATGTTAGTCCTACAGAAAATTTAGCTTTGAGCTAATATAATCCAGCATGTTAGTCCTACAGAAAATTTAGCTTTGAGCTAATATAATCCAGCATGTTAGTCCTGCAAAAAGAAGTTAGCTTCGAGCTAATCTAATCCAGCATGTTAGTCCTACAGAAAATTTAGCTTTGAGCTAATATAATCCAGCATGTTAGTCCTACAGAAAATTTAGCTTTGAGCTAATATAATCCAGCATGTTAGTCCTACAGAAAATTTAGCTTTGAGCTAATATAATCCAGCATGTTAGTCCTGCAAAAAGAAGTTAGCTTCGAGCTAATCTAATCCAGCATGTTAGTCCTGCAAAAAGAAGTTAGCTTCGAGCTAATCTAATCCAACATCTGTAGATAGTGATACAAACATGCGAGGTCTGAGAAGTGTTTCTCGTGGCACAGAGACACCAACCAAGTCCGACCCGTGTTATCGAACCGCTTCAGTCGTCCCAGGTGTAAGGTGTGCCTGGCTTACTGCTTCGAAAGGAAATGCAGGAAGGATGAAAACTGGCGACTCGTTACCATAAATAAGCATTGGTCTCGTACAATAAAGTCTTCTCTTTTCTTCTTCTTGTTTTTGTTACGTTCGTCCTCGGAAATGGCGTTTGTGACGTTGTGTCCTAGAATGTAATTGGACTGAGATATTTGCGCCTTTCGGTGCGACACATCCGATTTCAGCACGACATTTTGTAACCTAGTTTGCCTTTCCATTTCGATCCCTAATCTCTTAACCATGCTGCAGGGTTGCAGTTTGTTTCCAGGTCCACCATTTGGAGGCGGAACAGGGTCTTGGTTAACTAGGGATGACCGACCCAGATGCAAGCAGCCAACTATGAGCATGCTGCATCTTCGGCCCCAATAAAGTATCTCACACTTCATCCCCGACAGCAGCCTCTGCTATGTGACTACAGTTAGCTTTCTGAATGCCACTTATGTTGAAATTATGCAGCTTCGTGTTCAAGGAAACAACAGCAATATTTTGCAAACAATAAAAAAAATGGAGTTTTATTGTGAACTACTAATGTTTGCACAATGTTTCTATGCGATATCTAACCACCAAATAGAGGAGCAGAGAAGCCTCATTTATTGAGGAAAGCCAATGGTGATTAGAAAGAAATATTATGTTTTCAATTATATGATTACATAAAAGGAGAGACCTGCATTCTGGAAATATAAATCAACACTGATTATTATATTTATTTGGGCATTTTTGGGTTAAAATAACTAAACAATGTTTTATTTGAAATGCAGTGTAAATTATAATAATATGTATTAGGTTTAGTAATTAATAAAAACATTAAATAGTTTTAAAAAATAACGGTCCTTTTTTTCAGGCGTTATTTTGGTTTTAATGTCAAAATGTAAAGAAGATTGGCTTTCTTGTTTTGAAAAACCCATTACAAACAAAGAAAGGTATAGTGAAAACGAGAAATATACAGATTTTAATAGAAGAAGAAGAAACAAAGGGATAAGAACTTAGTAAAAGAAGTGAAGAAGATAACGAAAGAATAGAGAGATTGAGCGAGACACTGTTTAGTGAGAAAATACGGGAAGAAGATAGTACAAGGCTGAGGTTTGAAAGCTAAACAGGAATGCGAATCATCAATCGCAGGACTAACAAGTATTTTCTGTCGGTAACGATCCATCTATATTAAGCGTTAATCAATAACAGCTAATATCGATCAGCCTCGGGTATCCAAGGTGGAGATTTGAAAATACTGGCATTGGTAGTGACTGCGTGACAGGTCTACTAATAGAATGTTTGTTGCCTTAATGCTGACGGTTTGCTACAAGTGTTGGCTCCCTCCCGTTAAGAAGGGAGGGGTGTGGTGACCCGAATAACTTAGGCGCAAGACGCACAGGGTGTTTAGGTCACTCATCACAATAACAATTGAATACGCCTCTGGTTGTTATTCTAAATACGTAGTGTGCGTTACAAAAAAATATCAACAAATTCACCATGAATCCAAAACCGTTCGATGTTACTGTTGTTGTTGTTCTTGTTGTTGTTGTTGTTGTTGTTATCCCATAGCTGCTTCTTAAATATGTAGAGGTTTCCTTGAGTTGTTTCACTGCTCCGTACAATGTTTTGGCAGTTGTCGACAGTGAGAATCTGTTCCTCGTGTCCGCAAGCGCTTTGCACTCAGTGAGTAGGTGTCTGTCTAACTGTTTCATCAGGATGAGTGCAATGTCTGCACAAGGGCAGTTGCAGGGAATTAATGAGCTTCAAGTGGCTATTGACTCTGGTGTGTCCTGTTTGGGTACTGAAAGATGAGATGTTGGTATCTTCTATGTAGTCGTCGATATAGGTCATCTGACTATCAGAACCGGTAGAGCGCTGGATTCTCACACCAAATGTTGTCTTAATATCCACAGATGGCAGGCTTCTTTTTCATGCCCATTTTTTACTACAACTAGAGTATAGGGCAACAATGTTTCAGATTCAGGCATAAGTTAAATAAACTACATCTTAGGGTCTCACAATATTCTGGGGCAGCATCAAATTGTGGACATGTTTTCACAGTTAAAGAGAATACAAATGAATTTGAAGCAACCATGCCTCAACAAAAAAGTGTCTACACTTAGCATCATGAAAATTCAAAAACGATATGCTGAGAACCTTACAGTTTGACGACTAAATTCATTATTTTTATTTCTGGACATCAAGAAAGTGAATGTTATAAGATCTAACTGATATCTAACTGTTTCTCCAACTGATATTTAGCAAGCTCATTTATTACGTAAATTATTAAAAGTGATACGGATTGCTAATTTTGTCAGCAATATATATATATATATATATATATATATATATATATATATATATATATATATATATATATATATATATATATATAATGTTCGCGTAGGCGTCAAAGGCTAGTTGGGTCGATCGACCACAACCTTGTCCAACTGTCGAGGCTATGTTCATGCGTAGCGTGTCGACCAAAATCCCTACAGACCCCCCAGCTGTGTACTCCGCATCCTTGTGATGAGGGCCGCGAGGAGTGTGTTAGGCCAATGTTTGTGTCAAGCTTCCAGTATCTATCCGTGTCAAACTCCCTGTTTCTACGTGTCCCGCCGCCGAGGCTTCTGATTGTGTCCACCTGTTGTTTAGCGTAACACTGGCTGAGAATACGAGGTGGGGAAAGTTATCGTGTAACCTCCGATGGAGGGAGGTAGGCAGGAGGAAGTCGGCTTCAGTCCGAGTATAAATGTTTTTGAGTAATGATAATCTGGACTGAATTCTGGTGTGCAGTTAAGCGGGACGTTGAACTCCACCATGGACTGGTTTTCCACGGCTAGAGCCAGGCATGAAATACAGCGAAATGCAGAATTACAAACAGGATAACCGATCGAAAGCACATTAATTCCACAGAATAAAGTTCTTGATGCCACCCGGTGAAGGAGCTGTGAAATATAATCGGAACAGCAACCATCAAACATTGGAAAACTCGACACAAACACCGGAGAGAATCGAGAGCGCAGTCACTTAGGCGAGGCCACCTTACTTTGTCCCTATATCAGGTGACGACCCATATATATATATATATATATATATATATATATATATATATACATGTATAGATATATCTTTAACCTAAAACATCAGAAATTGTGAAAAATCATAACAGATATGGGGTTTCCGGTACATCTAATTCATTGTATCGAAAGATTATATCAAGAGCAACAATCTGATGTCATAATCTGGGGAAACATCAGATTGTTCGGAGTACAAAAGGGAGTAAGACAAGGTTGTATCCTCTCCCCATACCAATTGAAGATTTACGCAGTGTGCATAATGAGGAACGTGAGACAGAATGTCAATATCGACAGCTACGCTCACTTTACAAACGGCGGAAACAAGATTCCAGAACTAATTTACTCAGTCGATACTGTGATGCTATCAAATAGTGCATGGGGTTAGAGCAGCTAATTGTAGCCGTAAGCAAATGCAGTGAAGATTTAAAAAACATGTGTGTTAACATGAACAAAACCAAGATAATGACAACCAACAAAACAGGAAGTCAACATAAATTCAAATTCGAGTATCTAGGTTCCAGAATTCACAACAATGGCGACTGCTTAAAGGAAATCACAAGGAGATTTTCAATGGCAATGCAGAGGCTACACAGCCTGAGGAAGGTATGGCAGAAAACCAGCATACCAACTGAAAGAAACGTTTGAGAACCTGTGTTTTTCCCGTGACAGCATATATGGACAGGTATCCAGACCTCAAGGAAGAGAATCGAATCAATATGTTACAGAAAGATATTCAGAATACCATGAACGGAGACAAAGACAAATATAGACATTCGACAAGAGTTGAACATAGAGGAGAACTGGTTTATCAATTTCATTTTGGCCATGAAATTTATATACTTTGGTCAACAAGAGACACAACGGTCATGAGCGAACTGTGATGAAAGGTATTGTGCCAGGCAAAAGAGTCAGGGATAGACCAAGAAGACGATGGCACCAAGATATTCAGGGATGCCAGGGAATGCCTGTGGCAGAGACTGGAGTTTTGGTAAGGGAAAGAGTTTCTTTCAGGCAGGATGTGATGGAAGTTACGTTCTATAAAGGCAGTAAATGCCTTCATTTGATAATGATGTGTAAATTTTTCACTTATTATAATAGCAAGGAACATATGTTTTCCAATTTCGTGGGACCTTCTGGTATAATATTTTAGCAAAGTATCTCCAAACTTTATGTAGTTTAGAGTCTCATCAAGTCTCAATTCGGCATTGGTGGCCACTACAGATGACCTTCGTTATGAAGTCTGCGCCAAAGCACTTTGCGTGCGTTTGCGTATGTGATTTCTTTAGCTATTTGCATACCAACCGGACAGCTTTCTGTAGTCGTCTTTTAAGAAAAGAATGGACGTGCAGTGGTGCTATTCTTTTCTCATCACAAAAGGCATCTTCACGTAGCGTATCGATCTATCCAGCTATAAGTTAGTACCTGACAAATTGTTAGGTAAGGGAAGACAGATAGGAACAGAACCTAGTCACTCCACTAAAATTAAACTGAGACAAAACTGCAATCCCGTCAACCCAACACTTCATTACCGACCACAGCGCCTTCTATGGGACTGACCTCTTTACCCAAGTCTCATATTATACATAATACTATTTGTAAATACGCTGCCAGAGCGTCGTCTCTCTCGTAATATGTTATTATTTGAATGGTCTAATAGCAGCATATATAGCGCCTAACAGGATGCGGGTCTACTTTGCTCTAGTGTTTCAGCCTGTTAAGAAGGACTCGCAAGTTGGTTAACCCCAAACGTGTTGTAAACGTCTACTAAAGAGGGATGTGTTTGTGGCTAGCAATTTCATTATCTTAAACCCTTGCTATTCAAATGCTCTGATATGTGCTTCCTGTAAGGAGTCACCTGTAGTTGTACCCACCCCCATACCCGTGTGATTGTCTTGCAGCTAAAAGACGTTGCTGTTTAATGGTCACAATGAGTAAGTTTACTCTTGCGCGCCCTGAAAAGGACGTCAAGTGGCGAGTTGCAGTAGCTTTCCTCACGTCCCGAACATGCTGATGAAGGTGAACTGCGGTCCTCCAGGCGGTTGTGCTATGCTTGGCTTCATCTGCGTGGCACTCCCTACTACGGGGATAACATCAATCCACATCTCGCAGCTAGGCTGCTTTGAAAACAGCCTGTTTCCAGGGAACGCTACATGGAAGAGAGATCGTGGTCTTTAGCCAGTGTATTGACCCTGATGCGACGGAATGGTCAGTATGTCTTACCTGACTGGACTAGCCTCTAAGTTCCCCTAAAAATAACGTATCCATCAATCAATATTGAAACTGTGTTCGGAACTGAAAAACTTCGATCAAATGTTTTTTTTAAAATTAAGAAATCCCATGAAACAACGTCTTCTTGTAGTATATATATTTTGTCAATGAAACACTTTAGTGTTTGTCAGAAACATGAACGGGTGTATCCTGTATTTGCTGACAGTACGTTCTAGTGACTCAGTAAGTCACATGTCATCTGTGTAGCTAGACTCGTTCTTTGATTCCATGTACTAACTACTTTTAGCCGATGCAGGAAACGAGGTAGAGCCAGGATTAAAGCTGTTACAGAAATATTTACTCTGGCTTCCGATTGTTAGTTTGTTTGCAAACATAGTAATGGCAACGATCGCAAAGACCAGTGTGCTTCCAAGCACTCGAACAACAAAGAACGTCGAGTAATAAATACCCCATACATTTTTCTCAGTTAACCCCTCTCCCTCAGCTCATACCACCACCACTACACACTCACCCCCGCCCCACCCTCCTCTCGCCCCAGTTGTCCCAAGTGTCTTGATACCAGAAAATAAAGATATATAGACTTTGGAGTTCAGCCAATAATATGTTGTTGTTAGTCTGTTCTCACTACCAACTTTCAACTTTGGAATATGGCCTTAGTTCGATGCATATATTTATATATTATAGACGCTGATACTTTCTAAATTTCTTGAGGTTTTTTCATGCCTACCTAGTTGAAGAAGTCAGGGCAAAATTAAAAACCAGAAGAGAGCTACGGAGTTCGTGGTCTATCGTCAGGGGAATGAAAGGAATTGAGCTCCTATTGACACGTCCTGGTGCAATGAAATAGATGCTATGAGCCATGTTCCATTAGCTAACCTCAAGATGTGTGTGCCCCTGTTTACTTCCAGCCAGTCACTGTTTTTAAACTGCTTATAACTATGTTATGCGACCTTGACTTTCATTTATTTTCAGAATTGCTGAAATCCCTTGTATTATCGTGAGTGGGATGAACAAAAGTGCCGCATATGAGATAGGAAAGAAGCTGGATAAAAAAAGCATGTGTGCCCAGTGGAACATTGTCTACGTGGGAGGAAACTGGAGAGTTATTGATGCCTTCTGGGCAAGCGCTTGCGTTGTTGGAAAGAAAAGTGGTTCGTTGAATAATGGAGATGAATGTTTATGTGTATGTGCTGGTGTGTGGCTCAAAATTATATACGTCTAAGTAAATGTTTAACTCGAACTGTTTCCATGACAACTATGTGTGTTGCAGAGGTGAGAATATGACAACTACTACACTAAAAACATTCATAAGAGCCGGCTAACAGCCCATTAAACGGATCAAGTTACTGTGCAGTGCATGAGCTGTAGCCGTCAGCGACTAAAAGCTGACTGCTAGCGTCAGGGCCAGCGAACAAGAGCTGCTAAGACCCTTCTGCATGTCCACGTGGTGATTCTGGATGACAGGCTACAACAGAGCAGACTGGCTAGAGAGAAGGAACCCAAGAGGGAAGGCTAACCCGGTACCAACAATTCCTTCTCAAGTCAGATGTGTCGGAACGAAAACTGTAGATAGTGCAGTCAAACTGTAAACTTCGACACAACGCATTCCGTTCTCTGGACAATATCCTGCTCCCTTCAAAGCCCTTTTCATGGCTTGGTAGCGGGAGTTTGAGAACGAACGACGAAGAACAAAAACAAGAAAAAGAAGAAGCCAGTCTAACGCTCATATGGTGGAAGACTCATTAGATCACGACATAGCAAACCTCATGAATGACGCAAATCAGACGCCGCCTGAATGTGGAGTAACCTTTGGTATTTTGAAAAAGCTGTAGAAATATTACCTTGTTATATAATCGGCAATAAGTGTCACTGGTGTATGTAACTTGTATAAACTAAAAATGTCAATTATTTTGCTTTAGTGTTTAACAAAAGCAGTTTATTTTTTACATTTCATTTAAACAAATGAACGTAATTCAGTATACGTTTACCTGGACATATTGTGAACCAGTTGAATGACAAGGAACTACGTACTGACTATTTTCGACAGGATGGAGCCACATGCCATACCTGAAATGCCTGTTTGATTGAAATTGCTTCCTTCTTTGAAGATCATGTCATGTTTACGTGACTTTGGCCACCAAAGTCGCTTGATCTTACCACAACTGACTCCTTTGTATGGATCATGTTGAATAGGAAAGTATTTCTCAACAAGCTAAGGAATCTCATGGACCTGTAAGATAACATTCGGCGGGAAACTGAGTCTGTAGTTTATGGTGTGTTGGTGAATACCATATGTAACAGGAGAGACGAGTGCAGGCATGCCTTGATGCTAATGGTGACCACTTGCGACATTTAATTTGAGCTGATTATGTTTCTTACACATCAAGGTATGTCTCTGTCCAATTTTATTGATACAGCCCCTCGTTCTCCCTTATAACTTTTAAACAAATGAACGTAATTCAATAAAATTTAGCAAGAGCATACCTTGGTATGTGAGAAACATAATAAGCTTAAATTAGATGTTGCAAGTGGTCACCTTTAGCATCAAGGTATGCTTGCACTCGTCTCTCGTGTTACGGAAGGTATTCACTAACGCGCCATAAGCTACAGACTCAGTTTCCCGCCGAATGTTATCTTGCAGGTCCATGAGATTCTTTGGCTTGCTGCGAAAGACTTTTCCCTTTCAGCATGACCCATAGGAAGAAATCAGGTGTGGTAAGGTCAGGCGAAATAGGTGGTCAAAGTCTCTTAGACATGACACGATATTCAAAAATGGAAGAAAATTCAGCCATGCTGACATTTGAAGTTTGGGATGTGGCTCCATCCTGCTGAAAATAGCCAATACATAGTGTCCCTATTCCAAATCTCAGGTGAGTGGGCTCTTGTGGACTCAGGCACTGATGCTGAAGGAGAAGAGGACGTTAATGAAGGCACAACTCAGCACAGAATTAACGAGTTTTATTTTTTCCCTGATCCTGATCAATTTATATGGACACATTTCCCAAACAACTCGCAGCTGCAATTGCTAACCAAACCAGTATCAGTCGATGAATTTGAGAGCCACTTCTATATGCGGGAACGATTCCACGTTTTAGGTATGTATTGCATGTATGTATGTATGTATGTATGTATGTATGTATATATGTATGTATGTATGTATGTATGTATGTATCTATGTATGTATGTATGTATGTATGTATGTATGTATGTATGTATGTATGTATGTATATATATATATGTATGTATGTATGTATGTATGTATAGCATGTATGAATGTATGTATGTATGTATATATGTATGTATGTATGTATAAATGTATGTATGTATGTATGTATGTATGTATTGCATGTATGTATGCATGTATGTATGTATGTATGTATGTATGTATGTATATATGTATGTATGTATGTATGTATGTATTGCATGTATGTATGTATGTATGTATGTATGCATATATGTATGTATGTATGTATGTATGTATGTATGTATGTATGTATCTATGTATGTATGTATGTATGTATGTATGTGTGTATGTATGTATGTATATATGTATGTATGTATGTATGTATATATGTATGTATGTATGTATATATGTATCTTGTGTACAAATCTCTCATTATTATTTGATATCACGAAGGTAGATTTTTTTAATCTCTAATTAGTTCACAGACGTCATGAGAAGATGAACCATTAAATACAGGTCATTGTGATATAAAAAAAAAACGCATTCAATTAATCAAAAGCCTTTCAGTTTTAAACAAATACATCTCAAAGCCGCAACGGTGAAATACAAATACACTCTAAACCAAACAGCAAGAGAAAGCTGGAAAAACAAAACAGAAAGCATCAACTTAGACAAAGAAGGGAACAAACTCTGGAAGTTAGTCAGAGCCATGAATGACGAAACCCCGTCAAACAAACAAATTACCATCAAGCAGGGCGAAAACTTCCTCACTGGAAAATAAGCCGCAAACGCCTTTGTCGAACACTATGCCAGAGCGAACCACATAGATGTCCCTGCAGATAGGCATACAGACATTAATGAAGAGCAAAAGGGGCACGACAACATCAATATGGCACCAGAAGAGCATATGATGGCAAAATTAACAATGAACAAAATGGAAGAGGCCATGAGAGCATTAAAGAAAAGGAAATCTCTCGGAAAAGACGGGATAACAAACGAAATGCTGATGGGGCTGGGCCAAACAGCAATGAGGAAACTGCTATCAGTCCTGAACCAAAGCTGGAAAAGGGGTATTGTACCCCAGGCATGGAAAGACGCAGTACTTGTACCAGTACTAAAGCCTATCAGCCTACTGAGCTGTGTCGGCAAACTGATGGAACGTATGATAAACACCAGACTGATGTGGCATCTGAAAGAAAAACGCATACTAATTCCACAGCAAGCAGGCTTTAGACAGCACAGATCCACTGAGGACCAGGTCATCCTCATAGCCCAGGAAATAGAAGATGCCTACCAGGAACAGAAACACACAGTAGCGGTTTGGGTGGACATGGAAAAGGCATTTGACAAAGTCTGGAAAGATCGACTTAGAGTCAAGCTATGAAGAAGTGAAGTTTGTGGGAAAATGTACAAGTGGATCAACCACTACCTCAAAAACAGAACGGCCAGAGTTCAAGTACAAAGGCAGATGAGCAAAAAGGTGACACTTGAGCAGGGAGTACCCCAAGGGGGAGTACTGTCACCCACACTCTTCCTGGTGTATATAAATGACATTACAGAGAATATACCAAGAAGAGTTCATAGCTCAATGTTTGCAGACGATCTGGCTATGTGGACCTCTGAAAAGAATCTCACCGTAGCAAGAAATCGGATGCAGCAGGCCCTAACATCGCTGGAAGAGTGGGCGAACTCATGGCTGGTCAAAATAAACGAGGAAAAGACAACATGTACAATATTCTCGCTATCAATCAAACCCCACAACACCAAATTCCTGCAGCCAAACGACAACCCAAACTACCTGGGAGTCACATTTGATAGGCGCATGACATGGAAAAGTCAGATCGAGAGAAACCGAATGAGAGCTAGAGATAGAATGGCAATCATGAGGAAACTTGCTGGCACAACCTGAGGAGCAGACGAAAGTATACTAAAGAAACTGTACACTGGAAGAGTGAGACCAGTTCTCGAGTATGGCATTGCGGCATGGACAACAGCAGCAAAGGCGAACTTCGATAAAGTTAGCAAACTCCAAAACCAAGCCATGAGAGTTATAACAGGAGGCATGAAGTTCACGCCAATTGTAGAACTTGAAAAGATTACAAAACTGCAATCCATGACCGACAGAAGAGACTGCAGAGCCCAGCTGCAATCAGAGAAACTCAGAAGACTGACTGACCATCCAATGCACCAGAGAAATTTCGGAAATGGGAAACTAAAGAGAAGAAACTTTGCAGAAATAGCCAAAGCAAAGATGCACGAAAACTCCATGAACGCACTAACACCAAAGCCCATCCCTACTGTACGAAAACCTACCTGGAGGCAGCATATATTTCCAGAGGTGGTAGAAAATATACCAGGTATTGGAAACAAAAACTGCCAGTCTGAAAAAGAAAGAAGAGATACTACCCTGAGTTACATAACGAAAAACTACCCAAGCATGGACTGGACCCATGCATACACCGACGCTTCAGTAACAAATACAACACAGAACGGAGGGGCAGGAGCATTCCTGAGCCTACCAAATAGCAGAAAAATAACACTTTCATTCGCTACTGGAAAATACACAAGCAATTTCAGAGCGGAGGCAGAGGCACTGAGGGCGGCAGTGGAAGAAATGGTGACAGGCAAAAGGAATGAAAGCCACATAGTCCTGCTTACAGATGCTCTGGTCGTAGTCACAGCACTAAAAATCCAGAAAAATACTGAACTTAATGATTTAAGAGCAGTACTCTGTCAGCTATGCCAGCAGGCCGCACCAAAAAGGGTAGTGGTGCAGTGGGTTCCATCTCACTGCAACATCCAAGGCAACGAGGAGGCAGACAGACTGGCAAAAGAAGGTGCAAAACTACCACAACCAGATACTAGTATGACATACGAAGAGTCAAAACTGCTTATTAGAGCTAGATACATGACCAAATGGGAAACCGAACATACTGGCTACACCAAAAACGATGCCTATTACCAGTTGAACAGAAGAGAGCAGGTCGTGGTCTTCAGACTTCGCACTGGCCACAATAGACTGAGGTACCACCTATTCAACAAATTGAAGATAGGTGGCACCGACGAATGCCAGTGTGGTACCGGGAAAATGACCGCTGAGCATTTGCTGCAAAACTGCCCGACATACGAGGATCAGAGAGAGCAGATGTGGCCATCACCAGTGGCAACACTAGACAAGCTCTATGGCAGTGTCGACAGCCTCAGGATGACGGCTGCTTTTTTCGAAAAAATAAAGGTTGATGTCTGACAGCGTACGCAGAAGAAGAAGAAGAAGAAACAAATACATGTCGTCCTCTTATATTGGGCCATATTTTCCAGCTCTGTCCAAGTCTTCCTTGTTTCCTTTATCTTTGTTTCGAGCTCTCTTCTCCGTATGTGTTTTGGTCCTCGTCTAATTCCTTTTTTTTCTTGTAGAATTCCAGAACAGAGAATGTAATGGCTTAGCTTGCCTTCGTTCGTTCTCAATCTCCCGATACCCTGAAAGGGCTTAAGTAGCAGAATGTAGTCCAGAGAACGGAATGCGATGTGTCGTAGTTTACAGCTTGACTGCTATATTTGCACCTTTCGGTCCAACACATCCGACTTCAGCAAGCATTTTTTGAGTACCGGGTTAGCATTCCCTCTTCGATCCCTTCTTCTTAGCCAGTCTGCCCTGTTGCAGCCTGTTATCCAGGATCACCGCGTGGAGGTGTAGAAGGGTCTTGGCAGCTCTGGTTCGCTGGCCCTGACGCTAGCAGTCAGCTATGAGTTGCTGACCACTGCAGCTCATACGCTGCTCAGCATCTTGATTCCAGAGAATGTAATGATATCAGCTGATTTCTTTAATATGTCGTCTATCCTGCGCTAACGTCATCTCCTCATGCCACGTTTCACGGAAATAAGTATGGTTTCTAGCTTTAAAATAGTCATATTGGCTTATAGAAACAATTAACAAAACAGCATGAAACAGGAGAAGGCAGGTCACACTAGAACGTAACAAAATATATGTTTATCTAAGCATGGTCGACCACCCTAGTGGTATCCACATTCAAAGGAATAGGACCACTGTACCAGGCACGTTGAAATTGACGAATAATTATGGTGATGCATAGGGCTAACAACTCATAATAGCAAACTAGTTTTATTTAAATAACTACTGGAAATGCTCGAATTCAGGCACTCTGTGAAAGGAGCCATCTGTAGTGGTGGATGTATGCTTCACTTGGAGGGAAAAAAACAGGATCACATGCGCAAAACTTATATTATGAAAATAAACACGTGTCAAGCCTAGGTGGAAAAAAGATTATTGAAGGAAAAGGGAGAAACACACCGTTAGAAAAATAGACATAAAAACTATTGTTGCTAAAAAGGAAAATCCAGGAGCTATCAAACAGACAGCTCAAATGTTTATCAAATGTATATAAAGCACGAGCTAGGAAACAAGGAAACAAAACATATGTTACAAATATTGAAAAAGAATATGTGATGTTGACAAATAAAACATGTGTTATAAATGTAGATAAAACATTCACTTGTATACAGGCAAAACGTAAGCTACAAAAATTTATTTAAACCATTCGGCAGTCATTATAGTCATAGTCATTAGCGACAAAAACGGATAAAACACATTTAGCACCAAATAACAAGATAAAGCATAAGATAGTAAACATTCAAAACCCAAGCGAGATAACAATCATTATTTTTTTTCGGTCGTTCTCAATCTCCCGATACCAAGCCCTGAACAGGGCTTTGCAAGTAGCATGATGTAGTCCGGAGAACGGAAGGCGTTGTGTCGCTAGTTTCCAGTTTGACTGCGATATTTGCATCTTTCGGTTCGACACATCCGTCTTCGGCAGGAACAAACATCCAAAACCCATGATACCCAAATTATGACAAAACACAAGTTTTGTAACAGACACAATCTTGTTTCAAAAATTGGGGACAAAACAAAAGATAGGAAATAGACTAAACACTTGATTCACAAATTAAAATCCAGCACAAACAGTAACACAGACAAAATACATATTTTGTTTTTAATGCATCAAACGTAAGAGAACTTTTCTTACACAAATAAAAATAAAAAACGAGCTAAGACACCAACAAAATAAATGTAAGAATTGTGGATAAAACTATCTAGGAAATAGCGTGTTTCTCAAAACGGACGATAATACAAGCTCAAAAAAAGAAGAAACAAATGCGGAAACAAACCAGCAAAACAAGTAGGAGGATCATAAAACTGACCTAACATTTCTTACGGACCACGACCAAAACACGTGCTAGGATCAGACAACTGACCTAACATTTCTTGCGGACCACGAACGTACACGCTAGGATCAGAAAACTGACCTATCATTTCTTACAGACCACGACTAAAACACGTGCTAGGATCGTCAAAGCAGACGCACAACTAAAAACAGGTAAGGCGGAAGATGCCCACTGTTTTTAACAAAGTCTAGTATTTCAAAAGTTTTAGCTTAATCTGTTCTTATGAATAATCAGGGCAGATAACTGTCGATGATTATGAAAACTGACCTTTGCAAACGTAATTTAAAATCAGAGGTTCGTAGTGTTCTTTTGTTTTGTACGCGGGAAAACAAAGATAAAAATCCTTTACAATCTAAGCAACAGAGAACAAGACAGAAATCGAACTCAAAATCCTTTATTAATGGTTCCTAGATTGTGTCTCACCCTCGTAGTTCCCAAGGCAAACAGAACGTGGCCATTGTTCCGTCACTTAGGTGTCATAAGAGGCGACTAAAGCTTATTGTGCACTGGGCTGACAGCCTCCGCATGTAAAATCCAAAAACCATTTTATGAAACCACACTGCAAATAACGGGGATCAGGCTGTCCTAAAAGCTGGCTAAGGTAAGCTAAATGCACTGTCAGACCTATGGTTAAACAATTGAGGTCACAAAAAATTATTGAATGAAGTGGCCTCCCCTGAAGGTAATAGCAATTCGTGTTGGTTTCCCCCTGTCAGCAGCCATGCCAGACTAAATTGAAGGCATCGCACACATTCATAATCGCAAATAATTGTGTATTTAAACCAGAAAATAATGTCTCAGGCAGAAAGATGCAGATATTGCGGTACAGCTGTCAAATGGACACAATGTAACTCACGCTCGCCACAGTAAACACAAAAGAAGAAGAGGAAGAAGAAGAAGGAGAAGAAGAGGAGGAAAATGAGGAGGAGGAGGAAGAAGAACAAGAAGATGAAGAGCAACACCAACTGGCTCGAAAAGTGTCGCATAGGAATCACCAATTAGAAAGAATTATTTCTGCAAGCTATTTTAATGCACAAATACAAAGAAACGCCTGAAAATGGAGCAAAACATAGTAAATAACACTGTCACGTCATGTCGAAGGACGCCACTAAGTTGAACGGGGAAGCTAGCTACCTCATCCTGTTTACACTTTAAAGCACAAGAAAAAGAAATGAAGATGGTTACACTCCTAATTTGAAGAGAAGCCACTAATTTAGAATAAATAATTATAAACAAACAAAATGGAAAATAAAAGGAAAGACAAGAAAGGAACAAAGCATAATAATTAAAAGCAATTGCTCAGAAAATGGAAAAGTCATGAAGAACAAAAACAATGAAGCCATTCCAACATTGACCTTTGTTGATACTGTTCTTTGTTTTCTTGTCGTGTGTAACTAGTTCAGAAGATCACATACAGATGTAGCTTGTTTCTTCCTGTGTGTCCACTTCACGGCTCAGCAACATTCTTCTGGGCATGAGTCAGATGCCTTGTCATTGAGAATTGATCTATAGCTAATGCATTCAATTATTAGTTCTAGTTCTATGTTATCTAACGTTATTGTCCTTGAAACTTGCGGGATTCGATCGCCCACCGATTCTATTCATCACTGTGAGAGGCGAGTGCCATAACCTCTTGACTACAGCGGACCCCCCACTTCCACCACCACCTCCCCCCCCCCCCTTTGTTATCTACAGCCGAGTATAAGCCCACCACTACATTTAGTCACCGGAAGGAAGCTGTAGCTAAAGATGTTTGCATGCAGGGGTTATTTATGTAGGGTAAAGAAAGTCCTTCCCCAGACTTAACCGCTAGTTAGAAATGGAGTGTTAGAGACCAGTTTACTAAGTCTCAATTTGTGAAGTTTATTGAGCAGTTACCTTCCTCGCTGCCTTTTCCTTCCCTAACCGCAAATCAAGTTATATAGCAATTTGTTTATACTTTGAGGTTCCTAGTTCGATGCACAACTCAATTTAGTCACCTTTCAAACGACACTAGCGAAAGTATAGTGGTCCTGTTGTTTCGTCCCCAGTAACGTAGCGCAGTATCCACTTATATTAAATTATTAGAATATTAATTTACAAACATAAATGAACATAATTACCTATTAATAATGTCTATCTTACTAAAGTAACATTTCTGTGGCGAAGTCATTAGTGATATAGATGAGTGTCAAGCTTTGTTAAGTTTGTAACACGAAAGTCTCTCAATATTGACAGACAAACCAGAGGAGGCCAGGTCAGGTCTAAAATACAGGCTAGAATCATTTTTATTGGACCAACGCGTCTTGGAAAAGGGAGGTTAGGGTTTTTTATTTTTAGAATTGCATGCCCCAAATTTTATACTGGTATGCCAGTAGATTGTGGACCTCTGGTCTACATTAAGTTCAGTACTATAGTTTCTACTGTTGTTGCCGACATACGTACGTGTGTTGTGTTGTTCTAGTTCCGAACTACTTGCTCTGAGCTGAGAGAACTCTTCATGACGTTTCTTTGACATCTATTACAGGTGCACCTCTTACTTCCCAAGGCCCTCCTGGCTGTAGAGAAATGTGAAGCTCCTCAGTAAACTAACTAATATAGGAATGACTGTGTGGATCCCATTCTTGTGTTAGTCAGACTACGGTCGATCCCATTCTTGTGTTAGTCAGACTACGGTCTATCCCATTCTTGTGTTAGTCAGACTACGCTGACACATCCTGTTTCTCTGTGTGCGCGCGTCTCTCTTCTTTTGCCACTTGTTTTGTTTTACGGTGTGTGTGTGTATATATATATATATTAATGTATATAATACGAGGACGATTTGAAAAGTGTTGACTTTGAGAAGATGATTTCATCAATGTGCAAGATTACACATGAGCTCTACATTTTCTTAAAGCTTGGAATGTCGTTCATTTGGGTGATGTGTCATTATTGTGCAACGTAGTTATCAACAAGCCCACACACAGACGCCAACGTCGGACAAGTTGTTGCATCCCGTCCAGGAAGGCAATCAGACGTATTCTTCCGTTACCAGCTACGCACAGCTGCGTGCACTTCCTCGTCAGAAGCGTAACGGTGTCCATTGATGTGTTCCTTCCGCTTCGGGAAGAGGAAGAAGTCACAAGGTGCCAGATCGAGGCTGTAGGATGGGTGCGGTAACATGTGGTCAAGCTTGAGACACTTCAATGCAGCCCCTGTTTGTCGACTCTGGTGTGGGCGAGGACTGTCGTGTTGAAGAATTGTGTGCGTCAGCATGCGAGGATCCCATCTCGCACAAACTGTTCTCTACCCAAGTAGGGCATGGATAATATGATGGACTGGCTCAATCGAAATCAAAAGCATCTTTCTGCTTGACACGTCGATTGACACGAATCAGTTCGTCGACGTGAGCTTGGTGCTGTGCATCTACAGCTGTGATCGGTCGTCCGCTGTGAGCTTGGTGCTGTGCATCTACAGCTGTGATTGGTCGTCCGCTGTGAACTTTGTCTTACAGGTTCCTCGTGCTTAGATTGCCGCCTCTATCTGTTGTGCGCATGCGTCACGTTCACGATTATATTCACCTAGATATTACGTAATCTCTGAGTACTTTTGTTTTAGTAATAGTGCTGCAGTTAACACTTTTTCAAATCGCCCTAGTATATATTCATACATACATACAGTGTTACGTCAGCAAATGTAGCTATCTGCAACATTGTATTAAATTCCGTTTTCAAGCATAAAGTACATGTTTGTTTTCTCACAGGAATTATCACGGTACCAACAACGAAAATCAGTTGTAACCAAGAGACCAAAGACGGTGAGATAGATCTCTGCTTCGGGTTGGCTCGTGATAAAAGTGTCAACTATCGTTTCAAGTACATGGTGTATAGATCTCGGACTGCTGATAGTCTAAGTAGAATAGACACGTTCTTTGACAGATTCGTGTTGTACCAAAAACAGACTGACTTATTGAAGTTCTCTCTGAGGTTTCCAATTAGAGGCAGCTTTAAGGTTGACATATACGGTCTCGACATTGAGGACGGAGATGTGTTTGATCTGTGTTGCACCTACATAATTAACTGTCCCCAAGCAAAACAGAATTGTTTACCATTGCCTGACTGCCCGCCCCTGGGCTGGGGTCCAGTGGCAGAGACAGAATCCGCTGGGTTAACGCCTCTGACACACAAACAGGCAGAGATTGTCTCAAAAGATGGCTTCGTCGAAATCAGGCTCGCCAAGGATCGTGGTCTTGCTTTCTACCAGCTTCTTAAACATTCCGTTTTGGATGAGGCAACTCTGAGCAAGTACTCAGTCGCGGAACTCAAACCTGATGAGGCCGTGGTGCATGTGAGATTACCTCAGAAAGGAGAATACGCTCTGAAACTCTACGCCCAAGATCTGAATGACCAAGGGCCTGCTCAAAATATTCTTAATTACCTCATCAATTGTGTTAACACGAACTCAGAGTCCAAACCTTTTCCTAATGTGTCTAATGGGCTTCTAGGCGATAATCCCAGAGTTAGCAAAAGCTACTACGCTAAGGCTGTCTCACACCCAAACGGTCGTCTAGAAGCCAAGAATGGACAAATCAGCGTGGAGTTCAAGGCTGATCTGGAGGTGGAGCTGGTCTGCGAAATGCATACAATTGATGGAAGAGCTGCCAAAGAGATGAGAAATGTTGTCACGAACACAGGACAAAAATGGACATTTGATCTTGATATGCCAGTTCGGGGAGAGTACTCTCTCAATGTGTTTGCTCGAGAAAAAGGACTATCCGGCCAGATACACTGTGTCCATTCTTATCTGATTGACTCAAAAGGACGAAAGGCAACTGGAAACTCTGCAGCCGGTGATGACAATGACGGAGAGAATACAACTGTACCAACAGAAACTCTTGATACCAGCGAGGAACAGGTTAGATCATTTTTTAAACAAGTTTACAATAACGATTATGGCAAATCTTCTAGCCAATTCTCAAATGTAAGACCTAATCAACATTTCTTATTAATTTGTGAATATTCATAATTTTACCAAACTATGACATATTTTCAGTAATTTTCGGCAAAATGACTACTAGTTATAAAGGTTTACAGGACTGACCACGATACGACAACTAACACGGAATCAGTTCAGTTTAGTTCATCCCGTAATCCATCAGGTAGTTAGGGCACACTTGAAGACACTCCCACTATCCCACACCATCTTACTCTGTCCGCTGCCTCCACGTTTGACGAAGATTTGACCACTCAGTAATGTTGTCTACCCACCTTTTCCTTGCACGACACCGCCCTCTCTTTCCTGGTAAGGAACCCTGCAGTATCGAATTTGTAATTACGCTGGACCTCGTGACGTGCCCATACCAAGCCATATTTCGCTTTGTGATAGCTGTGAACAGGTCATCAAAAGGCCCAATTGCGTGTTCCAATCTTCATCGTTTTACAACGTTCGCGACACGTTCCTTATATGTAACATTTAAGAGTCTTCTAAAGCACCTAATTTTCATTGCATGCATTCTTCACTGGATATCCGCAGTAATGGTCCAAGTCTCACAGGCATACACAAATATTGAGAGCACCAATGAGCACAATAGGATAACTTTTATGCTGAGGGCGAGCCGCTTATCCTGCCATATGGGTTTCAAACGCGTAAGCACCGCTGTTGTCTGTGCTATTCTGTCAACTATCTCAGGCTGCGAGCCCTTGTCACTGATCAGTGATCCCAGATACTTGAACCGGTGTACAACTCCGAGTTTCTGACCATTTGCTTTCATCACAGATGTAAACCTTCCGTGGTATTAGTCATCAGCTTTGTTTTTGTCTCCATTTATCTCCATGTCATAGCTCTGCGTCGCTCTAGCCAATCTACTACTTAGCTCCTGGAGTTCCGTTTCCGTGTCTGCCAGACCAACTATATCATCTGCAAATCGCAGATTTGTAATCGTCTTGTCACCTATTCTGACCGTACCAATATGACCCTCCAGGGCCGCCTCCATAATTATTTCCAAGATTATATTGAAGAGTATTGGAGAGAGTAAACAACCCAACAGACCTGCGGAACCATTCGCCTAGTATCCCGTCTACATAAACTGCACTTGACGCCTTCTCATAAAGGAATAGTCGATAATAATAATTAAAATGTGGCTATTAGTGATACGAATGAAGGATATTGATCATGTCTCTTATATTCACAATAGAGAATGTGGCTGATCTACAACTCACACATATTTGCGACAGAGATAATGATATATCTCTCAGTGGCAAAAATGTACAAAAGTGATCACAATTGATCTGCTAGTCAATAATCTAGTCAGTAAGTTAGTCAATAATCTAGTCTGTAAACTAGTCAATAACATTGTCAGTAAGTTAGTCAATAATGTAATCAGTAAACTAGTAGGTAAGGTGGTCAATAATCTAGTTAATAATTTAAACAGCAAACTAATCAGTAATCTAGTCAGTAATTTAGTCAATATGGCTAATAGACAAGCTAGTCGGCACGATAGTCAATAAGATAGTCAGTAAGTTAGTCAGTAATCTAGTCAGTATGTTAGTAAAATACTGAGTCATTAATTTAGTTAGTAAACTTGCTAATAAGTTAGTCAAAAAGCAAGTCAATAATTTAATCAGTAAGCATTTCAAAAAGTTAGTTAATAATTTAGTCAGTATGTCAGTAAGCAAGTCAATAATTTAGTCAACAAGCTAGACACCAAGTTAGTCAATAAGCTAGCCAGGAAGCTCTTCCCTTTTTTAGTGTACTTCAGCAGAGCTTTTAGTGCTAGGTCTTCTGTGTGTGAAATAGTGAACATTTGATTATGCTTTTATTGTGTTGTTGGGTGGACATAATTGATGATGTTCCTCTTGTTCTGATTTTTGATATGCTTGGGATATGTCTGGAACACGTGCCGTATGAGCCGTCATACTGTACAGCAACAGTAAATGACATATTGCACCTATATAAGGTAAAAGCGAAAAGATGCAGGCAAAACATGCAGAGGTCTCTTAGATGCTTATGCAATATGTTTCGCGTGTGCGATGTCTATGTTTTAAATTTGAAAGCAGTTCCTTGTTGTAATTGAGATGCTTATGAAAAGAGTAACGATGAAAACACGGTAAGGAATATGACCGCAATAAAAATAAAGAAATAGAATAAAACAAAGAGATCAATGAGAAAGTTGAAACAACGGCATATGCCAAGAAATAGATAATCAAGTGGTTTGGATATACGTATAATTTTGTATTTTAAAATATTTGTTTTGTGTTCGCCTTATTTCTCTATGTTCAAAGATGGTGTGCTGTGCACTATGTTTCTATTTTGCGCCTAATAATTTGGTTGTATGGATACATGACAACTATCAGAGAATTTGGTTGTATGAATACATGACAACTATCAGAGAATTTGGTTGTATGGATACATGACAACTATCAGAGAATTTGGTGCTTGAAATTAACAGATGAAAACCAACAAAACAACTTACCTGGACAAACAAAGACCAGAATAAATCATGAATTTCATTACTATTTCTTTTCTTTCATCTTCGTGACTAAGGTTTTCTTTATGTTGATTTTCATACCGTAATCCGTACAGACTTCAATAAGACTGTTGATCTGTTCCTGCAGTTGTTTGTCTGGGGTTGATGTCATTGTTTGGTCATCAGCAAAGAGAAGTTCATTTAGGTGATCAGTGAGGTTGTTTCCCTCACTAGTGTTGGCTTTTTACATATTGCGTCTATATGTGTGATAAACAGTAAAGGAGATGGTACACAACCTTGCCGTATACTGGATCTAATATAAAATACCTTATTTTCAAACTAGACAAAGCACATTGCCAAGAAACCAAACAGAAAATATATGCAAGGAATAACATCTTCCAAAGACTTGCTTACATAACATGCGGGGGGGGGGGGGGGGGGGTACACAGTGATCTCGATGTAGGGTGTCCGCCTCGGGTGCCGGAGCTCGCAGGTTCGAATCACGGTGAAGACCACGATTTTTGTCACATGGATCTTCCGGTAACAATTCCCCTGATTTCTGGGTAGTGAGATCGGACTCACTTGTTCGGTGTCGAGCAGGTTAAAAATCTATTGGCACTTATAAATTGAAAAGAGACGGCTTAACGGCCGCTGCCCAGACAAAATTCAAACATTTTAGTTTAAAATCTTCCCAAAGGCCTAGTAAGCCGCAGGAAGTTTTAAACTACCTACTACGTACAGCAGAAGCCGTCGGCTACCTGGCAACAGACATTAACATATCTATTTCTTCTTCTTCTGCGTTCATTCTCAATCTCCCGCTACCAAACCCTGAAAGGGCTTAAGTAGCAGAATGCAGTCCAGAGAACAGAATGCGTTGTGTCGTAGTGTACAGCTTGACTGCGATATTTGCACCTTTCGGTCCAACACATCCGACTTCAGCAAGAATTTTGTGAGTACCGGGTAAACATTCCCTCTTCGATCCCTTCACCTTAGCTAGTCTGCCCTGCTGCAGCCTGTTATCCAGGATCACCGCGTGGAGGTGTAGAAGGGTCTTGGCAGCTCTGGTTCGCTGGCCCTGACGCTAGCAGTCAGCTATGGGTAGCTGACCACTGCAGCTCATGCGCTGCTCAGCATCTTGGTCCCACATGTCTGTTTGAAAATTAGGATTTGCAAGTATAACATGAGGAGCACAACCAACAGTCCCCATAGATTAAGCAACATAAGATTGTTACACTGGGAGTAAACCTACCATGTCCAATATGTAGAACCTTAAATAGAGTCCGGTCTCAGTGACCCGATATAGACAAAATCTGATGAGAGGGGATGAAGCGACCCAGTCTCAGTGACCCGATATAGACAAAACCTGATGAGAGTGGATAAAGCGACCCAGTCTCAGTGACCCGATATAGACAAAACCTGATGAGAGGGGATAAAGCGACCCGGTCTCAATGACCCGATATAGACAAAATCTGATCAGATGAGGATAAAGCGACCCGGTCTCAGTGACCCGATATAGACAAAACCTGATGAGAGGGGATAAAGCGACCCAGTCTCAGTGACCCGATATAGACAAAACCTGATGAGAGTGGATAAAGCGACCCAGTCTCAGTGACCCGATATAGACAAAACCTGATGAGAGGGGATAAAGCGACCCGGTCTCAATGACCCGATATAGACAAAATCTGATCAGATGAGGATAAAGCGACCCGGTCTCAGTGACCCGATATAGACAAAACCTGATGAGAGGGGATAAAGCAACCAAGTCTCAGTGACCCGATATAGACATAACCTGATGAGAGGGGATAAAGCGATCCAGTCTCAGTGACCCGATATAGACAAAACCTGATGAGAGGGGATAAAGCGACCCGGTCTCAATAACCCGATATAAACAAAACCTGATCAGATGAGGATAAAGCGACCCGGTCTCAGTGACCCGACATAGACAAAACCTGATGAGAGGGGATAAAGCGACCCGGTCTCAATGACCCGATATAGACAAAACCTGATCAGATGAGGATAAAGCGACCCGGTCTCAGTGACCCGATATAGACAAAACCTGATGAGAGGGGATAAAGCGACCCGGTCTCAGTGACCCGATATAGACAAAACCTGATGAGATGGGGATAAAGCGAACCGGTCTCAATGACCCGATATAGACAAAACCTGATGAGATGGGGATAAAGCGAACCGGTCTCAATGACCCGATATAGACAAAACCTGATGAGATGGGGATAAAGCGAACCGGTCTCAATGACCCGATATAGACAAAACCTGATGAGATGGGGATAAAGCGAACCGGTCTCAATGACCCGATATAGACAAAACCTGATGAGAAGGGGATAAAGCGAACCGGTCTCAATGACCCGATATAGACAAAACCTGATGAGATGGGGATAAAGCGAACCGGTCTCAATGACTCGATATAGACAAAACCTGATGAGATGGGGATAAAGCGAACCGGTCTCAATGACCCGATATAGACAAAACCTGATGAGATGGGGATAAAGCGAACCGGTCTCAATGACCCGATATAGACAAAACCTGATGAGATGGGGATAAAGCGAACCGGTTTCAATGACCCGATATAGACAAAACCTGATGAGATGGGGATAAAGCGAACCGGTCTCAATGACCCGATATAGACAAAACCTGATGAGATGGGGATAAAGCGAACCGGTCTCAATGACCCGATATAGACAAAACCTGATGAGATGGGGATAAAGCGAACCGGTCTCAATGACCCGATATAGACAAAACCTGATGAGATTGGGATAAAAAGCGACGAGGATTCTTGCGAACGCGGACACCTCATGACATGTCCAAATCTTCCACACGCCAAGTACTACGGAAGACCTGCTCGAGGAAACGACACGGCAGTCACAATGGCTTTACACCGGACCGCTGCCGTATGACAGTGGACACGGTAAGTAAGTAAATGATGTGGATGTATGACAGCATAGTGAGAATTAACTGGTTTGGATGTATGACAGTATAGGGAGAATTAATTTATTTGGATATATGACAACATAATGAAAAAAAAACTGGTTTGGTATATAACAGTATAGTGAGAATTAACTAGTTTGGATATATATATATATATATATGATAGCATAGCGAGAATTAACTGGTTCCGATGTATGAAAAGTGTGCCACTAAATATATTCTCCACTTCCATTAACACCAGACAGCAGCACCAAAGAAGGTGGAAGACCAACAAAACGATGAATCGATTGTGTTAAAGAAACAAAAGAAAAACATAGATTAAAAATACAAACGACCAAGAACATGACACATTACATAGAATTGCACCTGCCAGTGACGGTTAGTAACAGAAATGATCATCTGCGATAATAGAATGCGTTATGTGCAACTGAATACAGTTCACATTTTTAAAATCCTTGAAATTGTCAATGTCTAAACCACTGTGAAGTTATTATTGTTCCATAATTGAATCCCGAGTGGTCCGACGGGGTCTTTGTGTATGACAAGAACAAGAATAGCACCACTACCCCACAGAGAGCATGTCGTAAGAGGCGACTAACTGTGTCATGTGACATAGCACCCGCCCATGGTTAGTTGGTTTGTTTAGAGCAGTATAGATGGCGCCTAACAGGCTGCGGGTATTAATTTGGACCACCCTCCGCGGCACTTGTCTCAATGCAGCGGAGTAATAAACTGCTCGAGCCTATCCCACTAAGCAAGAAATCCTCATCCCGGGTACATCCAGATCATAACAGAACTGGGACCTGCACAGGGACATCCGCACGTGTAGAAGTACAGGTCGACTAAGAACTGAGAATTGAATCACATTTCTTTAATCAATTGTAAATCTCCTGTCACCAGGTGTCTATTCCTATCCCACGAGGCTGTAAGAACGTTGTGGCTGCAATCTACAGAAGAAACGGATATGATCCACCGGATCCAGGTCAAATTGAGTACTTTTCTTCAGACGACATGCAAATGGTTACTGCCAAGCTACCGGATTATGGGGAATATATGTTCAACCTCTATGACAGGAATCACGGTGAAAACACGGTAAGGAATAGGACTGCAATAAATAATTATTTACTTGAATCATATAACTGTAATAATTAATTATTTACTTGAATCCAAAAATCTGGCAAAGATGGCGCCATAACTGGCTGCGAGTCTACATTTCTCTACTGTTTTTGGATCATTATGGATGTCGCTAGACCACGGATTTGCCTGGAATTCACACTAGTCGACGACTTACACTTGTGTTCACGGAAACGTGGTGTTGTTTTCCTTCTGGACTTGTTATTTCGTTCTTTTTTTGTGATTTCTTCCATCCGTTTATCCTGGTCTTGACGCTGGCTGAATGGCACTACGCTTATACCTGTGACGTATTTCACGGGTTAGTTCTGCCGGTTCACCTTCGCGAATTTGGCGTGTGGGAATTTTAGATGCTACTATGATGAGCTGAATACAGCTGGGGAGAGATGCTAGACTCACTCACACGCTGAGTGTTGTCCATACGACCTCTTGTGGTTATCGAAAAGGCACGACAAACTGCGTTAGATGCCATCCCACCTTTCTACCCTGCGGGTTACATGTTTACGGAATGGCTTCGGTGGTAACCCTGAGGCAAAATCTGCATCCTATGCTATAACCGCGCAAGTCACCTATTTCAGCGGACACAGCAAGAGATACGACTGTCCACACGGCTGAACAAAGAGAGTGGTCTTCATCACTTGTGATGGACAAACTATCAACATAGCAAGAGATACGACTGTCCACACGGCTGAACAAAGAGAGTGGTCTTCATCACTTGTGATGGACAACTATTACTTGAATCCATATATTTCCCGTTTGGAACAAATAGATCCAAACGATGCTCTCTGAAGGCCGGGGCGGTAACCAAGGGACGGTAAGACCTAGTGTCTAGTCCTTTCGTAAATTGAAAATAAAACGCGGATATCCCGTGTTCTCGATGTGGATATCCCGTGTTCTCGATGTGCTAGTGAAAGAACTCTTGGCCGCTGAAAATCGAAAAGACATGCTGTTGGTCACTGCTCGGGAAAATCAGAAATTCCACAAATAATAAAATGTCTACCCAATAAGTCATATGCCGAGATTGAGTAAATGCGGGATCAAACACGTGGAAAAAATCATTATCGTGGATTTCTACCTAAGTCTTGACAAACATATTTTACCACTGGATCAAGGTGGCTCAGAAGGATAGAGTACAGTGATGACAGCGCAAATCTTCCTAATTTAAATCTAATTAAATCGCAATTCCGAGACATTCGACTATTCGAAAACAATGGCTCTATTCAGACTCTGACGCCATCATTGCTTTCGATGGGCAACTGATTTTCTTGTTTGTTTTGTTTGGTCACCCACGGCATTGATTGGTTTATCGATCATGATGGATGAGGGTGGACGTAAAATCAAAATTGAAACTCTAATCGATATCGCCACTTGTGTTAGTTAGGTCTTGTTAACTTTTACCTGTCGCTATTGCTGTCAGCTGTGTGAAAGCAAGTTTCTTGTCATTTCTCGTGTATCACATGCAGTCTTGCATCTTGTCATTTTGCTCCAGTCGGAGCATTGAGCCTCTTCTGGCAACCTACAGGAAGCCTGCGCCAAAAAAACTTTGAGTTCTCCTGCAATGTGGGTTACTGTAGAAATTTGTTTTGCAAGATGAGGTTGCTAGCCCCATACAAAACCCTCTTAATAGCATGCATGGAGATGCAATGTCCTACTTTTTTCCTCAGAATGGGACTACAGCTTCCACTCCAGGAGCGTCTGTATATGTCGATCACATGTTCTATCTTGTTCCCGTTGGAACATAGGACTGTAACAGATGCTCTCTCTTTATTTATATTTTGGGCGCCTTCTAGGGCGCTGCTCATGAAACTTCAGCTGGCATGGCCTCCTCCTCCACCGTTTTCCACCAGTTGTTCTTTGACGTCATCACTTATCTCTTTCCCTGTTGATTCAAATCCAACGCACGATTGGTTATATGTCCTGGTTTCTTTATAAGGATGTCTCACATCTATCTCTACATTATCTACCCAATCACCAGCTACTTTGGTTGTTTTCGTGATAGTCCCCACGTAAATGTCTTTACTGTCAGCCCGGGACATCTTTCTTACTACTTAGTCACTTCCCTTCTACCCTGAGGTCGTCCTTAGATTTTGAATCCCTGACTATTTGCTTCTCAATAATTGTCGTGGTCTTCTTTCATTATGCAGACACGGACAAACCACCCAAGATGAGATTCTTCCACCTGAGTCTGCATGGACTGGACTTCAAGATCTTTTCTAATACGGACCTTCTCTCTTAGATATATCATTTCTGACGCTTGACGCTGGCTTTTCTGTGTTCTTGTTATTGCCCATCACTCACATACATGTCAAAACTGGAACTATGTGGAGAGACATGCAGCCATTTTGGCTGTCTTATTAATTTCTCTTACGCTGAGACAATCCTCTATATATGGCACGAACAAGTTTACAAGTTGCTGCTTTTCGCGTATCCAACTCTTTTTCAATACCTCCCTTCTGTTTTATAACAGCTCCAAGGTATTTGAACTGCTTGAGCTGTTTCAGAGACTGTTCATCCAGAAAAATGTGATGCTTCTCCTCTTCTCTCGAGACCACCATGCTTTTTGTTTTTGATCAGCTAATGGTCATCTCTCTCTTCCCCAACCCCTCTTACTGGTCATCCTTCTCTTCCTCAGCTCCTCTTGCTGGTCATCCTTCTCTTCCTCAGCTCCTCTTGCTTGTCATCCTTTTCTTCCTCAGCTCCTCTTGCTGGTCATCCTTCTCTTCCTCAGCTCCTCTTGCTGGTCATCCTTCTCTTCCTCAGCTCCTCTTGCTGGTCGTCCCTCTCTTCCTCACCTTCTCTTGCTGGTCATCCTTCTCTTCCTCAGCTCCTCTTGCTGGTCGTCCCTCTCTTCCTCACCTTCTCTTGCTGGTCATCCTTCTCTTCCTCAGCTCCTCTTGCTGGTCATCCTTCTCTTCCTCAGCTCCTCTTGCTGGTCAGCCTTCTCTTCCTCAGCTCCTCTTGCTGGTCATCCTTCTCTTCCTCAGCTCCTCTTGCTGGTCATCCTTCTCTTCCTCAGCTCCTCTTGCTGGTCATACTTCTCTTCCTCAGCTCCTCTTGCTGGTCATCCTTCTCTTCCTCAGCTCCTCTTGCTTGTCATCCTTCTCTTCCTCAGCTCTTCTTGCTGGTCATCCTTCTCTTCCTCAGCTCCTCTTGCTGGTCATCCTTCTCTTCCTCAGCTCCTCTTGCTGGTCATCCTTCTCTTCCTCAGCTCCTCTTGCTGGTCATCCCTCTCTTCCTCAGCTCCTCTTGCTGGTCATCCTTCTCTTCCTCAGCTCCTCTTGCTGGTCATCCTTCTCTTTCTCAGCTCCTCTTGCTGGTCGTCCTTCTCTTCCTCAGCTCCTCTTGCTGGTCATCCTTCTCTTCCTCAGCTCCTCTTGCTGGTCATCCTTCTCTTCCTCAGCTCCTCTTGCTGGTCATCCCTCTCTTCCTCAGCTCCTCTTGCTGGTCATCCTTCTCTTCATCAGCTCCTCTTGCTGGTCATCCTTCTCTTTCTCAGCTCCTCTTGCTGGTCGTCCTTCTCTTCCTCAGCTCCTCTTTCTGGCCATCCTTCTCTTCCTCAGCTCCTCTTGCTGGTCATCCTTCTCTTCCTCTGCTCCTCATGCTGGTCATCCTTCTCTTCCTCAGCTCCTCTTGCTGGTCATCCTTCTCTTCCTCAGCTCCTCTTGCTGGTCATCTCTCTCTTCCTCAGCTCCTCTTGCTGGTCGTCCCTCTCTTCCTCAGCTCCTCTTGCTGATCATCTCTCTCTTCCTCAGCTCCTCTTGCTGGTCATCTCTCCTTTCCTCAGCTCCTCTTGCTGGTCATCTCTCTCTTCCTCAGCTCCTCTTGCTGGTCATCCTTCTCTTCCTCAGCTCCTCTTGCTGGTCATCTCTCTCTTCCTCAGCTCCTCTTGCTGGTCGTCCCTCTCTTCCTCAGCTCCTCTTGCTGATCATCTCTCTCTTCTTCAGCTCCTCTTGCTGGTCATCTCTCCTTTCCTCAGCTCCTCTTGCTGGTCATCTCTCTCTTCCTCAGCTCCTCTTGCTGGTCATCCCTCTCTTCCTCAGCTCCTCTTGCTGGTCATCCCTCTCTTCCTCAGCTCCTCTTCCTCAGATCCTCTTGCTGGTCATCCTTCTCTTCCTCAGCTCCTCTTGCTGGTCATCCTTCTCTTCCTCAGCTCTTCTTGCTGGTCATCCCTCTCTTCCTCAGCTCCTCTTGCTGGTCATCCTTCTCTTCCTCAGCTCCTCTTGCTGGTCGTCCCTCTCTTCCTCAGCTCCTCTTGCTGGTCATCCCTCTCTTCCTCAGCTCCTCTTGCTGGTCATCTCTCCCTTCCTCAGCTCCTCTTGCTGGTCATCTCTCTCTTCCTTAGCTCCTCTTGCTGGTCATCCCTCTCTTCCTCAGCTCCTCTCACTGGTCATCCCTCTCTTCCTCAGCTCCTCTTGCTCATCATCCCTCTCTTCCTCAGATCCTCTTGCTGGTCATCCTTCTCTTCCTCAGCTCCTCTTGCTGGTCATCCTTCTCTTCCTCAGCTCTTCTTGCTGGTCATCCCTCTCTTCCTCAGCTCCTCTTGCTGGTCAACCTTCTCTTCCTCAGCTCCTCTTGCTGGTCATCCTTCTCCTCCTCAGCTCCTCTTGCTGGTCATCCTTCTCTTCCTCAGCTCCTCTTGCTGGTCATCCCTCTTCCTCAGCTCCTCTTGCTGGTCATCCCTCTCTTCCTCAGCTCCTCTTGCTGGTCATCCTTCTCTTCCTCAGCTCCTCTTGCTGGTCATCCCTCTCTTCCTCACCTTCTCTTGCTGGTCATCCCTCTCTTCCTCAGCTCCTCTTGCTGGTCTCTTCCCCAGCTTTTCATTCCAGATTCTATCTGGAGATGTGCCTTTGATTTAGTAATCAAGGTCACATCATAGGCAAACGCCAGCTCCAATATATAGACTGGTCTCATCTTCCAGTGCGCCACTGAGTAATCTTTGGTCCTTTCCTTAGAGGATTCGACTATTGGTGTTATTAGGAAGCGTCCTAGGTGTAGTGCAATGCAAGGCTCCTCAGTTAGCTTATCATCACAGTGCCGATCCCCAACTAGTTTGACAGACAGCCATAACGCATCCTGTTTCTAGAGAGAACTACTAGCAAGCGAGGTGGAGTTAATCTACTAAAAATGAAAGTATTTCTATAGAGGACACTGCTGTCAGGGATGAAGTTTTAGATTTTATTGTGCTCTATCTAGTTTTTCATAAAGTAGAGGTTGAAAGGTATCTTTCGCACTGCCTTTTTTTCACTAATAGTAGGCCAGGTAACCATTTGCATCTTAATCGTTTGGAGTTAATCGATAGTTGGTATCGAACTAGGTACGCTTCATGTGAGAAATTAGCTCTCTGTGATCAAGGCGTTGTATAAACTACCGGGGACACGAACAAGAAAATGTACACATCTCATTTAGAAACCATGTTATATATATATATATATAAACAGACTGCAAATTAAAGTACAGTAAACAGATTTCAGAACAATGGATAATCGCTTACATGACGTTTTTAGATAAATGACTAACAATCAACAGGTTCAGAATGTTGCCAAGTACCAAATCAACAGGAAACGACCTGGGGTTCTTTACAACAACAACATCAGCTCCATCATGGCAGACATTAAACCCATCATGAGTTACACACCTGTCAACATGGAAGACACGTCTGAAGGTAATCAGAGTGTTTTAGTGAATCTGTGTGTCGTTGTTGTTCGAAGTGAATCTACTCAGCGTGAGTTAACTCTTGATGATGTTTCTTTGGTAGCAGGTTACAGTGGCGTTTCTTACATCCAGAGGCGTACTTAACAACTTCTTTATACTGGTTTTTTTCTTTTTTATCAAGAAGTGCAGGATGGCTTGAGCAGCTAATTTCAGCTGTAAATGGACACAGTAAAGATCAAATCCTGTTTATAAACATAAATAAAACAAAGATAATGACCACCGACAAAACACGATGTCAGCATACATTTACAGTAGGTGATGAGGAAATAGATCAGGTAAAGCATTTTGTATATCTGGTCTTCAGAACTGACAAGAATGGCGACTGCTCGAAAGAAATCAGAAGAAGAATAGCCATTGCATTGCAGAGATTGCAGTCTGAAGAAATTATGGCAGAGCACCACCAAAACGAGCCTGTGTTTTTCCTGTGGCAGCGTATCGCTGCGAATCATGGACGATTAATTTAGTTCCTGTCTGCCTAGTGCATCTGACTTCGGCATCCATTTTATGTAAGGATCTGCTTCCTCCTGCATTTTCTAAGGGTTAACCTTACCGGGGTATAATCCGGTGCTAGGGAGGAGAGCGAACCCAACACCTTCGGATTGTGAGCCGTGCCACTTAACCACTAGCCAACACCGTCCCACTATACTGGTTTTGAAGACTCTGCAGAGTCTGTATACAACCAGTTTCTTTTACATTCACTTGATCTAAAAATGACTACGAGCATCCAATCTATTCTTAAATCCATTAATTAAGCGCATGAGCTGCAGTGGTCAGCGACCGATATCTGACTGCTAGCATCAGGGTCGGCGAACCATAGCTGCTAAGACCCTTCTACACCCTTACGCGGTGATCCTGGATAACAGGCTGCAGAAGGGCAGATCGGCTAAGGAGAAGGGATCGAAGATGGAATGCTAACTCGGTACTAAAAAAATGCTTGCTGAAGTCCGATGTGTTGGACCGAAAGATGCAAATATCGCAGGTCAAGCTATAAACTATGACACAACACATTCCGTTCTCTGGACTACATTCATCTACTTAAGCCCTTTCGGGGTTTGGTAGCAGGAGATTGAGAACGAACGAAGCCAAGCCAAATACATTAATTGACTCATGTGTGTTTTATTTCTTGTGAGAATGTATTCCAAGCATTCACGTGAGAAATTAGGCTGAGTCATCCTGGATGTAGGACAATGCCCACCGATACGGAGAATAGAGCGTTCGATTACCACCTTGTTGGCCAGACTGGACAACTTGTTTCCAGTAGCACGAACAGGAACGCGAGATGAGATCTTGATCACTATGTTTTAAATGACCCTGCTTACCCCCCCCCCCCCTCCCGCCTTGATCACTATGTTTCACTTGACCCTGTTTACTCTCCCTCCCACCTAGATAACTATGTTTCACCTGACCCTGTTTACCCTTCCTCCCACCTTGATCACTATGTTTCACCTGACCCTGCTTACCCTCCCTCCCGCCTTGATCACTATGTTTCACCTGACCACGCTTACCCACCCTCCCACCTTGATAACTATGTTTCACCTGACCACGCTTACCCTCCCTCCCACCTTGATCACTATGTTTCACCTGACCCTGTTTACCTTTCCTCCCACCTTGATCACTATGTTTCACCTGACCCTGCTTACCCTCCCTCCCACCTTGATCACTATGTTTCACCTGACCATGCTGACCCTCCCTCTCGCCTTGATCACTATGTTTCACCTGACCCTGTTTACCTTTCCTCCCACCTTGATCACTATGTTTTACCTGACCATGCTTACCCTCCCTCCCGCCTTGATCACTATGTTTCACCTGACCCTGCTTACCCTCCCTCCCGCCTTGATCACTATGTTTCACCTGACCCTGCTTACCCTCCCTCCCACCTTGATCACTATGTTTCACCTGACCATGCTGACCCTCCCTCTCGCCTTGATCACTATGATTCATCTGACCCTGCTTACCCTCCCTCCCACCTTGATAACTATGTTTCACCTGAACACGCTTACCCTCCCTCCCACCTTGATCACTATGTCTCACCTGACCCTGTTTACCTTTCCTCCCACCTTGATCACTATGTTTCACCTGACCCTACTTACCCACCCTCCCACCTTGATCACTATGTTTTACCTGACCATGCTTACCCTCCCTCCCGCCTTGATCACTATGTCTCACCTGACCCTGTTTACCTTTCCTCCCACCTTGATCACTATGTTTCACCTGACCCTGCTTACGCTCCCTCCCGCTTTGATCACTATGTTTCACCTGACACTGTTTACCCTCCCTCCCACCTTGATAACTATGTTTCACCTGACCACGCTTACCCTCTCTCCTACCTTGATCACTATGTTTCACTTGACCACGCTTACCCTTCCTTACACCTTGATCACTATGTTTCACCTGACCCTGCTTACCCTTCCTCCCGCCTTGATCACTATGTTTCACCTGACCCTGCTTACCCTCCCTCCCACCTTGATCACTATGTTTCACCTGACCCTGCTTACCCTCTCTCACCTCTTGATAACTATGTTTCACCTGACCCTGCTTACCCTTCCTCCTACCTTGATCAATATGTTTCACCTGACCATGTTTACCCTCCCTCCCACCTTGATCACTATGTTTCACCTGACCACGCTTACACTACCACCCACCTTGATCACTATGTTTTACTTGACCCTACTTACCCTTCCACCCACCTTGATCACTATGTTTCACCTGACCCTGTTTACCCTTCCTCCCACCTTGATCACTATGTTTCACCTGACCCTACTTACCCTCACACCCACCTTTATTACTATGTTTCACCTGACCCTGTTCACCCTCACTCCCACCTTGATCTTTGCGACTTAAAGTTTCTACGGGGGGGAGGTAACCAGCCCCATGCCCTTTTCTCCTTACGACATGTCCAGCAGGTTATAGTGTTTTGCTATTTGCTGCTCCCCTTACGGACCCCGCTAATACACAGGCGCAAGTTGTATGTGTGCAGTACCACAAAAAAGCAACGTGTGTATTGACTAAATGTCTTCAGTCACAAGATGTACAGGTTACCACCTGACTAATTGCTGGAAACTCGCGTTCAGTGGATGGAATTTGCTTGCGTTCTCAAACTGAACAAACGCTGTAAACAATAGTACCTTTTCTGGTGTGTTCAGAACCAATTTTGAAAATAGTAAATCTCAGCATTGATGAGATATGGCTTGGTTTGGCTTGGATTGGCTTGGTTTGGCTTGGCTTGGCTTGGTTTGGCTTGGCTTGGTTTGGCTTGACTTGGCTTGGCTTGGCTTAGCTTGGCTTCGTTTATTCTCAATCTCCCACTACCAAACCCTGAAAGGGTTTAAGTAGCAGAATGTAGACCATAGAACGGAATGCTTTGTGTCGTAGTTAACAGCTTGACTGCGATATTTACATCTTTCGGTCCAACACATCCGACTTCAGCAAGAATTTTTTGAGTTCCGGGTTAGCATTTCCTCTTCGATCCCTTCTCCTTAGCCATTATGCTCTGCTGCAGCCTGTTATCCGGGATCACCGCATGGAGGTGTAGAAGGGTCTTGTCAGCTCTGGTTCGCTGGCCCTGACGCTAGCAGTCATTTATGGGTCGCTGACTACTGCAGCTCATGCGCTGCTCAGCATCTTGATCCCATATATGAATTGATGAAAATATGTCATTTTAATTATTGTAAGATCGACATTATGTTCGCATTTTTAGTCAAATGAAGTAATTGGGATGGATTTTAGATTATTTAAGATATATTTAAAAAATGTATTCCTTCGCTGGTTAGTATTTTAAGAGTTGGACAGTAACCCAGAGTTACAAATTACACGTGTTGTTACTAACATTCTTACGGCAGGCACTCGTACTACTCAGACGATGCTTCCCTTACCCAAATATATTGTGTTCACTTTACCCAAGTAGCATAGAATTGTACTACTTCCAGGATGACTCAGCCTGCTTTCTCAAGTGAATGCTTAGAGTACGCACGTTGTTTTTTATGTTTACTTCTCCCAAATCTATTATGTTCACTTCTCCCAAATCTATTATGTTCACTTTACCAAAATCTGTTATGTTCACTTTACCCAAATCTATTATGTTCACTTTACCCAAATCTGTTATGTTCACTTTACCAAAATCTATAATGTTCACTTTACCCAAATGTATTATGTTCACTTTACCTAAATCTATTATGTTCAATTTATCAAAGTCTATTATGTTCACCTTACCCAAATCTATTATGTTCACCTTATCCAAATCTTTTATGGTCACATATCTATTATCTTCACCTTTTCCAAATCCATTATATTCACCTATCCAAATCCATTATATTCACCTATCCAAATCTATTATGTTCACCTTATCCAAATCTATTATGTTCACTTTATCCAAATCTATTATGTTCACCTTATGCAAATCTATTATGTTCAGCTTATCCATTTATATTATGTTCACTCTATCCACATACATGTGCCCAAGTATTGCGGGAACCCGAAAGGGGCAAAGAATAGTTAGATTAAATGTGCCAAGCACATTACAGGAGATGATTGTAGAAAATAGTGTACGGTGCCGACAGCCTCATTTTGTAGAAACTTAAAGATACAGAAACTCCCAACTTACATGGACAATTCCATTAAATAGAAACAGACCATGAGGTGTATGTACTAAACACATGTGCGTCAAGGGAGATGTTCTTGTTCTTCGTTCGTTCTCAATCTCCCACTACCAAACCCTGAAAGGGTAAGTAGCAGAATGTAGTCCAGAGAACGGAATGCGTTGTGTTGTAGTGTACAGCTTGGCTGCGATATTTGCACCTTTCGGCCCAATACATCCGACTTCAGCAAGAATTCTTTGAGTACCGGGTTAGCATTCCCTCTTCGATCCATTCTCCTTAGCCAGTCTGCCCTGCTGCAGCCTGTTATCCAGGATCACCGCGTGGAGGTGTAGAAGGGGCTTGGCAGCTATGGTTCGCTGGCCCTGACGCTAGCAGTCGGCTATGGGTCGCTGACCACTGCAGCTCATGCGCTGCTCAGCATCTTGATCCCCGTCAAGGGAGAAGAAAGATTATGTCTGATTGATATCCACATGTAGTCTACGAACTAAGGCTGTTCGGACACTAGGTGCAGTGCACCAGACTGAAATCTAGAAGACGTTTCCTACAGTCAACACAGTCCTTTCACAGTGTGAAGACATTGAAAACGTCGCATCGTAAAAATAGAATGAACAGATACAGGTTCCATGGATTGAATGATGGGAGGAACCTGTGTCTGGACACCACTTACCTTTCGCAGCATGAAAGTCACTTAATAGACTCCGATCTGGTATATCAAGATCCATGAGGAGTTTGGGATACATGGAGGATGAGCCATGCGAATGTGAGCAACAAGACCTAGACCACCTGATGATCTGTCTTATCGTTCAGGAAACAGGTAATAAGGATTAAAGGTTGAATGTGTGCAACACAATACCCAGACCATCTGATGATCTGTCTTAACGTTCAGGAAACAGATAATAAGGATGACATGTT
This sequence comes from Ariolimax columbianus, assembly GCA_036924085.1. Lineage (NCBI taxonomy): Eukaryota > Metazoa > Mollusca > Gastropoda > Stylommatophora > Arionidae > Ariolimax > Ariolimax columbianus. Next base: position 71,481,343 of record JAVGWX010000008.1, on the reverse strand, counting down.
GAAGGTGGGCAACACAAGACCCAGACCATCTGATGATCTGTCTTAACGTTCAGGAAACAGATAATAAGGATGACATGTTGAAGGTGGGCAACACAATACCCAGACCATCTGATGATCTGTCTTAACGTTCAGGAAACAGATAATAAGGATGACATGTTGAAGGTGGGCAACACAAGACCCAGACCATCTGATGATCTGTCTTAACGTTCAGGAAACAGATAATAAGGATGACATGTTGAATGTGAGCAACACAAGACCCAGACCATCTGATGATCTGTCTTAACGTTCAGGAAACAGGTAATAAGGATTAAAGGTTGAATGTGTGCAACACAATACCCAGACCATCTGATGATCTGTCTTAACGTTCAGGAAACAGATAATAAGGATGACATGTTGAAGGTGGGCAACACAAGACTAAGACCATCTGATGATCTGTCTTAACGTTCAGGAAACAGATAATAAGGATGACATGTTTAATGTGAGCAACACAAACCCAGACCACCTGATGATCTGTCTTAACGTTAGGGAAACAGATAATAAGGATGACATGTTGAATGTGAGCAACACAAGACCCAGACCACCTGATGATCTATCTTAACGTTCAGGAAACAGGTAATAAGGATGACATGTTGAAGGTGGGCAACACAAGACCCAGACCACCTGATGATCTGTCTTAACGTTCAGGAAACAGGTAATAAGGATGACATGTTGAATGTATACGACAATCGAATCCACGTGCGTGACATTTTGGAGACACAATGTCTGACGTGGTGCCCAGGACAGGGAATGTAAGTACTACAGATCCACTTGAAGTCAGCATCTCAGCCCTTCTAGTGAACCCCAGCATGACCAGAACTGAGCATCCACATGATACCCTAAAGCTGTTTGGACCTTTAGTTCTTGTTATTGTAGTTACATATTTTTGGTAATGTCATTATTTGTCGTGGAAAATGTCTTATAACAATTGTATTTTAAATATATGTTATTGTATTGTTTCTGTTAAATTTAATAAACAACAAATATATGTTATTGTATTGTGTCTGTTAAATTTAATAAAAAAACACATATATGTTGTTGTATTGTTTCTGTTAAATCTAATAAACAACAAATATATGTTGTATTGTTTCTGTTAAATCTAACAAACAACAAATATATGTTGAATTGTTTATGTTAAATCTAATAAACAACAAATATATGTTGCATTGTTTATGTTAAATCTAATAAACAACAAATATATGGTGCACTGTTTCTGTTTAGCAATAATGTAGCAGACACCAAATAAATGTTTTACTGCTCTTATTTAATGAGAATGTAAGAAGCAGCAAAATTGTCGCACGGATCACAAAAACAAGTACATTTAAAGCACTCTGAAAACAATCATGTCTGCTGTACCTTTTGCAGTCCAGTTCTTTCAGATTTGAAATGTAGATTTTGTTTGATCCAGACAATGTCATAGACTCAGTTATTTCCTAAAACGTAGAACATTAGTAAGGCTAGCCCAAGGAGAACTCTTTTTCTTCCAGTTCTTTCTTATTTGCGCTGTAGACGGAAGGATGGGCAATGCCTTCTTTAACAAACAGTATTCTTTATTAGAGAAGGCCTTGGATGGGGTGTGATTTTTTTGTTTTTTTGTTGTTTTTTTGTTCACCTTATTTCTCTAATCCCCAAGGCGGTGTGCGTTGCACTGTGGTTTTTATTTTGCGCCTGTCGGCCCAGTGCATCCGACTTCAGCATGCATTTTATGTAAGGGTCTGCTTCTTCCTGCATTTTCTAAGGGTTTGCTTCCCCGGAGTAACGGCCGGTGGTGTGATGGGGATCGAATCCAGCACCTTCGGCTTGTGAGCCGTGCCACTTAACCACTAGGCCACGCCGTCCTCTGGGTGTGATTAATTTTCCGAATTCGTTACACGTGACTTTCTTCAGCGAGGCGCATTTGTTATGAGTGGTTCGTTTCAGGATTACTTGATGTCTAATTATCTTTTCACCAGTTTGATGTATGTTTCAGACGTGATTAGAATATCCTTGTTTACGAAATCTTTATCCCAGGATTTTCGTTATTTTATTGTCAGACGTACGACCTCCCATTTCCACTTGCATTTATATTCAATCAAGATGTGATAATTGTGAAGCTAAAACTTATACTCTCTTCTTGATCAGAGGAGGCCAAACAACAGGCGCGGAAAAATGTCAAAAACGCCATGGACTTAAAAGACGCCCGACACCTAGAGGAAGCCATCAAGAATTGCATCGCTGTCGGCTTCGACGAGAATGATCCACTTTTAAAGAAGGCCAAACAGCAACTTGAAATTCTCAAAGCTAAAGCAGGTATACGCTTTTACTTATGGTCTGTTTCAGGAAAGCACGAAACTATTTAAATAAACTGTATAAATGCAATAGTGGAGCAACCGGCTCAATTATAATAATATAATTATATACATACATACACACATATATATATATGTCATCATCATCATGTAGAACGTCGCTCCCATCACAGTCTGTCTCACAGAGACTCTTTCCCTTGCCAAATCTCCAGCCTCCGCCACAGTCCTACCCAGGCATTCCTGGATATCTTGGTGTTGGTGGACAATGTGTTGTCAGAGGAGATGGAATGGTTAAGAGTTTAGCTCTTATCGGTGGCCTTCTGTTTCTTCTTGGTCTACCCCCGGCTCATTTGCCTGGCACCATACCTTCCATCACTGTTCTCTCAAAACCGGTGTGTCTCTTGATGTGACCAAAGTATTTACATTTTCTGGCCATACCGGAATTGATATACTCCTCTTTGAACAACTCTTGCCGAATGTCTACATTTGTCTTTTTCTCCGAAAACATAGCGGGTGTGATACGGAATCCGTCCAGAGTTGATCAGCGAACGGCGATTTAGTTTCTCACAGCTGAAGGATATCGACCAGTTGACATCCATCGCAGAATGCAAGAAGTATATGTTGACAAAAGTGTGTCGAAGACAATGGTGAAGAACATGAGTTAACGAAAGATCTTCCGAGTCTAGGTCTTCACTGTTGTCTTCGACATACTTTTGTCACTATACACTGCCCGCATTAGAAGAAGAAAAAGAAGAAGAAGAAGAAGAAGAAGAAAACGAAGAAAAAGAAGAAGAGGAAGAAGGAGGAGGAGAAGCAGGAGGAGGAGAAGCAGGAGGAGGGGGATTCGATTCTGAACACTCTTGCCTACTCAGTTATAAAACGATTCCTGAGTTTGTAGTTAGGGAAGGTAAAGAGATGAAGAAGAGAATTAATCATGCCACTTTAAAAAATACTGAGAACTAGTAAATGTAAGTCAGTAAGTATGTCACTAACTGATATGCGATAGCTGAAAATTGTAGTTGATAATTTCTAAAGATTTCATTAGGTGGCAGCAACAGCCAGCTTTGTGATTACTGTAAGGTAGCAGACGCTAGGTGTCGCTTGCGCGTGCTCAGCGCTGGTACACAATTGCGTTCATACTCACAGAGTGTACAATCAAAGAACATCTTTAAAGTATATTCATAAAGAAAAAAGGGATCATGATGCTGAGCAGCGCATGAGCTGCAGTGATCAGCGACCCATATCTGGGGTAGTTGTCTCGCCGCAGCGACTCAATTTCATCCAGTGTTCGTAAAGCGATCTCAGTCCCGCCAGGCGGAGCGATAGCGCGGGCTTGCGGAAAACGCTCGCCTGCCTTTCCCCGTAGTGCGAATTGGGTGCGGTTTGTGGTAGTGGCTCCTCCACCGAGGTGCGCTAGTCTGGTCCGTATCAGGAAACGTGGTCCGTCCCTGGTGATTTATCTAAGGCTTATAGCAGAGCTCGACAGTACGTCTCGCTGGTGGTCCGACTCTCGCAAAGAGCTTGTGACCGGCAAATGGAAAGCAGGAATCGTTGCCTCGAGGCCCTGCGTTCTCTCCCTACGGAGAAGAAGGTAAGGCCAAATTGTGTCTCTAGTCCCAGTGAAATTCGTCGCCGAGGTCGTTGGGATCCGTTCTGCACAGAGCGCTGCCATCCCTCCTCGAGCGAGCCCGGTCGGTCGGTCGTCTGGTGCGTGTGGGAGGCCCCTGTCAGGCGGTCCTAGGTCGACGGAGTGAGGGACGGGTGGAACAACCGTCCGTCCGTCCCGTCAGTCGGTCCCTGCGGCCGTCCCAGTGAGGCTTTTTACACACCCTTCCTCCGCCGACCGGTGTGCGCAGTACGTACGTCTCCGACAGATATCTGGTTGATCCTGCCAGTAGTCATATGCTTGTCTCAAAGATTAAGCCATGCATGTCTAAGTTCACACTGTCTCACGGTGAAACCGCGAATGGCTCATTAAATCAGTCGAGGTTCCTTAGATGACACGATCCTACTTGGATAACTGTGGCAATTCTAGAGCTAATACATGCTTACCAAGCTCCGACCCTCGCGGAAAGAGCGCTTTTATTAGTTCAAAACCAATCGTCGTTTCCCCTCGCGGGGTTGCGGCGTCCCCACTGGTGACTCTGGATAACTTTGTGCTGATCGCATGGCCTCATGTGCCGGCGACGCATCTTTCAAATGTCTGCCCTATCAAATGTCGATGGTACGTGACATGCCTACCATGTTTGTAACGGGTAACGGGGAATCAGGGTTCGATTCCGGAGAGGGAGCATGAGAAACGGCTACCACATCCAAGGAAGGCAGCAGGCGCGCAACTTACCCACTCCCGGCACGGGGAGGTAGTGACGAAAAATAACAATACGGGACTCTTTCGAGGCCCCGTAATTGGAATGAGTACACTTTAAACCCTTTAACGAGGATCTATTGGAGGGCAAGTCTGGTGCCAGCAGCCGCGGTAATTCCAGCTCCAATAGCGTATATTAAAGTTGTTGCAGTTAAAAAGCTCGTAGTTGGATCTCAGGCGCAGGCGGGCGGTCCGGCTCGCGCCGGTTCACTGCCCGTTGTCTCCTGCCCTACCGTCTGCCGGCTCTCTCCCACGGGTGCTCTTCGCTGAGCGTCCTGGGTGGCCGGCGCGTTTACTTTGAAAAAATTAGAGTGTTCAAAGCAGGCCTCGGCTGCCTGAATAATGGTGCATGGAATAATGGAATAGGACCTCGGTTCTATTTTGTTGGTTTTCGGAACTGGAGGTAATGATTAACAGGGACAAACGGGGGCATTCGTATTGCGGCGTTAGAGGTGAAATTCTTGGATCGCCGCAAGACGAGCTACTGCGAAAGCATTTGTCAAGAATGTTTTCATTAATCAAGAACGAAAGTCAGAGGCGCGAAGACGATCAGATACCGTCGTAGTTCTGACCATAAACGATGCCGACTAGCGATCCGCAGGAGTTGCTTCGATGACTCTGCGGGCAGCTTCCGGGAAACCAAAGTGTTTGGGTTCCGGGGGAAGTATGGTTGCAAAGCTGAAACTTAAAGGAATTGACGGAAGGGCACCACCAGGAGTGGAGCCTGCGGCTTAATTTGACTCAACACGGCCAACACTGAAATGATTGACATGCCGAGACCACTCTTCTGGAGTCTAATATGGAACTGGTGCTGGACTTAGACCCCCAGAAATCTGGGGTTATGTCCCCTGTGGCTCGGTTTTGTCTGCATCCAGTGTTTGATAAAGGAATTGACGGAAGAGCACTATCAGGAGTGGAGCCTGAGACCTAAGTTAACTTACCACGCCAATACTGCAGAATGACTATCAAAAAGTACACCTTAGTGGGGTCTAATAGAGAACATGTGCTGGAATTAGACCCTCGAAAATCTTTGGGGCTACCCTTTAAGAAACTTGATTGTCTCGCTAAGGGAATTGACGGAAGGGCACCACCAGGTGTGGAACCTGCGGCTTAATTTGACTGAACACGCCAATACTGTAGAACAACTGACAAATTGAGAGCACTGCCGTTTGGGTCTAATAATGAACGTACGCTGGTATTAGACTCACGGACGACAAGTCAGCTCAAATGAAAGAACGCTACGGAAATCGTGTTTAACTCTGCAGATTTCAAATACCTGGTCATTGACAAACAAAAGCCCTCAATAAATTCGTCTGACAAAATAGTGAACGGGTGCTGGAAATAGATCTGAAGACAGGTCAGTTTTACCCTACAAATGACAGGGCGTTGCTACGGAAAACCAGCTCAAATCGAGAGGAGCCGCAGACACTTTGGTTCACGTACCAGGCTGAACCCTTGAAAGCCGCAATCCCGCCCAAAATCTCAGCACCACTGCAATGGGAGGCTCCTACATGCTCGGGACCTGGGGCTTGCGCCCCAGCCCTATCAGGTAGAGCCACAGTAAGAGGTCCTTGCCGCCCGCAAATCAAAGCGGGCGGAAAACTGCTTGATACTCACCCTATACGGCGATGGGGTGCGAAAAACACCAACCAAAGACTTAGAACCTGGTCGGGGTGTCGAAAACAGTAGAGCAGCCACCACACTGTGAACTGTCAAGACTCAACCACTGACCATGAGAGTTGTCCGCACACCAGGCGATCAACATCTCTGTGACATTACCAGGCTTGTCCTCTGGCTAAATGCACTCCGGTTACGATATCTACCTCTGTACGTTATCAGCCATAACTATCATGCTGGACGCAGAAGAGATGCAGACCAGCGGACATTGCACACCTGCCCCACTGTGTCAACACCCCAGGTGGCGGGGAATGCTAGGCGTACCATCCCTGCATAGAAGCCAAGAAAATAAAGGGAAAAAGAGATACCCCACTCACATGCAAATGCTACGTTTCTGGCAGGACGTGACGATCCTGGGATACAGACACACTGGACTGCCTCTCTTCCGGGTAAACCAGTCCATCTCATATATCACATACCATCATTGCACCCTATAGACACGAGTAGTGAAGACTCGATAGTCTGGTAAGACAACTTCCATAGGAGAGAAAACTCTGATCGTAAACAACTGCTGCCTTGCAGATAGGCTGGGGACAGCCAAAGGCTAAGGAGGGCATCCCTACAGAAACGCCTGTTGAAATCGGATGCACGGGGCCGCAAGCCTAACAAAACAGTGCAACGTAAATCACAGTATGATGGCAGCACAACCTATTCGAAAAACGTATGGCGCTCATCCTGAGGAGACCCGCCAGGCAGCGATAGCGCCGGGCCCCACGCCTCGAAGGGGCCCACCCTTGGCTACTGGTGGTCACCCACCCATGTGTCGTGGAGTCAAGGCACATGGCTATGGGGAAACGACTATTGGCCAAAACTTCAAGACCCTCAGAATATTACAGTGGAATGCGGAGGGAGTCATTAACAAAAAACTTTCCCTAACAAATCACCTGCATGAAGGTAAGATTGACGTGGCATGTATCCAGGAAACGCACCTCAACAATAACCATAAATTCTCAATCAGAGGATACCAGACTTTCCGTCTAGATAGAGAAGGCCACAAAGGAGGGGTCCTGATACTGACCAGAAACAGCATACCGAGTAGCGCGGTACCTGTCAATCACACCGGACAAGCAGAAATTGTAGGAGTTGACATAATGGCTCAAGAGACGAAGCTCCGCATTTTCAATCTGTACGGACCACCAAACAGAGACCTATCGCTCTCGAGTATGGAGGTCAGAGACTCCAACTGCATAGTGGTTGGAGATTTCAACAGCCACTCGGAGAGATGGGGATACTCTGACACAGACAGCAGAGGTGACGAAGTGGAAGATTGGGAGATAGATGCAAATCTCTCCCTAATCAATAGGCCGGAGGATAGCCCTAGCTTCTATTCAAGAACATGGCATACCACCTCGACTCCAGATTTGGCCTTCTCCACACAGGACATACACTATAAAATAGACCGCCAGGTGCTAAACCAACTGGCAGGTAGCGACCACAGGCCGATCAGGCTAACCATTGACATGGAAGTAGGCCCACAGGAAACAAAACCGCTCCCACGTTGGAATTACAAACGAGCCGACTGGGACAGATTTGCAATCCTGACAGATGGGCTGTGTGAAACCATCAACACACGAAACACCAAAATGAAGCCCATGGTAGAGAGCCTAAGCAAGGCAATAATGCAAGCCGCCACTGAAACCATCCCAAGAGGAGCTAGGAAAAACTATAAGCCCTACTGGAATGATGAGTTACAGAAAGTGGAAGATGCAGTAACAAATGCTAGAAACATGGCAGAACGAGAAAAATCCGTGGAGGCAAACATCGCCCTCAAAGCCGCCGCGGCGAAGTACAAACACACTCTCAAGCAAACAGCAAGAGAAAGTTGGAAAAATAAAACGGAAAGTTTAAACCTGGACAAAGAAGGGAACAAGCTATGGAAGCTAGTCAGAGCCATGAACGACGAAACCCCGTCAAATAAACAAATTACTATCAAGCAAGGCGAGAACTTGATCACAGGTAAGAAAGCCGCAAACGCCTTTGTCGATCACTATGCCAGAGCAAACCACATCGAGGTCCCTGCAGATAAGCATACAGACATTAGCGAAGAGCTAAAGGGGCACGAAAACAAAAATACGGCTCCTGAAGAGCACATGATGGCCAAACTAACAATGCGCGAAATGGAAGAGGCTATGAGAACACTAAAGAGAAGGAAATCTCCCGGAAAAGACGGGATAACAAACGAAATGCTGATGGGGCTGGGCCAAACAGCGAAGGAAAAACTACTGTCAGTCCTGAACCAAAGCTGGAAAAGGGGTATTGTACCCCAGGCATGGAAAGATGCAATACTGGTACCAGTACCAAAAACAGGAAAGGACAAAACAGATCCGAATGGATACAGGCCCATAAGCCTACTGAGCTGTGTCGGCAAGCTGATGGAACGGATGATAAACACCAGACTGATGTGGCATCTGGAAGAAAAACGAATACTAATTCCACAGCAAGCCGGCTTTAGACAGCACAGATCCACTGAGGACCAGGTCATCCTCATAGCCCAGGAGATAGAAGATGCCTACCAGGCACAGAAACACACAGTAGCTGTTTGGGTGGATCTGGAAAAGGCATTTGACAAAGTCTGGAAGGATGGACTTAGAGTCAAGCTAAGAAGAAGTGATGTTTGTGGGAAGATGTACAAGTGGATCAACCACTACCTCAAACAAAGAACGGCCAGAGTCCAAGTACAAGGGCAGATGAGCAAAAAGGTGACACTCGAGCAGGGAGTACCCCAAGGGGGAGTACTGTCACCCACACTCTTCCTGGTATATATAAACGATATTACAGAGAATATACCAAGAAGAGTCCATAGCTCAATGTTTGCAGACGATCTGGCTATGTGGACCTCTGAAAAGAATCTCACCATAGCAAGAAATCGGATGCAAACGGCCCTAACATCGCTGGAAGAGTGGGCGAACTCATGGCTGGTCAAAATAAACGAGGAGAAAACCACGTGCACAATATTCTCGCTCTCATTAAAACCCCAAAGTACCAAACTAAGCCTAAATGGCAAAATCCTGCAGCCAAACGACAACCCAACCTATCTGGGAGTCACATTTGATCGGCGCATGACATGGAAAAGTCAGATTGAGAGAAACCGAATGAAAGCCAGAGAAAGAATGGCGATCATGAGGAAACTTGCTGGCACAAGCTGGGGAGCAGACGAAGGCATACTAAAGAAACTGTACACTGGAAGAGTGAGACCAGTTCTCGAGTATGGCATCGCGGCTTGGACAACAGCAGCGAAGGCGAACTTCGACAAAGTTAACAAACTTCAAAACCAAGCTATGAGAATCATAACTGGTGGCATGAAGTCAACGCCAATTGTAGAACTTGAAAAGATTACAAAACTGCAATACATGACCGACAGAAGAGACTGCAGAGCCCAGCTGCAGTCAGAGAAACTCCGAAGACTGACGGACCATCCAATGTACCAGAGGCTAAACAATTTGGGAACTGGGAAACTAAAGCGGAGAAACTTTGCAGAAATAGCCAAAGCAAAGATGCACGAAGATCCCATAAACGCACTAACAACACCAAAACCCATCACTACTGTACGAAAACCTACTTGGAGGCAGGATATATTTCCAGAGGTGGTAGAAAATATACCAGGCATTGCAAACAAAAACTGCCAGACCGAAAAAGAAAGGAGAGATACTACCCTAAGCTTCATAACGAAAAGCTACCCAAGCATGGACTGGACCCATGCATACACCGACGGCTCTGTAACAAACACTACACAGAACGGAGGGGCAGGAGCATTCCTGAACCTACCAAATGGCAGAAAAATAACACTGTCACTCGCTACTGGTAAGTACACGAGCAATTTCAGAGCAGAGGCAGAGGCACTGAGGGCGGCAGTGGAAGAAATGGTAACACACAGTGAAAATGAGAGCCATATAGTCCTGCTGACAGATGCTCTCGAAGTAGTCACAGCGCTAAAAAGCCAGAAAAACACTGAGCTTAATGACTTAAGAGCAGCACTCTGCAAACTGTGCCAACAGTCCGCACCAAAAAGGGTAGTGGTACAGTGGGTTCCGTCACACTGCAACATCCAAGGCAACGAGGAGGCAGACAGACTGGCAAAAGAAGGTGCAAGGCTACCACAAACAGATACCAATATGACGTACGAAGAGTCAAAACGGCTTATCAAAGCCAGGTACATGTCCAAATGGGAAACCGAACATACTGGTTACACCAAAAACGATGCCTATTACCAGTTGAACCGAAGAGAGCAGGTCGTTGTCTTCAGACTTCGCACTGGCCACAACAGACTGAGGTACCACCTCTTCAACAAATTGAAAATAGGGTTTACCGACGAATGCCCGTGCGGTACTGGTAAAATGACCACTGAACATCTGCTGCAGAACTGCCCGACATACGAGGATCAGAGAGAGCAGATGTGGCCATTGCCAGTGGAACTGCAAGACAAGCTCTATGGTAGTGGCCAGAGTCTCAGGATGACCGCCGCTTTTTTCGAGAAAATAATGGTTACTGTCTGACTGTGTACGCAGAAGAAGAAGAAGATATACATACATACACACATATATATATATGTCATCATCATCATGTAGAACGTCGCTCCCATCACAGTCTGTCTCACAGAGACTCTTTCCCTTGCCAAATCTCCAGCCTCCGCCACAGTCCTACCCAGGCATTCCTGGATATCTTGGTGTTGGTGGACAATGTGTTGTCAGAGGAGATGGAATGGTTAAGAGTTTAGCTCTTATCGGTGGCCTTCTGTTTCTTCTTGGTCTACCCCCGGCTCATTTGCCTGGCACCATACCTTCCATCACTGTTCTCTCAAAACCGGTGTGTCTCTTGATGTGACCAAAGTATTTACATTTTCTGGCCATACCGGAATTGATATACTCCTCTTTGAACAACTCTTGCCGAATGTCTACATTTGTCTTTTTCTCCGAAAACATAGCGGGTGTGATACGGAATCCGTCCAGAGTTGATCAGCGAACGGCGATTTAGTTTCTCACAGCTGAAGGATATCGACCAGTTGACATCCATCGCAGAATGCAAGAAGTATATGTTGACAAAAGTGTGTCGAAGACAATGGTGAAGAACATGAGTTAACGAAAGATCTTCCGAGTCTAGGTCTTCACTGTTGTCTTCGACATACTTTTGTCACTATACACTGCCCGCATTAGAAGAAGAAAAAGAAGAAGAAGAAGAAGAAGAAGAAGAAAACGAAGAAAAAGAAGAAGAGGAAGAAGGAGGAGGAGAAGCAGGAGGAGGAGAAGCAGGAGGAGGGGGATTCGATTCTGAACACTCTTGCCTACTCAGTTATAAAACGATTCCTGAGTTTGTAGTTAGGGAAGGTAAAGAGATGAAGAAGAGAATTAATCATGCCACTTTAAAAAATACTGAGAACTAGTAAATGTAAGTCAGTAAGTATGTCACTAACTGATATGCGATAGCTGAAAATTGTAGTTGATAATTTCTAAAGATTTCATTAGGTGGCAGCAACAGCCAGCTTTGTGATTACTGTAAGGTAGCAGACGCTAGGTGTCGCTTGCGCGTGCTCAGCGCTGGTACACAATTGCGTTCATACTCACAGAGTGTACAATCAAAGAACATCTTTAAAGTATATTCATAAAGAAAAAAGGGATCATGATGCTGAGCAGCGCATGAGCTGCAGTGATCAGCGACCCATAGCTGACTGCTAGCGTCAGGGCCAGTGAACCAGAGCTGCCAAGACCCTTCTACACCTCAACGCGGTTATACTGGATAACAGGCTGCAGCACGGCAGACTGGCTAAGAAGAAGGGATCGAAGAGGGAATGCTAACCCGGTACTCAAAAAATTCTTGCTGAAGGCGGATGTGTTGGACCGAAAGGTGCAAATATCGCAGTCAAGCTGTAAACTACAACACAATGCAGTCCGTTCTCTGGACTACATTCTGCCACTTAGGCCTGTGTCAGGGTTTGGTAGCGGGAGATTGAGAACGAACGAAGACAATTCATAAAGAAATGCTTCCTGTTTGCTGCTAGAAGTGTTTGTCGTGTAATTCGGTGCACAATTGGGACGATACATTTTATGTAAAACGCTAAAAATATTGCCGATGGTCGCTTTGTTCAGATTGCACCAGACGCATATGTGCGGCGTGTGGGAGATATGATTCGAGCTGACACGCGAGTAACAGAAGACAGTGTAGCAATTGCAATAGGGTGTTCGCATGGTTTAGTCTACAGCAACATGTATGATCCCACCTTGTGATAGACGTTTCACGAAGGACGAAGAGGGTAAACGTGAAGTGCAACTATGACTGAGACAGCAGCCCAAAGATATATATGCTGCGTGAAGTACAACTATGACTGAGACAGCAGCCCAAAGATGTATATGCTGCAGGTTGTGATACACTGATAAAGAAATGGAATAAATGTATCAGTGTTGGTGGAAATTATGTTGAGAAATAAAGGTCAATGTAAGTTCAATAATAAATGGTGATTATGTTCTTTTCCCATTACATTTCTTAAAGTATTTACTATTTACTGTATTTATTATTTACTATATAGTATTTACTGACGGGTCCTCGTACGTGTACAACAGTCTCTAGCATGTTGTCTCGGACGCCATATTAGTTATAAGACCACATTCAGTTGATTTTTTGTTTATTTGCACTTGAATCATTTAGAAATGGCGTGTAACTGATTATAAATGTATACACTGACAGAACTGATGGAAGCTACTCACAGTCGCAACACGGATTCACTGAATAAAGCCATTTCCCGTGCCAAAAGCGCCAACGTAAACCATGAACTGGACGTGCAGATTGGTTTGGCTGTTAAACTTCGAGATCACCTTGTCGCAATTGAAAGGCTCCGACACACAGTCCTGAATATGGAGTCAAAGACAGTTTGTGAGATTAAGTCGTACGCAAGCCCACCAGATGGCGTTCATCAGTGCATGATAGCTACCTTCCTGCTACTAGGTCACCAGCTTAACGAAGTCAAAGTAAGTATGAATCAAAGATAACGTTTCAGCTCAATATGGAGTACAGGTCATCATCAAATATATACGAAGTCTTCCTGTCTGGAACTACCCGTCCAAGTTCTCTCAACACTTCTACATTATCACGTTAATGCTTTATTGTGAGCTCTCATCGGTGGGTCTTTTTTCTTTGAGGATTTCAGGACAGACTGGTAATGCTTTCAAATGGTGTTCTTACGGAACGCAAATATTTTCTCCTGGATATTCAATGTAAATGTCCAGAAAAGGAAGGGGTGGGGTGGGAGGGGCGTGAGTGGTGAGTGTCATGGTCATTATGTTTACTTTTTTGTGCGCCCTGAAAAGTGGGTTAAGCGGCTAGTAACGTTCATCACATTCCGGGCATGCTGACGAAGGTGGACCAGGATCCTCCAGGCTGTCGTGCTATGTTCACTAGTACGGGGATCACGTCGATCCCCACTACGTTAGCCAGACTGCCATGAAACAGTCTGTTTCCAGTAAAAACTGCATGGAAGTGAGGTGGGGTATTGGTCAGTATTCATCACCTGATCCTGACTAACATTGTCTGATCTGTGTGGGTTTGCCTGACCATGCGTTAGTTTCCTTTATCCGGGAGGTGTGGGCGTGGAAAAGAGTGGGGGTCCTTGGCTAGTCAATTCACAATAATACAGATAAATGGTTGTTTGTCCTCTCTCTGCTGCGATATATTAGTCTGGCAACAGACAGAAACTGAACATGCGGGTATTTCAATGTCATTGATCAGAATTAAGGTCACTGTGTCTTTCATTGTGCGATACTCTAAAACCCTCAGTCGTGTGAATGCCGAAGAGGAAAGAATTGGGCACTGCTACCTCCCGATTATGTCGCAGAAGTGGATTGAAAAGACGTTACGTGGGGTTAGCAATTTCATCTTCTATCCACTTGTGTCGTTAGACGTCGTGGGATGGTTTAGTTCTCTGTCGTGTGCCAGATTTGTAGACGATGTTGTCATTCCGTGTTTCTTCAGTGTCTCACTGACAACATCTATCCATCTTTATCGTGGTCTGCCTTTTGCTCTGCAACTCTGATGTCTGGTATTGTAGATACGAGCAGCTGATAACTTCGGTTACATTCTTGTCAGGTGTCCAAACCATTTTATTCACTACCTTTCCATGTGTTCCATGCACGGTGTTGCACCCACCTTCTTTCTTATTTCTTCGGTCCGTACTCTGTACAGCCTTGTGACACCGACTGCCTTTCTCAAACACCTCATTTCTCATACCATGATGTTTCTTTCTTCTGCCTTAGTGAGAGTCCATGTTTGACACTGGTAGCAGAAAGTTGATATAAAAATACTATTTATCAGCTGTCTCTTTGTCTTCATTGGAATGTGTTTGTGTCTTAGTAATGGTGAGCGCTGATAAGAAACCACTTTAGCTTTCTGTGTTCTTGATTCTACCTCTCTATCTAGTCTTCCATCCTGTGTGAACTATCTGTCCAAGTATTTGAATTTACTGACGTGTTTAAGTTCTGTGCATTTTACCTGTATATTTAGTGTATTCTCTATTTGGCTGATTGTCACTGTTTCAGTCTTTACTGTACTATTCCTCATATTATATATATCGCAGGCATTGTCAATGGCATTAAAATGTTCTTGTAGGTTTTGTTCATCGGGTCGAGCAGTTTGATTGTGTAAAACAAACTGTCCTACGTTGCGTAAGGAACGAACTAGACATGAAGTTTGACACTGGTCGCCGTGGTAGCACAGCTATTAGAGCACTTGCTTCTCACGATAAAAGTACTGATTTCAATCCCCAGTATAATATTATTCGATCTATCCCGTTCTAAATAGGTACCTGAAAACTGTTAGTGAAGGATGGATAGTGGTGAAGGGAACTGGTCACCTCACCTAAAGCAGTAAAGACCGAATACAAAGAAAAATCTATCATTCTGTCACATCAAGTCGATAATATCTTAGCTATAAACTCTTTTAGTATCATCTACATGTTGCCATTGTCTACAGTTCCATTTATATTGTCACACACACACACACACACATACACACACACATACACACACACATACACACACACACACACACACGTTCCACTTTCACACCACGAGTAGTATAGGGACCACCATTGCAGGTGGTCTTTTTTGTTTAACATTGAAACATGTCAAAAGAAGGAAACTCGCTTGTTACGGTCACACATCGAGATCAAATGGTCTTGCAAATACAATCCTCCACGGAAAGGTGCATGACAGACGACGAAGAGGCCGTCCCAAAAAGAGATGGGAGGACAACATAAAAGAATGGACCAATCTCCGACCAGAAGAGTCACAGGCAGCGGTCGCTGACAGAGAAGGATGGCGTGGTGTTGTGAGGATGTCTTCATGTGTGCTCCAACGACCTCACCGGTTACGGGATGACCTGACCTGATCTTCTTCCAGTGGTGTTTTTTGTAGCACTGTTTTATATTATTGGCCAAACGCATGCACAACCCTACTTAGTTGCCTTTGGCTTTTACAACATGCCTTCAATAAAGTGGGCCCATTGTTTTCTTCCCCTGAAAAGATTCTCTGGATCGATAGGGAAAACACGTACATTGTTAAAACATTTACAAAAAAACTTAAATATTAGCTACTGAAATGATTTTAAAACCGATGTAAATGTAAAAATGAAACCATGGATTTCTTAAATTGTTAATACCTTAACCTTTTATCGTGTTCAAGATAATGAAGCGTGCTGCGTGAAGGTCAAGGACGATGGCGAACGTAGCGCTACGAGCGGCTCAACTTTGGTAATGTGCAAAGCTCGTTTTATTGTCAAATGGCTACCATGAATTAATTATTCTAAGTGGTTACGATGTTCTCTGATTTCAGAACTGGCAACAAGTTCAGGCACTTATGGGTAAAACCGGAAAGGAGTCTGTTATGAGAAAAATCTCCAACTTTGACGCCCAGGCCGTGCCGCTAAAAAGGGCTCAAGTCGCTAAGAAGATCGTCCAGCCATATGATAAGAAGCAGATCAGGGACGTCAGTGCAGGGGCGGCAACGTTTTATAACTGGGTAAATTTGTTAAGACAGTGTTGGTTACAGCCATATTTTATAATTGGGTAAATTTGTAATGACAGTATTGGTTACAGCCATATTTTATAATTGGGTAAATTTGTTATGACAGTGTTACATACAACCAAAAGACATTAGCAGGTTCTGTACATTGGTGTGATAAGAGAATCAATGAACGAAATGAGTATCAGTTAAGATATTTTTGTCTATTTGAAAAGACATTAGACTTTCATGGAAACCATTTTGGAAAGACGGGTAGAGAACAAACGTTCAAGAGAAAGACAATAATAACAGTGAATAGATAACATCAAGAAATTGACAGAGACAATTCTGTCAGATAAGGTAAGAAATGGAAGACATGGGACATCCATTTTAGCCGACGTGGCAATTGATTTGATTTGGTCTGGAACAGTTTGCTACCCATTTTGTTTATTGTATCTTCACAGCGTGCAGCTGGCTTCGTTACTATTCTGTTTCTTGCGTATTCATATGCCATTATAACGTTTTCAATTTAAATCAGAGATCTCAAAATCAAATCTTCCTCAGGGCCACATAATGCCGATTCCAATGCCCAATGAACGAATGAACACAATATGAATTGTTCAAGACCTGATCAATAGTAAAACCTTCATGCATACGGTCTCGATAAAAACTGTTTCATCCTAATGTGGAGTTTTCCTGTTTTCTTTTTCTATTATCTATTTCATTGGGGCACCAATGTATCTCAAACGTTCACTTTTTTTATATATGTCCTACTACATTAACCTCACATTTAATCGGTGTTTTCTCATATGCGCTCGTATATATATATATATATATATATATATATATATATATATATATCAATGGATCATTGCCACGTGGTGAGATATTTAGTTGGATCATCTTTGCTAGAATGAGGGGTAAAGTCGCTTCATAGTGACGCGAGGTTTACATGACAACAAGAACAGCCTTCCAGCCTTCAGTATCGGAACAGGGCAGATGCAGTTATTTCCACTCTGATTTGATTACATGAGACATAATTAATAAGTGCCGGCAACGTGTGCGACTCCTCTCAATTTGTCATTTGAAAAATAGAGGATGGATGGCTCCGATACGAATTGATAGCGGACATAAAATGAATACACTAAATGGGGTGTTGTGGTACATTGCTTTTACGTCGGGATTTGTGATAAAGAAAGAGCAGACATCCTGGCGCTTAGTTGCTCCCACAATGAGGACATTAGATATGAATGGTAAGTGAACATAGAACCAACACACTGGGATGTTGATGAGCACTGCTATTGTGCCAATGAAAGAGCTGACATTCTGGCGCTTTGAGGCTCACATAGTGAGGGAATTAGATATGGGTGCTGGGTCCCCATGAAATTAATTATTGTCATCTGTTAGATGATTACACTACATTCAATTAATTGGCAATCTAAAGATTGCAGAAGTGTGTGAAATGAAAAACGTGGGTTGAGAAGAAAGGAGCGACAGAGAAGATGGAACACAAATGAAATGTATTCAACCAAAGAGCAACATAAACCATCAGTGTCCATACCATTTATCATTGTGTAAAGTAGACCACGACCCTATGTATGACTTTTTTTAATGGCAGCAATATCCATCATTTATATCATAACAAAACACCATCTGTTTAGACTGTGCTCACTTTTTGAAACATGTAGATTTAATCCGTATATAAAACTAGTCTTTTCACATCTTCATTTGTCAACATGAGATACACTCACAATTCGGTCCACATGATACAGTTTGATGGGTCGCACATGGGTTGTGGTCTGCGTGCTCAGTACACCTGATACAAGCCTCCTTTAATACTGTCTACCTTCACCCCTATTTAAATGTATGCCTCCATTGTAAGTTTAGTTTCACCATTTACTGATCTTCCTACTTCTCCTTGGACCCAAATTCACTGTCTCTCCGGTTTGTAAAAGTACTGGTTCTTGCCAGTCAGCTTAAACTTGACACGATAATGTCATAGACAGACACTCTCTGTTCGTGTAATTATCTATTATTGCATCCACGTAAGATGCAGCAACCTTAGCTACTTTTCAACATAAGAGAACATCGTTTTCTGTTTCAGGCTGTCGGGATGATAGAGGAGGTAGAAGCCTATGGAGGCGCGGAGCAGGCAGGCAATCTACGCTTGATGAAATGAGGCTGACATGGAGACAGTGATTATTTAGTTTTTATTTCAATTTGATTGTAATTATGATGTTTTCATGTTTTGATCCGTCCATTGCTATGAAAAAGTTAATGGATGAATATTTGCAAAATATTTGACTGATACCGAACTAAAAGTTAATATTTGCATATCGCTATTTTCCCATATCATGTACATATATGTTAACCTTCCATTTGATAGCACGTATTTACCTCAGGCATAGCTTGCATTTTTTATAGTATAGTATAGTATAGACCACATATCAATATGGAAATTACAGAGACACTGTCGATTAGCAGAGATATTTATAAGAATTATTCTAGATTTATATGAAGATTTCACATTGTTTCTGAAAAGCAAATTACAAGACCCATTTACTATTTTAAATATGATCAGGATTGTCAACAATCTAGGAAATATTAAAGTGGGATTGTGGACTGTTTTGATGCAGTAAACAACATCTGACAGGAAACAGTGGGTGCAAAGGACATCTCATAAACAACTAGAATGTTTTAATTTTGCAGATGATCTACCTTTTCCACAGTATGAACAGCATATCATATTAATAATATAGACAAACAGAGAAACAGCAAAAGCAGGATTGCAGATTAACGTGAATAAAATTTATTAAATGAGAATACATTTTTTTAAATGCCTAATAAATATTAATGGTTAGATATTTTCAAAAGTGCATCCTTTTTTTTAATATGTGGAGTTTAATTGAAAAAGTTAGAAGATCAAACCAGGATGTCAACACCTTGATTAACCACGCCAGATCGATCTCTCTCCCTCTCTCTGTTTATCTATCTATCTATCTATCTATCTATCTATCTATCTATATATATATATCAGCATTCATTCAATAAGGATCTGAGACATATTCTCTCACAAAAATACCATTAAACTATTCCTAATTAATTTAAAATCAGTTCTACTGTAGCCTATGTCTCTGTACATAGCATATAACAATGATTGTGGCTTTAGAACCTAATAAAGAAGGATTTCTCAGTCAAGTAATTGTGTATTTAGTAGGCAGATACAATAACAGACACGGATATGTAGTCAAGAAGACAACAAATAATACAGATGAAGACTGGAGAGGGAGAGAGAGAGAGAGAGAGAGAGAAAGTGGAGATGGATAGGACGCACTCTCAAAAATAAACAATATAACCAGGCATGAAGGGGATCATTACCCACAAGTGAAGGGAAGAGTGGGAAAACAAACAAAAAATCTGCCGAAGAACAATTTAAAAACATGAGAGAGCAGCTGGAGTCTCCGTGGGTGGAGACCAAAAATAGAAACGAGTAGAGGCCATCTGTGCTGCCCTGTACTGCAGTGGAAACCAGACGGATTATGTCAAGCCATATGACAGTTAAGAAGGGTTCGCTGTTCAGCTGCTGTTTATAACTAAGTTAATGTCCCTGTAAGTAGTACCTCATATCTTCTATGAGATATCTAATAACGTCGACTACTAATTCTGTTCACATACAAGTCATGAGCGTTTCAGTCTTCCAATGTTCATTGTTTCCTCAAGCCGTCTGTCTAAATCATCCATTCCACATCTCGTAAAATTAAGAATTGAATGATTATATGTATTGTTCCTCAACAATCCAAGTTTTGTTTTTGCAATGTTTACTACATGTGTGACCTGTCTATAACCTTTACAAATGTATTCTGCATTCTTTTCAAATAAGTATTGAAGGACGCATGTAGTTTGTCAAGACGTTTGTCATTGTTTCCTCAAGCCGTCTGTCTAAATCATCCATTCCACATCTCGTAAAATTAAGAATTGAATGATTATATGTATTGTTCCTCAACAATCCAAGTTTTGTTTTTGCAATGTTTACCACATGTGTGACCTGTCTATAACCTTTACAAATGTATTCTGCATTCTTTTCAAATAAGTATTGAAGGACGCGTGTAGTTTGTCAAGACGTATCATGTGGTCCCAAAAGGGTGGCACCACAATGTGAGAAAAGCGGTAATATCAGTTTCACTAAAAAGCATGAAATATGAATATAATCAAAAGATACACGGTTATGATAATCAAGAGATCAAACTGATTAAGTGTTTTCTTGTGAATCAACTTTTCTCAGCCATTTTGTCGTGAAGGAAAACTTGAAATAATTGTCCAGTCTCATGAAACCCTTCAATTAATTTGTGTCTGGTCTTGTGGGGTTCTAGAAAAAATTTAGTGGTCTCATGGAACCCTTCAAATAATGTTCTGGTTTCATAGAACCATTCAAATAATGTTATGGTTTCATGGAACCATTCAATTAATGTTCTAGTTTCATGGAAGCCTTTAAATAATGTTCTGGTTTCATGGAACTCTTGAAATAATGTTCTAGTTTCATGGAACCCTTCAAGTAATGTTCTGGTTTCATGGAAGCCTTCAAATAATATTCTGGTTTCATGGAACCTTTCAAATAATGTTCTGGTTTCATGGAAGCCTTAAAATAATGTTCTAGTTTCATGGAAA
Organism: Ariolimax columbianus; assembly: GCA_036924085.1. Taxonomy (NCBI): domain Eukaryota; kingdom Metazoa; phylum Mollusca; class Gastropoda; order Stylommatophora; family Arionidae; genus Ariolimax; species Ariolimax columbianus. The sequence goes on along the minus strand of JAVGWX010000008.1, from coordinate 71,460,332 downwards.
CCTTAAAATAATGTTCTGTTTTCATGGAACCCTTCAAATAATGTTCTGGTTTCATGCAACCCTTCAAATAATGTTCTGTTTTCATGCAACCCTTAAAATAAAGTTCTGATTTTACGGAACCCTGAAATAATGTTCAGGTCTTAAGGTGTCTCTGTAATAAGTTGTTAGTTTTAAGCACCTCTTGAAATAATTATCTAGTCTCTTGGAATTCTTGAAACACTATGGTGGTCTTGAGGAACTCATGAAATCAGTTTCTAGTTTCGTGGAACGTTTAAAATAATGTCCTGGTTTTTTATAGCTCTTGAAATAATCTGGTGGTTTCGTAGAAACATTGAAAAAATGTCGGATGTCCATCTAAATTTGTTGTTTTTCATTCAAAACTGTTTTTTCTTACAATACATCATCCATTTAAAATGTTTTTTATACAATATTGCATCCATTTAGAATGTTTTTTCTTACAGTATAGCATCCATTAAAATATTTTTCTTACAATACATCGTTAATTAAAAATATTTTTTCATATAATACATTATCCATTTAAAGTGGTTTAAATACAACTAAATGGTTTTTTTCTTAAGTTACTTCTTCTAATTAAATTGCTTTTTTCATACAACTTAATCTATCTAAATGGATTTCTTTGTCTATCTAAAAGTTGTTTTTTTCATATACTACTTCATCTATCAAAATTGTTTTCTTTTCATACAATACTTTGTATATCAAAATTTTTTTTTCCAAAACACTTTCATGTCTAAATTGGTTTTTTCATACAATACTTAATTTTTTTATTTTTTTATTTTCATACAATACTTCATCTATCAAATTAATTTTTTTTAAATTCACTTCATCTGTCTAAACAAGTTTTTTCATGTAATACTTTATATATCTAAATTATTTATTTTCCAAAGTACTTCATCTGTCTAAATGGTTTTTTCATACAATACTTCAAATACAAAAATAGTTTTTTCATACAATACTCCAACTATCTCATTTTATTTTATTTTTATACTCTCTTACGTTCTCAAAAAAAATTTCATTTTACCCCTTTTAAACTTTTTTTTTTTCATGTCGCATTTTGTTTAAACGCCTGTTCATATGACACTTTGTCTCAACGTTTTTTTTATATTGAGGCCCTTTCTCCAGACGTTTTTCATATGGCCCTTTGTTTAAACATTTGTTTTCATGAGGTTGGTTGTCTGAGCGGTGTTTCCACGTAGGCCCACATTCATCAAAATACTTGCATGATGACCCCAGCAATTTTTTAATTGTCTTTATACGTCTCTCGGGCAACCACATTACCTTTATGCGGCTAATCTGTGTTAACAATAATAATAAAAATGATGTTCGCTTAGGCGTCAGAGGCCCGTTGCATCGGTCGGCCACATCCGTGACCCACAGCTGGGGCGTGGTTCCATGACAGAGCAGGAGGTTGCTACTTGCTGGAGCCATAATGTTCGGGGACTGCCTCCTCTGCGCCTCTAGCCGGGGAAGGAAGACTTTTGGCGCTGAGGAACGACTTGTGTAGTATCTTGTGGGCAGGGGTTTCCTGGTCCAGCCATACAACATGATCGAACAGAGAAACTCGGCGTTGTCAAGTGTTTCTGAGATTGGGTGAAGACCTGTTTTAGCAGAGACCTCCGCGTTAGGTTGACTACATCTTTCATTGCTATTCCCATCATCCTTTAAAGTTGTTTTTTGTTCAGTTATTAACATTTTTGTTCTGTTATTAACATTTTTGGACAGTATTAAGACCTAATGATACTAATATGCTACCTAAAATGTGGTTCTTTAAGACGATAACCAAAGCCATTCCCCAGTTTTAAATCAAATATTCATGTCATGTTTAGTCAAATCGGGTATTACCTGTGCACATTATCTGCTGCAGAGATCGATGACTTAATGAACCGTTTTTAATCCTGCGTACGAAGAAGAACCGTTTTTAATCATGTGATATAAATAAAACCAATATAATACTATTTTTACAGATATTGTGAAATTTCTCTTTTGTGTATGAGTGTGTGTGGTTTGGGGGAGGGGGTGGGGAATGTGTTATATTTGAGATAATGGGGCATTGTGTGTCTATGTTGTATTAGAAGGCCAACGAACTAAAGAATGAAAACAAAGATTTATTAATTCATTTCTATTGGAAGTGTTTCTAAAAGTTAAGAGCCAATGCTTCTTCTTCGTGTCTCCATATAGAGCAGTTGTCTCCTTACAGGAAGCATGTACCAAGACACGTTAGATGCTCTCCTCCAGTTGTATTAGAAGGATAAAGAACTAAAGAATGAAAATACAGAATAATGAATTCATTTCTCTTGGAAGTTTTTCTAAAAGTTAAGAGCCAATGCTTCTTCTACGTGTCTCCAATTAGAGCAACTGCCGCCTTTAAGGAAGCATGTACCAAGACATATAGATGCGCTCCTACAACTATAGTCCCTATATTGAGCGAGTGTTCGTGGCAAGGTTGCTAGCCCTATACACTATCCTCTTTAGTCACCTTTTGCGACATACTTAGAAGGATGCAGTGGTCCTATTATTTGCTTTGTTGGATCCACACGAGATAGAGGCCTCACTGTAAAATCAAGTTATTTCCTTCATGTCCTTGAATGCTTTTAAATCAACCATACTCCATCTTCTTCGTGCACTATGACAGGAGGCACGCTGCACGTGAACTGCGCAGACATCTAGGGCGCGATGATTGAGATATGGATGGCATAAATGACACAGGTAAAGAGGACGATTTGACATAACACAGTAGTTGAGATTTCAACCAATGAGGGAGGATGGATCCACGTGATTGGGACAATGGTGGATTCCCATGGTCATCCACGACATATTGCCATAGGTATATGTCTATGTTCTTTGCGCGCCAAATAAGGCGCATAACGCAGAAACAAATGATATCCAGTGGAACAGTGTGGCGCCACTGTTTTTAGATCTTCTATGGTGCTGAGACCCATAGTTGAGTCCTCTCAGATGATTGTTCTTCTTAGTGTTTCCGTGGGTCTCCCTCTTTTCCAAACGCCCTTGGTGTCCATTCGAGTGCTTGCAATGTAAGATGGTTGTTGTTCATTCTAAGGACATGTCCGATGCATGTCCATTGTTTGTTTTTTTCGGATGATCGTCGACATGTTTGTTGGTTTGTCTCTGTTCTTATCGAGTCATTAGTTATGAACTGGTCCCAGCGTATATTCAATAACTTTCCTAAACATGTATTTTCAAACATATTTAGTTTTCCTGCGGCCTTGTTGTCTATCAGCTTTCACATCCACATGGCAGGACTGATATTAACATTGAGTTGAATAGTCTAAGCTTGGTATGTTTGCTCAGTATCGTTCATTTCCAGACGTTGGTGACCTGATTAAAGGCACACGAGGCCAAATCAATTCTAGTGGAAATTTATTTCCCTATCATCGGAAAAGAATACACAAAAATAGTGCAATGGGAACGCAAAAAAAACCAGAGTAGGCAGTGTTGTTTTTAACTGCTTACCTGAAAGTTAATGTCTCAAGAGCTTTTTGACAATACTCTAGTCAAGTCTGAGTCGTCAGTTATCATGTCAAGTCTGAGTAGTCAGTTATCATGTCAAGTCTCGTCAATCCACTTTTAGTCTCAAGCCTCGTATATGTTGAATCGCCAATGTCTGCTTTGATTGCTTATTCTGACGTCGTAACCGTAGTAGTGAATGAGCTGTGTGAGTGAATGAGTAGTAAAGCAGCCAGCGGCTCGAAACTGGCCGTTTGCGTCAGGGTCAGTGAATCAAAGACGACCTAGACTCTATTTCGCCTTCAGGTGGCGGTTCTGAAAACAGACTGGACATGTGCGGTCTGGCTAAGAAAATCGGGATAAAAGGGAAGATAAATCCAGTCCCATAAAGGTCATAATGAAATCGGATGTGTCGGGCCAAAAGACGCCGGTGTCGCAGCTTCGCTTTAAACTACGAAGAAATAACGTAACAGAACGTTCTTTGCATGATGAACTCTGAAGAAGAAGAATTGTTTCTGCCAAGAAACTATCGGAAGAAAATGAAGAAAAAAAATACCAACTCACTGTTGTCAGTGTCAGACGTGGATCCCGCAAGGCATGCAAACGAAATAATGTGCATGAGAAATGAGATGTTTGCCAAAATCACGTAGGGTCACCAGAAGAGTAGATGGGTAGGTAGTCCACTTAGGTGACAAACGCCCGTCGTGTCAATCGTCCATGAACACAATGAGTGGCCGAGTCCCAGGCTGCATGCTTTGATGATGGTATTTGTATGATTTGACCAAACCACGTGGTGCGGGGATGGGGTCATGCTAAAGAGATCGTTTTCCATCCTTGATGCCCATGGACTGCTTTAAGATGGTGAGTGGGAACGTGCTCAACAAGGCGGTTCAGAACGGCGACAGTTTAGCATGGTGAGTGTGCTTTCAAGGACTCTTTCTTGGTGAACTTCGTAGTTTGATACCCAGTCACACCAGTGGATTGTACGAAGGCACATCTGACTGCATAGGTGAAAGTCTTCAATGCTTCTGTAATCGCTCTACAGAATGGTGCAGGTTTAGGAACCGTGCAACAGGATGGGAACGACACAGGTTATGTCAATTTGTAGTTTAGTTTCCAATGAAAGTCACTACTGGTTCCAGATTTTAATGGAGAACGTTCATAGAGACGGCAGCTAAGTTGACTTTTCGAATGATGTCCGAGAGGCTTTGTAAATCAAAATTGTGTTTGCTTCCTAGGTAAATTAAATCCTCAGTGCAGTTGACATCGTTATCATAGGCAATAATTCCTGTCGTTGTGGAGTCGCAGACACGTTTTTGTATCTTCATGAGAAGAATGTATCCAAACCTTGCGATATTTCGAGTCTATAGCAACAGATAGCAACAATCTCAGATGAAGACAATAAAGAAAACGCTCGATTAATGGTTTTAAAAACCAAGAAAGGGACGGATTGGTGCTGTTAAATAAATTTAACAATTATTGGTTGAAAATAACAATGACAAACGAAGAAAGAATATATTTCTTCACAATATATATATGATCACATGATCCAGACGTCGTGCCCGGCAAGAGAGGTACAAGGCCTTTCGTGTCGCCATCAAGCGAAATGCTTGTTTCAAAATAGCGATGTGAAACGTTTGTACAATGATGAAGACGAGAAATTTGAAGAACATCAAAATGAAGATGAGAAGACTAAAAATAAATATACTTGAAATGAGTGAGTCACGTTGGACAGAAGAGGGTGAATATCAGAGTGAGGAATAGCATATAATACACTCATGAAGTGTCAGGGGTTAAGAAGGAATAGCAGGCACATTAGATAACAGTCAACAACTGCACTGAGATAGGTGACCACCTTGCGCAATCAAAGATTAGTAACATTGAGAATGACTTCACATCCGGTGGACACAGTGATAATATATATATATATATATATATATATATATATATATATATATATATATATATATATATATATATATTTGCCCACATCAGCACACGATGAAGATGAGATAGAAGAGATGTATAGTACTCTAGAACAAATATTGAGGACAACAAATGCCAAAGATAATGTCGTGAAAATCGAGACTGAAATGTGATTGTTGGCATGGGCTCTGATACGGATACAGTTGGGAAGAAACGGCTGGGTACTAGGAATGAAAGAGGGTAAAGAACTACAAAATAACAAACACATGTAATCAAGTCCCGAATAGAACGAAAAACACCTGGAAATATTATCCGAATCTGGGGAGATATCAAATAGATTACATCATAGTGAAAACAAGATATTGAAACCAAGTTAAAAATCGGTTGTTTACCTTGATGCGACTGGAACTGATCATAATTTGTTTATTATTAAATACCAACTACTTGAAGAATTCGTAAAAACTAGCAAAGCAGAATTTAAGTGCTTTGAACGAGTTCGAGAAAAGAGTTAAATTGCAAAAGTCGGTTAAGCGAAAATAAAATGTTACTGAAATGCTAAACAAAATTATGGAAATGGCAGAATAGAGATACGGAGCATGGCATTGCTACATATAAGCGTATCAACTGGTTGTATACAGACTCTGCAGAGTCTTCTAAACCAGTATAAAGTTGTTAAGTTAAGAAAGAATTAGATCGAGAATACAAGATGGCGAGATAAATCGTGAATAACCTATCTGAGAAAATGTAAGACCGGCAGAGAACAGGAAAATTCGATCAAGTCTTTAAGAAAGTAAAACAAGCCTTTCGTAAATAAAAAGGGCTACAATAATGGATGATAATGATAAGAACGGGAAACCAATAACAGACACAGAGAACAAAAAAGTAAGGCGGAGAGAATATGTTAAGGAACTGCATGTTGATAGGAAACTGTATTATGATAGATCAGGCCAGGTCAGGTCATCCCGTAACCGGTGAGGTCGTTGGGGCACACATGAGGACATTCTCACAACTCCATGCCACCCTTCTCTGTCAGCGGCCGCTGACTGTGCAACTTCTGGTCGTAGGTTGGTCCATTCTTTTATGTTGTCCTCCCACCTCTTTTGGGGATGGCCTCTGCCTTGCACCTTTCCGTGCAAGATCGTATTTGCAAGCCCATTTGATCTAGATATGTGACCGTGCCTAGCGAGTTTCCTTCAAAAGGCCCTATTGTTGTTATAATTCTTTCTCGTATTTCCTCGTTTGTACCTCGATTTTTGTACGTGACGTTTAGAAGTCTTCGGAAACATCTCATCTCCAGGGTCTGTATCCGCCGAAGGTCCATGTCTCAAAAGCATAAATGAATATTGACAGGACCAATGTACGCATTAATCTAATTTTCGTGCATAGTGCAAACCGTTTATCTTGCCAGATTTCGTTAAGCCGTGCAAGCGCCGCTATTTTCTGTGCTATTCTAGCCAACACCTCAGATTGTGATCCTTCATCACTGACAATCGTACTCAGATATTTAAAACGATCAACCACTTCGAGTTCCTGACCGTTAGCTTTTATCTTGCTGTTGAAGCCCGTAGCGTTGTTGATCATTAATTTTGTCTTTCCAGCGTTTATCTCCATACCATAGTCAAGAGCTGTTTCATCGAGCCTTCTGGCCCATTCCTGGAGCTCTGCTTCTGAATTCGCCAACCCGTCGATATCATCTGCAAAACGAAGGTTGGTAATCATTCGGCCCCCTATCTTGACAGTACCAACGTGGCTACCAAGTGCCTTACTCATAATTCCCTCAAGGAATATATTAAAAAGAGTTGGAGAGAGTGTACAATCTTATCTCACACCAACAGGTGTTCAAGGACCGTTATAATATTTCCGTTGATTTTAAACATTCTCATGTTTGCCCATAGCGCTTTATGCCATACCCCAACAAACGCCTTCTTAAAATCAACTAACACTAGAGCATCAGTTTTTGATGCTGCTCTAGATATTTCTCGCTTAGCAGCCTTCAATTAAATAAATGTTATGTAGTGCTTCTTCCCTGTCTTCTTCTTCTTCTTCTTCTTCTTCGTACGCTGTCAGACGTCAACTTTAATTTGTTCGAAGAAAGCAACTGTCATCCTGAGGCTGTCGACACTGCCATGGAGTTTGTCTAGTGTTGCCACTGGTGATGGCCACATGTGCTTTCTCTGGTCCTGGTATGTTGGGCAATTTTGCAGCAGATGTTCAGCGGTCATTTTTCCTGTACGTCATTTGCATTCGTCAGTGCCACCTATCTTCAGTCTATTGAATAAATGGTACCTCAGTCTGTTGTGGCCTGTGCGGAGTCTGAAGACCACGACCTGCTCTCTTCTGTTCAACTGGTAATAGGCATCGTTTTTTGTGTAGCCAGTACGCTCAGTTTCCCATTTGGCCATGTATCTGTCCCTAATAAACCTTTCGGACTCTTCGTAGGTCACACTAGAATCTTGTTGTGGTAATCTTGCACCTTCTTTGGCCAGTCTGTCTGCCTCCTCGTTGCCTTGAATGTTACAGTGGGATGGAACCCACTGTACCACTACTCTTTTTGGTGCGGACTGGTGGCATAGTTGACAGAGTACTGTTCTTAAATCATTAAGTTCTGTATTTTTCTGGCTTTTTAGTGCTGTAACCACGGACAGGGCATCTGTAAACAGGACTATCTGGCTTTCATTGCTTTCGCCTGTCAGCATTGCGTCTGCTGCAGCCTTCAGTGCCTCTGCCTCCGCTCTGAAATTGCTTGAGAATTTTCCAGTTGCCATTGACAGTGTTATTTTTCTACCATTTGTTAGGCTCAGGAATACCCCTGCCCCTCCGTTCTGTGTTGTGCTTGTTACAGAACCGTCGGTGTATGCATGGGTCCAGTCCATGCTTGGGTAGTTTTTCGATATGTGCCTCAGGGTTATGTGTCTTCTTTCTTTTTCAGTCTGGATGTTCTTGTTTCCAATACCTGGTATATTTTCTACCACCTGTGGAAATATATCCTGCCTCCAGGTAGGTTTTCGTACAGTAGTGATGGGTTTTGGTGTTGTTAGTGCGTTTATGGGGTCTTCGTGCATCTTTGCTTTGGCTATTTCGGCAAAGTTTCTCCGCTTTAGTTTCCCCTTTCCAAATCTATTTATTCTCTGGTGCATTTGATGGTCTGTCAGTCTTCTGAGTTTCTCTGCTTGCTGCTGGGCTCTGCTGACTCTTCTATCGGTCATGGATTGCAGATTTGTAATCTTTTCAAGTTCTACAATTGGCGTTGACTTCATGCCTCCTCTTATAACTATCATGGGTGGTTTTGAAGTTTGCTAATTTTATCAAAGTTCGCCTTTACTGCTGTTGCCCATGCCGCAATGCCATACTCGAGAACTGGTCTCACTCTTCCAGTGTACAGTTTCTTCAGTATTCTTTCGTCTGCTCCCCAGCTTGTGTCAGCAAGTTTCCTCATGATTGCCATTCTGTGTCTTGCTCTCATTCGGTTTCTCTCGATCTGACTTTTCCATATCATGCGCCGATCAAATGTGACGTCCAAGTAGTTTGGGTTGTCGTTTAGCCGCAGATATTTGCCATTAAGACTTATTTTGGTGTTTTGCGGTTTATTTGAAAGGGAGAATATCGTACATGTTGTTTTTTCTTCATTTATTTTGACCAGCCACTCTTCTAGCGATGTTAGGGCCTGCTGCATCCGATTGTTTGCTACGGTGAGATTTTATCAGAGGTCCATATAGTCAGATCGTCTGTAAACATGGAGCTGTGGAATTTTCTTGGTATATTCTCTATGATGTTGTTTATAAACACCAGAAAAAGTGTGGGTGATAGTACTCCCCCTAGGGGTACTCCTTGCTCCAGTGTCACCTTTTTGCTCATCTGCCCTTGTACTTGGACTCTGGCTGTTCTATTTTCGAGGTAGTGGCTGATCCATCTGTACATTTTTCCAGATACTTTACTTCTTCGTAGCTTGACTTTGTCCCTCTTTCCACACCTTGTCAAATGCCTTCTCTAAATCCACCCAAACCGTTATCGTATGTTTTTTCTCCTGGTAAGCGTCTTCTAATTCCTGGGCTATAAGAGTGATCTGGTGCTTGGTGGATCTGTGTTGTCTAAAGCCTGCTTGCTGTTGAATTAAAATGTGCTTTGTTTCTAGGTGCCACACCAGTCTGGTGTTTATCATACGCTCCATCAGTTTTCCTACACAGCTCAGTAGACTGATAGGCCTGTATCCGTTTGGATCTGTTCTATCTTTTTCTTTCTTTGGTACTGGTATAAGTACAGCATCTTTCCATGCCTGCGGTATAATTCCCCTTTTCTAGCTTTGGTTCAGGACTGACAGTAACTTCCTCTGTGTTGTTTTGCACAACCCCATCAGCATTTCATTTGTTACCCCATCTTTTCCGGGCGACTTCTTTTTCTTTAAAGTTCTCATCGCCTCATGCATTTCATTCATTGTTAGTTTTGCCATCATGTGCTCCTCTGGAGCCATCTTGATATTGTCGTGGCTCTTTTGTTCTTCACTTATGTCTGTATGCCTGTCTGTAGGGACATGAATGTGGTTTGCTCTGGCATAATGTTCTATAAAAGCGTTTGCTGCTTTTTGTCCAGTAAGCATGTTGTCACCCTGCTTGATGGTAATTTGTTTATTTGATAGTATTTCATCATTCATGGCTCTGACTAATTTCCATAGTTTGTTCCCTTCTTTATCTAGATTGAGGCTTTCTGTGTTTTTTTTAAACTGCCTTTTGTCATTTGGTTCAGTGTTCTTTTGTGTTTCGCAGTGATGACCTTGAGGGAGATATTTGCTTCAATAGATTGCTCTTTCTCTCTGGCGTGTTCCTAGCGTTTGAGACTTCATTCTCAGCTTTCTGCAGTTCATGATTCCTTCCCTGTCTGAACCCTGCTTGCTCCTCAGCAATGATGTTCTCTGCTTGTGGTTTCAATCGGTCGAGGATTAATCTAAGGATAACCTTGCTAGAGTGGCTAATGACGCTTATTGTTCTGTAATTTTGGCACAGCTTTTGATTTCCAGACTTATGTAACGGTACAACCATTGATTTTGTCCATAAGTCTGGCCAGTTTCCTGTCGCTCATATTTTGTTGCAGATGTGTGTCAGGCCTTCCACCACTGCCTCCCCACCTGCCTGTAAGAGTTCTGCTGGTATATTGTCCAAGCTGACCGTATTCCCTCTTCTTAGTGTCTTTATCGCTGCAGCTACCTCTTCCTTCGTTATCAGTTGGTTATCTTCTAAAGTTGTTGGTGTTGGAGAAATTGTTTTCTCAGGTTCGTTTCGTCCTTCATAGTTATATAACTCGTAACAGTACTCAATAAGGCACTTGCCGCTTTTATCCTGGATCATAAAATTTCTGTCTTGTCTTGGTGTTACCAGTTCTTTGACCACCTTGTATTCTCCTATAGCGTCATTTCTGTTTAATCTCTCTTCGATGTTTGTACATTGCTTACGTATCCACGTTTCTTTCACCTCTCTTATCTTTTGTTGTATCGCTTTCTTGACCTCTTAATATCTGCCGACCTCATCAGGTGGATGATTTTGGTTTTTCAGTGACCTTCTTCTATCATAAAGGTCTATAATTTTTTTTGGTCACCCATGGCTTCTTTTTTGTTTGGTGGTATCCCAGGATCTCTGTTGCTGTATCTATGAGTGTTAACATCATGCTATCATGATAACACACCATTAAATAACATGCCATTGGTAGAAAAGAGATTCCCCTTAACTAGAGAATAATTTAATAAGGCATTTTATTTAATCCCCAACAACAAAACGCCAAGGATATATGAGTTATCTATCGATCTTCTCATAGCAACTGGAGAGACTTTACAAAATTTACTTTGTTAACATGTTTAATGACATTTACAACATTGAAATATGGCCAAAAGGTCACACCGCTACAATATTAATTCCGTTGCCAAAAAACATCAAATAGAATAGAATGCGGCTAATTCCGATCGCTAAGTTTAAATACACATGCATCTAAAGTTCTTTTGAAGATAATTAAGATAAAAATTATCATTCATTAAATCAAAAAAAATCAGAAAGATCATTCATTAAGTTAATTTAGAACCTGTACGAAAAATGAATAGGTAATTATTTCAATCACAGAAGGACTCACAGACCCAGTTTCAATAAGACAGGGTTGCTTGTCCTCACCGAGTCTCTATAATGCATGTTCTGAGATGATGGTGGACAAGGTTGTTGGGAGATTTAATGTAATTTAGGATGAACGTTAAAGCCATCAAATAGTAGAAGGATCAGTGGCAATGTTACAAATGATGCTTGATAGAATTAATAGCTAACCAAAAGAGTTTGTCATGAAAATAAACACATTGAAGACAACGATTTTGGTAATATCCAAGCAACATAATAGCTGTCCATCGTTGTCGATGAGGACCGCTGACATCACCCTTGTCACAGATTTCCCTGTTGGGTGTGGGTGCGCATGTGGCTGAACAGGCCAATGCGGGCACGAAAACATCTGCTACATATCGGGCAAACGAGGTTTGTAGATGGTGATGGTGTTCCCGCTATTCGGGATTTCCGGGTCTCGCGGTCTGCTCTGGGCTTTCACAACACGGTCGTCTTCGCCGGTAGCTACACCCGATTTGACTGCGCTTCTCCAGTCAGATCTGTTTTGCGCAAGACATTCCCAGGTGTCGATGTCTATCTGGCAATTTTTCAGTGAGTCCTTCAGACCGTCTTTAAAACGTTTCTTTGGGCGCCCTCTCTCGCGCCATCCCTCTCTCAGCTCGCCGTAGAGAAGCTTCTTTGGGAGCCGCTCGTCTGACATACGGACGAGGTGTTTGGCCCATCCTAGTCGTGCTTTTTCTAGCAGTGCATGGATGCTGGGCATGTTAGCCCTCGAGAGAACCTCGATGTCAGTGACACGATCTTGCCATCGGATGTGGAATATTCGCCTCAGGCAACCTGTGTGGAAGTGGTTTAACCTCCTTGCATGTCCAGAGTATACAGTCCAGCTTTCGCAAGCGTATAGTAGGGTTGGAATGATGGTTGCACGGTAGACTTTGGTCTTGATGCTGATGCCACGACGTGCCCAGACCATCGAGCGCATGCTACCAAAGGCTGTGCTGGCCTTTGCTATTCTGCTTGCCACCTCATCGTCTAGGCTGACAGATCTCGACAGCGTGCTGCCCAGATATGTGAATTTGTCTACGGCATTCAGCGTCTGCACGCTGACTGTAGTCTCTGGTTTCGTGTACGGCATGCCTGGTGCTGGTACATGACCTCTGTTTTTTTTTGGCATTTATGGTCAGGCCAAAATTTTCACATGCGGCAGAGAACCGATCCATTCCAACCTGCATGTTCAGTTCTGAGTTGCTCATTAGAGCGCAGTCGTTAGCAAATACAAGTTCCCTGATTATGTCGCCAGCCACTTTGGTTTTGGCCTTCATTCTTCTGGGATTGAGTAACTTGCCATCTGTGCGGTACTTTATTGGTATTCCAAGCTCCAGCGATCTGAAGGCGTCTGTCATCGTGGTCGCGAACATCATGCTGAACAAAGTCGGGGCGAGTACACATCCTTGTTTTACTCCGTTTGATACTAGAAACGTTTTAGAGATTGCACCACTGTCCAGTACACGAGCGCACATGCCTTCGTGTAGCTGTTTCACCATGGTTATGAACATGTTGGGGCAGCCAAACTTGGACATTATCATCCACAGCCCTTCTCTGTTTACTGTATCAAATGCCTTTGTCAAATCAATAAATGTGGTGTACAAGGCCTGATTTTGCTCTCGACACTTTTCTTGTACTTTGCGAGCGGCAAAAATCATGTCCACTGTTCCTCTTCCGGTTCTGAATCCACATTGGCTTTCTGGGAGGTGGTGGCTTTGTTCAATGTATTTGTTGAGCCTGTTTAGCAGTAAGCGCGCAAGGATCTTGCCTGCTACGAAGAGTAGCGATATCCAACGATGATTGTCGCACTCCTGACGGTTACCTTTTCTTTTGTACAGGTGAACGATTGAGGCGTCCTTTAGCTCCTACGGAATTTTTCCTTCAGCCCACATGTGGCAGAAGAGTTTAGTGATCCTTCTGGTGAGGGATGGGCCAGCTGTCTTATATACATCTGCTGGTATTGCATCATCACCTGGAGCTTTTCCTATAGATAGTGAACTGATTGCCCTGTCGACTTCCTCCTCAGTGATGACTTCATCCAACGCCAGGTTCATTTCCACCTGCGGCATTCGCCGGATGGCCTCTTCATTTATGGACGATGGGTGGTTTAGTATTTTGCAGAAGTGGTCTGCCCATCTGTCTATAATCTTAACCTTATCTGTTAGCAGTGCCCCATCCGCACTGCGAACTGGAGTATTTACTAGAGGGCTGCGGACCGTAGAGAGCTTTCAGTACCTCGTAAAACGGTTTGGTATCATGACGCTCGGCGATAATCTCAATTTCGTCAGCTCTTTTGCTGAGCTAAGAGTCTTGCATCTCTTTAATCCTGGTCTGGACAGCTTTGCGAGCAGTATTGAAGGCAGCTTTTGCTGCCGGAGATGGTGTGTCCCTCTGGTATTCTCTGTGCGCTTCATGTTTTGCATCGAGAAGGCCCTGTATTTCCAGATCGTTCTCATCAAACCAGTCCTTATGCTTGCGCGTGATTGGGCCAATGTGTATATACTTCTTTCACATTAGCATGCCTAATTCACAAGTCGGCACATTTATATCCAGGAATCACGTTAATAGTCCGAGAGTTATCATAGACAACACAAACAAAACACCGTTTCATCAAGAGGGAAATCGACTACGGCCATGCCCAGCGCCATATTGACCCACATGATAGCAACATAGACAAATAAATATAATCATCAATGGCGAAATAATCGAATAAATACAGATGTTTACATATTTAGGTCAAAACCATAACAGAAGGTGTCCGCAATGAAACATAAATTAAGACATTGAAATATGATGCTACCGTAGAATGGAAATGATGAATTGAACAGAAATAAGATCCAATGGCAATGTACTCACAGACGTGGGCGCACAAAGACTACAATTGAAAATGATACAAAAAATGTTGATTGTGTTGACTGGGGCCCAATATGTGACATGGAAGTCTTCTACATTAGATACTAACAGGCAAGATTGGACGAGGATGAGCAAAACTCAGCTTAAAGTACGGAACTATGATGAAATGAAGATAACTGCAGATTGATAGTGTCAAATGGAGAAACCTTACAACCAATCTCTGGACCAGGTGATGATGAGCTGTTCATTTTTTAAAAATAATGTAAAATAAAAAAATCTGCTGACTTGGACGTGCGAGACACCACAGCCTCTGCCGTGACCAGGATTCGAACCTGGGTTGTCGCGGCCACAACGCGAAGTACTAACCACTATACGATCACGGCCAGTACGCCAGCTTGGATGCGTTTCCAAGTATAAATTAATATACAAATTCTAAAACATGCCGAAAATTGTTAAGATTAATAATCAAAATGTTTTATATCATTAATGACGAGGTTTTTCTAAAAAAAAAAAATTTCTTGTTTAAAGTTTCGATCTACTGTAACAGAAGTATTCGTTGCATTACAATCAGCTTCTTTGTGTAACAATGTACTGGTTGGCGTTTATATTTATTTATGCAACATCACAGAAATATTAAAATATAACAGTATTAAATTATAACATTTGTGTAAAACATGTTTGGCAAACAATTTTACATTTAATTACACTTATATTGAGATTTATAATAATTTATATAAAACATTTAGCAACTTGCAATTCACACAAAAACAATTAGCTGGATGGTTTGAAAAACCTGGCTCTTCCTTTAATTGAAACCCACGCTGCAAAAATGGCGCAATCAGGAACGTACATAGAAGAATTGGAAAAAGAATTGAAGAATAATGACCCTAGTTCGCATGCATACAGACTACTCGCCCAAGGTAAAAGTGTATACATATAGTTTGTTTTTTACTTAATATAGTCAGATGTCTTTTTGTGGTCAAGATTTTTATAAGAAATGGATGCAGCTTTATGACCGTTGGCTCCAACCAATCTAATCATGATAATGCTAATCTGTAACATTTCCACAATAACCGGAAAAATATAATCATCACTTCACCCAAATATTAACCACGAGAAAGAGTAGCCAATGCTAATTAAGTTCTACAAATTCAACAGTAAACAGGTGCATATTCGTAGATATTTTATATTGAAGACAATAAGAAAGTTTTGTAAGTAACAACCATTTTGAGGTCAAATATTGATAATGAAAATTTGGGTTTTTTTTTTTTACTCGTCTGTTGTATTTTTGCGAAATAATACAAGTGACAAGTGGTTATCTATGATACCGAATTGTGCTTTTGATACTACTATTATAAAAATATCAAATTATTTTGTCCATTTCATATGATAATAAACTTGAATTTTTGAGCAAGTGAAAAATAGCTGTTGTATTAACTCATTCAAATCAAAGCAATATCTGATACTCTGTGGTACCACCTATCACACTGGGCCCAATTCATGCCACCAGGTTGTCCACATTTGTGACCTTCCTCCAAATCATCCTCATTTTGAGTTATTTGATTCTGGCGTATTTGGTATTCCTGCCTCTACCTCTTCCTCCCCCACGAACTCTTGTAGAAACCACCTGAGCAGCTGTCTCTCAGATGCTGCATGCACTCCTCTAAACTGAGAGGCTCACCAGTGAAATTTCTAGACATGAGCACATATCACACTTGTGGAGCTCATGGCATGCAACTGCACAAAACCAGTTTTGTTAGCATTGAAGATCTGTTCATACATCTCTCTTACGCAGCTTCAGTTAAGATTAAGACCTTGTCCAGAAGAGGGAACCAGTGGTTTATGACCCACAGACAGGTTCACAGCACGATACACTGGCAAGTAGTTTTGTAAAAAAAAAAAAAAGGTTATCTGTGGAGCTCGTAATCACACAAACAGTTCTGAGGCAACAGTAAAAATGGCAGAGACTGGAGGAAAACTGCTTCTTCAAATTTCTTTTATTTATGCTTTCTCATTGGTTCATGTGGGCCGTGACTGATACGGGATGGAAACAGCATTGCTTAATGTCCTACTACTTGCTTAATAATGTAGATGATTTTCATATGCATTGTCAACTTATTGGTATCTATTGCCCCTTTGTGCTTAATGTCTCTTTACTCTATGCGACCTGACTAAAACTAGTTATTTTAGTAATGATAATCCTTAATTGTACATAATGCATATCATATAGCAAAGTAATTTTTAACTAGAGTATGTTGGTTAAAGATGATTCTTCTGACAGTATCACAGTATCAGAATTTTCATCTTGAAATTAATTAGATATCCAAAAATATTTTAGCTGTTGTCCAATGTGCATTTAATTTTAAAAACTGAATTTGTCATTTTTTCCCAAAAAGTGAAATATTTTATTGATTCCTCAGAGATTGACAGATTGGTTAAAGGCGAAGATGAAAAAAAGGAAAGACCACATGTTCAGATGATAGATTTGCACCTCGACCGTCCTCAAAAATGTGCAATAAAAATCCGTGTTCCAGTTAAAGAACATCCCAGAGTATGTTTAAACTTATATCTGTATGCTACTTTCTCATAAGTTTGATCTTTAAATATTCTGTATTTACTTAGGTAATTAATTTCTAACTTTCACTTCATATCCTCATTTCTCTAACCCAATTACTTTTAATGTCTTTCTTTGAGATTTCTCCCTACTTCAATTTTTTCTTACCCAATCACTTATTCTCTCTTAACCAAAAATATTTGGTCTCAGCTCTAACTTGTAAATAAAGCAGTGTTTCACAATTTGTATTTTATTGCACAACCTGTTTATGTATACAAGGTATGCATGATTTTTTTTTTCACACTGTTCATTTTCTTTCTTTTTTTTTTTTTAAATAGTATAATTTTGTGGGAAAACTACTGGGACCAAAAGGACAAACCATGAAAGCACTTCAGGATCAAACAGGATGTAAAATGGCTGTTATGGGTAAAGGATCAGTGAGAGAAAAAGAAAAGGTAAGATGTCTGTACCGGCAAATAATTTGTTGGTTTACTTGCTTTTAAAGTAATTATAAGAATACATTTCTGAATATTGTGCAGTTCAAATCTATCACCTTTGTCTGCTTGGGCTTTTGAATAGTTGGCTAACCTTGAAGATGCCCATGGTCTGTAAAGATATGAAAGACATCCTTGTCCCAACAAATATATGTAGATATTGATGAATGACAATCACAAGAATGCTAAATTTTGCAATGAAATTAAGAATCACAAGTCTTGGATGACAGCATTATGCAAAAGTAATGAGATATTATGTTGTTCACAATAATCTTCAACTTATCAGGGAATCGTGTATTAATTCACCAGCCGTATCTTTTTGATTCCTAAACTTGTAGTAATTAGGAAGGGAAGACAGATTAAATAATTTTCAGGGCCCTAAGGTTCTTGGGATAAAAAATGAGTATATACATAAGCCCCTAGCATCACAGTAAGCCTTATCTTTGATGACTTTAAATCCAGGCATGGATTTTTTTTTCCTCTGGAAATGCAAGTTCTTGGTGTTTCTTTATCAAATAGAGGCCAGAATCATCTACATATATCTGCTTTGTTTAATCATATATCATTTTTTTAAGCTCCACAGGAAAAACTGTCTGTGCTTACTATTTCCTCTTTCACTTCTGATTTATGTAGGTGTGACTTTTTTATTAAATTTGTCAAACCAGCTTATACTTTATTCTAGTCCGAGAATAGGGCCACCACAACATTTAGTCTCCAATAGAAGGCCAGCGACAAATTGCTTTTGCAGTGGTGGTTTCTGTAGCAATTTGTCTTATGCAGAGAGGCTGCTAGCCCGATACATAGAGGTGCAGCCTTTACCTAGCTTTTCCAGCCTTTACCTTTGGTCTATCATGAATAAGCCTGATTTAACAGAATAGAAAAATGCAGCACTACGCTTATCACAATAAATGGACACCTGCAAGATAAACAACCCAGCTATCTTGGATTTACATTCAATGATAGGTTGACATGGATGGAACAAGACCATCAAAAAAGCCAGGAGAAAGTTAGCCATTCTGGAAAATCAAGTTTAACCACTTGTGGAGCTAACGAGAAAATACTCACAAATGGGCCAGCAAAGAGTGCAGTAAAGAATAGAGGAGCAGGAGAGTACATATAGTACCTAAACAACATTAGGTATTCAGAGTACCAACTTGCAAAATTATGTCATGTATATGATGCAGCAATCAAGGTGGCAACTGAGAAACTGTTGAACACAAATCTCGATCCACAACCTATAGTATTTCTGACATATCCGCACTCCAAACAGCAGTTGGAGCCAAATTTACAGGTTCTACTATCTGAACTCAGCGCAAGATTGTAATGCAGTGGATACCTTCGCATTGTGGAGTACCAGGAAATGAGAGAGCAGACTGACTAGCAAATGAGTCGTGTGAAGCAACCAGTTACTTACCAACAGAAGAAAAGAATGATCAAATCAACCAGGAAGCCACCAACAGTAAAAGTAAAACAAAACGATTACAATAAGATGAACAGGCAAGAGCAAACTGTTGGTGTTGCGCCTTAGAACAGGCCACAACCAACTCGCAGCCACATGTACACAAAATTTGAGACTGGCAACTCGGCCATGTGAACTTTACTACAGAACTGCCCTGAATATGATATTCAGAGAAAATCCCACTGGCCCATAGAAACACTGTAAGAGGAACATGAACCTATATGTAAACTACAAAAGACGGCAAAGTTTATGCAAGAAGCAAAATTGCAGGTGTCTAGTTTCAGGCGAACGAAATAACTTTATGGGTTCTTTTAGCTTTGTCACTTAGTACAAAGCCAACAAATACATGCTCTGTCCATGTCTGCCCTATTTTCATTGTCTCAAGCTTTCTTCTCCGTATGTTGTTTTGTTGTCAGCTTCTGTTTTTCTTGCCTTGATGATTCCAGAACAGATGCTGTCTTGTAATGTTATCGGCTGGTTTCCTTAGTGTGTTGTCTAATCCAGTACCGTGTCACGTCATGTTCCACTGATACATTTCGTATTTTGTCCCACTGTTCTTGTCTTGTGGCGTAGCAGAGACTGAGTATGCGCAGACTTCTGGTTTGCCCTTCTTGGAAGGCTTGTACTGCTGACACATTTTAACCTTTAGCGCGCAACATTTTTTTGGTGAACTGTTAGTGCACTGGTTTCCAATTCAAGCAATTGGGGTTTCAGTCCCTAGTTGGTGCTAGAGAACCCAATCTAAATATAATCCATAATAATCTTGGAAAGCACTGAAAATATAATATAATTATAACCACACACAATTTCATTTGACTTGCATTTGTTTGCCACTTGACTAATGAATGCATTAATGTCCCTATTTGTGATGGCTTAGTATACTGAGATTTAACCGTACAACTGTCAAGTCCATTTCTTCTGTGGTGCCAAAGCATTTTTGACATGTTCCAATAAAATAGAAAAGGAAATCAGAGGTCCGTGTAAAGATACATTTTCTGGAAGCATATTGGACCAGGAATATTATGGTATAAATTTAGTATGTTTGTGCATTACGTACATGATGGTGACCTAGTTCTGTAAGCAGCGAGTACAATTGTGCAACTCTTCTTCTTTCAACCTACCCTCACGCTTACTGATTGGTTCCAATTACCATTGTAATGAGTTTTTCAGATACTGCAAGCTGTTTAATTTCAGAAAATATATACTTAATGTGGATTTTATTTGAAAAATTTAATTTTTGTGGTTTATTACCTTAAAAATACCATTGAATCATGCCCAGAAAGAAAAACAGCAAAAAATGTACCTATATGTTTTTAATATTCTAAACATAACTGACAAAATAATAACATATTTAAATATTAATCTCTTTTTTTTCTGAGTGAGTCCTTTGTCAGTCTTGTGAACAAGGTTATGCTTGTGGTACCCAACATTGCATGTCTGGCACCTGTACCATGTTCATTTTCTATTTTCTGCCTTTGCTGTTGTTACTGCTCTTGCTTCTGTCAGTGTCACTGGCAACTAAAGTAGGCTTTCTCTTCTTGCCATCCAACAAAGAACCCTAACCCAATACCTTCTTCGTTCGTTCTCAATCTCCAGATAACAATCCCTGAACAGGGCTTTGCAAGTAGCAGGATGTAGTCCGGAGAACAGAATGCGCCGTGTCGTATCTCAATCTGACTGACTGGTCTTCACACAAATCACTTGTCATGTCCTCAAAATCATTCCCAATATTACTTTTGTCCATTGGATCTAAATTTATTATCTAGTCCTGGTGAACCCTTTCCAATGTCAGACAGGAAAAAAAATCTTGCTAGGTTCAAGTGCAAAACAACCGTGGGGTGTTACGATTAGAGAACGCTGTAAGAAACAAACCGGAAGAAAAAGCAATTATTTATTGCGGGGAAGAAGAAAAAAAATCAATTTGCAGATTTATTAACATTTCTTTTGACTGCTTTTTATGGCTTGATCTTGTGGGGGGGGGGGGGGGGGGGGGGAGACGTCATGATGGCCGACCATCTGCCATTATGATAGTTGAAGGGTTAAAATGGATTATAAATTGTAATTGTAATTCTTTGCCTGTAGCAGTTTCTGTATATTCCTAAAATCTTCAGGAAGAAGAGCTGAGAAAAGAAGGGGGAAAGTATGCCCATCTGAATGAGGAGCTTCATGTCTTGGTTGAGTGTTACACCGAAATCACTGATGGTTACAACAGATTAGCAATGGCCCTTTCTGAGCTCAAGAACTTTGTTATCCCTGTAAGTACTTTCATTGTGAATTGTTTTTATGTGCTGAAGTAAGGAACATTGTTTCTTTTTATTGGCTGTTTACCTTCCGGTGGTGGAAAATGTGGTTTTATAAAGTTAACATATTAACCACTGAATTATTGTTTTGGCAAACCAATGTTAATATACATAATAAACTTTCTTAAAATATTTTCTTTAATCATAATTTTGAACACCCAAGTTAACTTTGGCACCGATTTTAATATTTAAATTCATCACTTTAAAAAAAAACTTTTGAGGGTGACCTACTGGAACCAGGTGAATGTTATTGATAGGTATATTGCAGCACTAGAACAATGGCTATATTTATTGAAAATGCACTTTATGGCCATATAAGTTTAGATTGATAATTAATTTAAATTGGGGATCAATATGCTGAGCAGCACATGAGCTGCAGTGGTCAGCGACCCATAACCAAGACCCTTCTACAGCTCCATGCTGTGATCCTGGATAACAGGTTGCAGCAGGGCAGACTGGCTAAGTAAAAGGGATCGAAGAGGGAATGCTAACCCGGTTCTCAAAAAAATGCTTGTTGAAGTCGGATGTGTTGAACCGAAAGGTGCCCATGCATACACCGACGGTTCTGTAACAGACACTACACAGAACGGAGGGGCAAGAGCATTCCTGAACCTACCAAATGGCAGAAAAATAACACTGTCATTCGCTACTGGTAAGTACACAAGCAATTTCAGAGCAGAGGCACTGAGGGCGGCAGTGGAAGAAATGGCAACACACAGTGAAAATGAGAGCCACATAGTCTTGCTGACAGATGCTCTCGCCGTAGTCACAGCGCTAAAAAGCCAGAAAAACACTGAGCTTAATGACTTAAGAGCAGCACTCTGCAAACTGCCAGCTGTCCGCACCAAAAAGGGTAGTGGTACAGTGGGTTCCGTCACACTGCAACATCCAAGGCAACGAGGAGGCAGACAGACTGGCAAAAGAAGGTGCAAGGCTACCACAAACAGATACCAGTATGACGTACGAAGAGTCAAAACGGCTTATCAAAGCCAGGTACATTACCAAATGGGAAACCGAACATACTGGTTACACCAAAAACGATGCCTATTACCAGTTGAACCGAAGAGAGCAGGTCGTTGTCTTCAGACTTCGCACTGGCCACAATAGACTGAGGTACCACCTATTCAACAAATTGAAGATAGGGTGTACCGACGAATGCCCGTGCGGTACTGGTAAAATGACCACTGAACATCTGCTGCAGAACTGCCCGACATACGGGGATCAGAGAGAGCAGATGTGGCCATTGCCAGTGGAACTGCAAGACAAGCTCTATGGTAGTGGCGAGAGTCTCAGGATGACCGCCGCTTTTTTCGAAAAAATAATGGTTACTGTCTGTCTGACTGTGTACGCAGAAGAAGAAGAAGAAGAACCGAAAGGTGGAAATATCGCAGCTAAGCTGTAAACTACGACACAACACATTCCGTTATCTGGACTACATTCTGTTACTTAGGCCTTTTCGGGGTTTGGTAGCTGGAGATTGAGAACGAACAAAGAATTATTTAAATTGGGCAGATTATTGGTTGGTTTGCTTAAATCTCTATTGAAGGGTCGTGTGTTCTATGCCAATAAACCTTGATAAATTTTGTGATAGGTTTAGTTATAGTTGCTTTGGCTATAGTCTGTTCTGTTCACGTAATTTATTCTGTGGTTGCAGAAGTCATTTTTGTAAAGCTGTCTAGCATAGTCAATATGCAGCGATATTGCTAATTTGTGTGTGTGAAAAAGTACTGGTCTAAAATGTTAGGTTTTTCTTTACTCAAATGTGTATGGTTATTGATGTATATGCTTTTAGTGTTACACTTCTGTTTTTGGTCCTACACATTGTTAAAAGTGTGCTATATATATAAATTCTGAATATAGGATCTTGCTGATGGCATGTATGGAGAAGGCGGAGAACAAGGAGTAAATGGAGGTGGTGCACCAAGAGGTCGAGGCGGATACAGGGGTGGTCCTCCAGACAGAGGGTATTTATAAAATTTCAAAACATTTGTTATATAGACCAAACTACTAAACAAAACGTTTTTTGTCATACGTTGTGTTTTTATTACTGAATAACGCTCTTGAATTGTATATTTCTTGCGTCTTGCCCCATTAACAGCTTTATTTTGGTCGTTTAAAGAAACTGATATGCATATCACTAAATTGTACACGATAAATGTGGGCTTGTATATTTGAAATAAAGAATAATAGCAAGTAGAGAAATATGTTGTCCATTGCAGCAATTTATTTTCAGTTGGATAGTTTTTTTTACGCATGATCACACTGCTTATTTTATTTAAATCGCTACACTGTTGTTCCTCAGAGGTCGTGGTGGTGGTGGTTTCAGAGGGCGTGGAAGTGGACCAGCTCCTGGTGGAAGGTAATTTATTTACATTGTCTCTTATCTCCTATGCCAGATGCATATTTTCAAAACAGTATTTTGAAGAGGAGAAATGTATATAATACTAAATATCTGCCTGATTGATGTGGACTACACAATATACCACCAAGGGATAAAGAAATGTGCACAGCTTATCTGCCTCTTGTAAGAAGAGTTTTTACAAGAATTTAGTTCCTGTTGAGTGTGGTTGGTTTTTTTTTTGTAGCAATTTGTCTCACATATAAGGCACATATTCCACACAACCTTACAAATACTTGAAAACTTGCAGTGATAACATTCCTTCCTATCAACTCACAGTTGTGAGCTACAATTTTCAGAATGTCGGGGAGAGGCCTCGTTAAACTACATTTTGAGGATATAGTAAACTACAAGATCATATTATAATGTATGATTGTGTAATTGTCAGTGTCTAGTCAAATATCATTTTGAGTACAGGGAGACGATTCAATAGTTGATGTACTTTATAAATTTGTAGCCAAATTTTCTGTCTTGCGTGCAAACATTGTATTGAGGCAAGGGAATCATTTATTGACATAGCTTATTTTTAAAATTATCCAGAGGGGGTCTGTTACCCAGAGGTGGCGGTCCACCTCCAAGAGGTGGTCCCAGAGGAGCTCCATCTCCACGTGGATCTGCTCGTGGTGCTTCATCTCGAGGTGCTCGGTCTGCAGCTCCAGCTTCTTCTTATGATGGTTACAGCTCTCAGGTAATGGTGTGAACATTTTATATTATTTCAAAATGTCTGATGTGTTTACATTTAACAGGAGGCAATTTTAAGTTGTACTTATTTAAAAGCCATATAAAAAAAATGCTTGTGAAGAAGTTTTGTCATCCTTTTATTTAGGTGGGTGCATTTTTATGGTCCATTTGTCTCAGAAAGATGTGAAAATTGACACACTATATGGGAAGATCATTAACTTCACTATCCTTATCTCCTCCACTGTTCCTTTTCTCAGCCAATACTTGATATTGTGGTAGGAATCTACTCTTCGGTCATTCACCACACAGTAAATACTATACTGAATACCATTGTCAGGTTTGAGACCTGAGAATTGGTTGCATTAGTTGAACCAGGTGCCTTAAAAAAGTAAACAAAAAATTGTCGTTTGGTCGCAATACTGTTTATTTATAATGTAAATAAGTAATTTATTGTAGGAAATATATTTAATAACAATTGTAAAGCTACTATCGATAATATGCAACAATTGGTATTTATAATGTTATTCTCTTAAATAAAATGTCGAAATTTCCTTTCTTGCTTGATATGAGTGCATTCTTGAGTTCTGTCCAATGCAATGGTAAAAGAATAATCTATCCTGGCCAATTGCCCGTCTTTGATACCCTGCGGAAGAACTGGTATAGTTAAACTTCTGCATTATTATAAAGGCATACTTCCAACTCATTTTGAAATTGATATCAAATGTGCGTTGTGAAAAAGAAACTATGCTACAACAGTTTTTTCTCAAACCCTCTAGTACTCAGTGCTTTTAAAGGTGTCTGTTGTTTGTCTGTGGTGACTGAACACCAGTTCTTAACTGAATTTCAAACTGACGTAGCGTAGTAGAATTCTGTCTCTCGCTCACCTGTTCACATTACTGGGATTTATGTGTCACAGCATACATGCCTAGCAATCATTTTTTTTTTTAAACCAATACCAATTATAAAAACTAATCTGTCAAGAAAAACAATATGGGAGTAATCGCGCGTCTCTACTTTATACCCATATGGCAACCATGTTTTAAAACTCAAGGATTAAGTGGCGGTTTTGTTAATTCATATCCTATACTGTTAGGATAACACATGATAAACCAGTTTTGCTAAAGTATTATTTTCTGATGTATGGTTAAAGTTGATTATCCATGTTTATATTATGCAGGGTTATGGTTCCGGTTATGACGCATACGATGATGGTTATGGACAGAGCTATTCAGCCGGGTAAATGTTTACAATTTGTGCGTCTTTATATTCATAAACTTCAAATTTTATTCTGCAGTCATTTATGCAATCAAATTTGTGTAATAATCCTCCTTGCAGAGATTTCAAATGCTCATCATAGGCACATTTATCAATTGTTTTTTGATAATAAAATAATTCCCATTTCTCAGTTAGTTGCCCATCGCAAGCGAAGACGGTGACATCGCCAAGACATGTTTATTCAAATGTGACTACAGTCCGATCTGAGCGTGACATTCTACGTCACTCAGTACACAGCATATGTAGTTATGCAGTCTTGCATTGTTTTCTATCGTGCGGTGCAAGCACCATGTCTGACAGCGGTGCGCCCACCTGAGCGGTTCAGGACAAGCAGCTCCCAGTTAGCAACATCAATGGAGAAAGTTTTGAAAGAATGTTTTTATATTGTTTTATCCCACTGCGAGCGCTGTCCTGTCATGAGCTCATCCTTTTATATTGTTTTATCCCACTGCGAGCGCTGTCCTGTCATGAGCTCACCGTACAACAGTTGTCAAGGGAGGGGCTCATCTAACATGCCATGTCCATCTGATCTGGGCACTTTGTAGCAGCGTATGGATGCCAGAGAGTCAAGCCCTGCCGAGAACACTGTCTTTCCAACCGATCCTGAGACAGTTGAAATGGAAATGATTACGTTTTCTGACATGTCTGTAGACTGTCCATGTTTGGCTTGTGTACAGAAGGGTGGGGTGGTTAACACAATAGGATGATACCAATCTTTGTGGTAACACTGATTCCCTGCCGGTTCCAAACATTTTCTCGTAGTCTTCCCAAAGCAGCACTCTGTTGTGGACCTCAGAGTCCTTCTCTGGTGAGGGTACAGCCGAGGTAGGTAAAGCTATGAACTGCTTTTATGCGGTGTCCCTGTACAGTGACATATGGTTTGTGGTAGGGATTGCAGGTAGAAACATTGCCTCTGCTTTCTTGTTTACATACAGCAAGACAAAAATTGGTGCATACAGTTTGAGAACTCGTTCATGATTGACTGCTTGTCCTGTTCTGAGAACGTGTTAATTGCGCAGTCGTCAGCAAAGATATCTAAGATAGACTGTAGACACCTCATAGTGAACAGTTGCCCAACCGTCTGGTATCTGATCTGTATAATGTCACAATCACTTGTTGTATCAGATAGCATGGCTGCAAGTACCATGCTAAAGAGTGCTGGGGCCAGCACACAATCTTGTTTGACTCATTTTATGACTTGAGAATACAGCAGAGAGTTTACCATCATTCAGTACACTAACTGACATGTCATCATGAAACCGTGGTGAATTTTTCAGGACACCCGAATTTCAAGTTTTGCCTTTAAAAGCCAGGTCAACGGAAGTCGTGTACAGATCACGATCATGTCAACCGTCCCAAGACAACTGGAAAAGCACATTGACCCTGGTAGTAGCTTCTGCTCAAGGCGAGCGGTTGCGCTAAAAAAATCCATCGATTTGCAGGAGGAAGATCCCTCTGTGGTTATCACAAGATTGATGATTGTACATGTGGACTATGGTGGCATCTCAGTTTTGCGGCATATTACATGTATCCCAAATTGAGCAAAAAGAGGCACCGGGCCTCCTGCCTGTAGAGCTCAGCAGGAGTAGCATATGTGTCTCCGTTAGATTTGGACCGTCATCTTCCGATCATTGATATCCTGTGGTGGTCTAACAATCAACTTTGTTGTGCCCTCTTGGTGTATCCGCCCACAACTTCTGTGATCTAACCTTCTCCTGGTAATCTGGTCTCACTAAGAGCAACCACATCCACCTTGAAGCATGACAGTTCTCTGGAAACTAGTGCCGTCCTCCTTTCGGGTCTATCAGCCTTGGTGCTGTCAAGTAATGTGCGCACGTGCCGAAGTTAAGAGCCTTCATTTCGTATCAATCACATGGTACATCTAAAAATGTCTGGCACTTACATACATTTAAGTGAGGAAGATTTGCACTGTTTTCTGCCTCTCTCATCCTGGGCTATCGGGATAGCACAGTGTAGTGTATAGAATTACAATCTTTATGGTGATTGTAAAATTTCAAACATTTCTGTTCACAGCCAAGATGCTTCCTATTATGACTATGGAGCTGGCTCATCAAGTGCAGCTGCAGGATATGACTCCTACTCTGGTGGAGGTTATGGAGATTATAGTAAGAATATTTTTATGAAATATTGAAGAAGAAAAAAATCTTTATCAATTATATTTTGATCATTTTATTTGTCAGATCTTCACTATCTCTGCACAGTGTGGAGAGACATGTTTGACTTTGTGTGGTTGCATACAAACCATATGCAGTTTGTAAGACATTGACAGCATTTTGTAATTTCCTCAATCGAATTGAATAGTCTCCTGTAGCCTTTTATACCGGAATTAAACCCAGAAATCCAGTCAAAATACTCTTGTGTTGAAAAGTCTAGAATTGTCTATCATAGATTCATATCATACTTTTTTCCTTTCGGTCACCAATCAGATCGGTTTTCAGGGAAAGCAAGATGTACTTTATTAAGCATGAAGATTTAGTTCTGCATATTTGTCCTTCATGAGTGATGAACCTTTTCTCTTTCCTTCAACCAGTCCTTTCAGTTGAGTATTCTGTGTCAGCGTTGTGAATGTGTGCAAATAGTTCTGTGCATGGCTATCTGATGTGTGGAAAAATAATTAAGTTGCTGGAGAAATTGCGTACTTTTTTAAAAATTCAGTGAGGTAAAGGTGAAAACAATATGTTGACATAAGTTGTGGCACTTGCAACTGCTGAGAGACAAGACTTCCGGTACCGGGAAAATTACTGACCACCCAGGCGACAATTTTTATATAAAAATATACTATTTTAACTTTTACCACTCTGCATTCAAAATTTTGCGCATTTTCCCCTGCCGCTGCATTATTTTTCAGGACATCACATCGTTTAACTATGGTTTCAGTGCCTGTGACATTTTTATTTGATGGTCTATTGATATGATTTGTTTGTGAGTAGAGAAATTTTTTGTTGTGTGTATTAGTTTCTGAGATAAATTAAGGTGATCTAAATTATCCTTAACAGATCTACATTTTAAAAATCCCCCCATTTGCAACAATCTTCAAATCCAAGCAAGTTATAAATCATTTCCAAATGCCTAAAACTAATTCCACAAACGCCATTGTTGATATCTAAAAGTACATTGCTGAAGCCGGAACTCTCTACAATCTACAGGGTAATATTGTTCAGGCTTACTACGTAGCCATTTTGATTAGAGCTGCCGTCGCTATGCACGGGCAACATGGGGCACAGATCGGCGGACTTAAATTTTCATGGCGTCTGTTGTTTTGCTCAGCAGTAAAGGTTAACGGAGTCCAAATTAATTAACTTTTACATCGCTGCGAACATTTTTGCAACTGGAATTTTTTTTTAAATGGTAGTCGACTTTAAAAGCTTTTTAACTGTTGTGTTTGTTGGTCAATAAATATGATTTTCTTGTGTGTAGAGAAATATATGAATAAAGAACTTGTTGGTGTTTTTGTTGCTTTGTTAGTTTCTGAGATTCAAAAAGATAGTGAAAATTGATTGGGAAAAAAATACATTTTCACTCGGCCATTGGGCCTAATTGTTCCAATATAAATCTATGGGAACCACCACAGCATATGTGTTTATAATATCTACACAACTTTCCAATTAAAACGTAGTTTTTACGTCTAAACAAACAAAATTAAACAGATCTTTCCCTCACCTACTTCATCTTTATACAAAAGATTTGGCTGGCTCCAATGCGTGGATTAAGAAGTTAAATTGTTTTAAATCCAATTTTGGCAGCGCGTCAGTGATCCATAGTTGACTGCCAGCGAACCAAAGCTACACCTCCATGCGGTGATCCTGGATAACAGGCTGCAACAGAGCAGACTGGCTACGGAGAAGGGATCAAAGAAGGAATGCTAACTCGGTCAACTTTTCTCGCAAAATAGTTATAAAACATGAAATGCACTTTGTGCAGGTCCGTCAAAAAATGAAATTTCACAATCTAAATGACAAAACATAACCAAATGTTTCAGAAGTCTCAGTTTGTCGTAGCCGGCAGAAATTTAAGGCGGTATGTTTATTCTGCCTACATAGGAGTACGAATGAGACCAAGCAGATTTTCAGGGAGCATATAGATGAAGTACGGGGGTGTCAAGGAAAACATGCTGATGAAGAGCAATAGATTAGGCAATATTTGACGTGCTGTGGTAATAACGATGCTATCTAAGAATTTTTCATGTCCAATATTCACACCAGAAACCTACTGTATATGAAAGAAAGCTCTAGAAACTATGCCTCAAATATGGGGAAAAGAATGACAGTTCTCCCTGCACTCACATGGTGGATAATCTTTTCCGCTCCAACGGCATGAGATTATGGCGTTTTAGCTCTGTTGCACGCTGCCAGCTTAGAGCCATCACTTTATTGTATAAAGTGACAGACATAGCATTTACGGTAAACATGGCTAGTAGTAGTACGTCCTTCTGAGAATGTTTGGGCTATTTCTCACTATTATCACCTTCTTCTTTTATCTCAGAAACACTCACAATAACACCAAGTTGTTTATTGATAAATGTCTCTCCAAAATTCTGACAGTCGGCGTGCTGAAAAGTTATACAGATACAGGAAATGTACGTAAATTTGTAGAGTAAAAGATTAATAGGTGATGGTAGTATGGTAATCATAGAAGATACTGCTTTCGTGAATGAAGCGGTACATACTTCATTGTGCTAGGCACAGCTTGTTTATGGGACTTGGGTGGCAAATTCTCTTTCTTGCTGCCTTGTTTCCCAGTCAGTAATCCATGAGCCCGTTTAGTTTTAACTTCATCAGGTGCATGTCTTTACCTATGCAGCTGTATCTTTATCTCAAAATCCTGATATTCAGTCAGGCATGTGTGTCTGATGTCAGATAGCCAAATGTTGAATAAACTCATTTCGCTCTTTTTGTATATACTCAACACACGTATAAGCACTTTGACCCAGGAAATATGAATATTTCCAGTTTGGCACATACAATATTTTTTTTCCTTCTAGGTGAAAGTTGGCCCAGTGGAAACAAAGCAACCCCTCCCTCATCTCGAGGTGCTTCCAGGTCTCACCCATATGCTCGCACTGCCTCCGGAGACTATTAGAGGATGCCGAGTTTCATGGATCTGCAGTGTCACAGATGTGCAGCTTGTAACTTGATCCAGCGCTTATTCAAGTACTGGAAAATTGTACTAAAAAATTGCCCTGAAGTCTTTATGCAGCTTCTGTTTTCGATAGAGGTACACAGGATATGGCTGCAGTTATTTCCAATTTAAATTGTGCACGAAATTTTATAAAAATCAAATTGTTTCTGAGAATGGCTGAAAACTCTTTGCCGACTATACCCATGTCAATCATTGCCGCGAAGTAACGTTATAAAACAACATTTTCACGGCTTGCACTATATATTTATAATATCTACCATAGATGTTAAACAATCATAATTTGTTGGTATTTGAGTTTGGTTTTTTGGGAGGGATTTTCAAGTGCCGTATTTCCACACGTTTTAAACAAAAAAATTATTAAACAAAGGGAGTTTAAATTGCGACCTAAGGTCCTTAATACTTAAACTCTGTATGGCATGAAGTGTTCATAATTAATAAAGATTTGTATGATGCTTTAAATGTCATTTATTCTGAAGGAAACATGCAGCCCCCAAAAAGAAATTCAATATTGTGTAATCCAAATCTGTTATGAGTCGAAAAATATTGTTCTAATAAATGTCTACTTTTCGGGAAAATCTCAAAATTATGCCAGCATACATCAATCATCAGCCATTGTGTGTCGGTATGTCTGTCAAATGGATGTGTTCCATGCAGCCAATTCTAGGCAACTGTGTAGAAGGTTAAGATGAAACTATTAGAGGTCCAATTTTAAGAGTTGCTGTGTAGTTTTAGCAAAAAGATCAACAGGTAATTGACATATTTTAAACACTGCTTTTGTACATTAGATATCAAATTTCATTGTCTTGATTGGTTGAACAATTAATATAAATTATTTTTATTTTTTTTTAAATAAATGTTGGAATTTTTTTTAATTTAAAAAGGTTACAAACTTTAAACATTAAAATTCACTCATATTTGTTAATGCATTTTCAGTTATTGTCGGTAAATAAAGCAATGTCCTTACTCACAGTTGTTTTCATTATAGGTTTTAAAACTCATTAAAGAAAGTTGTTTTTTGTTTCATTTATTTAGTAATTAATTGTAAGTTTTCAATTTTCAGTAACTGCTGAGTGTAGAACTATTGAAAATGTAGGAGAAAATATAATACATGAGAATGTTAATTAGCAACACCACTTTAAATACTGCTAACAAGAAAGATATGTGTGTGGAATAGTATGGTCAACTTTTCTAAAACATAACTATAAACCATTTTACTTGATGACGTTTAATCTATTAAAATGTGAAAACAAAATTGAAAATAAATGTATTCAGTGTTTCTCTATCCACACTTTTCATACCCATGAACAAGTACATGTTCTATATTAGCTGGCAGTTTTTTCATGGCTTTTTTGTCCACTCTGGAGAGCACCTTTCTGGTGTGCATTGGACCAGAGCATTTTCCTTGTTAGGCAGTGCTTGTTTTTTGTCAGTGTTGTTTCTCCCATGAAAGCTGTCTTGCTGCACTTCTCTGATGAATTTTTTCAAAACAAGTGAAAGATACCTAACAATTGACAACTTCAGTCAGCCCTTAATATCATGCCAATTTTATCTATCTGTCTGCTGGTACATCATCTTACAGTATTTATTTAAGGCATTAATCTCAGGTATTTTAAGTCCTAGATTTGGCCTTCTCTCTCTCTTTCAGTATAGTTTATGCTGTTTTCTCAATTTCTACATATCTTGATTTTAGCTCTTTAATTATTCCTTGGCACATGTATATTTAGGGTTATATTTTTAGTGGCCGTATCATCTTGTTCATCTGATTTTATATTTGTTCATGCAAAGTTCTTTTTCCGCTTGCACGTGTCAATTGCGGTTGTGGCACAGTCTAGTGAAGTATAATTGTCTTCATTTCTTGTAATCTTTACTGATACGAAGCATTTGGTGGTCATTGCTTGCTTTTAACTTCATGTATTTTTACCACATAATTGTT
Organism: Ariolimax columbianus; assembly: GCA_036924085.1. Lineage (NCBI taxonomy): Eukaryota > Metazoa > Mollusca > Gastropoda > Stylommatophora > Arionidae > Ariolimax > Ariolimax columbianus. Next base: position 71,427,685 of record JAVGWX010000008.1, on the reverse strand, counting down.
TATTTTGCACGAGCATATCTGAAGACAATCGGTCAATAATTTCTGGGAACAGTTCAAAACATGGAAATGTTAGCCTTAGGACTTAGCTACAAAATAACTCCCAGTGATTTCAATTTTTCATAAACATGTAAAACTGACAAATAAAATGCTTTGTAACTATATTGCTTGTTTGACTTAACCTTAATTGTTGAAGGAATCTATACATCATGACTACAAATGCTGTGTCCTTTAAAGCTGTACTTGTTACACAAACATAAAGCCTGCCACCAGTAAGTACTGAAATGAGCGGTCAGTCCAACCCACGATGAACAGAAATAAAGCAGAAATAATACGGCATGAGCAGCTTTTAAACTTAATGGGTGATAAGCCCTTAAAATTAAAAGCGAAGGTGTGAATCCACAAAAACCAAGGTAACAAAACATTAATATTTCTAAGCTGACAACGAAAAGGCATTTTGAGAATTCCATATGACGATTAAGATAAACTAAAAGGTTCAGGTTATAAATGACAAATATCATTAGCAGATGTAGTATATAACAAAGCAACAGCAGCTAATGGCCTCATCAAAGACAAGTAAGCAACTACTTGTAATTTTCAACCCCCCAATGTAGTACATTATCAAAATGCCTTTTCCAGTTCATAAAAATAGATACAATTTTAATTCTTTGTGATATAAACTGTGAACAATATATGTTGTGTACTTAAACAATATCAGTATCAAAACCGATGATTCATATTATACCATATGGCTGAATTGAACAAATGATCGTTCTATATTTAATAAATGTAGCTGATGATTAAATTATGGAGGTCAATTATTTATGTTAATTAAACCATAATTTATTTGCTGTGGCCCCAAACATTGCATGAGTTGAAGGTTAAGATTTTATTCAAATAACCCATGTGTTACAAGAACTAACATAAGTTGTGTTTTTAAACCTGAACTGTTGTATGTTGGTGAAACATGGCAAATTCATATGGTTTGTATCAGATCTTATTTCCGAGTTCAAACTATACAAATATGGATAATACAGATATTCGTTTTAGAATTGCGGTTTTAAACGTGTGTTGGCTGAAAGGTTTCCAGTTGGAGATTATGGAAATACATAACCCATATGGGTTAAACTCAATTTCTTACCCAATGCATTCAAGAGCTTGCTGTGTGTGTAGTAGTCTTCTTGGTTTGACAAAATTTAAAAATTGTATGTTAACCGTATATAAATTATTTTTTTCATATGTCAAGTGCTTGTCCATGACATTGGATTAGGCTTAGTTTTTCTGCATGTGTGTAATTAGACGGGACCACAGCAATATATATATATATCTTAAATTTGCTATGACAAAAGAGAATAGGCCATGTTTACCTAGTAGCAGAATATTATTTGCCATAACACATTTTGTGTTGTCTTTTCAGATGATTTTTGAGGGTCTCGATTGACATGTCACATCTAGCCTTTGGAACTACTGCCAGAAGTAACTAAGATTGGCACAGTGTGTTACCAGGGTACAGAATGGGACCAAAGATTGGTCACATGTGATGCGCGCAGTAAGACATGACGAAGGGTTTGTCAGATCTCATGGTAGATGAAGAGCAACAGCTCAAGCCAATCCAGCCTTATGAGGGTCAATCATGTGCTTTGCTGATGCAAAGATATCATTAACACATAATGGATAATAAAAGTCATTTAACTGTTGGTTATTCTTTGAGTGCTTTCCTGTACTTTGTGTGAATGTTATCTTATCGTGGTATTTATATTCCAACTCTAAGAATGGCTGCCCCACAAAACTCCATACAGTAACATAATTTCTTTTCTCTGAAATGGGGGGCTCAGTTCTTTATAATGAATTATTTTCAAACATTTTCCCATCAAGCGTGGAGGGCGGCTGCTCGAGCCAACTGTCTTTGTAAGAAGCTTCATGCACTTGTTGTATGCTTAATGGCACATCAGTGGATGGTGTTTTATCTACACATCAAGTGAGATGGATGGCTGTTTAGCCCAAGGTGAGAATGGTGCTCATTAGGGAGATATTTGCGGTTCTAGTGATCAATAGTGAGGAGGCACTACAGTCTGGGAGACAGATTCACCTAGGGTGCAAAAAGTTTAGGTTCACCATAAGCCTGGAAAAGACAAGTCTACACAGAGTATACACTTCCCCCTCCATAAAGATTGCCGAATGTCAACAGCTCTTTCGTTCGAGAGAGATATAAACAGGCTTGGCGGGGCGAGTACTGTCATGACCCACCTGTCTGGGAGAACATTGTATGGAGAGTTAATGCTAAGTAGGAACTGTAGCTCAACACCCTTCACATGGTGTCTACAGCGTATATTGGGTGGCAGAAGGGTGTCATATAATGTGTCCTCTTCGATAGAAGAGGCTACCAAAGGATTTCCTTTATGGATGGCTATCCAGTGGAGCTAGAAAAATCGGCATCCCACACTGCTGTTCAAGGACGTATGCAAGTGGGAACAAGTAATGGGACGTCATTTTCGAGGGCTGGGAAACAATTGCAGAATCAAGCTGTTTAGATGTGGACATGATGGCGCTAGCCAACGATCTGACTGCAGAGAAAAGATCAAGGAACACCCCTTCAAGTCAGCCTCTGCATGGCTGCACGATCTGTGACAGTCACTCTCTGATCGGTCTTTATACTGGTTTAAAAGGCTGCAGTCTGTATACAACCAGTTTCATTTACATTACCTTGCTCTAAAAGCTATGCGCATCCAATTTATTGTGAAATGCATTAATTGTTCCTGCTTCCACTACCTCCTGTGGCAATGCATTCACCACTCTATGACTAAAATATATCTCCTAACATCTAATCTGGTCCTCTGGTGAATTTGTAGCTATGCCCTCTTGTTCTTGTGTGTGGTTGTATTTTGTAAAACTTAGTCTAAATTATTCCGATCATCTTATAAATCTGTATTGTCACCTCGAATTCTTCTCTTTTCTAGACAATCTGAGCTATGTTCTGCTCCTCCAAATATTTTAAATGTTTCTATTTATTTACTTTCCTCTATATTTTTTCCATGCTTTATTTTTAGTTCATTTAACTACAAATCTAGTTGTCCACTTTTTAATCCTGGGGTTTACCTCCCTACATTGAGCACATTCTTATTTTAGCTTTTCTAGAACTTTTAAAACTTGTTCGTCTGTTGCTCCGACAATATCGTTTCCAGATTATGTGGCTCACTGCCTCTTTCATCTTCTTAACTTACAGTAGTTGTATGTTCGCGTGTTTATGTTTACTTCTTTCCCTGCAATAAGATCCCAGCGGATGATTTGATGGTCACTTGATCCAAACAGTTCCCCAACAGTAATATTTTCCTCTAGCAAAAACTAAGTCGAGTGAGTTTTTGCCTTTGGTGGCTGCTTCTATGTGTTGAATTACAAAATTGTTAGCTATGCACTTAACAAAAGGTTTTGACTCTACAAGTGCTTCTGCCATATCCAATTTTATTTCTGGAAAGTTTAAATCCCTGATTAATAATAATTTGTCTTTGCTATGCTACTAATCAGCTCCTCATCTTCCTCTTTTTGACTTGATGGACATCTATAGCATACTCCAATCACTGTTTTGTCACCCCCACTTTCTATTTCTCCCCATACACTTTCATTTTTGTTACCACATGATAAATAATCTTTTATCATTATACTAACTAAATTTGTACAGGATAATAAAACGCCACCTCCCTTAGCCTTATCCCCAATTATCTTCTCTTTCCTTAACATTGTATATCCCTCTATTTCAAGTTCCCTGGAAAAATAAAACGGAAAGTTTAAACCTGGACAAAGAAGGGAACAAGCTATGGAAGCTAGTCAGAGCCATAAACGACGAAACCCCGTCAAATAAACAAATTACTATCAAGCAGGGCGAGAACTTGATCACAGGTAAGAAAGCCGCAAACGCCTTTGTCGATCACTATGCCAGAGCAAACCACATCGAGGTCCCTGCAGATAAGCATACAGACATTAGCGAAGAGCTAAAGGGACACGAAAACATAAATACGGCTCCAGAAGAGCACATGATGGCCAAACTAACAATGCGCGAAATGGAAGAGGCTATGAGAACACTAAAGAAAAGGAAATCTCCCGGAACAGACGGGATAACAAACGAAATGCTGATGGGGCTGGGCCAAACAGCGAAGAAAAAACTACTATCAGTCCTGAACCAAAGCTGGAAAAGGGGTATTGTACCCCAGGCATGGAAAGATGCAATACTGGTACCAGTACCAAAAACAGATCCAAATGGATACAGGCCCATAAGCCTACTGAGCTGTGTCGGCAAGCTGATGGAACGGATGATAAACACCAGACTGATGTGGCATCTGGAAGAAAAACGAATACTAATTCCACAGCAAGCCGGCTTAAGACAGCACAGATCCACTGAGGACCAGGTCATCCTCATAGCCCAGGAGATAGAAGATGCCTACCAGGCACAGAAACACACAGTAGCTGTTTGGGTGGATCTGGAAAAGGCATTTGACAAAGTCTGGAAGGATGGACTTAGAGTCAAGCTAAGAAGAAGTGATGTATGTGGGAAGATGTACAAGTGGATCAACCACTACCTCAAACAAAGAACGGCCAGAGTCCAAGTACAAGGGCAGATGAGCAAAAAGGTGACACTCGAGCAGGGAGTACCCCAAGGGGGAGTATTGTCACCCACACTCTTCCTGGTATATATAAACGATATTACAGAGAATATACCAAGAAGAGTCCATAGCTCAATGTTTGCAGACGATCTGGCTATGTGGACCTCTGAAAAGAATCTCACCATAGCAAGAAATCGGATGCAGACGGCCCTAACATCGCTGGAAGAGTGGGCGAACTCATGGCTGGTCAAAATAAACGAGGAAAAAACCACGTGCACAATATTCTCGCTCTCATTAAAACCCCAAAGTACCAAATTAAGTCTGAATGGCAAAATCCTGCAGCCAAACGACAACCCAACCTATCTGGGAGTCACATTTGATCGGCGCATGACATGGAAAAGTCAGATTGAGAGAAACCGAATGAAAGCCAGAGAAAGAATGGCGATCATGAGGAAACTTGCTGGCACAAGCTGGGGAGCAGACGAAGGCATACTAAAGAAACTGTACACTGGAAGAGTGAGACCAGTCCTCGAGTATGGCATTGCGGCATGGACAACCGCAGCGAAGGCGAACTTCGATAAAGTTAACAAACTTCAAAACCAAGCCATGAGAATTATAACAGGTGGCATGAAGTCAACGCCAATTGTAGAACTCGAAAAGATTACAAAATTGCAATCCATGTCCGATAGAAGAGACTGCAGAGCCCAGCTGCAGTCAGAGAAACTCAGAAGACTGACGGACCATCCAATGTACCAGAGACTAAACAATTTGGGAAATGGGAAACTAAAGCGGAGAAACTTTGCAGAAATAGCCAAAGCAAAGATGCACGAAGATCCTATAAACGCACTAACAACACCAAAACCCATCACTACTGTACGAAAACCTACTTGGAGGCAGGATATATTTCCAGAGGTGGTAGAAAATATACCAGGTATTGCAAACAAAAACTGCCAGAGTGAAAAAGAAAGGAGAGACACTACCCTAAGCTTCATAACGAAAAGCTACCCAAGCATGGACTGGACCCATGCATACACCGACGGTTCTGTAACAAACACTACACAGAACGGAGGGGCAGGAGCATTCCTGAACCTACCAAATGGCAGAAAAATAACACTGTCATTCGCTACTGGTAAGTACATAAGCAATTTCAGGGCAGAGGCACTGAGGGCGGCAGTGGAAGAAATGGTAACACACAGTGAAAATGAGAGCCATATAGTCCTGCTGACAGATGCACTCGAAGTAGTCACAGCGCTAAAAAGCCAGAAAAACACTGAGCTTAATGACTTAAGAGCAGCACTCTGCAAACTGTGCCAGCAGTCCGCACCAAAAAGGGTAGTGGTACAGTGGGTTCCGTCACACTGCAACATCCAAGGCAACGAGGAGGCAGACAGACTGGCAAAAGAAGGTGCAAGGCTACCACAAACAGATACCAGTATGACGTACGAAGAGTCAAAACGGCTTATCAAAGCCAGATACATGACCAAATGGGAAACCGAACATACTGGTTACACCAAAAACGATGCCTATTACCAGTTGAACCGAAGAGAGCAGGTCGTTGTCTTCAGACTTCGCACTGGCCACAACAGACTGAGGTACCACCTATTCAACAAATTGAAGATAGGGTGTACCGACGAATGCCCGTGCGGTACTGGTAAAATGACCACTGAACATCTGCTGCAGAACTGCCCGACATACGAGGATCAGAGAGAGCAGATGTGGCCATTGCCAGTGGAACTGCAAGACAAGCTCTATGGTAGTGGCGAGAGTCTCAGGATGACCGCCGCTTTTTTCGAGAAAATAATGGTTACTGTCTGACTGTGTACGCAGAAGAAGAAGAAGAAGTTCCCTATCTGCAATGTCCTCGTATGTCCATCATTCTGTTAACCCTTTAGTCATATCAGTGTGGAAATGAGACAAAACTCACAGGACGCCAAGTGCATGGTCTACAGAGACTGAATCGCCTGTGATGGTATTTGTACATACTTGGAATCCTGGTATTCAAACAGGCATGTCTGTTGTCGGGTAGAGAACGCTTTTGGCTATACATAGTAGGTACTTTTAAAAAGCTCTGCAGCTTACTAGGCCTGGGGGAATGAACAAATGTGGGTATATAGAAGATTGGGTCGCATTTCTTGGATAGCTAAGAAAACAAATGTGTATAGCGAAAGAGTTGGGGATGAAAAGATTATTACTGGCCGAATTCGGGGTTAGACAATACATAACTCCTTGTTGAAGACCATTCTAGATGGTAGGGTGTAAGGAAGACGTTATAAGTGGGTGGATAACATCAGTAGATGGATTGAAAAAAGCCAGCCTGTCAGATTGCCCCATTATTGAGTACACTGGTTAACAAACTTCAAAACCAAGCCATGAGAATTATAACAGGTGGCATGAAGTCAACGCCAATTGTAGAACTTGAAAAGATTACAAAACTGCAATCCATGACCGATAGAAGAGACTGCAGAGCCCAGCTGCAGTCAGAGAAACTCCGAAGACTGACGGACCACCCAATGTACCAGAGACTAAACAATTTGGGAAATGGGAAACTAAAGCGGAGAAACTTTGCAGAAATAGCCAAAGCAAAGATGCACGAAGATCCCATTAACGCACTAATAACACCAAAACCCATTACTACTGTACGAAAACCTACTTGGAGGCAGGATATATTTCCAGAGGTGGTAGAAAACATACCAGGTATTGCAAACAAAAACTGCCAGACTGAAAAAGAAAGGAGAGACACTACCCTAAGCTTCATAACGAAAAGCTACCCAAGCATGGACTGGACCCATGCATACACCGACGGTTCTGTAACAAACACTACACAGAACGGAGGGGCAGGAGCATTCCTGAACCTACCAAATGGCAGAAAAATAACACTGTCATTCGCTACTGGTAAGTACACAAGCAATTTCAGAGCAGAGGCAGAGGCACTGAGGGCGGCAGTGGAAGAAATGGTAACACACAGTGAAAATGAGAGCCATATAGTCCTGCTGACAGATGCTCTCGAAGTAGTCACAGCGCTAAAAAGCCAGAAAAACACTGAGCTTAATGACTTAAGAGCAGCACTCTGCAAACTGTGCCAGCAGTCCGCACCAAAAAGGGTAGTGGTACAGTGGGTTCCGTCACACTGCAACATCCAAGGCAACGAGGAGGCAGACAGACTGGCAAAAGAAGGTGCAAGGCTACCACAAACAGATACCAGTATGACGTACGAAGAGTCAAAACGGCTTATCAAAGCCAGATACATGACCAAATGGGAAACCGAACATACTGGTTACACCAAAAACGATGCCTATTACCAGTTGAACCGAAGAGAGCAGGTCGTTGTCTTCAGACTTCGCACTGGCCACAACAGACTGAGGTACCACCTATTCAACAAATTGAAGATAGGGTGTACCGACGAATGCCCGTGCGGTACTGGTAAAATGACCACTGAACATCTGCTGCAGAACTGCCCGACATACGAGGATCAGAGAGAGCAGATGTGGCCATTGCCAGTGGAACTGCAAGACAAGCTCTATGGTAGTGGCGAGAGTCTCAGGATGACCGCCGCTTTTTTCGAGAAAATAATGGTTACTGTCTGACTGTGTACGCAGAAGAAGAAGAAGAAGTTCCCTATCTGCAATGTCCTCGTATGTCCATCATTCTGTTAACCCTTTAGTCATATCAGTGTGGAAATGAGACAAAACTCACAGGACGCCAAGTGCATGGTCTACAGAGACTGAATCGCCTGTGATGGTATTTGTACATACTTGGAATCCTGGTATTCAAACAGGCATGTCTGTTGTCGGGTAGAGAACGCTTTTGGCTATACATAGTAGGTACTTTTAAAAAGCTCTGCAGCTTACTAGGCCTGGGGGAATGAACAAATGTGGGTATATAGAAGATTGGGTCGCATTTCTTGGATAGCTAAGAAAACAAATGTGTATAGCGAAAGAGTTGGGGATGAAAAGATTATTACTGGCCGAATTCGGGGTTAGACAATACATAACTCCTTGTTGAAGACCATTCTAGATGGTAGGGTGTAAGGAAGACGTTATAAGTGGGTGGATAACATCAGTAGATGGATTGAAAAAAGCCAGCCTGTCAGATTGCCCCATTATTGAGTACACTGGTTAACAAACTTCAAAACCAAGCCATGAGAATTATAACAGGTGGCATGAAGTCAACGCCAATTGTAGAACTTGAAAAGATTACAAAACTGCAATCCATGACCGATAGAAGAGACTGCAGAGCCCAGCTGCAGTCAGAGAAACTCCGAAGACTGACGGACCACCCAATGTACCAGAGACTAAACAATTTGGGAAATGGGAAACTAAAGCGGAGAAACTTTGCAGAAATAGCCAAAGCAAAGATGCACGAAGATCCCATTAACGCACTAATAACACCAAAACCCATTACTACTGTACGAAAACCTACTTGGAGGCAGGATATATTTCCAGAGGTGGTAGAAAACATACCAGGTATTGCAAACAAAAACTGCCAGACTGAAAAAGAAAGGAGAGACACTACCCTAAGCTTCATAACGAAAAGCTACCCAAGCATGGACTGGACCCATGCATACACCGACGGTTCTGTAACAAACACTACACAGAACGGAGGGGCAGGAGCATTCCTGAACCTACCAAATGGCAGAAAAATAACACTGTCATTCGCTACTGGTAAGTACACAAGCAATTTCAGAGCAGAGGCAGAGGCACTGAGGGCGGCAGTGGAAGAAATGGTAACACACAGTGAAAATGAGAGCCATATAGTCCTGCTGACAGATGCTCTCGAAGTAGTCACAGCGCTAAAAAGCCAGAAAAACACTGAGCTTAATGACTTAAGAGCAGCACTCTGCAAACTGTGCCAGCAGTCCGCACCAAAAAGGGTAGTGGTACAGTGGGTTCCGTCACACTGCAACATCCAAGGCAACGAGGAGGCAGACAGACTGGCAAAAGAAGGTGCAAGGCTACCACAAACAGATACCAGTATGACGTACGAAGAGTCAAAACGGCTTATCAAAGCCAGATACATGACCAAATGGGAAACCGAACATACTGGTTACACCAAAAACGATGCCTATTACCAGTTGAACCGAAGAGAGCAGGTCGTTGTCTTCAGACTTCGCACTGGCCACAACAGACTGAGGTACCACCTATTCAACAAATTGAAGATAGGGTGTACCGACGAATGCCCGTGCGGTACTGGTAAAATGACCACTGAACATCTGCTGCAGAACTGCCCGACATACGAGGAACAGAGAGAGCAGATGTGGCCATTGCCAGTGGAACTGCAAGACAAGCTCTATGGTAGTGGCGAGAGTCTCATGATGACCGCCGCTTTTTTCGAAAAAATAATGGTTACTGTCTGACTGTGTACGCAGAAGAAGAAGAACAGTACACTGGAGATCCATTGCAACCGACCTTAGATGCGGAGATGGTACTTGATATATGAGCTACAGATGACAGTGACATTTATACAAGAGGAAACATTGCATACCCAGTACATGCATATATATATATATATATATATATATATATATGCTGGTTTCCAAGCGGCCTCCTTGGAGATAAGACCCCAGCGTCTAATTATACCGAAGATTGTCGAAAAACACGGAGATCCTTTTAATTTAATTAAAGATTTGCCTTTCTGAATTCTACTAGCGAATGCACATACTTTCAACCCCAGACCATAGTCACTTGGACGATATCAGGACGTACTGACCAGTGTGCGTATTGACCAGGTTATGGATGCGTGTTTGCGGAGATTCGGTGTACACTCTGTAATTTAAAAAAAACCATTGCCAGAAATTGCAATAGGTTGATATTGTAAGGAGTGCTTTTCTCTATTTTTAGGCAGGTTCTACCTGCTTGTCCATATGGCAAGAATGTCAGAAAACATGGCATTACAGACGTTGAAATTATCTGGCAGTCCATTTATGAATATTAGGAATAATGGTCGAGATGTGTTCAAAAAGTATCCGATCTTAATTTATTTTTCCGCAGAAACAAATAAAGCATGGGTGTTATCCTTCGGCAGGGAGGTATAGAGAACTGTCATGAGCATATTTACCTTCTCACCATTCCCCTCTCGCAGATTGCGTCAGCCGCTGGTAGTCAGCCTTTTATTGTTGAGTATAGTGAGCACTAGTCGGGTTTTTATTCACCACGGAAAGAATTTAGCAGCGGTGTTGCACCAGATTTTGCTAAAAGCTATGCGATACCCAAGTGGAAATATTCTGAACTTTCAACAGGCTTTCAGTGACGATGCCAAGAGCATCACACAAAATAAGGAGTTGATACAATCGCTTCAAAGATGGACGCACATCGATGGAGAGCGGTTCACGTTCAGGCAGGCCTTCAACAAACCGAAATGATGAAGTCATTGACCAAGTACTGACTTTGGTTTTACAGAACCGTCATGTCACCATTCGAGAATTTGCGGATGAGGTGCAGATAGGCACTGGTTCGGTACACTCCATTTTGAGCAAGAATTTGACAGTGCGGAAAGTTTCCGATAAATTGGAGCCGAAGCTGCTAAGGATGAAGTCTCACATGACATGCTGGACTGCGCAAACGGCGATCCCGACTTCCTGAACACTGACCACTGTTCGGGGGTTTATGGGTACAAACCGGAAACCAAGCTGCAGTCGTTACAGTGGAGACGTCCAGCAGCCGTAGGCCGAAAAAAGGAAGACAAGCGCGCAGCAATGGTAACGTCACGTTGACCGTTCTTTTTTTTTTTACTCCCGTGGGATTACGCATCACGAGTATGCACTACAAGGTCAAAACATTATTAAAGAGTACTACCTGGATGTCATCTGTCGCCTTCGCGATGCTGTTCGACGCGAACGACCGGTTCTGTTGACAACATGAACTTGGTAGCTCTATTATGACAACGCACCCAACAATTCTTGACATCTGATTCAGACTTTCTTGGTCAAACACCACATGCCTCTAGTTTGTCATTCTTCATATTCTCCCAACATGGCTGCTTCCCATTTTTGGCTGTTCCCCAAGCTAAAATGCAATTGAAAGGGACCCGATTCACAATAAGACATTGTGCTGAATGGGACGACCCACCTGTACTCCATTCTCAAAGAGACCTGAAATGCTCCCAACAATGGCGGGGCCACTGAGAGAAGTGTATGGAGCCCACGGCAAACACGTTTTAAGATACCAAACCTCCAGGTGAGTAAATGTGTTTTTCCGGCCCAAAGTAGAGTACTTTTTTGAACAAACCTCGTATTGTCAATCTGCATAGAACAAACCTAGTATTGTCAATCTGCATAGAGTTCATCAATAAGTCCGACAGCTGTTTGTGCTCGTCATACGAGGAGGTAGCGAACAGGTAGAAGGAGCACTATCCCCCGGCAACGACATGCCACGATCTGTGTGCTGAATCTTCGAATCCTCCCCCTGCAAGACTACCACAACCAGATTCTAGTGTGACCTACGAAGAGTCCAAAAGGCTTATTAGGGCCAGATACATGGCCAAATGGGAAACATAACTTACTGGCTGCACAAAAAATGATGCCTACTACCAGCTGAGCAGGTCGTGGTCTACAGACTCCGCACAGGCCACAACAGACTGCAGTACCATCTATTCAATAAATTGAAGATAGGTGGTACTGACGAATGCTCGTGTGGCACAGGAAAAATAACCGCTGAACATCTGCTGCAAAATTGCCCCACGTACGAGGACCAGAAAAAGCCCATGTGGCCATCACCAGTGGCAACACTAGACAAGCTCTATGGCAGTGTCGACAGCCTCAGGATGACAGCTGATTTCTTTGAACAAATACAAGTTGACGTCTGACAGCGTACGAAGAAGAAGAAGAATCCTCCCCCGGTTACAGATACCAACGTCGCGAATCGGATTAGCTGCGTCTGCTATGCACGATCTTCCACTTGTGTGAAGTAACGGCAAGATCTCACTTATGACAAAAATCCTCATCTAATAGTCCTGCTTTGCGGCTCCGAAATCTGGACATTGCTGAAACATGACATGTCGAGACTGGAGGTCTTCTACATGCGCAACTAGAGGCGTATTCTGGACATTCGATGGCACGACTACATCCGTAACGTGGAGGTCTCTGCTAAAACAGGCCGGCACCCAATCTCAGAAACACTTGACCGCCGCCAAGTTTCTATGTTCGGTCATGTTGTACGGCTGGACTAGGAAACCCAGGCCCACAAGATACTACACAAATAGTTCATCAGCACCAAAAGTCTTCTCCCAACTGGTTGGAGGAAAGTCAGTATGACCCCAGCAGATATATCAACCTCCTCCTCCGCCCTGGACGACGTCTGGAACTACGCCGCAGCAGTGGGTCATGGATATGGCCGACCTACACAACGGGTCTCAGACGTCTAAGCGAACATTACTATTATTTTTCTATCGACTAGCATGGTTTCATGTATCAAAGTAATATGTGTAATGAGTCCTTGTGGCAGTTTACATAGATCTAAGGTCTTTGGTCGAAGTCCAGAGATATTGACTTGAATGATGATTAACCCCCACTCACCCCCGCCCGTATCTAAATGTTCGATCAATATATCCCGGGAGTGCTGGACGCTGCTGACCTGTTATCATGTGGCGTCCCAGCTCACGTGTATTTAATTTGTCTATCTATTTATGTTTGTGGTTTGTGTTTCCTGAGCTTCCCTTCAAACCAATATACATTTTCCACACACAATAAGTCCTAGACCATACCTGCGTTGCTTTCTGACTAAGTTTGTAGATGCTTTCTGTTTTTGAAGTACATGGATACCAAGGCGTGCTTCACCCGTTGCCAATTTCCAAGTACGTATATGCGAGAAGGACATTTGCCATAATGTAAAGACATGTAGGTTTATCACGTCCTGGACCAGATGATATCACATTGTGTTTTCCCTCCTATGCAGCATAGCTTCCAGTCGTCCACAAATTATTGCCCTACATCATTTCAAATAAAGAATACAGGTCAGGTCAAACTTTTCTTTATTTCTGGCCAATGAAATCTCACGAGTTGGAGGAGTCCTCTACTCTAAAGAGGTTCATTTACTATTTCACCCGTAGTTGGAACTGGTCTTGGTGATCATTGGAGCACGTCCTCACACATTTGATTTTGGTGGTCATTGAAGCAGGGAGGTCATGTGAATTACACGTTGAGCACCAGTCTGCTCGAGCCAATTGCGTAGAAGGGTTAGGGGGTAGCGCGTGTCACCGGTTGCGTCACCAACTAAGTTAGGGCCACTGTTACCGCCTCAATTTCCATCCTCATACCCTATGTTATAGTTGAGTAGGCAGCTCATTTTTCCACTACCTCCCTACAATTTTGGTAGCCGACAAAACCTCAACCGCACTTGTTTGCATCTCTGTTGGCGGAGCCATCTGTGTACATAATTGGGTCTTGTGGTTCTGAGTGTTGCCGGATAAGCTCCTGTATCGAAGCTTCTGTCCTAGTGCCGCCCCACTCGCGATACTCTCTGCTCAGTTGTATCACCCCCCTGGTCAGGGGGCTCTCGTTGCCCACCTGAAAGCACATGGTATAGGTGGAGGAGTTGCCAATTGGATATAAAATTGGTTAACAGGCAGAAGGTAGAGAGTAAGCATTAATAAGGAGTACTCTGACTGGTGTGATGTTATAGGTGGAGTGCCTCAGGGATCGGTATTGGGACCAATTTTGTTTTTGATATATATAAATGATTTGGATAATGATATCGCATCCATGATTGCAAAATTTGCGGATGATACAACATTATGCAGCAGGTTCTCTTCACCGGGAGAGGTGGATCTATTGAGATCAGATTTAGCTACTATTCATAAATGGTATGCGAGCTGGCAGATGGAGTTTAATGTAGATAAATGTACAGTCATTCACATGGGAAGATCAAATATGAAACATAATTACATGAAGGGAGTGAAGATTATTAGAAAGATAGAACAGGAAAAGTACCTAGGTGTTATAATATATTATACGTGTAAGGATCGAGAGCAAGTCCAGGTGGCGGTGAAAAAGGTTAATGTAATGTTGGGTTTGATTAAATATAACATTACATATCGAAGCAAGGAAGTGATAGTAAAACTATATCAATCATTTGTGAAACCTAAATTGGAGTACTGTATTCAGGTGTGGAGTCCTTATCACAGAGTGGATATAGACATGATAGAAAGGATACAAAGAAGAATTACAAAAATAATCGTGGGATTCCAGAATTGTAGTTATGAGGAGAGATTTAGAAAAAACTGGTCTGAAGTGTCTAGAAAAGAGAAGAATTCGAGATGACTTAATACAGGTTTATAAATTAATCAATGGAAAAGATAAATTAGACTAGAACAAGTTTTTCAAAGTTCAAGCAACTACAAAAACTAGAGGGCATAGCTTCAAATTATTTAAAGACAGGTCCAGATTGAATATTAGGAAACATTTTTTCCGTCAGAGAGTGGTGAATGCTTGGAATGCATTGCTACAGGGTATGGTGGAGGCCATATCTCCATATATGGTGCATTGTCAGTTAATGCATTCAAGAATAGATTGGATGATCACAGTCATTTTTAAAGTGTATTAAACTGGTTGTATACAGACTCTGTAGAGTCTTCTAAACCAGTATAATAAAGTTAAGTTCTACCCATTCACTACCTATCCACTTCTTCCAATGCACAGGCCATCATCAAGAAGTCTTCTGCCTCTTCCATCCATGATCTTCCTCGCTTAATGCATCCCCTCTTGAGTGTATACAAGTCTTGGTGCAAAGGGCGGTGTTCACTGTTGGCAACGTTGGCATATGCCTTCACCTACTTGATTTCGCACCTTAATGCATGGCATCAGAAAATAATATAAAAGTTAAACGCGAAACACTTAAGGTACTGAAAGATTTCCGGTTTTACTGCTGATTGGTCTGCTGTCCAAGTGTGAACAGCTTTCAAACAAATTCAGGGCCAAAGTATGGCGATTAATTCATGAGGTTCTTTGTACATTAGTATAGCAGTTATTGAAACAATTTTTATTTTTAATATGTGTATATAAACACACCAACCAAAAAATTAAATAAATCGTCTCGCTATTAAGAAAGACATCTGTCATAAAGTAGAATTTTGAAATCGAATTCAAACATGCAAAATAAATACTAAAAAAAAAGTTTAAAATACCAATCGATTCATTGAAGACGAATGCACATAAAATGAGACATTAGCGATAAGTATACTATAAGTCATAACTCATAATAATCGCTGTACGCCGGTTGTAGCAGTTGAGAAACTACATTATAATACATGTCATTATTTAGTTTAGATAATATACATTACATTCTTTTTAAAAAGCAAACGTTTGTATCCGACCCAAAAAGGCAAGCAATTAATCAGTACGAGTATAGTATCATGGCCTATTGAATTGGCACAAATTGAAATGCTAGCAGTTCAGTAGCACTAGCGCCTAGCTAGACGAAGTGTCTTGCCTTACACAAGTTACAATACTGAATTTGTCAGATTACTTATATGATTACTACTGAATGCAGAATTACAACTGTAATAATTATCAAAAGTTCTATCATAATCTAGCCGTAATTTTGCATACTCTGTACCGGTACCATTTTGTCAACTACTACCTACAGTCAGTGAGTCACAAACACAAAGTAGAGAACCAGGCAAATAGTCGACCAATGGTATGGAATTGGTACTAGTGTATTCTAGAATATAACAAGTTTCAGTAAAGTGGATGGCATAAGCTGGCAGCCTAATATTTTCTTGTATCAATATTGTACAAGTTTTTGTTTTATTCAGTTGAAGAATGGAAAATGCAACATTGTGTTGTACTCTGATTATGGAGGAACTCTCATCAATTGGAAATGTCATCTCGAAAGTCCAACATCGTAATTTAACTTTAACTCTTGGAAGAGATGAGTTTCGAGAAATGCAACTCAAGGTAAGTTTCATACAAGCATGTACATTTACGATTTGCCATAAAATTCACCCATAATTTCTTGTTATTTGTCTTTTTCACTAGATAGTCTAATTATTTATTGATGGATGTTAATTAAAGAAGGATTTATCATTGTCTCAGACTTCAGTCCTCACAGGCCAATAAAGTTGACAGGAAGCATGGAATATTCTCACCATGCACAATAACAATTGCCTTGTTGGAATTACAATGCCAACTGGGACAAATTTACAATACTCACAGACAAGCCTTACGAAGCCATTACTACAATTAGTACAATACTACATTAAATTGCAAGATGAAAATGGTTGAAAGTCTTAATAAAGTTATTCTGGGCAGGGAGTATGGAAGAAGTCCAACGCCTATGGAGTTAAGAATTACAAACACTTGAGGATGATATAAACCAGAACCATGACAAGAGTGGGAACAGTCAACTGAAGCAAATATCACTCACAAAGAAATCATAGGGAAATGAGATACCGAACCTGGCTAGAGGGTGTTGAGCTGAGTCAAAAGCTGTGGGGCAGCCCCTCCGACCTCGTGAAGGTTGCAGACTTTATCATGGCGACTGACCTGAAGATATAGCATGGCCAAAAGATCCTGAATGCAAATAAGAAGAAAACGAATAGCTGGAAAGAAACAAATGAAAACTGAATCTAGATAAACAAGAAAACAAACTTTGGAAACTAGTAAGAAAATATCAAAACAAATTATAATCAAATAGGGCCAAACAAATCTACAACTGAGTCAATGAAAAATATGTTGAAGTCATAACAAAACCAGAATCAAGTTGCTAAGCAGTGTATGAGCTGCAGTGGTCAGCAACCTATAGCTGACTGTTAGCGTCAGGGCCAGCGAACTAGAGCTGCCAAAATCTTTCTATATCTCCACGTGGTGATCCTGGATAACAGGCTGCAACAGAGCAGACTGTCTAAAGAGAAGGGATCGAAGAGGGAAGGCTAACCCAATTCTCAAAAATGCCTGCTGAAATTCAGTGTCAGACCGAAAGGTGCAAATATTGCAGTCAACTTTACTTAACGTCTTTATTTTGGTTTATAAGAGTCTGTATACAGCCAGTTTAATTTAGTTTCTTTTCAGTCAAGCTGTAAACTGCAACACAACACATTCAGTTTTTCGTACAGCATCCTGCTACTTGCAAAGCCCTTTTCAGGGCATGGTAGCGGGAGTTTTAAAACGATCGACAAAGAAGAAAGCAAAACTATCATTAATGAACAAAAGACTTATTATAACAACACAAATATTTTAGCATAAAAGTATATAATGACTAATTTAATAATGGATGAGATTGGAGTTGCAATGATATCATCAAAGAATGATAAATCCCCAGAAGATGTGATAAGAAATGGAATGCTAATAAATCTGGGCATAAAAACAAAAAACGTTTGTGGAAATCCTAAGTTGGGAAAAGGAAATTTACCACAGGCATAGCAGCATTAAATAGAACCCTCACAACAGAAAACAACTAAGTGCCAACTCAAACTTAGACAGCTACTGACCAGAAATGAAGGTCTACCATACAGTTGAGTTGAGCTTGAAATACAACTACTGCTCAATTATTTTGTGCAGGGCTGAGGATGCAGTAGAGAATGAGCAGTCAGTAGCTAATAACTGGCTGCTCACATCAGGATCAGCGAACTAGAGCTGCCCAAGACCCTATTCTGCCTCCAAGTGGAGGCCCTGGAAACAGTGTAGTTTGGCAAAGAAAATATGGACACAATACCCAAAAAAAGCCAGATGATATCGGATGTGTCAGGCTGAAAGGCGTAGCCTCGCTGTAAACTATGTCACAACGTCCTTTTCAGGATGTACATCGAAGATGTAGAACTATTTTGTGCATAAAATTAAAGAGAAGTCCAGAAGACGCCTGAACCTGGACAAACACCTTGCAAGCACCATCAGCTGAGCAGAAAATTGAAATTTGAGGCAGCTGTTTCTGGGTAATGTCCGATCAATTATGAACTACAACTTGCCACTGTAAACTACAATGAGCAAAGAAACCCAGAAGAACTTGGATCAAATCTAAAATCAAGCTCTCAGATTTATACGCGTTTATCAGATGAACCACACCAACAGCTGCCTTTGAAAGTGAAACCAATACAGAACCCATGTAGGTAAGACGTTAATGTGCAATACTTGAGACTACAGAACAATGTAGAAGAGTGAATCAAGAACACCAAAATAGACAGCTGGTTGAAAACTGGAAACCAATTAACAGATTAAAATAAAAGGCTGCATTATAAGTAGCAATAACCTTAGCAGAACAAAATCATTTCCCACAAATACGGGAAAAAATACAAAAATGCCCAGTCCATTACCCAAGAAGGAGGTAAAACCATCTATAGTAAAGAACCCTACTTTTGGAAACTGCGATGACACAAGAAATCAACTGAATAACACTAAAAACAGCATCCTTTACAGTAGACAACCACCCTAACACTATAATGCATGCATATGCAGACAGCATGCTTTTAAGGCCAATATAAACGCTGGACTTGGAGCTTAAAAAAAAGTACCAAAATGACAATACATTTGAACTATATGAACCATGTAGAGAATATTGTAATAACCACTAAGCAGAAATCACAGCAATAAACACCAACGCTGAAGTAATACTCAAACAGTCCTAATAAGGCAAGAAAGAGCCATCTGATATTGTTGTCTTCACCTATTCAAGAATAATGCTAGAAACATACCTTCAAACTAACAACAAAGAAGTTACAAAGCTGACTGAGATGATTGGTAATCCAGTGGATTCCATGACATACCAGGCAATGAGAAACCAGGCAGACTAGCAAAACTAGGAGCAAGCATGGATAAAATAAACACCAGCAAAACAAATACTTCAAAACAACTTCAAAGAGAAATGGCTGAACTGATAGAGAGAAGGGAAGCAAAAAGTGGGAAGCAGAGCATCCAGGTCAACCACTGAACAATACATATTACCAGCTTAACGATTTTGAATAGTTGGCATTCTTTTGACTGTTCATCTGTTACAAAGTTGTCCATTATACAAGGGACAGAGAAAGCACATATGACCATCACCAGTACCATTTCTGAACATGGTCTATGGTGATACCAATATTGTCAGGCTAACCACTGCTTTCTTTAGATATATTCAAGTTGACGCATGAAAGCATATGAAGAAGAAAGAAGAATTCAGTTCTGAGTTATTTATACATTTATTGCACTTTACATCTATTAAACTTATTGTTGTTGGTCTGCATACTATGCCAAGTTAATTATAAAGAGCTATGCAAATTGTGACTGGTTTGTTTTGTAAACTAACTAATTCTTTCACCTTCTAACATACCTTCTTCCATGTAATAGATTACCTTTCCAAAGAAGGAGAGCAAATACTCAATTAAAGAAGTACTCATCCATAAAAAGTTTGCCAAAGATGGTAAAGCCACAATCAAGCTGCCTGACCATAAGATACAACTTATGTTGTCCAACTGTCCTCCAGATAAACTGCTTATGTTTTTAAAAACTTTGCAGGTACTGCTTTTCTTTGATTCTTGAGTGTAGTTTTAGTTTAATGACTTAAGTTTTTCTAACCCTACTTACTAAGAAGAATTGCTTAAAAAAATAAATTTTGGTTATTCAGATACATAGTCATTATGATTAGCATATTACAGCTGTGTGAGACAATGAGAAGTTCATATACAAATTTGATTTGCAAGAATTTGTAAACATATTATTAAGAGCAGAGGCCAAAGATGCAACACAGTGAATGAGCTGTCTCTGTTCTGTCTCCAAGAGGCGACCCTGGAAACAGGCTGCACTAGTGTAGTCTAGCTAAGAGAATAAGGATTACAGTGGGAGGGCAAACTTGGTGCTAAAAAAATCAGCTGAATCTACAAGGCGTATTCAAATGAATCCGGACCAAACTGCAACAAGTGAACATACGTATGATGCGCATGGTGACGTCACTTCTGGTGTAAACAGCACATACCAACCTTCAAGTTTGCAAAATTTAATTATCCTCAGACTCATAGTTTCCTCAGCAGACTGTTGAAATCATGGCGAGTGTGATACGGAATCCGTCCAGAGTTGACCAGCTGGCGGTGATTTGGTTTCTAACAGCTGAAGGGTGTCGACCAGTTGAAATTCATTACAGAATGAAGGCAGTGTATGAAGACAATAGTGAAGAACCGGACAACGATGTTTAAAGAAGGACGTGAGTTAACAAAAGATCTTCTGAGACCAGGTCAGGCGCATATTGTTGTGTTAACTCACGTCCGAGACCAGGTCAGGCGCATATTGTTGTGTTAACTCACGTCCGAGACCAGGTCAGGCGCATATTGTTGTGTTAACTCACATCCTTCTTTAAACATCGTTTTCCAGTTCTTCATTGTTGTCTTCAACACACTTTTGTCACCATCCAATGCCTGCATTCTGTGATGAATTTCAACTTGTCGACACCCTTCAGCTGTGAGAAACTGAATCACCGCCTGCTGGTCAACTGTGGCCGGATTCTGTATCACACCCGCCATGTTTTCAACAGTCTGCTGAGGAAACTATAAGTCTGAGGATAATTCAATTTTGCAAACTTGACAGTTGGTATGTGCTGTAACCACCAGAAGTGACGTCACCATACTCATTGTATGTATGTTCACTTGTTGCAGTTTGGTCCGGTTTCATTTGAACATGCCTCATACTTGTGTAACACTGAAAAGTGCTTATATCGCAGTCTTGCTGTAAACTATGACACAATGTCACACAGCGTTCTTTTCAGGGCGAATGCTGAAGGAGATTGAATGAATGAAAAATTGTGTGATTTAGTAGAACATTTTGGAGTATTGCATGTGTTTGAGTTCCTTTTCACATCACATCAATGGAAATATAGGAAAATCACAGCTATAGTAAGTCTGCAATGTGGACTCATTATTGAAAGTTGGAAATTACATAAAGCAATATTGTCGAAATATTTTTTTATCTATCTATTTTTATATTTCATCAAAAGTTTTAAAAAATGTGTTGATTTGTTTATTCTTTCAAAACTTGTATTATTTTATCTTTGTCTCAGACAAAGTTAGACTGTTTGAAGCAGAAAGGTTTTCTGGGACAAAGACAGAAGCTTTTCTCAGGCAAGCAGCATGAGTTTGATGAGATATCTCCTTTAACCTTGAAAGATCTTCAGAATTCTCAGGCTGCTAAAGTGACTGCTGCATCTGCCAAGCCCTCATCTTCCTTATCTGTAACTAGTAAGAGCTCAGCTTCAAACTGCAGGAAAAGACCTTTTCAAGTTGATGGGGAAGAAAATCTGAACAAGATAGCAGAGGAAAGCCGAGCTAAACAGCTGAAATTAACCCATGACAAGCTAATGAGCATGACAAAAATCAATGGTGTGAGTCCATCCAGGATTTTGGCAAATCCAACCAAGCTTACGCCAGAGCAGACCAGAATTCTGGAAGTGATCATGAGAGGGAAAAATGTGTTTTTCACAGGAAGTGCTGGAACTGGAAAATCATTCCTTTTGAAAAAAATTCTAGGTTTGTATATTGATTTAATCTTCTTCTGCATTTGTCCTGAAAAGGATGTTGTGTTGTAGTTTACAGTGAGGCTGCAATATCTGTGCCTTATGGCCTGACACATCCGATTTGATCTGGTTTTTTTAGGTCTGGGTTTTGCCTTCTCCTTATCCCTTGGTCTACACTAGTGACTAGTACAGCCTGTTTCCAGGGCCGCCATGTGGAGGCAGAATAGGGTCTTAGTCAACTATGGTTCGCTGACCCTGACCCAAGCAGTTGCTTGCGGATGTTAGCTCATGCACTGTTGCATCTTGATCCCCTTAATTTATAGAGGTATATTTATCTAGTCAAACCTTTCACCTGTGGGGATTTAAGAGAATAAAGATTATAGATGCTGCAACCTTTCAAGAAACATCATATTTGGTGGTTAAAGAGGTTTGTGCATGGCACTAGCAACCTCATCGTGCAAAACAATTTGCTACAGAAATCACAACTGCGCAAGCACAGCAAGTTCTCTAATGGGCCAACTTCAGTAACTGGATCTTATGCTCTGTAAGGAACAAAATAGACAAGAAGAATTCCAAACTCTTTCTGGCATTCATTGACATTAATACAACATTACACAAGTTCTTCCTCCCAAAGATTTATGGCAGCTAGTAAAGCTGATGGTGTCAAGAGACACCAGCTTCTGGCCTCTAGTGCTGTACATCAATTGTTTTCTTGGTTTAAATTTTCAATACCCAGATTTAACATATATTTTAAAAAACCCTCTTTAGTCATGATTTATGATATGCTGGGAAGTTGACAGTGGTTCTATTTTCAGATTGGGAACAACTGTACCTAATCATTGTTAAAAAATAGAGTACATTACAGTATTTACATACAAAAAATCTTCAAATCTAGATGTCAATACAAAACCTTGGCTGCAATGTCACAACAACAGGAATTATTGTTGATCGTCTTCTTCGTTCGTTCTCAATTTCCCGCCACCAAGCCCTGAAAAGGGCTTTGCAAGTAGCAGCTGTAGTCCGGAGAACATAATGCGCTGTGTCACTAGTTTACAGCGATATTTGCACCCTTCCGTCCGACACATCTATCTTCAGCAGAATTATTGTTATTAATTCCACTGAAGATTTCATCAACCTGGACAGTAAACAAAACTCTGATGCACGATGCTACCAGGACATGATTTGAAGAGTCAGCCTGACTTCTGCCTCTTTGAATGTCCTAAATAGCGTCTAGAACCAACAGAGACTAATTGAAAATCATGCTATGAATTTACATAACGAGTGTCATTCACATCCTGCTGTACAGTTCCGAAACCTGTACTATTCTGCAGGTTGATCAAAAGCGCTTTGAAGCCTTCCACATGTACAGGCATATTCTTATTATTCACTGATATGGCTTGGCTTCGTTTGTTCTCAATCTCCCACTACCAAACCCTGAAAAGGCTTAAGTAGCAGAATGTAGTCCAGAGAATGGAATGCGTTGTGTCGTAGTTTACAGCTTGACTGTGATATTTGCACCTTTCGGTCCAACACATCTGACTTCAGCAAACATTTTTTGAGTATCGGGTTAGCATTCCCTCTTCGACCCCTTCTCCTTAGCCAGTCTGCCCTGCTGCAGCCTGTTATCCATGATCACCGCATGCAGGTGTTAGAAGGGTCTTGGCAGCTCTGGTTCGCTGGCCCTGACGCTAGCATGGGTCGCTGACCACTGCAGCTCATGCGCTGCTCAGCATCTTGATTCCCATCCACTGGTATAACTGGATCTCAAACAATAAAGTCATCAATCGCACAGTCCTTGAGAGCACACACACCATGTTAAACCTATTCGCCCTGTTTGGGCATGTGGTCTGCCTTGCCGAGTATGTCCCCGCCCACCAGCTCTTAAAGCAGGCCATAGACATCAAGGATGGGAAACAACTCCCTGTGTCATGGTCTTGCCACCACCACACACCACGTGGTTAGATCAAATTGAAAAAATACCATCCTAATTGCATGCAGCCTAGGACTTAGCTGCTCATCATGCTCATTGCTGGTTGGTTAGATTGGCTCTTGTCATCTAAGCAGACTACCTACCTAAGGGATCATTAATTTTTCAATGATAGCAGAATATTAAAATTTGATATTTGCTAAATTCAGTACTTATTAATTTTTCGTTATCATATTGATGTCGAATTTAAATTACTAACGAAATAACCTGTAGACATATTAAATAATAATAATTGGTTAATTTTTGTTAAGAAAATGCAGTTAATGAAAAGTATGATGTTTATCTGTACTATATTTCTGGCCTGTAAATATTGCATACTGTTGATCAAGGGGGTTTTCCAGGAGGACTTTGTGTGTGACAGACTTGAGAATAAGATCCCTGCCATACATAGTGCATGTAAAAGACAACTAACAGTGCATTCTAACCTCTCTAGCGTAGAAGACTCCCAACTTCATGGGAATTGGGCGCTTACAAACCTGAAGAGTGTAGAGTAGCTTTCTGGACTTAAATGAAAGCTCTAGAAACAATACCTCATATATGATCAAGAATAAAACAGTGAATAAGTCATGTACCAGTGGTTTGACAGAAGATTTCTTTGGAGAAATCGTGTATTGTAACTAGTGACGAATGATATCAGGTAAGTGACTTGGGAGATATTAAGGTATTTTAATTAGTAATTTTGGAGACATCATGAATTGTGACTAGTGATTTGGACGACATCAGATATTTTAACTAGTGACTTGAGAGACAACAGGTAATATGAACAGCGCCTCCTGTTCATCCTATTTCGTCAGGTAGTGTTGTCTGTCATTGATTACAGACTAGGTATCCTCACACTATCAAGAACACAGTGTGAAAGGTTGGAATGCATCCAGAATGAAGGCATGCGACTGGTTCTGGGCTGCACTAGAGATGCCCTGATTCTGATGATGTGGTACATGTTGGGATTGTTATCGGTGACATCCAGGCATAAACTGGCACAAGTCAAAGCCTATATGCGTGTCACCATAGACACGTGGCACCCTCTGCACAGTAGTATCTCAAACATCAAGGGATCAAGAATCAAGAGAGGGCCGTCATGGATGGCACAGGCTGAGACAACAATCGGACACGTCACTCCAGCTGAGACGATAGCCAAAGGGGAAGAATGAGTCCACACTGGCGATAGAATGATAGTGATACCTGAGAGTCATCATAACCTTAGGCAAGGAATGCATGGAACGGAGCAACGGGAGAGCAGAGTACGAGGTAAATCAGCTGATAACTGAGAACACCCAGGAGAGTGACGCTGTCATATACACCGACGGATCAGTCGTGCGCAGTGGGACATCAGGCTGGGGTTTCTCGGTTAAAGTGAGAGGACAGGTCGTTGCTGAGCGAAGTAGGGCATACATGTCAACAACCTCCAGTATGAGAATGGAGATGGAAGCAGTGACCTCAGCACTGAAATGGCTATCTGAGACTTCTATAACAAGTGCAGCCATCGTGACAAACGCGCAAGCCGTACTTCAGAAAGTACAGAAGGGATGGCTTAGGTACGAGTGGATAGCAGCTGTTGAGGCCTCAAACCTCCAGGCTTTGACTTGGATCTACTGTCCTGCTCATGCCGGGGTTCAGGGCAATTAAAGAGCTGACATCATGGCTTCACAAGCTCCCATCATAGGCACATTAGTGATGGATAGAAGTGAAATTTTGAAATCAATCAATGACTGCCTGCTGGATGAGGACATCGCAATAGATGAAGCAGCAATCCACAGACTGCTAAGTTTCAAAATTAAACGGTGTTTGAGCGAAGTGGGTCGCATGAGAGGACGGCACAGGAGAGTGTACAACCAGCGAGCTACAGGGACCATCAGCATCCATACCTTACACCATTTGATGAGAGATCTGAGCACCTATGGGTATGCCCGGAGTGCAGTGACGTCGATTCTTAGAAACAGAAACAGAAACTGCAATAGATACAGCAGCAATCCACAGACTGCAAAGTTTCAAAATTAAATGTGATTCGAGCGGAGTAGTGCGCATGAGAGGACGAAGCAAGAGCATGTACAACCAGCAGCGAGCTACAGGTGCCAACAGAATCCAGACCCTGCACCATTTGCAGAGAGAGACTGAACACCTATGTGTATGCCCAGAGTGCAGTGACGTCGATACTTAGAAACAGAAACAGGTAATATAACTACTGACTTGAGAAATATCATATATTGTAACTAGTGACTTTTATGTGTTTCATTGGACTAAAGATCCTGATGTGTTTTATAATTCAACTTCTTGTTTTTTGTGTAGGTTCCCTACCTCCAGATCATACATTTGCTACTGCCAGCACAGGAGTTGCTGCCTGCCACATTGGAGGGACCACTTTGCACTCTTTTGCTGGTTTGTTTTTTGTTAGTAGTTGTTATTTATTATATTCAGGATGAAAAGAAGAGTTATGTGTGCAGTACATGGGGTCTCAAACTCAAACCAGTTTGAGGGCACCACTACGACAAGTTTAATAATCTACCAGAGGAAAACCTGTATTATTCTTATTCTTCTTCCCAGTAACCTTTGGGCTATTTTGTATTCTGTCTGTAATGCTGGTATTCAATCTGGCATAGGGAGTGCCTTATGCCAGGTAGCCAAATGTTGTTTAAACTTAATGCTGTGTTTTGCCCTGTTGGACCACGGGTTTTTCTCAGGTCATCTCTCCGTCTCATTGGCGGACGTGAGCGTGGACACTTAAAGTTGTAGGGCCACCATGATGTCACCTTTTGTGACCATCTGTTGTCAGGCATACACACCACATGTTCTGCATAACATCACTGACGGCAGTTCTGCACCTTATTTCTGTGTTGTAAATTTGGTCCCATAGAGAGAGGGCCCCCCTACCTATTCATATCGCACCCTTTCCCAATTGTAGTCTGATTCTCCGAGGGACACAAACAGATTTAGATTGATTAAAATCCAATTCACACATTTCATCATTCAAATGGTCTTCAGATCACTTATTCTTTTCAGTATAGTCACTATCTAAATCCAATTTATCAGCCTCCAAATTCTTGAGAATACTTTGAACAGCTTGTTCTGTTAGCCTTTTGCTACACCCATATCCCGAAGTTTCAAAAGGTCTTTCCATCTCGAAAAACAATGAAAACATTGCAAAACATATTTTGCTGTGTGCACCACCATTTTTATTATTTCAGGAAATGTCTGTCACTGTATTATAGACCAAATCAAAGCAGTAAGGCCTAAAATATGATTCAACATAATGGTTCATCTGCCACATGGAAAAATTGGTGGTTTAGAGAATGGAGTGTGTACACACACACAACACCAATATACGGGTGACTTGAGTTCAAATTATTAGATATCTTTAAAGTTGATGA
Source organism: Ariolimax columbianus (assembly GCA_036924085.1). NCBI lineage: Eukaryota > Metazoa > Mollusca > Gastropoda > Stylommatophora > Arionidae > Ariolimax > Ariolimax columbianus. The sequence continues at coordinate 71,400,339 of JAVGWX010000008.1, read as the reverse complement.
GATCAACTCCTAAGGTCTGGCCCACAAAATTTTCAAGCTAAATTGATAGCTAGATTTGAGGAAACTTATTAAATGTGCTGGGGTCTGCCATGGAGATAAATAAAGCCTAGAACTAATTTTTTTTGTTTTTTTTTGCGTTCACCTTATTTCTCTAATCCCAAAGGCGGTGTGCGTTGCACTGTGGTTTTTATTTTGCACCTGTCGGCCCAGTGCATCTGACTTCAGCATGCATTTTATATAAGGGTCTACTTCCTCCTGCATTTTCTAAGAGTTTACTTTCCTGGGGTAACGGCCGGTGCTGTGGTGGGGATCGAACCCAGCACCTACGGCTTGTGAGCCGTGCCACTTAACCACTAGGCCACGCCGTCCCCGAACTAATCATTTGAATAGTGTTGTGCTTATGTCCCTTAACCTTGTTGAATTGTTGGGCTTCCATCAGCACTCAAGCTCTAACCCTTCTGCCTATTGCCATGTAATGTTATCTGCATGTGTTTGGTAGTTGATGGGATCTGTTAAGAATTAAAAAACTAAGTTTGCGACAATTAAAGGGGAATTAATGTCAGTGCCGGGGACGGCGTGGGCTAGTGGTTAAGTGACACGGCTCACAATCCGATAATGCTGGGTTTAGGGCATAGAGAAATGCGCCGAATGCAAAAAGAAAACTATCGGTGCCATGCAAAATATTCAACGGAATTATATTTGACATATTAAAAGTGGAGGTAGGCAAGTGACTCGAAGAGAAACAGGCGGAATTTCATTCAAAGTATTGCATGGGGATCACCCCAAGTTTTATAGTCTATGGAGGGATGTTTGACAGTGGGGATATGAGTACTCTGTGGCAACTGTAGAGAGACTATGGCATGCCAGAGAAGTTCATAACTTCATACAGTTTATATGTGGAAATACAGTTAATAGAGTGGTACATGAAGGAGAACTGACTAACTGACAACTTCTGGTTGAGACATGGATGCTTGCTCTCATCTGTCCAGTTCTTGTTTTTTATATATTAGACAATGAAGACATCAATCGAGGGTAAAAGAGGTGGTATTCAATGGACACTATTGTCACAATTGGAGGACGGACTATGCAGATGATCTAGTACTTTTGTCATATAGTCATGGTCAAATGCAAGAAACACTTGATAGGCTGAAGGAGCAGTTGGCTAACTTGAGACCGAATATCAACATGAAGGCCAGGCTCCTTAACCCTACCACACCTGAGGCCCTGGACCTAACTGTCCCCCATTCCTGGGCTCCAGAGCATTAAAGAGAAAAAACCAACATGATATAGAAAAATGTTAGTTACATGCAAACAAGTGGTTAGAATAAGATGTAACTTGGAGACATTGTAGAAAATAGGTTTACCTTTCATCTAGCGTCAATATTTCACCTTTGTGTGCCAGTCCACCCAGAAAAAGGCAAAGAATCTATCTCGAGTCATAACATTTCAAAATCCGGGAGTAAACACAACAAAGAGTCCTCATTTGTCCAATAATCCTGATAGCTGGGCTTTATACATGAGTATTCCATATAGATCCTCAGTCCAAGAAAAGCCTTCATCTCATCACTCGAGCTCTCTATGTCTGTTTCACTTGAACAGAGTCTGAATCAACCAAATTATTGATCACCTGTTGGACTGTCATAAGCCTAGACTTACTTTGCTTTCCTGTTGAAGTGCTTGGTTCATCAGCCGCTCGTTTCATTGTCAATTTTCCGAATTTGTTCACGTTAAACCCCACAAAATCAATTCAAACATGGGGCAGCCATTTGCAATTACTAATCACGAGGATTGACCACGATTGGTTGGTTATTTTTAGATTCTGACGCATTTTATTACATGCTACCTAAAGTACCGCAAAACCGGTCCAGCGGTATAGCGTTAGTTAAGGAAATTACCGGAAAAAGGGTACGGCGGTCTGGTAGGATTAAACTCAACATTATCAACAAAGAACCAATCATGCTGGAAGGAGAGCCTTTGGAAGAGGTGGATACCTTGACCTAGGTATAGGCTGCACAGTTGATACATCGTGAGCTACAGATACAGATGTATGGACCAGAATTGGAAAGGCAAGAGTGGTATTCTTGGACACAAAATAACATATGGAGATCCAGAAGTCATACAACAAAGACTCCAGTCTTTGGTTAACAGTTGGCTATGAAGGATAATGGGCATAAAGTGGCAGTTCATTATAGTTGTGTCTTCTTCTTCTTCTGCGTTTGTTCTCAATCTCCCTCTACCAAGTCCTGAACAGGGCTTTCCAAGTAGTAGGATGTAGTCCGGAGAACGGAATGCGTTGTGTTACTAGTTTACAGCTTGACTGCGATATTTGCACCTTTCGGTCCGACACATCTGTCTTCGGCAGCATAGTTGTGTCTAAATTTCATACAACAAAGCTGACACTGTCTTCAGCTAGCGCGAAAGGGGACCAATCTCGTGAAGTTCAGCCGTGTGAACCAGTCCGTGAAATATGACATGTTTAAACGTAGAGCTATTCATATGGCCGATGTTCATTCTAGGATAATCGAACGGACGAAAACACACACAACGAACAAATTAACCAGTACAAATGGAAAACAACACCATGAACACAAGTGTAAGTCGTTGACTAGTGTGAATTCCCGGCAAATCCATGGTCTGGCGGCATCTATAATGAACTAAAAAGAAAGAGCAATGTAGACCCGCAGCCAGTTATGGTGCCATTTTTGCTGCTCAATCATATTATAAATGGCAGGTGATGATTGACATTAAGATCCCCATAGTGGTAAGCTTACTAAGGATCCAGACATTACATTGCATCCAGGAAACCTCTCGCTCACCTTCTCAATCTCAAGTATGCTTTGGGATATAAGAAGAGTGACCTGTAACCCTCTACTGAGGAAACATCAAGAGTTAACTCATTAACTCAACTCAGCATGAGTAGTTTCGAACAACAAGAACCACCGCAAGAGCAAACAATGTGCATTGACTTGAATTTTCAAAATAGACTAACTGCAGTGATGACACAATTCTTTGTAGGGAGTAAGATAGAGGCACGATTAACTTGAAGAAGCCAGCAAGATATGCTGAAACATAGTTTTGTAGTGTTCTCCAATGAGATTTGAAGAGAACTGAGACTTTTGTGTCTTCTAGGCATAGGGTCAGGAAAGGCACCATTAACTCAGTGTGTGGAGTTGGCATCCAGGCTAAAGGTAGCCCAGCAGTGGAGAGCTTGCAAGCATCTGATCATAGATGAAATCTCTATGGTTGATGGAGATCTCTTTAACAAGCTGGAAACGGTTGCTAGGTAGGTTGTTTGTTGACAAAAATGTTTCTTTCCTATCTTTCATACATTTGTTTTGATCTGATGTCTGCACAACATTATCATCCACAACCTGGTTTTGCTAACTTTGATCATCATTGTAATATAACCTGTTAGATATAGGGGCTAGAATCTGAACATTATCTGATCATTAACATTAGTTGTTTTCTTTTCTTCTATGTTTCTTCTTCAACATTCATCCTGAAAAGGATGGTGTGTCGTAGTTTACAGCTGAGCAACAACATCCTCTGACAGCAACAGCTGAGCTCCCAAGACATGCTCAACCACATAATCCTCTGACAACAATAGCTCAGCTCAAAAGACGTGCTCAATACATTCTCCACAGCATAGTCTGCTCCCAAGACATGTCATTTGCCTTCTATCACCCAATGGTCAATAGGCTATCAACCAACCCTCACCAAGAAGCTCTGTTCTGTGCAAACATTTCCAATTCCTTCCAACTTGTTCCTGTTTTCTTTACTTCCGCCTCCAGGTATCGTCTCCATGTATTCCTTCGTCTGCCTATGTCTCTCCTTCCCTGGGGGTTTCATGACAGGGATTTCCTGGTGATACTCACCTGGGGTTTTCTTAGTGTATGACCCATCCATCTCCACTTTCTTCCTAAGATTTCCTGTTCCAATTTGCCTTGTCTCGCTCTTTCCCACAGTTTGTCATTTGTTACTTTGTCAAACCATTTTATACCAAGAATCTTTCTCAGGCATCTGTTGACAAAACCCTGCAGTCTCCTATCATTTCCTTTGGTCATCCTCCACGTTTCCGATCCATACAGCTGAATGGCTTCATATTTGAATTGAAAATCCTTATTTTGTTTCCCTTCTTATTTTCTTGGAGTTCCATCTTGGTTTCAACATTCCGAATGCAACTCTTGCTTTTTGTTTCCTTATTTTTATATCCTCGTCTGTCCCTCCTTCGTTGTTGATGATACTTTCAAGGTATTTAAATACCTCTACCTCCTCCAGTGGTGTTCCTCTCAGTCGGATTGGTTCTGTGTTTGCTCTATTGAACCTAATCATTTTGGTCTTTTCCTCATGGATCTTCAAACCGAATTATTTAGAGGTATAATCCAGTCTATCCAGTTTCCTTTGCATTTGGGTGTGGGACAGAAGGGCTATATCATCCGCAAAATCCAGTTCCTCCAGCTGTTTATTCAAGGTCCACTGGATTCCATTTCTCTCATTTGTTGTTACTTTTATAATCCAGTTCATTGCCAGGATGAACAGGAAAGACGACTGTAGCAACCCTGCCGTATCCCTGATTTAATTTTGATTGGCTCTGTGAATTGTCCTTCGTGTATAACTCTACATTGCATACGTCTATCTAATTATGTTTGTGAGCTTTTGAGAAATTTCATAGTGCCTCAATAGTTTCCAGAGTATATCTCTGTCCAAACTGGCGAAAGCCTTTTCATAATCAACGAAATTGATGTACAAACTCAAATTCCATTCCAATGATTGCTCCACAATTATCCGCAATGTGGCCATCTGGTCAATGCATGATCTATTCTGTCTGAAGCCCGCCTGCTCATCCCTTATCTTGTTATCCACTGCCTTTTTCAATCCTTCTAGTATTACTCTATTTAACACCTTTCCAGTATTACTCTATTTAACACCTTTCCAAGCACTGATAATAACATTATTCTTCTATGGTTTTTGTATTCCTGTAAATCTTCCTTCTGAGGCAATTTAACCAGGTAGCCCTCGCTCCAATCTTTTGGTAAGTTTTCTTGCTCCCAGATGGCGTCTATCAAGTTATGGAGCATGTTAGTAGATGTTTCAACATCTGCTTTTACGGCTTCCGGTGGTATCCCGTCAGGTCCTGTTGCTTTTCATTAGAAACTCTATTGTCCTTCTAATTTCTTCTTTACTTGGATTATCACAGTTGATCGGCAGGTCATCCTCTGCTGGTGGGATGTCTGGGGGGTTGTCTGGTTCTGGTTTGTTCAAAAGCTCTTCAAAGTATTCTACCCGTCTTTTCTTCTGTTCTTCAAGGTTAGTTATCTTTTCCCCAAGTTTATTTTTGATTGGTCTACCTTGTTGTTGATACTTTCCTGATAGTTCTTGGTAGCCTCATATAGACCTTTCATATTTCCCTTTCCTGCAGCCTCTTCCCCTTCCTCAGCCAGACCATCAATGTAACGTCTTTTGTCCGCCTTAATGCTCTTGTTAAACCTCCTTGTTGCTCTCTACGTACTCTTTCTGTGCTGTGCTTTTTGCGGCTCTCGTTTTACTATTTAGTAAGGCCATTTTCTTATTTCGCCTCTTCTTGATCTTAGTAATTGTTTCTGCTGTTATCCATTCTTTATGCTGCAGTTTCTTCATTCCAAGCACTTCTTTGCATGCAGTTTTCCATGTACTTTGTACTTGTTCCCATTTATCCTTAATGCTGGCCCCTTCATCTTGCTGCTCCAGTGGTTGATATTTTTTCCTGTTATATGGAACTCGTTTTTCTTATCTTCTGTCAGGTATTGTACGCAGTACTGTGGCCTGGTGACTTGCATCGTTCTGTTTATCCTTAACTTCAGCTGTACCTTCGCAATCACTAAAAAAGTGGTCTGAGGCCACATCTGCTCCCATGTAGACCCTGACATCTAATAATGATCGTTTAAATTTGGAGTTTACGCAGATGTGGTCAATCTGATTCTTTGTTTTATGGTCTGGGGATACCCCTGTTGCCTTATGAATGGCTCTGTGTGCAAACATACTTCCTCCTCTGATAAATGTTTTTACTGCACAAAAATCTGCAAACCGCTGTCTGTTTCCGTTTAGGACTCCTAGTCCCTCCATCCCCATGACCTCCTCATATCCCAGGTTGTCGTGTCCTATTTTTGCGTTAAAGTCTCCCATTAGTATGGTAATGTCATTCCTCCCTGTCTCCTCTACTGGCTGCTATAATCTGCTTTAGAAAACCTCTATAACTGTTTCTTCCTTTTCATTTGTTGGGGCATGTCCTTGAATTAAATTTAGTTTAACCTTCTTGTTCTTTGTTCGAAATGTAGCCATCAACAGTTGTTATCCGGCTGCTCTCAACTCTATGAACGCACTTTGGACCTTCGCTGAGAGCATTAGGGCCACTCCCTCTGTGTGTGGTGCATTTTTCTCTTCCTCGTGTCCTGAGTATATCACAGTCTTCCCTGTTGCCAATAGTACCTTTCCTGACAGTCCATCTAGTCTCACTCAGCTCAAGGACACTAATGCCATATCGCTCCCTCTCTTTTTCAATTTGCGCTGTCTTCCACTCCTCCCACATGCTTCTAACATTCCAGCTGCTGAGTCTGGAAGGCTTCCTTGTCGAAAGAAAGGCAGTCAGCAGTCCAGTTTCCTTTTGGGTTTGGCTAAGCCACCTCATTGGCCCTGCTGAGGGGACCTTTCCCTTTAAGGATGGCTTTTGGTTTGTTTTGGTTGTTGTTTTTGTAGCAATTGTTTTTTTTTTTACGATGTGGGTAGCTGGCCCCGCGCTCAACCTTTCTCCTTTCTCATCCGGGCTTAGGACCGGCCATGGCGGAGATGCTACCAAGACATTCTCAACACATAATCCTCTGATAAGCAATAGCTCAGTTCCAAAGACAGGTCCAACACATCCTGTCCTCTGACAGCAACAGTCCAGCTCTTGATCTTCTTGAAGTGGTAGGAATGTTGCTACTAACAGGAGAATGGGTGAGGTGAAAGTCTCAGGCACCCTAAAACATGTGTGCCTAGGTAGGTGAATTCCCCATAAGCCATATGTTATAATTTATTTAGGAAAAGGACAACTCAGATTTCAAACCACATGCTGCCACACAGGTAGGCTGGTGATGACCAAAGGGTAGGAGGAGTTCACTTGAACAATGACTTAACAAAAAGTGGATGTACTGGGCTGAATGTTGCAGATATCACAGTCAAGCAGCTGCACGACACATCTTGTGCTAGAAAGAAAAAAGATTGAATGAAGAATAAGGAGAATCATATGGCTTGACTTCGTTCGTTCTCAATCTCCCGCTACCAAACCCTGAAAGGGCTTAAGTAGCAGAATGTATTCCGGAGAACGGAATGCGTTGTGTCGTAGTTTACAGCTTGACTGCGATATTTGCACCTTTCGGTCCAACACATCCGACCTCAGCAAGCATTTTTTAGTACCGGATTAGCATTCCCTCTTCGATCCCTTATCCTTAGCCAGTCTACTCTGCTGCAGCCTGTTATCCAGAATCACCGCATGGAGGTGTAGAAGGGTCTTGGTAGCTCTGGTTCGCTGGCCCTGATGCTAGCAGTCAGTTATGGGTCACTGACCACTGCAGCTCATGCGCTGCCAGGAGATTCATATAATGAAGTAGTATTATATTTTTGTTTGAAAGGGTAATTCGAAAATCTGATCAACCATTTGGTGGTATCCAGCTGATTCTGTGTGGAGACTTTCTACAACTTCCCCCAGTGGTTGGACCAGGAGAGAAGCGGAAGTTCTGTTTTCAGGTAAACCTGGTTTGTTTGTAAGAAAATATTTATATTTGCTTTGACTCCTGAATTATTTTGCACGCTGTTCCAAAATTGTTTTTGGTCAGAATTTTAGACAATGAAATGCGTCTCTTTCATTCTAAATTGTGTGTGGATTATTTTGTTGAATTATCAAAAATCAAAATGATGTGTAGAGGACAGAGAAATATAATTGACAATTTGTGTGTTCATAATAAAAGACATGTAATTAGTATAGATGAAAAATAATTAATGTTAAATTCTTCTTCTTCATTCGTTTTCAATCTCCCGCTACCAACCCCTGAAAAGGACTTTGCTAGTAGCAGGATATTGTTGTCTGGAGAACAGAATGCGTTGTGTCGTAGTTTACAGTTTAACTGTGATTGCACCTTTCGGTGCAACACATCCGACTTCAGCAGGCATTTTTGAGTACCGGGCTAGCCTTCTCTTTTTGATCCCTACCCCTTCGCCAGTCTGTTCTGTTGCAGCCTGTTATCCAGGATCACCACATGGAGGTGTAGAATGGTCTTTTCAGCTGTGGTTCACTGGCCCTGATGCTAGTAGTCAGCTATGGGTCGCTGACCGCTGCAGCTCATGCACTGCTAAGCATATTGATCTCATTTATGTTAAATGAAAACACAACATAACAGCATAGTCAAAATATGAACTTATCGAGGTGCAGTTACTGTTGTAGTTATTAAGATTGGTATCTTAGCCTCAGATCATCAAGGTAATCCACTTTAGAAATTACACAATTTGAAATATATCAAATTTTAGCGTAAGAAATAGAATTGAGAGAATTTTTAACTGCAACACCACAGACTGCAGAGTACTATTAGAGACAATACAAAAAACAAACAATGAACCACTGTTATCAGAACAGAACTAGGAAAAATCCAGTGACCCTCAACAATAGCGCTCCAGTGATTACCCTCCCATTGCGGAATCACAGGAAACGAGAGAGCTTACACTCTAGCAAAAGATGGCAGCAAAAAGGCACAATTTAATCATTGAGTACCAACAGAGAGATCAAGAACATCATCAGAAATCAGTTTATACACCAATGGAGAGAATACAGAAACATACGCAGTACACCAGACCCAATTCACCAACTCAAAAGAAATCAACTACCTTATTTCGTCTGAGAACTGGATGCTGCAGACTACTAGAACATCTAACAGTCTAATTTACTGCTTAAATTTTGTTCTAAGAACATATCGTTTCTATAATTTATAATTAACTATTGGCAACCATATCTAGAACAACATTCACATAGTTGTTCCAGTACAGTGGTATTCTTAAAGCAACTCTCACAGCATTGCTCGATAGTGAAAGAGTTAATAGTTGTTTTTGTTTTCATGTTCCCTATGATCTTTTACCTATGACAATGATTTCCGGAAAGTCTCATTGTGCGACAGAGATGAGAATAGAACCACTGCTACACTGGCAGTAGGTCATAACGGCAACTAGTAGTGTGGTTTATTCCCTACATAGTAGAAGACTGTCAAACTCATTACACTGAATATACTGCCATTAACATAGACCAAAAGTATACCAAGTGTTGCTAGGAAGCTTTAGAAACAATACCATGTATATGATTTTTTAAAAAGTGGTCTCATACTTTTATGAATAGAGTGAGGAATAGAATAAAACCAGAAATCTGTGATAAACAATGCAGGTTTATGGAAGGCTAGGGCACGAACAGCGCCATATATATTGAGAACAATAATTGAGAGAGCTATAGAGATGATAACATATTTATATCTGTGCTTCACAGACTATACCAACATATTTGACAGGGTGAAGCATATGGAAATGATCCATATGCTAGAAAAACTGCATGTTGAGGGCCAAGGGCCTGAGAATTATTCAGAACATGTACTGTGGACAGACTACAGATATATGAATAGATAACATGGTAGGAAACTTTAGGTAAATACAAAAATAGTGAGGCAGTGGTGTGTGATGTCCCCTGATCTGTTCTCTCTGTACAGCAAATTTATATTGTGATCCCTAGAAGCAATGCCTGGAATTATCAATTGGTGGACAGAACATCAACTACTTGTGTTACGCTGATGACACTGCATTGATAGTGCAGAATGAGTCCGATTTACAACTACTGGTCAACATGGTAGTTCTTCCAAGCAAACATTTAGACAGTTTAAATCTAACGAAATCAAAAGTAATGGTGGGGACGATGTGGGCTAGTGGTTAAGTGACAATCCAAAGTTCGCTCTCCAATCACAGCACCGGACTATACCTCGAGGAAGCAATCCCTTAGAAAATGCAGAAGGAAGCAGACACTAACATAAAAATTCATGCCGAAATCGGATGCACTCGGCCAACAGGCGCAAAATTAAAAAAATTGTGCAACCACCGACGGGAATAGTAAATAAGGCAAATGCAAACAAAAAAAAGTAATGGTAGTAACTAAACAGCACACATCTCCAAAATGTTGAATGAAAGTGAACGAGACGGAACTAAAACAAGTACACTCATTTCAATACTTGGGCACCCACATTAGTTCTGATGGGAGATGCACTTATGAAATAAGGAACAGAACAGCCAAGGCAAAATTAGTCTTCCAGAGTATGAGGGGAATCTTGTGCACCAAAAGCTTATCATTGGAATTAAGAGAGTTCCTGGATACTACATGAAACCAGTACTGATATATGGCAGCGCGTCATGGACAACCAGCAGGCAAGCACAAGATCATTTGAGGTAACAGAAATGTGGTTTTACAGAAGAATGTTGATAATTCTGTGGACTGCAACGGAAGCTAATAACGTGGCTTTTGAAGAGTCACCGACACAAAAACAGCTTATGGCAAAAATTAGTCATCCTTTTTTGGGCAAGTAATGAGAAGTAGGCGGGTTGGAATATATGGTGACAACGGACAGAATCACAGGGAAGAGAGACAGAGGGAGGCAAAGAAATAAAATGTTAAGACAGCATGATGGGGTGGCATGGGAGGCGATCAACAGGAGAACTGATAAATGACGCACATGATAAGAGGAAATAGAGGTTGATACTGATAATGATGATCAGTCTTGTACAAGATATTGTTGTCAGGGATGGAGTGTTAGAGACTTCATCGTATAAAGACCTCAACTATTTTATGAGATGGGGTGACCAGTTTCCTTCTTTGCTACCTTTCCCAAAAGTAAGCCAGGTACTCATTTACAGATGAGTTGACTGGAGCATGTCAATAATTGGGATCTATCCTAGTACCTTTGTCCTAAGAAGTAAGTGCTCTACTGCTCATACACTACCATATGTGCAACATCAAGAAAAGATCAAAGATCTTATTTTTCCCACTGTGAGATGTGGTGCCCTCTAACAGCATTTTGCTTGAACCCATCACTGCTGCAACTGTTTGTTGTTTCATGCCCTCAAATATTTTTGTTGTTTCTTGTCCTTGATGAAGGCCTTTAGGTTGTAATGTAGGTTTTATTTATGTTTTCGTCTTACCTTCGTTACCTGAACATATCTATAAATGTTTTCTTTTACACTTTATTGTAATCCACAGTGCCGCTGCAGCCCCTCCTTATTTTGAATTTTATTTTTCCTCTAACAGAATGAAGAATTACAATTTTAACTCTTTTGTGAAGTATATTGCTACGATTAGTGCCGTAAGCTGTTTATTGGCCTCTCATAGATGTTGTACTTATAATTTCCAGTCTGAAGCATGGCACAAGAGCATAGAGGTGACCATGCAGCTGACAGATGTCAAGAGACAGTCAGATAAAGGCTTTATAGACATTCTTCAGCAGGTTAGGAAAGGCTTGTAAGTACCACCAGTTTCTATAGGAAAGATGCTTTGTTTTAGTATGTTGTGTAAATCAAAGTAAGAAATAGAGATCTTGATTTATATATGTGTAAGTACCACCAGTTTCTATAAGAAAGATAATTTGTTTTAGCATGTTGTGTAAATTAAAGTAAGAAATAGAGATCTTGAGATTTATATATGTGTAAGAACCACCAGTTTCTATAAGAAAGATGTTTTGTATTAGTATGTTGTGTAAATCAAAGTAAGAAATAGAGCTCTTGATTTATATATGTGTAAGTACCACCAGTTTCTATAAGAAAGATGTTTTGTAAAAGTATGTTGTGTAAATCAAAGTAAGAAATAGAGCTCTTGATTTATATATGTGTAAGTACCACCAGTTTCTATAAGAAAGATGTTTTGTATTAGTATGTTGTGTAAATCAAAGTAAGAAATAGAGATCTTGATTTTTATATGTGTAAGAACCACCAGTTTCTATAAGAAAGATATTTTGTTTTAGCATGTTGTGTAAAACAAAGTAAGAAATAGAGCTCTTGATTGATGTCAGGTCAGTTCAGGTCATCCCATAACCGGTGAGGTCAATGGGGCACACATGAAGATATATCCACAACCCTACGTCATCCCTTTCTGTGTCAATATATGTGGCTAATATTGTTTTATAGATGCAAAATATGGACAGTTAGCAAAACAAGATTGCTGAAAGTCATATAGAGTTATGGTTTTACAGAAGAGTGTTGAAAATTCATGGAAATCTAATATTACTGAGGATGTGCTGAGAAAATAATTTAATATAAAAACCTTATAACACACACATGTGCAAACAGTCCCCGTTTTGCGGATATATTATGAAAAATGAAGAGGTAGAGCAGTCTGTGACTTCTCTTCTTGGTCATTTCTCTTCTACCATTTGGTGTGTAGAGATTTTTTTAAAATACATGTAGTCGACTGTGTCTTTGAATCCTCCCGAAGATGAATGCGCTGGACTGAAAGGTGCAAATATTGCAGTCAAGCTGTAAACTAGCAACACAACACATTCCCTTCTCCGGACTACATCCTGCTACTTGCAAAGCCCTGTTCAGGGCTTAGTAGCGGGAGATTGAGAATGAATGCAGAAGAAGAAGAAGTGTCTTTGAATGATAGAGGGTCCGGCATCCTTTTTAGTCTTCACGCAGGCCAATGTTGGGTAGGGATTTCATTACCTGAATAATTTTATCGGCTAATAATCTGCTCTTTTCAGTTTAATCCAGCACGACAGAATGACTGTTCTTTGTTTTCAGATGTCCTGAACCTGTAGCAGCAATACTCCAACAGACAGCAAGTAAATGTATACTGAAGGATGGTGTTCTGGCAACTAAACTTTGCACACACAAGGTGGATGTGGAAGGCATTAATTATTCAAAGCTTCGAGAGCTGTCTGGTACAACCCTTTTTATGTCTAACTGAACTTAACTTAAACGTCTTTATGCAAGTTTAGAAGACACTTCAGAGTCTGTATATAACCAGTTTCTTTTACATTCAGTTGATCTCAAAATACCTGTGCACATACAACTATTCTTGAATGCATTAATTGACCCTGCCTCCACTATTTCCTGTGGCAATGCTTTCCAAGCATTCACCACTCTCTGACTAAAAAAATATTTCCTGTTATTTAATCTGGATCTTTCTTTAATTAATTTGTGGCTGTGCCCTCTTGTCCTTGAAGGCGGCTTTATTTTGAAAAACTTGTTATAATCTAATTTATCCTTTCTGTTGATTATCTTATCAACCTGTATTAAATTACCTAAAATCCCTCTCTATTCTAGACACTGTAGGCCGGTTTTTCTGTCTTTGCTCATAACTGTATTTCTGGAATCCCACTATCAGTTTAGTCGCACTTTGTATTCTTTCCAGCATGTTTATATCCTTCTATGATATGGACTCCACATCTGGATGCAGTACTCCAATCTATGTCTAACTAATACTTTATACAGTTTGACTATCACTATGCTCTATCACTATGTTTAATATTTCTTTTTATAATACCTAACATTGCATTTTCCTTTCTCCCTGTTACCTTACCTATAGGTCCTTTTCCTTTTCCATCTTTCTAATTTTGTTCTCATCCATTCTGTAATTATGTTCCATATTGGATCCACCCACGTGGATGGCTGTACATTTATCTACATTGAACTCCATTTGCCAGACCTTGGTCATTCCCAAATTTGTATCTACGAGGCGTGTTTAAATGAAAGAAGACCTAACTGCACAAAGTGAACATATGTACGGTATGCATGGTGATGTCACTTCTGATGTAAACAGCACATACCAACCGCCAAGTTTGCAAAATTTCATTATTCTCCGACTCATAGTTTCCTCAGCATTATCAATCAGTTTCTTCTGCAACTATCTGCAAGATTTCTTTCTTCCTCTGCCAGGGACTTCTTTGCTTGCACACTCCTGTGCTTTCTGTACATAGTACATCTCGTGTCTCCTGTTATGATGGTTTTGTCATACAAGAAAGATTTCACTTGTTTTAATATCTTACCTCATACGCTTCAATCAATCAGTTAAAATCTTTTAGTTCCATGGGGAGCACATATCTTTAATAAATATACACGAAGTCCTCCTGTTCTGGATCAATCGTTCCAGCTTCGCCCATGTCTTTCTTGTTTCCTTTATTCATGTGTTGAGATCTCTTCTTTGTATGTGCTTTTGGTCAGCCTCATCTTCTCTTGCCTTGGAGATTCCAGAATAGATACTGTCTTGTAGCACTACAAGCCGATTTCTTTAATGCCTTCATCTCACGTCATGTTCCACTGATATCTGTCTGGTTCCTTCCAACAGCTCTACTATTGTACTTTAGTGATCTTATATCATCATTTCAATCTCTCTATTCTGCGTAGGCACCAATTTGTGAAAGTCTGTACCTTTTTTGTTTTTCTTTTCTCCATGTTTCAGAGCCATACAACAGAACAGACTTCAAACTGGAGTTGAAGATTTTTATTTTTGTGCTGTACTTAATTTCTTTTGATCTCCATAAATACTGCTATGCAAAGATTGCTACTTTCACTTTTTGTATTATTATTTTGAAATAAAATGTATCTGTACCCCCCTACTTTGTCTATATTGCTACCACATGATTCCACATCTTGTAGGAGTGTGTCTGCCAAAACAATCTTATTGCTAGTGACATTTATTCTCATAATTTTACCATTATCTTACATTTCATCGCCTATTTCTCCTTTGTTTTGACCATTCTTTCTCTTCTGGGAATATTCAGATTTAGTGTTTACAGTCTGGTGCACTTCTCCTTAAACCTTTCATTTGTATGATCCTACCTTATAATGTCACTCACTGATTCTGTTAGCCACAGGCCTGATTCTGTAGGTCACAGGTCTCATTATTGGTGTCACATGTCTGATTTTGTAGGTTACAGGTCTGATTCTATGGGTCACAGGATACTGGCCATATGTTTGAGACCCCTGATTTAATGTGTTTAATGTGTCCCTGAATGGTTAATGGTGTGAGTTGTGGTAGGCTCTTACAATATGTATTCTTCTATGTATGATTCTGGTTCTGAATTGGGGGGGGGGGGGATGTGGTAGGCTGTAACAATGTGTATGATCTGGAGTCTAGGAGAGGGTGACTCAATGGTTGGAATACTGTTCTTCTGACCAAGTAGTGCTGGCATGCCCATGGGGTGTGATTCTGTTGCACAACAATGCTCGTCCACATTTTGCAGACATTGTGCAGGAAGCATTAGCACAGAAAAGATGGAAAGTTCTGCCACAACCATCTACAGCCCCAATTTGTCACAATGTAACTTTCATTTGGTTGGACCCTTTGAAAAAGCTCTAAAGGGACAACAATTTCACTACGATGCAAATGTCGGTGATGACCAAATGGATCAATTATCAACCAAAGTCCTTTTTCACAGACGGTATCCGCCATCTTCCCAATATATATGTCTCTGAATGCCTACACCTGTTCTTTTAACGACCCCTGGTGCATGCTTGCTATCTAACAATTACTTTGTTTAACTCTGCCACACCTGCTTGTGTACCTTTCATACGGTTGTAATAAAGCCACTGGGATGGGTTTCATTTGATCACGTCTATTAGAAAGATACTTAGTTTGTCACTTCTTGTATCACTTATTGACACCCAACATGACACTAATTATTGAAATCTCCATGTCTCAGGTGAGAGTCGCATGTTTGCTTCTTCTGACACAGACCAGGCTTACTCACAACATCTTAATACTTTGTGTCCTGTACCGCAGTGTCTTGAGCTGAAAGTTGGGGCCCAGGTACGAGAAATTGGATTGTCAATTTAGATTATTGTAAGCGCACTTTGATATTCCTTGGATGTCTGCTTTTTTGGTATTTCTAGACAAGTATGGTACTCTAGGGGTATATGGTAGAAAGGTAGTTATTAAAGGCAACTAAAGATGGCTATGCTTGAGGCTAGCAGCCTTGTGTAAAATAAATTGCTATAGAAACTACAACTGCAAGAGCACCCCCACAAATACAAGAGGAATCATTGTGAGAGAGCAGCAACGGTTGGGAAGATCTGATTCATGCGAAAGAGCGAACAACTCAACAGACCTAGTTAATCAACAATCTATTTACATCCTCTGAAACAGATTGAGTAACAATGCTGCGACTGCTAGGATGTTAGTTTTGGTGAACATGTAATTCAGTAACAATGCTGTGACTGCTAGGATGTTAATTTTGGTGAACATGTAATTCAGTAACAATGCTGTGACTGCTAGGATGTTAATTTTGGTGAACATGTAATTCAGTAACAATGCTGTGACTGCTAAGATGTTAGTTTTGGTGAACATGTAATTCAGTAACAATGCTGTGACTGCTAGGATGTTAATTTTGGTGAACATGTAATTCAGTAACTATGCTGCGACTGCTAGGATGTTAGTTTTGGTGAACATGTAATTCAGTAACTATGCTGCGACTGCTAGGGTGTTAGTTTTGGTGAACATGTAATTCAGTAACAATGCTGTGACTGCTAGGATGTAAGTTTTGGTGAACATTTAATTCAGTAATCAGTGCAGTTTGTACATAATTGTAAACGTATATACACAGGTAATGTTATGCAAGAACTTGGACGTACAACGAGGACTTGTTAATGGATCTAGAGGTGTGGTCACTGGATATGAGGCAGGCAAGTAAAGGAAGTCCAGTACCTCAGTATACATACTTATATAGAATCCATTTGGCTTGACATAGTCACTCCTCATCCATGGGGTGTAGCTATCTTATATTTCATGTGGCTAATAGTTTCTACAGGATGGAGTAGTTCCGTACTTGCCTCTTACAAGGTGACAGGTTACCTCCTAATTATTCTTTTCCTCCCTTAGACCCTGTGAATACACAGATGAGGAATCTGTTTTGAGTCAATGATTCTGTAAGAGTGGATTATGAATAGCTTCTATTTGAGCAAATAATAATGAATCTATTAAGAGTAGATTATTTTGATATATCGAATTTGTTCCTTGTAAAGCATTAAACCATCACTGATGATGACCCTAGACTTTGTTTGGTGACATTTGTAGCAATTTGTGTTATATAATGAGGATGCTTGTCCCATGCACAACCCTCTTTAATCTGCTTTTACCACATGCTTAGAAGGCTTTAGTGTCTATTATTAACTTCCAATCCACATGAAATTAAGAGTAGATTTTAACAAGGGACTAATTGCTATATAAGCTGTCACTTAATTTGATTAAATGATATTGTTAGTTCGAGCACATGATATCTAATCTGCATTAGTTAATTTGAGTAAATCGTATATCTATATGGGGACCGTGTGGCCTAGTGGTTAAGTAGCACGGCTTACAATCCGAAGGTGCTGGGTTCGATCCCCATCACAGCACCGGCCGTTACCCCAGGGAAGCAAACAAACCCTTAGAAAATGCAGGAGGAGGCAGACCCTTACATAAAATGGCATGCTGAAGTCGGATACACTGGGCCAACAGGCGCAAAATAAAAACAGTGCAGCGCACGCCCGCCTTGGGGAATAGAGAAATAAGGCGAAATCAAAAAAAAAAAAAATATCTATATTCATTTAAGTAAATGAAATTGGATATATGTGGGTTATTTTAAGTAAATAATTATGAATCTATATTAGTTATTTTGAGTAAATGACAAAGCATTTGTAAGAGTCCATTTAAGAAAATAGGGAAACAAAATATTTGAAACAAGCTCTGTCGTTATTATAGTGTCCAGCATGCCACCACATTATATTTTTCTGTTTAACTGAACATCCACATAAGTATTTGAATACAATGGAGCAAAAATCAAAATTATTTGGTCATGTTAGACGTCCATGAATTTTTTTTTTTCATTGTTCATCAGAAAAACAAAAATGTTTTGTTATCTTATGTCATAGTTTACAATGAGACTGAGATATTGACACATTTTGACCTGTCACATCAGGTTTCAGCATAGGACATTTTAGAACAGGGTTTGCTTTCTATTTGATCCCTATTCTCTCAGCCAGGCTGTAACATTGCAACCACTTTTCAGGGCCGTCACTTGGAAGTACAGTAGGGTCTAGGGGACAGGATACAACAGTGCACGAGCTGACGGAAGTCAACGACTCATTGCTGGCTGCTTGCATCAGAGTCAGCAAATCATAGCTGGCTGCTTGCATCAGAGTCAGCAAATCATAGCTGGCTGCTTGCATCAGAGTCAGCAAATCATAGCTGGCTGCTTGCATCAGAGTCAGCAAATCATAGCTGACCAAGACCCTAATCTGCCTCCATTTGGCGGCCCTGAAAACAATTGCACTAGTCACTAGTGTAGTCTGGCCAAGGGATAGAGGTTGCATTGGGACGAAAAATCTGGCACTTAAAAAAGCCAGATAAAAGTGGAAGTGTTGGGTCGAAAGGTGCAGATATGACAGGAGAAGGGTTGAGATGTGAGTCTCTGCCATTTGAAAACCAGAATGATCTGGATTGATGATGCTCAAAAGCAATGTGGGTTAATTTCTGTGGGAAAGGAAAACTATGACTTCTATGACTGGTCATAGCAAACGGCTAGGGAGAGTTAACCCAAATAAAAAATTGTATGTGAAGAGCCGAATATCTCAGATGTCACAGCCCAGTTCTAAAATGTGGCACTATTTATTTTACACTCAGGGAGGGGTGGGGAGATAATAGAACAAAGAAGTACACAACAAACTGGTGTGATAGAAATGGATAAATGTTGAACAAGAAAATTTTCTTTTTTTTTGTTTTGTTTTTATTTTGTTTGTTTTGCGTTCGCCTTATTTTCTCTAATCCCCAAGGCAGTGTGCGTTGCACTGTGGTTTTTATTTTGTGCCCGTCGGCCCAGTGCATCCGACTTCAGCATGCATTTTATGTAAGAGTCTGCTTCCTCCTGCATTTTCTAAGGGTTTGCTTCCCCGGGGTAACGGCCGGTGCTGTGGTGGGGATCGAACTCAGCACCTTCGGATTGTGATCCGTGCCACTTAACCACTAGGCCACGCCGTCCCCCAACAAGGAAATAAATCACCACTGAAGGATCAATCTAAGGTGCTTAAGTATTTCAACTTCTTTAACTGAATTCTTTATATATCACCAGATTACCCAGTCATTAAGTTTGCCTGTAGAGTGACAGAGGTCATCAAGCCTGTGAGATGGGTGTTCAAAATTGGAGGGGGTAACACAATAGTCAGGAAACAAGTTCCATTGAAGCTGGCATGGGCCATATCAATACACAAGAGTCAGGTTGGTGGTTGTCTGTTATTGGTGATTATGACTATTTTCTGTCCATTATGTCTCGCCTTCTGGCGTTCTTTTAATACTTTACCATCCTACCTAATTTACAATAATTTTTGTCTGAACATTCATGGTTAGAGTAGAGACTGCATTTGCGAAATTATTTTTGTCTAAACCACTCCAAGTAGTCTTCCGGGGTCTTTGTGTATGATAAGGACAAGAATAGCACCAGTGCCCCACAGAGAGCATGTCGTAAGAGGCGACTAACTGTGACATGGCATAAATAGCATCGGCCATGGTTAGGTGATTTGTTAAGTGCAGCATAGACGTCGCCTAACAGGCTGCGGGTTTACTTTGTTCAATTTTTTTAGTCTATTTAGATGGACTCAGACATTGGTTACCCACCCTCTGAGGCACTTGTCCCAATGCAGCGGAGTAATAAGCTGCTCGAGCCTAGCCCACTAAGCAGGAAATCTTCATCTGACTACATCCAGCTCACACCAGAGCTGGGACCTGCACAAGGGCATACACACCTTTAGAAATACAGGTTGATTAAGAATCAAGCTAAAGTGATGATTATTAGATTTAAAGTCATATAATTAAATGATCTATAACATGGAGTGGACAGAGGAGACTAACGTCTAGTCAGGCAGAACATACTGGTCGGACATGTTAGTCAGGGTCAGGTAAAATATACTGGCCAAGACCCGCACCTCACTTTCAAGTAGGTCTCCCTGGAAATAGGCTGTTCTCATTGCAGCCTGGCTAATGAAGCTGGTTATCAGCATCATCCCTGCAGTTGTAGGCGACATACAGATGAAGCCAAGCATGGCACAGCTACCCGGAGAACCCCACCCACTATCATCCGCACATTCTGGATGCGAGGAAAGCAACTACTACCCTCCATAAACATCATTTTCAGGGTGCACAAAAGAATACTCTTACTCATTGTATGCATTCAACAACAACATCACATGGAGTATTCGTAGTATAAAAATATATTAGTATAATGAAATGACATGTAATTATTATGGAGGAAAAATTTACTGCTAGATTTATTAAATTGTTTTCCCATCTGTTTACATTTCTGTGTTATGTCAATATCATTACTACTTTCACTTTAAAAAGTCTAAATTGAGTTTGTATTCAGTATCTGCATCAGTTCAGTCGTGTCCTTTTTTGGTACTGGATGCTATCCTAGTTTTACAACCAAAGATCTTTATGAAACTCTTCTTGGAGCTTACTTGAAGGGTTTTGATGGTTCCTTCATATCCTTTGTTAGCATTGTATACTATCCTCAGATATGTCAATGATCCTAGTTTGTCTGATCTGTGAGCCTGCTATCTTTGGGCTTTTGCTCTTCAGCCTAATGCTATACAGTGGCCATGAGATTATACCAACTCCAGGTAGAAACCAGGAGTCTGTCATACCAGTCATGAAATGTGGAGGCATGTGTCTGCATTATACTTAAAACTGGGATAAAGATGCTGAGCTGCAGCGGTCAGCGATTCATAGCTGACTGCTAGCGTCAGGGCCAGCGAACCAGAGCTGACAAGAACCTTCTACACCTCCACGCGGTGATCCTGGATAACAGGCTGCAACAGAGCGGACTGACTACGTAGAAGGGATCGAAGAGGGAAGGCTAACCCGGTACTCAAAAATGCCTGATTAAATCGGATGTGTCGGACCGAAAGGTGCAAATATCATAGTCAATCTGTAAACTACGACACAACGCATTCCGTTCTCCTGACTACATCCTGCTGCATGCAAAGTCCTTTTCAAGGCTGGGTAGCGAGAGATTTAAAACGAACGAAGAAGATACTCCAAACCACCAATTGGCCTACTGACTATGCTAATTTTGGGGGGTTTTAGGCATGTAAGTAAGTAAGTTGCCATCGCAAGCGAAAATGGTGACATCATCAGACTGTCCTCATACTGAAGATGTAACTTGCGCTGAATTTTGATTATAGTGGGAAAGAAGCTGCGCTGGACATCAATCTCACTCTCTCGCCCTGAGTTACCGAAAAAAACAAAAACTAAGTGAGATACACATTTGAAAGCCATTTTTTATTGCACTTGCATTGTCCCTTATTTCTCAACATAATTTCTATCAACATTTATATGCAACCCATAATGCACCAAAACCTGCAGCATAGAAGTCTTTGGTCTGCTGTCTCAGCCACAATTTCACTTTGCTTTCAACCTCTTAGTCATTTGCGAAATGCCTCTTGCCAAGGTGGATCATGCATTATACTGTAGGCTAAACCATAATAATAATAATAATAGTAGCTGTCCATCGTTGTCGATGAGGACCGCCGACATCATCCTTGTCACAGATTTCCCTGTTGGGTGTGGGTGCGCATGTGGCTGAACAGGCCAATGTGAGCACGAAAACATCTGCTACATATCGGGCACACGAGATTTGTAGAAGGGGATGGTGTTCCCGCTGCTCTTAATTTCCGCGTCTCCCGTCTGCTCTGGGCTTTCATAACACAGTCGTCTTCACCGGCAGCTACACCCGATTTGACTGCGCTTCTCCAGTTAGATCTGTTTTGCGCAAGACATTCCCAGGTGTCGATGTCTATCTGGCAACTTTTTAGTGAGTCCTTCAGACCGTCTTTAAAACGTTTCTTTGCGCGCCATCCCTCTCTCAGCTCGCCGTAGAGAAGCCTCTTTGGGAGCCGCTCGTCTGACATGCGGACGAGGTGTCCGGCCCATCCTAGTCGTGCTTTTTCTAGCAGTGCATGGATACTGGGCATGTTAGCCCTCGAGAGAACCTCGATGTCAGTGACACGATCTTGCCATCGGATGTGGAAGTGGTTTAACCTCCTTGCATGTCCAGAGTATACAGTCCAGCTTTCGCAAGCGTATAGTAGGGTTGGAATGATGGTTGCACGGTAGACTTTGAGTTTGGTCTTGACGCTGATGCCACGACGTGCCCAGACCATCGAGGCTAAACCATACATACACCCTATTGCAGTTGCTACACGGTCTATCATTACTCACCCTTCAACTCGAATCATCTCCCCCACCTGCCGCACATATGCTTCTGTTGCAAGCTGGATAGGATTACCTGATTGGGCTTTATCAGCGGTCTGTGAGCATCTTTGAGAAAATTTATCGACCTAGTTATGCACCACTTTACGCAACAAACACTTCTCACTGTAAATAGGAAGTATTTCCTTATGAGTATCCTTTGTTATCTTGAGCTATGCAAGTGCATGCAACACCTAGCATCTACTACCTACAGTAATCACAAAGCCAGATGTGGCCGTCACCTAGTGACACCTTTAGAAACTAACAACTACATTTTTCAGCTATCCCATATCAGTTTGTGACTTACTTATTGAATCTATCCACGTAACATAAACCATTCTGCACAATGTAAGTCGTGCTCAATCAGAATTGAATGATGGAGAAGAAGTTCTCTTGTTGATCCTCTTCAATTTTGTGATGCTAATCTATCTTGAACCATTTATCTCTACCTCTATCTACATTTTTATTTTGAGGCTGCGTGGCCTAGGGGTGAAACTCGCTCCGTTTTCACAATCCCAACGTTCCGGGTTTGATTCCCACTTGTGTCCAGTTTGGCAGACACTGGTTTTTTTTTTCTCTCGAACGAATGCTCCTCCACATACGGAAAGTAATGGCAACCTACCGAACTGCACACTTGACAAGAAACTTATAACAGCCAAATAAGTGGCGGTTGAAAGAAACTACGTTCTGGAAAAGGACATGCGACTTACACTATCTACATTTGGCTTGGCTTGCCTTTGTTTGTTCTCAATCTCCCGCTACCAAACCCTGACACGGGCCTAAGTAGCAGAATGTAGTCCAGAGAACAGAATGCATTGTGTCGTAGTTTACAGGTTGACTGTGATATTTGCACCTTTCGGTCCAACACATCCGACTTCAGCAAGCATTTTTTGAGTACCGGTTTAGCATTCCCTCTTCGATCCCTTCTCCTTAGCCAGTCTGTCCTGCTGCAGCCTGTTATCCAGGATCATCGTGTGGAGGTGTAGAAGGGTCTTGGCAGCTCTGTTTCGCTGGCCCTGATGCTAGCAGTCAGCTATGGGTCGCTGACCGCTGCAGCTCATTCGCTGCCCTATCTACATTTAATTGATAATAATTAATCTTTGTATGTTCAGCACATATCTGTACATTGATTGATTTTTACTCAACTCTCACAGGGCATGACACTGGACTGTGTGGAGATATCACTAGCAAGAGTGTTTGAGTGTGGTCAGGCATATGTAGCTTTGTCTCGAGCCAAGAGTCTAGAAGGGCTGCGGATAGTGGATTTCAATAGAAGCTGTGTCCGTGCAGATGCCAGCGTCTTAAAATTTTATGATAAGCTGGAACTGAAACATCGGATGCTGCACAATGGCATTGAAGATGAGAATGAAATTTTTCGTCCAAATGCCGGTGTGCTTTCAAAGAAATAACCTGTCTTCTCATGAATTCATGTTTTTATGGGTACCATAATGTGTCATGCTTGCTTACTTTGGTCCTTGGTCAATGACAGATGAAGCAGTCAGTGACAATAATGTAAGATGGCATCTTTCAGGACAACAACCAAGTCTGTGGCCATCTTTCTCTGGAAGTTTTGTTATAATAATTAATTTGTCATCCGAGATATTTCATAAATCGTCCTCTGCTTCATGTACTCTTGATCTGTCCTGTATTCTAAGAATATGACCAATTTTCTTCTTAATTGCTCCTTTGGACTAAAGACCTGTAAGTGTCACGTGTCACACATCATTGCCTTTGGACTAAAGAGCTGTAAAAGTCACATATCACTGCCTTTGGACTATAGACCTGTAAGTGTCACGTGTCACACATCACTGCCTTTGGACTAAAGAGCTGTAAAAGTCACATATCACTGCCTTTGGACTATAGACCTGTAAGTGTCACGTGTCACACATCACTGCCTTTGGACTATAGACCTGTAAGTGTCACGTGTCACACATCACTGCCTTTGGACTATAGACCTGTAAATGTCACGTGTCACACATCACTGCCTTTGGACTATAGACCTGTAAGTGTCACGTGTCACACATCACTGCCTTTGGACTATAGACCTGTAAGTGTCACACATCACCGCCTTTGGACTAAAGAGCTGTAAAAGTCACATATCACTGCCTTTGGACTATAGATCTGAAAGTGTCACACATCACTGCCTTTGGACTATAGACCTGTAAGTGTCACACATCACTGCCTTTGGACTAAAGAGCTGTAAAAGTCACATATCACTGCCTTTTGACTATAGATCTGTAAGTGTCACACATCACTGCCTTTGGACTATAGACCTGTAAGTGTCACACATCACTGCCTTTGGACTAAAGAGCTGTAAAAGTCACATATCACTGCCTTTTGACTATAGATCTGTAAGTGTTACACATCACTGCCTTTGGACTATAGACCTGTAAGTGTCACACATCATTGACTCCTGCTAAGTTAACCCATTTCAGTCTGGTCCTGTAGACATAAGTTTGTGTGAAAACATCAGTTACCGTGACATTCTGTGATATCTAACACCGATGTTTCACCGCTTAGTTTAGAACAAACATTTGCAATTTAGACTGACCTAAAGAAGGCTGAATATCTGACCCATGCATAGCTCTGTATAGTTATTTACATCAGATCCATAGTTACATTTCTGTGAATTTCTGAAGTTGGGGCATCTCAAGTCAAGGATTGACCTAATTATTTGATCAGGTGAATGATCTTGCATTTGGATTAGGTGTGGATATTCAGTACATTTCAATTCAGACTTTGACTTTGAAACAGGCAACAGCGAAAGTAGTAATGCTTTAAAGGTGATAAAGCAAAAATGTTGTGAGTAAAAATTTAAGAAAATGATGTGGAATCCTCACCTCAGTATTAATGCTATTTTAATTGCATTTAGCACTTCATACTAATATATATTTTTATTTTTTTAATGAATGCTTCATGTCATAGATAGTTGAATTACGTATCTTTAGATTGTAATTTTAGCTCAATTTGTTTAATATGAATTTTTTTTTTTTTTAAAGTAAAACTTTATGACATACATAGTTGCCATAAACTGTAAAATACAAATTGTCAAAACTAGACTGGACTGGAAAGGGTTAATAAAAATCAGATCAGATGATGTGCCATCTTCACATCAGAGATGGGCTGTAATGAATCTTCATCTTTTTCTGGTGTTCACCTTAATAGTGCAGTCTGAGAGACCTTTATTTCTTCTTCTTCTTCTTCGTACGCAGTCAGACAGTAACCATTATTTTTTCGAAAAAAGCGGCGGTCATCCTGAGGCTGTCGACACTGCCATAGAGCTTGTCTTGCAGTTCCACTGGTGATGGCCACATCTGCTCTCTCTGATCCTCGTATGTCGGGCAGTTCTGCAGCAGATGTTCAGCGGTCATTTTACCGGTACCGCACGGGCATTCGTCGGTACCACCTATCTTCAATTTGTTGAATAGGTGGTACCTCAGTCTATTGTGGCCAGTGCGAAGTCTGAAGACAACGACCTGCTCTCTTCAGTTCAACTGGTAATAGGCATCGTTTTTGGTGTAACCAGTATGTTCGGTTTCCCATTTGGTCATGTATCTGGCTTTGATAAGCAGTTTTGACTCTTTGTACGTCATACTAGTATCTGTTTGTGGTAGTCTTGCACCTTCTTTTGCCAGTCTGCCTGCCTCCTCGTTGCCTTGGATGTTGCAGTGTGATGGGACCCACTGTACCACTACCCTTTTTGATGCGGACTGCTGGCACAGTTTGCAGAGTGCTGCTCTTAAGTCATTAAGCTCAGTGTTTTTCTGGCTTTTTAGCGCTGTGACTACGGCGAGAGCATCTGTAAGCAGGACTATATGGCTTTCATTTTCTTTATGTGTCACCATTTCTTCCACTGCCGCCCTCAGTGCCTCTGCCTCCGCTCTGACATTGCTTGTGTACTTACCAGACCTTTATTTGACTCATCTCTTTAAATATTTACCTGGTATGTAAAGCTTCCTTTCTCATTCCATTTTGCCATCAGCCAGTCTTACCGTTTATGCTTTTCAACAGTAACACATATTTTCTATATATCAAAACACTTTTTGTAGATATAATTATTACGTAATTCCTAGTCATGTTCTGAAGCAAGAGTTTACAAAAATAGACTCGGCATGAGCTAACAAATAATCTTCTTGTCCCTCTTTCACGTCAGCCGGAGTACAGTGTCACCACTATATCTAGTCTCCTTTAGGAAGCCTGTGTCATAGAGCTTTGTGTGATTTTTGTAATGGTAGTGGAGCCGCGTAGCGCAGTGGTTAGCGCGCTGGCTTCGCATCTGAGTGGTCCTGGGTTCATTCCCCAGTTGAGGCGGAAATGTTTTTTCAGATCGCAACGGCTCCCAGGTCGGCCCAGCCTTAAATGGGTACTGGTTCAGTCCGGGAAGTAAAAGCGACCAGGAAGAGGAGATGGCTACCCCCCTCAAATAGCCGAGCCTTTGAAATGTGAGATCGCTAACACCTCATACCCCTACGGCAGTAATGCTATGGGATACTTCTTTACATTTAGTCTCTGCAGAAATTTGTTTGATATGAGGTTTCTAGCCCCATGCACAACTCTCTTTGGTCACCTTTTGTGGCATGTATGGAGAGGTGCACAGGCCCTATTTTTTCCTCTGCAGTAAAGGATCCAGAATCCACTTGGGGAATAACAAATAATACTCAGGGACAAATTATTTATAATACAAATTAATAACTAATTGCACTGTTTTTCCCATTGCTGCGGTTTGCTGAGGGAGATTTATATAACTGAGCAATCACCATGCAGTATGCAGATTAGAATTTTATGTTACTCCAAATAGAAAAAAACATAATTAAGGTTGATCGAGAGTTTGTGGTCACTGTCAGTCTTATTGACTGCTCCTGTGGTAAATGCCAAGTTAGGGATGGATGTGGTTTTCTATGTTCTTGGATAGAAGGTTGGAAGGGGGCGAAATGTCTTGGGTATTTATTTTTCGTCTTCTTCTTCATCATACGCAGTCAGACAGTAACCATTATTTTTTCGAAAAAGGCAGCGGTCATCCTGAGGCTGTCGACACTGCCATAGAGCTTGTCTCGTGTTGCCACTGGTGATGGCCACATCTGCTCTCTCTGATCCTCGTATGTCGGGCAGTTTTGCAGCAAATGCTCAGCGGTCATTTTCCCGGTACCACGCGGGCATTCGTCGGTGCCACCTATCTTCAATTTGTTGAATAGGTGGTACCTCAGTCTATTGTGGCCAGTGCGAAGTCTGAAGACCACGACCTGCTCTCTTCTGTTCAATAGGCAATAGGCATCATTTTTGGTGTAGCCAGTATGTTCGGTTTCCCATTTGGTCATGTATCTAGCTCTAATAAGCCGTTTTGACTCTTCGTATGTCATACTAGTATCTGGTTGTGGTAGTTTTGTACCTTCTTTTGTCAGTCTGTCTGCCTCCTCGTTGCCTTGGGTGTTGCAGTGAGATGGAACCCACTGCACCACTACCCTTTTTGGTGCGGACTGCTGGCATAGTTGACAGAGTACTGCTCTTAAATCATTAAGTTCAGTATTTTTCTGGCTTTTTAGTGCTGTGACTACGGCCAGAGCATCTGTAAGCAGGACTATATGGCTTTCATTCCTTTTACCTGTCACTTGGGTATTTATGAGGTGCAGAAGTTTGTCTATTTCCCATTCCTCTACTTCCTCCCCTCTTGCATTGTTTATATATCTGTGCAAATGGTGTCAGCTTCTCCATTTGTGGGTACATCTAGCTGTATAGCTGGAATAGAGCTGTGTATTAATGTGAGTACTTGTTATGGCTTTGCTGGCCAAGAGCGTCTGTTTTCTGCTGTCTTTTTTTAGAATTTGCCTTCCCTATCCTTTGGTTGTCGCTAACCATCTTGAATTGTAGTAGGCTGTCTTTTCTGTTAAGGGGTACTGCAGATGTCATGGCCTTACAGGTTCTTGATCTTCATCTGCCCGAACTTTGTGTGTAGAGTTTTTCCATTCCTAGGTGGTCTGTCTTTCCGGAATCACTACCTGCCTGGCTGCTACTATTCATCTGGCCTCTCTCCAGCGACCTGTCCAGTATGGGTGCTCTACCAGGAACATACACTCTGCTGGCATATCTCATTGGGTTAATATGACATGCAGCTCTCCCACCTCAACAAGGTGATGCCATCCTGGTTAAGGTATTTGAATCTAAACTCCTACAGTCTGTGTGTGTTATCCATCTACTGGCTGATCACTGAATCCGTTATTGATTTCTATGCTTTCCCTATCTGTGCTATTGAAATGAACATGTCAATTCTGTAATTCTGTCATTGCTGTTAACCTCAACATGTCAACACTTTCATTGCTGTTAACACTAGCATGCCAGCTGTATAATTGCTGTTAACACTAGCATTCCAGCTATTTCATTGCTGTTTAACCCAACATATCATAGACAGTAATATGTCCGTAAAGGCTTGCTTGAGGCTTTTATGCATTTTATAGACCCACGTCACAGCTATCCCTTGTAGACCTTACAGAACAGAGATGGAGAGAAATGCGTGATAATGTTCCCAGATAACAACCTAGGAGCTGCATAAACTACCTCAATAGCCATAATTAGCTTATAAATTCATGGCATTTACATACAAATACATTTTCATGAACAAAGCTTTGTGAAAATAAAATTGATGTACGATAAGATGTTTGTTAAAGGGTTTGTTAAAGGCAGTATCTTACAGAATTTGAGAGTTGTAAAGTCTGTTCCAAATGAAATCTAAACCTGACATCAGCAATTCTGTACTACGGAGGTGTGATTATCAAGACTGATGGTGCAATTCTATACGAGTGGCTACCATTTAAATGTATGAATTAAAAAAAAAACACGTAAAGAAAAAGGAAGTAAATATCCTGTTAACTTACCAGCCTGGTATATTGGTCTAGACCAACGGCACACTAAGGGTGATATAGTCACCATCATGCTGGTTGCCTTTACTTTCCCAGATTATTCTGGTACCCAATTTTTTAGGCTAGATCAACCACAGGGGCCGTTTTGTGATAGAAAAAACGCTCAACACCTGGGGGACTGAACCCCAGCCGCCTGGCTGGGAAGCCATCGCACTAACCGCTGCATTACCTCTGCATTACCTCTGCTTTACCTCTGCTTTCTAAAGGGATGTATAGTTGTAGTCTTTCAATGGATGTGCTCTTGGGGATCTCAGTTTCTAAGCCTGTGTGTTACTTGTGCCAGAAAGAGGAGCAAAGAATAGCAACACTGTAACCAGTCAGGTATGTCAACAGAGACAGCTCTGAGGAGGACTATAGGTCACAAAAGTGAGTAAAGAAGACTTTAAGACTCCATGATAGAAGAGGAGCAACTAAGTCAAGCCCAGCTACCTGGAGATCTTGCTGTGAAGAATAGAACTGGTCCATTGCACATCAAAACATATTGGTAAAGATAACTACAGAGGGTTGTGCATGTGGTAGATGCCATCATGTAAATCATATTACAGAAATCAAGAACACACTCACACAAGTGCGATGCAGTCTTTCAGTAAAGAGCTATCTATAATAATGGTTCTACGTATTGAAAGAAGTAAAATGGAAGCAAGAATTAAAGGAATTTGTTCAGTGTAAAAGTTTTCATGTGGGGGAAGGTATCTTGTGAGGCCTGGCATTGAGTGGAAGGTTTCATGTGGGGGGCTGGCATTGAGTGGAAGGTCTCATGTGAGGGAAGGTATCTTGTGAGGGCTGGCATTGAGTGGAAGGTTTCATGTGGGGGAAGGTATCTTGTGAGGGCTGGCATTGAGTGGAAGGTTTTAATGTGGGGGAAGGTATCTTGTGAGGGCTGGCATTGAGTGGAAGGTTTTAATGTGGGGGAAGGTATCTTGTGAGGGCTGGCATTGAGTGGAAGGTTTCATGTGGGGGAAGGTATCTTGTGAGGGCTGGCATTGAGTGGAAGGTTTCATGTGGGGGAAGGTTTCATGTGGGGGCTGACACTGAGTGGAAGGTTTCATGTGGGGGCTGGCATTGAGTGGAAGGTTTCATGTTGGGGGCTGGCATTGAGTGGAAGGTTTCATGTGGGGGAAGGTATCTTGTGAGGGCTGGCATTGAGTGGAAGGTTTCATGTGGGGGAAGGTATCTTGTGAGGGCTGGCATTGAGTGGAAGGTTTCATGTGGGGGAAGGTATCTTGTGAGGGCTGGCATTGAGTGGAAGGTTTCATGTGGGGGAAGGTTTCATGTGGGGGCTGACACTGAGTGGAAGGTTTCATGTGGGGGCTGGCATTGAGTGGAAGGTTTCATGTTGGGGGCTGGCATTGAGTGGAAGGTTTCATGTGGGGGAAGGTATCTTGTGAGGGCTGGCATTGAGTGGAAGGTTTCATGTGGGGGAAGGTATCTTGTGAGGGCTGGCATTGAGTGGAAGGTTTTAATGTGGGGGAAGGTATCTTGTGAGGGCTGGCATTGAGTGGAAGGTTTTAATGTGGGGGAAGGTATCTTGTGAGGGCTGGCATTGAGTGGAAGGTTTCATGTTGGGGGCTGGCATTGAGTGGAAGGTTTCATGTGGGGGAAGGTATCTTGTGAGGGCTGGCATTGAGTGGAAGGTTTCATGTGGGGGGCTGGCATTGAGTGGAAGGTTTCATGTGGGGGAAGGTATCTTGTGAGGGCTGGCATTGAGTGCAAGATTTCATGTGGGGGAAGGTATCTTGTGAGGGCTGGCATTGAGTGGAAGGTTTCATGTGGGGGGCTGGCATTGAGTGGAAGGTTTCATGTGGGGGGCTGGCATTGAGTGGAAGGTTTCATGTGGGGGAAGGTATCTTGTGGGGGCTGGCATTGAGTGGAAGGTTTCATGTGGGGGAAGGTATCTTGTGAGGGCTGGCATTGAGTGCAAGATTTCATGTGGGGGAAGGTATCTTGTGAGGGCTGGCATTGAGTGGAATGTTTCATGTGGGGGCTTGCATTGAGTGGAATGTTTCATGTGGGGGCTTGCATTGAGTGGAAAGTTTCATGTGGGGGCTCACATTGAGTGGAAGGTTTCATGTGGGAGCAGGCATTGAGGGGAAGGTTTCATGTGGAGGCAGGCATTGAGTGGAAGGTTTGATGTGTGGGAAGGCATCATCCAAAAAATTAGAGAAAGAGAAAGGTTTCAAATATTGAAAAGAGGGAGGTATAGTAGAAAGAGATGAATCTGCTTCTTCTGTCTTCACATTGCTGAAAAATGGCGAGCTTTGAGATTTGTGACAATGTGGTGCATACAATTTGTGGTTTGGAAAGGGGGGGGGGGGAGGGGGGGGGGATTCAAATGCCTGCAAATATTACTTTATACCAAGTCAACTGGAGTTGTTATGAGGTAAGGTGTTCGCGCCTCGGGTGCTGGAGGTCGTGGATTCAAATCACGGTAGAGACCGGGATTTTTTCCCCTGATCTCTAAGTAGGGAGATCAGACACCCGTGTGCAGGGGCGAGCACGTTAAAAATACCTTAGCAGTTGGAAATCGAAAAGAGTAAACCTAACGGCCGCTGCTCTGGCAAAATTCAAGTTAAAAATCTACTCAAATTATTTTAGGCATATTCGCCACGCAGAGACTGTCGCTAAAAATGGAACTGTGTGGCTATAACTTCAGGAGTTGATTATGTGGTTAGCGGACCACAGCGGACTTCTATGATGTCATGCATGAGACTGGACAAGGCTAAGACCGCCGTGGACTTCTATGATGTCATGGTTATGCGGTTAGCGGACCGCCGCGGACTTCTATGATGCCATGGTTATGTGGTTAGCGGACCGCCGCGGACTTCTATGATGCCATGGTTATGTGGTTAGCGGACCGCCGCGGACTTCTATGATGTCATGGTTATGCGGTTAGCGGACCGCCGCGGACTTTTATGATGCCATGGTTATGTGGTTAGCGGACCGCCGCGGACTTCTATGATGCCATGGTTATGCGGTTAGCGGACCGCCGCGGACTTCTATGATGCCATGGTTATGCGGTTAGCGGACCGCCGCGGACTTCTATGATGCCATGGTTATGCGGTTAGCGGACCGCCGCGGACTTCTATGATGCCATGGTTATGTGGTTAGCGGACCGCCGCGGACTTCTATGATGCCATGGTTATGTGGTTAGCGGACCGCCGCGGACTTCTATGATGCCATGGTTATGTGGTTAGCGGACCGCCGTGGATTTCTATGATGCCATGGTTATGTGGTTTGGTAAAAATTGCATGGATGGCGGCTGACAGGTTCCGAGTCTACATTGCCCTAGTGCTTGAGCCTATTAAGATGGATGCAAAAGCTGCTTGATCATAGTCCGATAAGAAGAAAATGCTCCTCTGACGAGGTACAGGTCGACTAAAACAAGGCCCATACAGTCCAGACATTTGTTTAAGAAATTTATAAAAATAACGTATTATAAACAGACAAACTGTGCAACATGTCCTTCAACGCTGTCGGCTCTGTAAGAGAGGTGCAGAGTGACAGCATGATACTCTCCAACCATGTAGAAGAATAAACATCTTAACTACCATTTAAGCTTGATACAGATGAGGAGGTTTGTAAGGGTGAATGACGCAGATGAATTAAACTGGAGGCCGAAAGACATTGAAGTAGGCGCGTCCTATTTGAGATTTCCCGATAAGAGGATCAGGCTTGCACCTATCTGCATCATGAACGAATAACAGCACCACTGCTATATTTAAACTTAGTTATAGTAATCCGATAGGCAGGAGGAATTGACGTCATTCGCTTTAATGTAAAACTTCTAGTGAACAATAATTGCTGATGCTCAGTGAAATTACTTCATTTATCTTCATAAACTAGACCTCGCATGCTTCCTAACTAATAAGGGACTATAGATGTTTGAAGAGAGTTCAATTGACAACATAGAGGATGGAAAATGCAACTGGAAATATGTTTCAAAATTAAATAAAACGAAGAGCGCCTTTGAAGTCTTACTGTATCAATGTCCCGTGAGACACGGCCATAACTTTGCAAAGGGCCTCTGTGTCTCTGGAGGTGTGTACAACATTTGAATATGGGGTCAGCCGTCGTGAAACCGCTGACTCGAAAACGCGGTAAGATTAAAAAGAATCAAATAGCTGTGGTCACGACACACGATAACAAAGAAAACAACGCAATCAGCAACTGTGAACCTATTGTAAGCTGCAAGGTTAACCCTTTGTTCGGCTCCGTTAAGAATCTTCACCAACCATTCTTTAGTAAACGGTTAAAGGTAGATATTGACAACCCACAGCCCAGTCATAGTTTATGTTGCACGTACGTCTTCTCTAACAGAAGAAGAAACTCATTGAACAGCGACGAAGTCAACTGTCAGAAACAGCTTGCTCGTCTGAAAAACATGAGCCCATCACAAACTAAAAACAGCTTCTACAAGAAAGCACATCCTTCAGAAAATGGTAAGATTATACGTCTACCATCTCACGCACCGATGCATCAAGATCTTTTATCGCCATCCCTAGGGACACAACCTGATAAATGTAAAAATGTGAGTCCTGCTCCTGGTGCAGCTACTACCGTGCCTTGTACTCAATGTCCACCTGCACATAATCTTATCGGTACAGAGAACCAATTAGAAGTAAAGCGACTTGCTGGACCAGGGTACACTCATGATAGCGAAATAACACAAGAGTATCGCACACCCTCACCTCAACATGATGATCTTGATGATGTACAGGTAATCAATCCGGACCGTTCACCAACAGAACTGTGTTCAGTTCCTTCACTTTTGAATGACTTTGGACATTATGCAAATGTAGACATTTCGTCAGCAGCAAGCGGCGTTGGTGTGTCAGCCAGCAGTACAGACAAAGCTGCTACTGAAGGTACACGTGAAGATATGCTAGAGAAATGTCATGTGTCTTTTCTAAAAATGTCATCATCTACAGAACACATTGGGAACGCACATTATGGCGGTGGAGAACCTTTATCTATACAAATCAATTGTACACCGGTGGTACATTTTCAACAGGATATTAAACACGCTTTCGAAATAGAGTGCGAAGACTTAGATAGTGAAAATAGTTTTGATGGCACTAATGATCATAAATGCGTTCATGTCTGCAAGAGAAGTCCCATAGCTGAGAGAGACACCTCCGTTAAGGTGATAAATGTAACAGCACGTGAGGCACAGGCAGACATGTCTCTGGAGTGCAACGAGAACAACGCGATTCATTCAACCGATATTTTTGGTGAGGTCATTAAAAAATCATTAGAATTCTGCGGTTCGAACCATTCTTTGAGTTCATCTATTAATGACAAAGTTTCACAGTCAAACACAGGTAGCAGTAGTCTGCTCTTAAATAATCCACTTGTGGAAGAAGTTTTAGCCCTTGGAGAGGATTATGTAGATGGGATTAGTGATGGTATTCTACGGCAGAGCAACGTACGTTCTCCCCAGTTAGATTATGTGAAATGTCTTACTCCCATTAGAGAAATCGATGGTAGAGATTACATCAAATCACCACACATGGAGACTGGGAAATGTCTGACTCTTATAAGGCAAGTTTCAGGCAGAAGCACTCCAAACTCTCCTCGCTTGGAGGCTGGGAAAAGTCTAACGCCCATACGAGAAATCGAAGGCATAGATCATATACAAACTCTGACTTTGAAAACAGATGACTATTTGTGTCGGAAAGAAATAGTCGAATCTTCACACTGTTCATTGTGCAGCTCCAAGACCAGTGACATCAATCTTGTATCTCGTAGGCCAAGGTCAGAGTCCGACGCTGAAACATCTGTCCGACTGAGCGACACACTATTAGCATACAGTAACAATAATAAGACCAAGTCTTTCGCACGGTTCTCGGCCGCCAACGAGTTGCAGTCTCCAAATTACAATGAAGTTTTGTCAAGTTACAGGTCATCTAATTCAGGACATGCCATTGTGAAGGGCAATTCAAAATACGTGCCATCATCTTTAAATGACATCATGCCTAAGGACGTCACAATGGGATATTCTTCAAATGAATCTCTGCAAAGTATGGCAGCAATTCGAAGTCAATCAACCTCGACCACATATAAGCACAAACAGCCTTCAACTAGCCGAATGAGCACGGTACGTGCGGCTTCCGTTGTTGCAACAGTTAACGTTGCATCTAACACATTTAGCTCTCGACCACCTTCTTCAAAACAGTCAGTATTATCAACAACGTCGGAACAAAACCAAGAGCTATCAAGGCCATGTTCAGGCAAGCACTCAACAAGTAGAACAGATTCGATGCAGCTGAATGCGAGACCGCAATCGGTCCACTCTAAACAAAGTTTAACTACCTCGCGGCCATCTATTGGAAAGCGTTTGCAGCACAACTTAGACATTGCCGGCGAAGACGAGGACGCAGGTACGAAAGGTACATTAGTTTTCACAAGTGGCCAGTCCGGCAATGACAATATCGATGGAACTGCATTTTCAGGCGGCGGCGAAAATCCGTTACACATTAAGCAATTAGAATCAGGTAAAAAGGCAATTTGCAGTTAGAGAGAATTTGATTCATTCGTATTTTTTTCCCTCAATTTATTTAATATTTCCTCGACAAATGCAATGAAGGTTGCACAACTAAAAGGAGTTTGTGGTCTTGCATGATGTGTGTAGCTTTTTTCAGCGGCATACAGTGTTTCATCAATATGTCATTGTCTGTTTATCCGTCTCTCTCTGGGAGGTCCACTGATGTGGTCTGTCGTTTCTTACTTACTTTCCGTGTCCAAACACCATGTCACACAGCATCCGTCCAGTATTCAGCAACTTGAACTGCTCCATCATGTCGTTCATGTCACATGTTACACTGTGAAAAGAGGCTGGTAGTTTGGTAGTTTTGGGTCATGTAAGAGTAGTAGGCCGGTGTTCTCAGCCCAGCTCTCTCATTTTTCACCATTGACGTCTGTCTCATTGTATCTCCATGCCGTGCTGTGGCAGTTGAAATCGCCCATGATTATTTGGGTTATTAGGGTTCTGAAATTGACAGGTTCTTGAAACTCGAAATCCTCATTGGGAGGCTTGTATATTGACGTCACTGTGCAAGACTTGGTTTGGATTGTAATAGTTTCTATGTTTCCTCCATTATACTCATATACTGATTCGATGTCTAGGTCTGTTGAGGCGAACATAGCGCTTCCATACTTCTCATGGGGTGTCTCCGCAACAAGTTTCATTCCCTGTATGTTCGGTCTTTGACCAGCGATTGCGCGATGGGTCTCTTGGACCATGTCGTTTCTGGTGAAATATGATGCAGACTTTTCAGTACGGGTGCTACAGTAGCTACGAAACACGAATTTGAGCCCCTTATGAATTATCTGGTGACAGTTATTATGTTGAAACCAATTTAGACCTCACAAACCGGCAATGGATTTATGTTCAATTAATTAGAAAAAAACAAAAACAAACTGAAATTATGTTCTTCGATTTTTTTAAAAGTAAGCACCATGTCATTTCTTACAACCGGCAACCTATTTGACGGGTATACGTTTCTTGGAAAGTGGGCAGTAGATTACCATTACTTTTCGCACATGGAGGAGCGTTCGCGCCGAGTAAAAAACCCGTGTCTGTAAAACTAGACACGGCGGGATTCGAATCCGGTGCCTTAGGGTTATGAAAACCGAGCGAGTTTAACTTCTAGACCACGCTGCCTAAAGTAAATTACACTGTATTATGAACAGTGCATTTGTACATAACGGAGATAAGAACAGAAAACTCAAATTTTAGGAAATATTTCCCCCACTCCTGGTTTCATTATGTAACAAAAGCTGTTGTATAATTACGACTCATAGGATTCATGTCTTTGATTGCTCTCTGCGTCGCGCCAAAGACGGATGTGTCGGACCGAAAGGTGCAAATATAGCAGTCAAGAAAATATACCAGGTATTAGAAACAAAAACTGCCAGTCCGAAAAAGAAAGAAGAGATACTACCCTGAGTTACATAACGGAAAACTACCCAAGCATGGACTGGACCCATGCATACACCGACGGTTCCTTAACAAATACAACACAGTACGGAGGGGCAGGAGCATTCATGAGCCTACCAAATGGCAGACAAATAACACTTTCATTCGCTACTGGAAAATACACAAGCAATTTCAGAGCGGATGCAGAGGCACTGAGGGCGGCAGTGGAAGAAATGGTGACAGGTAAAAGGAATGAAAGCCACATAGTCCTGCTTACAGATGCACTGGCCGTAGTCACAGCACTGAAAAGCCAGAAAAATACTGAACTTAATGATTTAAGATCAGTACTCTGTCAACTATGCCAGCAGGCCGCACCAAAAAGGGTAGTGGTACAGTGGGTTCAATCTCACTGCAACATCCAAGGCAACGAGGAGGCAGACAGACTGGCAAAAGAAGGTGCAAAACTACCACAACCTGATACTAGTATGACATACGAAGAGTCAAAACGGCTTATTAGAGCTAGATACATGACCAAATGGGAAACCGAACATACTGGCTACACCAAAAACGATGCCTATTACCAGTTGAACAGAAGAGAGCAGGTCGTGGTCTTCAGACTTCGCACTGGCCACAATAGACTCAGGTACCACCTATTCAACGAATTGAAGATATGTGGCACCGACGAATGCCCGTGTGGTACCGGGAAAATGACCGCTGAGCATTTGCTGCAAAACTGCCCGACATACGAGGATCAGAGAGAGCAGATGTTGCCATCACCAGTGGCAACACTAGACAAGCTCTATGGCAGTGTCGACAGCCTCAGGATGACGGCTGTTTTTTCGAAAAAATAATGGTTACTGTCTGACTGCGTACGAAGAAGAAGAAGAAGAAGAAGAAGACCTCACAAACCGGCAAGGGATTTGTGTTCAATTAATTAGAAAAAAAAACAAAAACAAACTGAAATTATGTTCTTTGATTTTGTTAAAAGTAAGCGCCATGTCATTTCTTACAACCGGCAACCTATTTGACGGGTATACGTTTCTTGGAAAGTGGGCAGTAGATTACCATTACTTTTCGCACATGGAGGAGCGTTCGCGCCGAGTAAAAAACCCGTGTCTGTAAAACTAGACACGGCGGGATTCTTCTTCTTCTTCTTCTTCTTCTGCGTACACAGTCAGACAGCAACCATTATTTTTTCGAAAAAAGCGGCGGTCGTCCTGAGACTCTCGCCACTACCATAGAGCTTGTCTTGCAGTTCCACTGGCAATGGCCACATCTGCTCTCTCTGATCCCCGTATGTCGGGCAGTTCTGCAGCAGATGTTCAGTGGTCATTTTACCAGTACCGCACGGGCATTCGTCGGTACACCCTATCTTCAATTTGTTGAATAGGTGGTACCTCAGTCTATTGTGGCCAGTGCGAAGTCTGAAGACAACGACCTGCTCTTTTCGGTTCAACTGGTAATAGGCATCGTTTTTGGTGTAACCAGTATGTTCGGTTTCCCATTTAGTCATGTACCTGGCTTTGATAAGCCGTTTTGACTCTTCGTACGTCATACTGGTATCTGTTTGTGGTAGCCTTGCACCTTCTTTTGCCAGTCTATCTGCCTCCTCGTTGCCTTGGATGTTGCAGTGTGACGGAACCCACTGTACCACTACCCTTTTTGGTGCAGACAGCTGGCACAGTTTGCAGAGTGCTGCTCTTAAGTCATTAAGCTCAGTGTTTTTCTGGCTTTTTAGCGCTGTGACTACGGCGAGAGCATCTGTCAGCAAGACTATGTGGCTCTCGTTTTCACTGTGTGTTGCCATTTCTTCCACTGCCGCCCTCAGTGCCTCTGCCTCCGCTCTGAAATTGCTTGTGTACTTACCAGTAGCGAGTGACAGTGTTATTTTTCTGCCATTTGGTAGGTTCAGGAATGCTCCTGCCCCTCCGTTCTGTGTAGCGTTTGTTACAGAACCGTCGGTGTATGCATGGGTCCAGTCCATGCTTGGGTAGCTTTTCGTTATGAAGCTTAGGGTAGTGTCTCTCCTTTCTTTTTCGGTCTGGCAGTTTTTGTTTGCAATACCTGGTATATTTTCTACCACCTCTGGAAATATATCCTGCCTCCAAGTAGGTTTTCGTACAGTAGTGATGGGTTTTGGTGTTGTTAGTGCGTTTATGGGATCTTCGTGCATCTTTGCTTTGGCTATTTCTGCAAAGTTTCTCCGCTTTAGTTTCCCAGTTCCCAAATTGTTTAGTCTCTGGTACATTGGATGGTCCGTCAGTCTTCGGAGTTTCTCTGACTGCAGCTGGGCTCTGCAGTCTCTTCTGTCGGTCATGGATTGCAGTTTTGTAATCTTTTCAAGTTCTACAATTGGCGTTGACTTCATGCCACCTGTTATAATTCTCATGGCTTGGTTTTGAAGTTTGTTAACTTTATCGAAGTTCGCCTTCGCTGCTGTTGTCCATGCCGCGATGCCATACTCGAGAACTGGTCTCACTCTTCCAGTGTACAGTTTCTTTAGTATGCCTTCGTCTGCTCCCCAGCTTGTGCCAGCAAGTTTCCTCATGATCGCCATTCTTTCTCTGGCTTTCATTCGGTTTCTCTCAATCTGACTTTTCCATGTCATGCGCCGATCAAATGTGACTCCCAGATAGGTTGGGTTGTCGTTTGGCTGCAGGATTTTGCCATTTAGGTTCAATTTGGTACTTTGGGGTTTTAATGAGAGCGAGAATATTGTGCACGTGGTTTTCTCCTCGTTTATTTTGACCAGCAATGAGTTCGCCCACTCTTCCAGCGATGTTAGGGCCGTTTGCATCCGATTTCTTGCTATAGTGAGATTCTTTTCAGAGGTCCACATAGCCAGATCGTCTGCAAACATTGAGCTATGGACTCTTCTTGGTATATTCTCTGTAATATCGTTTATATATACCAGGAAGAGTGTGGGTGACAA
This sequence comes from Ariolimax columbianus, assembly GCA_036924085.1. Lineage (NCBI taxonomy): Eukaryota > Metazoa > Mollusca > Gastropoda > Stylommatophora > Arionidae > Ariolimax > Ariolimax columbianus. Next base: position 71,360,275 of record JAVGWX010000008.1, on the reverse strand, counting down.
TACTCCCCCTTGGGGTACTCCCTGCTCGAGTGTCACCTTTTTGCTCATCTGCCCTTGTACTTGGACTCTGGCCGTTCTTTGTTTGAGGTAGTGGTTGATCCACTTGTACATCTTCCCACAAACATCACTTCTTCTTAGCTTGACTCTAAGTCCATCCTTCCAGACTTTGTCAAATGCCTTTTCCAGATCCACCCAAACAGCTACTGTGTGTTTCTGTGCCTGGTAGGCATCTTCTATCTCCTGGGCTATGAGGATGACCTGGTCCTCAGTGGATCTGTGCTGTCTAAAGCCGGCTTGCTGTGGAATTAGTATTCGTTTTTCTTCCAGATGCCACATCAGTCTGGTGTTTATCATCCGTTCCATCAGCTTGCCGACACAGCTCAGTAGGCTTATGGGCCTGTATCCATTCGGATCTGTTTTGTCCTTTCCTGTTTTTGGTACTGGTACCAGTATTGCATCTTTCCATGCCTGGGGTACAATACCCCTTTTCCAGCTTAGGTTCAGGACTGATAGTAGTTTTTTCTTCGCTGTTTGGCCCAGCCCCATCAGCATTTCGTTTGTTATCCCGTCTTTTCCGGGAGATTTCCTTTTCTTTAGTGTTCTCATAGCCTCTTACATTTCGCGCAATGTTAGTTTGGCCATCATGTGCTCTTCAGGAGCCGTATTCATGTTTTCGTGTCCCTTTAGCTCTTCGTTAATGTCTGTATGCTTATCTGCAGGGACCTCGATGTGGTTTGCTCTGGCATAGTGATCGACAAAGGCGTTTGCGGCTTTCTTACCTGTGATCAAGTTCTCGCCCTGCTTGATAGTAATTTGTTTATTTGACGGGGTTTCGTCGTTCATGGCTCTGACTAGCTTCCATAGCTTGTTCCCTTCTTTGTCCAGGTTTAAACTTTCCGTTTTATTTTTCCAACTTTCTCTTGCTGTTTGCTTGAGAGTGTGTTTGTACTGCGCCGCGGCGGCTTTGAGGGCGATGTTTGCCTCCATGGATTTTTCTCGTTCTGCCATGTTCCTAGCATTTGTTACCGCATCTTCCACTTTCTGTAACTCATCATTCCAGTAGGGCTTATAGTTTTTCCTAGCTCCTCTTGGGATGGTTTCAGTGGCGGCTTGCATTATTGCCTTGCTTAGGCTCTCTACCATGGGCTTCATTTTGGTGTTTCGTGTGTTGATGGTTTCACACAGCCCATTTGTCAGGATTGCAAATCTGTCCCAGTCGGCTCGTTTGTAATTCCAACGTGGGAGCGGTTTTGTTTCCTGTGGGCCTACTTCCATGTCAATGGTTAGCCTGATCGGCCTGTGGTCGCTACCTGCCAGTTGGTTTAGCACCTGGCGGTCTATTTTATAGTGTATGTCCTGTGTGGAGAAGGCCAAATCTGGAGTCGAGGTGGTATGCCATGTTCTTGAATAGAAGCTAGGGCTATCCTCCGGCCTATTGATTAGGGATAGATTTGCATCTATCTCCCAATCTTCCACTTCGTCACCTCTGCTGTCTGTGTCAGAGTATCCCCATCTCTCCGAGTGGCTGTTGAAATCTCCAACTACTATGCAGTTGGAGTCTCTGACCTCCATGCTCGAGAGCGATAGGTCTCTGTTTGGTGGTCCGTACAGATTGAAAATGCGGAGCTTCGTCTCTTGAGCCATTATGTCAACTCCTACAATTTCTGCTTGTCCGGTGTGATTGACAGGTACCGCGCTACTCGGTATGCTGTTTCTGGTCAGTATCAGGACCCCTCCTTTGTGGCCTTCTCTATCTAGACGGAAGGTCTGGTATCCTCTGATTGAGAATTTATGGTTATTGTTGAGGTGCGTTTCCTGGATACATGCCACGTCAATCTTACCTTCATGCAGGTGGTGTGTTAGGGAAAGTTTTTTGTTAATGACTCCCTCCGCATTCCACTGTAGTATTTTGAGGGTCTTGAGGTTTTGGCCAATAGACATTACCCCATAGCCATGTGCCTTGACTCCACGACACATGGGTGGGTGACCACCAGTAGTCAAGGGTGGGCCCCTTCGAGGCGTGGGGCCCGGCGCTATCGCTGCCTGGCGGGTCTCCTCAGGATGAGCGCCATACGTTTTTCGAATAGGTTGTGCCATCATACTGTGATTTACGTTGCACTGTTTTGTTAGGCTTGCGGCCCCGTGCATCCGATTTCAACAGGCGTTTCTGTAGGGATGCCCTCCTTAGCCTTTGGCTGTCCCCAGCCTATCTGCAAGGCAGCAGTTGTTTACGATCAGAGTTTTCTCTCCTATGGAAGTTGTCTTACCAGACTATCGAGTCTTCACTACTCGTGTCTATAGGGTGCAATGATGATATGATATATGAGATGGACTGGTTTACCCGGAAGAGAGGCAGTCCAGTGTGTCTGTGTCCCAGGATCGTCACGTCCTGCCAGAAACGTAGCATTTGCATGTGAGTGGGGTATCTCTTTTTCCTTTTATTTTCTTGGCTTCTATGCAGGGATGGTACGCCTAGCATTCCCCGCCACCTGGGGTGTTGACACAGTGGGGCAGGTGTGCAATGTCCGCTGGTCTGCATCTCTTCTGCGTCCAGCATGATAGTTATGGCTGATAACGTACAGAGGTAGATATCGTAGCCGGAGTGCATTTAGCCAGAGGACAAGCCTGGTAATGTCACAGAGAAGTTGATCGCCTGGTGTGCGGACAGCTCTCATGGTCAGTGGTTGAGTCTTGACAGTTCACAGTGTGGTGGCTGCTCTACTGTTTTCGACACCCCGATCAGGTTCTAAGTCTTTGGTTGGTGTTTTTCGCACCCCATCGCCGTATAGGGTGAGTATCAAGCAGTTGTCCGCCCGCTTTGATTTGCGGGCGGCAAGGACCTCTTACTGTGGCTCTACCTGATAGGGCTGGGGCGCAAGCCCCAGGTCCCGAGCATGTAGGAGCCTCCCATTGCAGTGGTGCTGAGATTTTGGGCGGGATTGCGGCTTACAAGGGTTCGGCCGTAATCCCCCACATGGTAGCCTCGCGCCCTTGGCTTATCAGCCTGGTACGTGAACCAAAGTGTCTGCGGCTCCTCTCGATTTGAGCTGGTTTTCCGTAGCAATGCCCTGTCATTAGTAGGGTAAAACTGACCTGTCTTCAGATCTATTTCCAGCACCCGTTCACTATTTGGTCAGACGAATTTATTGAGGGCTTTTGTTTGTCAATGACCAGGTATTTGAAATCTGCGGTTTCTGCGGAGTTAAACACGATTTCCGTAGCGTTCTTTCATTTGAGTGTTTGAGAGCTGACTTATCGTCCGTGAGTCTAATACCAGCGTACGTTCATTATTAGACCCAAACGTGCTCCCGATTTGTCAGTTGTTCTACAGTATTGGCGTGTTCAGTCAAATTAAGCCGCAGGTTCCACACCTGGTGGTGCCCTTCCGTCAATTCCCTTAGCGAGACAATCAAGTTTCTTAAAGGGTAGCCCCAAAAATTTTCGAGGGTCTAATTCCAGCACATGTTCTCTATTAGACCCCACGAAGGTGTACTTTTTGATAGTCATTCTGCAGTATTGGCGTGGTAAGTTAACTTAGGTCTCAGGCTCCACTCCTGATAGTGCTCTTCCGTCAATTCCTTTATCAAACACTGGATGCAGACAAAACCGAGCCACAGGGGACATAACCCCAGATTTCTGGGGGTCTAAGTCCAGCACCAGTTCCATCTTAGACCCCAGAAGAGTGGTCTCGGCATGTCAATCATTTCAGTGTTGGCCGTGTTGAGTCAAATTAAGCCGCAGGCTCCACTCCTGGTGGTGCCCTTCCGTCAATTCCTTTAAGTTTCAGCTTTGCAACCATACTTCCCCCGGAACCCAAACACTTTGGTTTCCCGGAAGCTGCCCGCAGAGTCATCGAAGCAACTCCTGCGGATCGCTAGTCGGCATCGTTTATGGTCAGAACTACGACGGTATCTGATCGTCTTCGCGCCTCTGACTTTCGTTCTTGATTATGAAAACATTCTTGACAAATGCTTTCGCAGTAGCTCGTCTTGCGGCGATCCAAGAATTTCACCTCTAACGCCGCAATACGAATGCCCCCGTTTGTCCCTGTTAATCATTACCTCCAGTTCCGAAAACCAACAAAATAGAACCGAGGTCCTGTTCCATTATTCCATGCACCATTATTCAGGCAGCCGAGGCCTGCTTTGAACACTCTAATTTTTTCAAAGTAAACGCGCCGGCCACCCAGGACGCTCAGCGAAGAGCACCCGTGGGAAAGAGCCGGCAGACGGTAGGGCAGGAGACAACGGGCAGTGAACCGGCGCGAGCCGGACCGCCCGCCTGCGCCTGAGATCCAACTACGAGCTTTTTAACTGCAACAACTTTAATATACGCTATTGGAGCTGGAATTACCGCGGCTGCTGGCACCAGACTTGCCCTCCAATAGATCCTCGTTAAAGGGTTTAAAGTGTACTCATTCCAATTACGGGGCCTCGAAAGAGTCCCGTATTGTTATTTTTCGTCACTACCTCCCCGTGCCGGGAGTGGGTAAGTTGCGCGCCTGCTGCGGGATTCGAATCCGGTGCCTTAGGGTTATGAAAACCGAGCGAGTTTAACTTCTAGACCACGCTCCCTAAAGTAAATTACACTGTATTATGAACAGTGCATTTGTACATAACGGAGATAAGAACAGAAAACTCAAATTTTAGGAAATATTTCCCCCACTCCTGGTTTCATTATGTAACAAAAGCTGTTGTATAATTACGACTCATAGGATTCATGTCTTTGATTGCTCTCTGCGTCGCGCCAAAGACGGATGTGTCGGACCGAAAGGTGCAAATATAGCAGTCAAGAAAATATACCAGGTATTAGAAACAAAAACTGCCAGTCCGAAAAAGAAAGAAGAGATACTACCCTGAGTTACATAACGGAAAACTACCCAAGCATGGACTGGACCCATGCATACACCGACGGTTCCTTAACAAATACAACACAGTACGGAGGGGCAGGAGCATTCCTGAGCCTACCAAATGGCAGACAAATAACACTTTCATTCGCTACTGGAAAATACACAAGCAATTTCAGAGCGGATGCAGAGGCACTGAGGGCGGCAGTGGAAGAAATGGTGACAGGTAAAAGGAATGAAAGCCACATAGTCCTGCTTACAGATGCACTGGCCGTAGTCACAGCACTGAAAAGCCAGAAAAATACTGAACTTAATGATTTAAGATCAGTACTCTGTCAACTATGCCAGCAGGCCGCACCAAAAAGGGTAGTGGTACAGTGGGTTCAATCTCACTGCAACATCCAAGGCAACGAGGAGGCAGACAGACTGGCAAAAGAAGGTGCAAAACTACCACAACCTGATACTAGTATGACATACGAAGAGTCAAAACGGCTTATTAGAGCTAGATACATGACCAAATGGGAAACCGAACATACTGGCTACACCAAAAACGATGCCTATTACCAGTTGAACAGAAGAGAGCAGGTCGTGGTCTTCAGACTTCGCACTGGCCACAATAGACTCAGGTACCACCTATTCAACGAATTGAAGATATGTGGCACCGACGAATGCCCGTGTGGTACCGGGAAAATGACCGCTGAGCATTTGCTGCAAAACTGCCCGACATACGAGGATCAGAGAGAGCAGATGTTGCCATCACCAGTGGCAACACTAGACAAGCTCTATGGCAGTGTCGACAGCCTCAGGATGACGGCTGTTTTTTCGAAAAAATAATGGTTATTGTCTGACTGCGTACGAAGAAGAAGAAGAAGAAGAAGAAGACCTCACAAACCGGCAAGGGATTTGTGTTCAATTAATTAGAAAAAAAAACAAAAACAAACTGAAATTATGTTCTTTGATTTTGTTAAAAGTAAGCGCCATGTCATTTCTTACAACCGGCAACCTATTTGACGGGTATACGTTTCTTGGAAAGTGGGCAGTAGATTACCATTACTTTTCGCACATGGAGGAGCGTTCGCGCCGAGTAAAAAACCCGTGTCTGTAAAACTAGACACGGCGGGATTCTTCTTCTTCTTCTTCTTCTTCTGCGTACACAGTCAGACAGCAACCATTATTTTTTCGAAAAAAGCGGCGGTCGTCCTGAGACTCTCGCCACTACCATAGAGCTTGTCTTGCAGTTCCACTGGCAATGGCCACATCTGCTCTCTCTGATCCCCGTATGTCGGGCAGTTCTGCAGCAGATGTTCAGTGGTCATTTTACCAGTACCGCACGGGCATTCGTCGGTACACCCTATCTTCAATTTGTTGAATAGGTGGTACCTCAGTCTATTGTGGCCAGTGCGAAGTCTGAAGACAACGACCTGCTCTTTTCGGTTCAACTGGTAATAGGCATCGTTTTTGGTGTAACCAGTATGTTCGGTTTCCCATTTAGTCATGTACCTGGCTTTGATAAGCCGTTTTGACTCTTCGTACGTCATACTGGTATCTGTTTGTGGTAGCCTTGCACCTTCTTTTGCCAGTCTATCTGCCTCCTCGTTGCCTTGGATGTTGCAGTGTGACGGAACCCACTGTACCACTACCCTTTTTGGTGCGGACAGCTGGCACAGTTTGCAGAGTGCTGCTCTTAAGTCATTAAGCTCAGTGTTTTTCTGGCTTTTTAGCGCTGTGACTACGGCGAGAGCATCTGTCAGCAAGACTATGTGGCTCTCGTTTTCACTGTGTGTTGCCATTTCTTCCACTGCCGCCCTCAGTGCCTCTGCCTCCGCTCTGAAATTGCTTGTGTACTTACCAGTAGCGAGTGACAGTGTTATTTTTCTGCCATTTGGTAGGTTCAGGAATGCTCCTGCCCCTCCGTTCTGTGTAGCGTTTGTTACAGAACCGTCGGTGTATGCATGGGTCCAGTCCATGCTTGGGTAGCTTTTCGTTATGAAGCTTAGGGTAGTGTCTCTCCTTTCTTTTTCGGTCTGGCAGTTTTTGTTTGCAATACCTGGTATATTTTCTACCACCTCTGGAAATATATCCTGCCTCCAAGTAGGTTTTCGTACAGTAGTGATGGGTTTTGGTGTTGTTAGTGCGTTTATGGGATCTTCGTGCATCTTTGCTTTGGCTATTTCTGCAAAGTTTCTCCGCTTTAGTTTCCCAGTTCCCAAATTGTTTAGTCTCTGGTACATTGGATGGTCCGTCAGTCTTCGGAGTTTCTCTGACTGCAGCTGGGCTCTGCAGTCTCTTCTGTCGGTCATGGATTGCAGTTTTGTAATCTTTTCAAGTTCTACAATTGGCGTTGACTTCATGCCACCTGTTATAATTCTCATGGCTTGGTTTTGAAGTTTGTTAACTTTATCGAAGTTCGCCTTCGCTGCTGTTGTCCATGCCGCGATGCCATACTCGAGAACTGGTCTCACTCTTCCAGTGTACAGTTTCTTTAGTATGCCTTCGTCTGCTCCCCAGCTTGTGCCAGCAAGTTTCCTCATGATCGCCATTCTTTCTCTGGCTTTCATTCGGTTTCTCTCAATCTGACTTTTCCATGTCATGCGCCGATCAAATGTGACTCCCAGATAGGTTGGGTTGTCGTTTGGCTGCAGGATTTTGCCATTTAGGTTCAATTTGGTACTTTGGGGTTTTAATGAGAGCGAGAATATTGTGCACGTGGTTTTCTCCTCGTTTATTTTGACCAGCAATGAGTTCGCCCACTCTTCCAGCGATGTTAGGGCCGTTTGCATCCGATTTCTTGCTATAGTGAGATTCTTTTCAGAGGTCCACATAGCCAGATCGTCTGCAAACATTGAGCTATGGACTCTTCTTGGTATATTCTCTGTAATATCGTTTATATATACCAGGAAGAGTGTGGGTGACAATACTCCCCCTTGGGGTACTCCCTGCTCGAGTGTCACCTTTTTGCTCATCTGCCCTTGTACTTGGACTCTGGCCGTTCTTTGTTTGAGGTAGTGGTTGATCCACTTGTACATCTTCCCACAAACATCACTTCTTCTTAGCTTGACTCTAAGTCCATCCTTCCAGACTTTGTCAAATGCCTTTTCCAGATCCACCCAAACAGCTACTGTGTGTTTCTGTGCCTGGTAGGCATCTTCTATCTCCTGGGCTATGAGGATGACCTGGTCCTCAGTGGATCTGTGCTGTCTAAAGCCGGCTTGCTGTGGAATTAGTATTCGTTTTTCTTCCAGATGCCACATCAGTCTGGTGTTTATCATCCGTTCCATCAGCTTGCCGACACAGCTCAGTAGGCTTATGGGCCTGTATCCATTCGGATCTGTTTTGTCCTTTCCTGTTTTTGGTACTGGTACCAGTATTGCATCTTTCCATGCCTGGGGTACAATACCCCTTTTCCAGCTTAGGTTCAGGACTGATAGTAGTTTTTTCTTCGCTGTTTGGCCCAGCCCCATCAGCATTTCGTTTGTTATCCCGTCTTTTCCGGGAGATTTCCTTTTCTTTAGTGTTCTCATAGCCTCTTCCATTTCGCGCAATGTTAGTTTGGCCATCATGTGCTCTTCAGGAGCCGTATTCATGTTTTCGTGTCCCTTTAGCTCTTCGTTAATGTCTGTATGCTTATCTGCAGGGACCTCGATGTGGTTTGCTCTGGCATAGTGATCGACAAAGGCGTTTGCGGCTTTCTTACCTGTGATCAAGTTCTCGCCCTGCTTGATAGTAATTTGTTTATTTGACGGGGTTTCGTCGTTCATGGCTCTGACTAGCTTCCATAGCTTGTTCCCTTCTTTGTCCAGGTTTAAACTTTCCGTTTTATTTTTCCAACTTTCTCTTGCTGTTTGCTTGAGAGTGTGTTTGTACTGCGCCGCGGCGGCTTTGAGGGCGATGTTTGCCTCCATGGATTTTTCTCGTTCTGCCATGTTCCTAGCATTTGTTACCGCATCTTCCACTTTCTGTAACTCATCATTCCAGTAGGGCTTATAGTTTTTCCTAGCTCCTCTTGGGATGGTTTCAGTGGCGGCTTGCATTATTGCCTTGCTTAGGCTCTCTACCATGGGCTTCATTTTGGTGTTTCGTGTGTTGATGGTTTCACACAGCCCATTTGTCAGGATTGCAAATCTGTCCCAGTCGGCTCGTTTGTAATTCCAACGTGGGAGCGGTTTTGTTTCCTGTGGGCCTACTTCCATGTCAATGGTTAGCCTGATCGGCCTGTGGTCGCTACCTGCCAGTTGGTTTAGCACCTGGCGGTCTATTTTATAGTGTATGTCCTGTGTGGAGAAGGCCAAATCTGGAGTCGAGGTGGTATGCCATGTTCTTGAATAGAAGCTAGGGCTATCCTCCGGCCTATTGATTAGGGATAGATTTGCATCTATCTCCCAATCTTCCACTTCGTCACCTCTGCTGTCTGTGTCAGAGTATCCCCATCTCTCCGAGTGGCTGTTGAAATCTCCAACTACTATGCAGTTGGAGTCTCTGACCTCCATGCTCGAGAGCGATAGGTCTCTGTTTGGTGGTCCGTACAGATTGAAAATGCGGAGCTTCGTCTCTTGAGCCATTATGTCAACTCCTACAATTTCTGCTTGTCCGGTGTGATTGACAGGTACCGCGCTACTCGGTATGCTGTTTCTGGTCAGTATCAGGACCCCTCCTTTGTGGCCTTCTCTATCTAGACGGAAGGTCTGGTATCCTCTGATTGAGAATTTATGGTTATTGTTGAGGTGCGTTTCCTGGATACATGCCACGTCAATCTTACCTTCATGCAGGTGGTGTGTTAGGGAAAGTTTTTTGTTAATGACTCCCTCCGCATTCCACTGTAGTATTTTGAGGGTCTTGAGGTTTTGGCCAATAGACGTTACCCCATAGCCATGTGCCTTGACTCCACGACACATGGGTGGGTGACCACCAGTAGTCAAGGGTGGGCCCCTTCGAGGCGTTGGGCCCGGCGCTATCGCTGCCTGGCGGGTCTCCTCAGGATGAGCGCCATACGTTTTTCGAATAGGTTGTGCCATCATACTGTGATTTACGTTGCACTGTTTTGTTAGGCTTGCGGCCCCGTGCATCCGATTTCAACAGGCGTTTCTGTAGGGATGCCCTCCTTAGCCTTTGGCTGTCCCCAGCCTATCTGCAAGGCAGCAGTTGTTTACGATCAGAGTTTTCTCTCCTATGGAAGTTGTCTTACCAGACTATCGAGTCTTCACTACTCGTGTCTATAGGGTGCAATGATGATATGATATATGAGATGGACTGGTTTACCCGGAAGAGAGGCAGTCCAGTGTGTCTGTGTCCCAGGATCGTCACGTCCTGCCAGAAACGTAGCATTTGCATGTGAGTGGGGTATCTCTTTTTCCTTTTATTTTCTTGGCTTCTATGCAGGGATGGTACGCCTAGCATTCCCCGCCACCTGGGGTGTTGACACAGTGGGGCAGGTGTGCAATGTCCGCTGGTCTGCATCTCTTCTGCGTCCAGCATGATAGTTATGGCTGATAACGTACAGAGGTAGATATCGTAGCCGGAGTGCATTTAGCCAGAGGACAAGCCTGGTAATGTCACAGAGAAGTTGATCGCCTGGTGTGCGGACAGCTCTCATGGTCAGTGGTTGAGTCTTGACAGTTCACAGTGTGGTGGCTGCTCTACTGTTTTCGACACCCCGATCAGGTTCTAAGTCTTTGGGTGGTGTTTTTCGCACCCCATCGCCGTATAGGGTGAGTATCAAGCAGTTGTCCGCCCGCTTTGATTTGCGGGCGGCAAGGACCTCTTACTGTGGCTCTACCTGATAGGGCTGGGGCGCAAGCCCCAGGTCCCGAGCATGTAGGAGCCTCCCATTGCAGTGGTGCTGAGATTTTGGGCGGGATTGCGGCTTACAAGGGTTCGGCCGTAATCCCCCACATGGTAGCCTCGCGCCCTTGGCTTATCAGCCTGGTACGTGAACCAAAGTGTCTGCGGCTCCTCTCGATTTGAGCTGGTTTTCCGTAGCAATGCCCTGTCATTAGTAGGGTAAAACTGACCTGTCTTCAGATCTATTTCCAGCACCCGTTCACTATTTGGTCAGACGAATTTATTGAGGGCTTTTGTTTGTCAATGACCAGGTATTTGAAATCTGCGGTTTCTGCGGAGTTAAACACGATTTCCGTAGCGTTCTTTCATTTGAGTGTTTGAGAGCTGACTTGTCGTCCGTGAGTCTAATACCAGCGTACGTTCATTATTAGACCCAAACGTGCTCCCGATTTGTCAGTTGTTCTACAGTATTGGCGTGTTCAGTCAAATTAAGCCGCAGGTTCCACACCTGGTGGTGCCCTTCCGTCAATTCCCTTAGCGAGACAATCAAGTTTCTTAAAGGGTAGCCCCAAAAATTTTCGAGGGTCTAATTCCAGCACATGTTCTCTATTAGACCCCACGAAGGTGTACTTTTTGATAGTCATTCTGCAGTATTGGCGTGGTAAGTTAACTTAGGTCTCAGGCTCCACTCCTGATAGTGCTCTTCCGTCAATTCCTTTATCAAACACTGGATGCAGACAAAACCGAGCCACAGGGGACATAACCCCAGATTTCTGGGGGTCTAAGTCCAGCACCAGTTCCATCTTAGACCCCAGAAGAGTGGTCTCGGCATGTCAATCATTTCAGTGTTGGCCGTGTTGAGTCAAATTAAGCCACAGGCTCCACTCCTGGTGGTGCCCTTCCGTCAATTCCTTTAAGTTTCAGCTTTGCAACCATACTTCCCCCGGAACCCAAACACTTTGGTTTCCCGGAAGCTGCCCGCAGAGTCATCGAAGCAACTCCTGCGGATCGCTAGTCGGCATCGTTTATGGTCAGAACTACGACGGTATCTGATCGTCTTCGCGCCTCTGACTTTCGTTCTTGATTATGAAAACATTCTTGACAAATGCTTTCGCAGTAGCTCGTCTTGCGGCGATCCAAGAATTTCACCTCTAACGCCGCAATACGAATGCCCCCGTTTGTCCCTGTTAATCATTACCTCCAGTTCCGAAAACCAACAAAATAGAACCGAGGTCCTGTTCCATTATTCCATGCACCATTATTCAGGCAGCCGAGGCCTGCTTTGAACACTCTAATTTTTTCAAAGTAAACGCGCCGGCCACCCAGGACGCTCAGCGAAGAGCACCCGTGGGAAAGAGCCGGCAGACGGTAGGGCAGGAGACAACGGGCAGTGAACCGGCGCGAGCCGGACCGCCCGCCTGCGCCTGAGATCCAACTACGAGCTTTTTAACTGCAACAACTTTAATATACGCTATTGGAGCTGGAATTACCGCGGCTGCTGGCACCAGACTTGCCCTCCAATAGATCCTCGTTAAAGGGTTTAAAGTGTACTCATTCCAATTACGGGGCCTCGAAAGAGTCCCGTATTGTTATTTTTCGTCACTACCTCCCCGTGCCGGGAGTGGGTAAGTTGCGCGCCTGCTGCGGGATTCGAATCCGGTGCCTTAGGGTTATGAAAACCGAGCGAGTTTAACTTCTAGACCACGCTCCCTAAAGTAAATTACACTGTATTATGAACAGTGCATTTGTACATAACGGAGATAAGAACAGAAAACTCAAATTTTAGGAAATATTTCCCCCACTCCTGGTTTCATTATGTAACAAAAGCTGTTGTATAATTACGACTCATAGGATTCATGTCTTTGATTGCTCTCTGCGTCGCGCCAAAGACGGATGTGTCGGACCGAAAGGTGCAAATATAGCAGTCAAGAAAATATACCAGGTATTAGAAACAAAAACTGCCAGTCCGAAAAAGAAAGAAGAGATACTACCCTGAGTTACATAACGGAAAACTACCCAAGCATGGACTGGACCCATGCATACACCGACGGTTCCTTAACAAATACAACACAGTACGGAGGGGCAGGAGCATTCCTGAGCCTACCAAATGGCAGACAAATAACACTTTCATTCGCTACTGGAAAATACACAAGCAATTTCAGAGCGGATGCAGAGGCACTGAGGGCGGCAGTGGAAGAAATGGTGACAGGTAAAAGGAATGAAAGCCACATAGTCCTGCTTACAGATGCACTGGCCGTAGTCACAGCACTGAAAAGCCAGAAAAATACTGAACTTAATGATTTAAGATCAGTACTCTGTCAACTATGCCAGCAGGCCGCACCAAAAAGGGTAGTGGTACAGTGGGTTCAATCTCACTGCAACATCCAAGGCAACGAGGAGGCAGACAGACTGGCAAAAGAAGGTGCAAAACTACCACAACCTGATACTAGTATGACATACGAAGAGTCAAAACGGCTTATTAGAGCTAGATACATGACCAAATGGGAAACCGAACATACTGGCTACACCAAAAACGATGCCTATTACCAGTTGAACAGAAGAGAGCAGGTCGTGGTCTTCAGACTTCGCACTGGCCACAATAGACTCAGGTACCACCTATTCAACGAATTGAAGATATGTGGCACCGACGAATGCCCGTGTGGTACCGGGAAAATGACCGCTGAGCATTTGCTGCAAAACTGCCCGACATACGAGGATCAGAGAGAGCAGATGTTGCCATCACCAGTGGCAACACTAGACAAGCTCTATGGCAGTGTCGACAGCCTCAGGATGACGGCTGTTTTTTCGAAAAAATAATGGTTACTGTCTGACTGCGTACGAAGAAGAAGAAGAAGAAGAAGAAGACCTCACAAACCGGCAAGGGATTTGTGTTCAATTAATTAGAAAAAAACAAAAACAAACTGAAATTATGTTCTTTGATTTTGTTAAAAGTAAGCGCCATGTCATTTCTTACAACCGGCAACCTATTTGACGGGTATACGTTTCTTGGAAAGTGGGCAGTAGATTACCATTACTTTTCGCACATGGAGGAGCGTTCGCGCCGAGTAAAAAACCCGTGTCTGTAAAACTAGACACGGCGGGATTCGAATCCGGTGCCTTAGGGTTATGAAAACCGAGCGAGTTTAACTTCTAGACCACGCTGCCTAAAGTAAATTACACTGTATTATGAACAGTGCATTTGTACATAACGGAGATAAGAAGAGAAAACTCAAATTTTAGGAAATATTTCCCCCACTCCTGGTTTCATTATGTAACAACAGCTGTTGTATAATTACGACTCATAGGATTCATGTCTTTGATAGCTCTCTGCATCGCGCCAAAGACGGATGTATCGGACCGAAAGGTGCAAATATAGCAGTCAAGCTGTAAACTAGCGACACAACGCAATCCGTTCTCCGGATTACATCCTGCTACTTGTAAAGTACCTTGACTCTACGTTATCGAACGACGGAGACTGTTTAAAAGAAATTAGAAGACGTTTGGCCATGGCGATGCAGAAGCTAAACAACATGCCCAATTTATGCATTATACTAACAAGCAACTAAAACTGAAGATCCAAAGAACGTGCATATTCCCTATGGCAATGTACGGGTGCGAGACATGGACTATGCCACAAGCAGAAAGGAAGAAAATTGGAGCGTTCAAGACAAAATATTACAGAAGAATCTTACAAATTCCTTGGATAAAAAAAGGCTAAAAAAAAATCATCATAGAAGACCTGAATGTTGAAGAAAACTGGCTCAAAACAATGTTTTGTTTTGGAAATTGAATTTTTTCGGCCACGTCAAACATCATAGCGAACTGGAAAGAACGGTCATGGAAGGCATGGTACCTGGAAGGCGACGCAGGAGTCGACCAAGACGAAAGTGGATACAAGATATCAAGGATACTCTAAACATGAACATCGAGCAGACGTGAAGATTGACTGCAGACCGAGATTAATATCGGCTGGCTGTGATGAGAGCGACATTCTACAACGGACATGCTACATGATGATGACTTGCAAAGCCCTGTTTAGGGCTTGGTAGCGGGATATTGTGAACAAACGCAGAAGAAGAAGATTTCTGTAGAAAGAATAATTGTTAATAAAAATAAAATGTATATAATTAAACTTTTTGCTTCCTTGTTCATCGAGCAATGAAATAAATAACTATATTCCGACCCCTTGCTTATTTTTTCACAGTGGATTCTAAGTCACTACAGACTTCTACAATACCCGTGGCTCTCTCTTCAACGACAGAACTGACCACACACTCACCATTAAATACCGGCAGTAGCATTGAAAGTATCAATCATTGGAAAACAGAAACATTTCTGGAAGCCCGTGAATGCGTATCTTCCTTAAACCCTTGTTGTTTAACAGACATAACATCAAAATCGAACCAGGCGAAACAATCGCCATCAAGGTCATCGAAGTCGTCAATAATTGGCGTAAATGGAGAGCACAAACAACCATCCCAGAAATCCTTAGCAACACCAAGAGAGACTGGTAGTCCAAGTGAATTATTCCGGCCTTCAAGCGTTAACTGTACGAATACGGAAGTCAATGGTAGATTTACAAGAGCACACAATGAGCAAAGGCCATCCGAGCAGGCCGCCTCGTCAGTTGCCATGGTTACACAACCTTGCTGTCTCAGTCAAGACAAAATTGGTAACATACGGAAACAACTTTATGAAGAAGGTTTGAAGCCGGCTGAAAGAGAAGGTGGAGTCGCTTTTTTCATTCCAGTCACCGAAGATGGTTTGCTCCCTCAGATAGATGGCGCTGTGGTCGCTGAAAGGCTAACAAAGACGAAAAAGTAGGTTGGTTTGTCAGGTTGATATTAAAATATTGGCGTAATTTGGGCCCATTTTACACATACATGATATATTTCCTTGATTGATGTTTAAAGATTATGCATTTGGCTAATAAGGGCTGCAGAAGAACCCAATGTAGTATCATTACCTGCCGAAGATGGATGTGTCGGACCGAAAAGTACAAAAATCGCAGTCAAGCTGTAAACTAGCAGCACAACGCATTCTGTTCTCCGGACTACATCCTGCTACTTGCAAGGCCCTGTTCAGCGCTTGGTGACAGGAGATTGAGAACGAACACAGAAGAATAAGAAGAAGTAGGATCAATTGTATAATTTATGAAATATTTGGGTAGTTTATTTGTAAAGACCTTTTTGAAGAAAGCATAAAATAGCTGAAAAGTTCATTTGTCAGATTCATCTTAGATGTGGGTTACGTCCAAAGCCCTTTTTGGAGAATAACAGAACTTGATTGAAAAAAAAATGAAATTCATTTGCTAGATTCAAGATAGAAAGGTGTTTTAGGTTCAGATGCATTTTTAAAGAATAGCAGAACTGAATATCAAATTTGTTCTTTCCGTCTTTACCAATGTTAGATCCCAGATAGATAACACTTTACACTTCTTACATTTTCTATCTGAACCCCTTCCTTATGGGGTTTCTTTGTTTGCTATTTATTCTCATTTCTTTTGTTTTGCTCCCATAAATGTGGAATCATGTCATTGTTGTTTTAAATTTGTATATATCCACTGTTCTCTGCGTGTCTTGCTGCATATGCGAGAAAATACATTTTTGATCTACAAAATCGATGTCTTCCAAATATCTATAAAATGTCCATTATTTTCTTGCAATCTGTTGTTTGCCGCTATCCCACATCCCATTGCTGTGAGAAATATTGTTGAAAATAGTAGACATCTCCGTCTGATCCCAGCTTGAATTGTAGATGAGCTGACAGTATGTATTTCTGGAATATTCACAGAAATCTGTTATATTCTTACAAATCTAACTGGTATTCCATAGTGTATTGGAATTTTCAAAAGCACCGTGCTGTCGATATCTTGTTTGGGAAGTTCATATATAAATACGCTTGCCACTCATTTCATCTGTTTGATTTGGACATGATCTTCCTGCTAGGAATCCTGCCCGTTCTCTTCTCAGATTTATATTTAAAGCACCGTTTTTACTATCAAGCATTTTTATGGTGAGAACTATTTTACTCGCTGAAAGGAGTGTTATTTCTTCCAAGCTGCTGCTTGAAGTTGGAGTACCGTTCTTTGCTAATTTTTAGATGTCCCTCATTCCAATGTTTGGTAATGACTCCTTGTTCACATATTTTTGAAGGACTTATGAAGCATGTCTTTGGTGGTTGGAATTCCTATTTTCATGCTTTCTATGGGGATTTCATCTGACCTTACAGCTTTGTCATTTTAGGTAGTTTGAGTACTTGCATTTTTTCTGTTGTAGTGTTGTATTTATGTTTAGGGGTTCTTCTGCTGGTTCAAAGTCAGTTTGGAAGACATGGCAGATTTCTGTTTATGGGTTCCCTAAAACATTTCACCGACATGTTTCGCTATTTTTCTTCATTACGGATGCGCTGTCATTGTTTGTCTTCTTCTTCTTCGTTCGTTCTCAATCTCCCGTTATGAAGCCCTAAAAAGTAGCAGAATGTAGTCCGGAGAACGGAATGCGTTGTGTGGTGATTTACAGCTTGACTGCGATATTTGTACCTTTCGGTCCGACACATCCGACTTCAGCAGGATTGTTTGTCTTTCACAGGTGTGTTGTATTACTTTTTTTTTATTCCTTGATAGTATTTTAATTATTTGAAAAGGGCTTCTTTGTTTCTAGGCTATTAGAGCCTCCGAAATGGTTTAACAATTTGTTCTATGTGATCCTACCTGTCGCTCCTTTTCACTTTCTTGTTTTCTTCTTCTTCTTCTTCGTTCGTTCTCAATCTCCATCTACTAAACACTGAAAGGGCTTAAGCAGCAGAATGTAGTCCAGAGAACGGAATGCGTTGTGTCGTAGTTTACAGCTTGGCTGCGATATTTGCACCTTTCGGTCCAACACATCCGACTTCAGCAAGCATTTTTTTGAGTACCGGGTTAGCATTCCATCTTCGATCCCTTCTCCTTAGTCAGCAATCTGCCCTGCTGCAGCCTGTTATCCAGGATCACCGCGTGGAGGTGTAGAAGGGTCTTGGCAGCTCTGGTTCGTTGGCCCTGACGCTAGCAGTCAGCTATGGGTCGCTGACCACTGCAGCTCTTGCGCTGCTCAGCATCTTGATCCCACTTCCTTGTTTGATTCCTAGTATATTGTCCACAGTGTTATCTTGCTTTGTTCATCACAGCCACTGAGTTTTTGTTTTCTTATTATCCTTTCTTCTTTCATGGTTCCAATTGCTTTCAGTAAACCAATCCTTATGTCTACTTCTGTACTGGAGAACCTGATGCAGTGAACTAGCTGACAGACATCGACCCACTCATAAACGACTGCTTGCTTCAGGGTCAGCGAGCCAGAGTTGTCCAAGACCGTTAATCGCACACAAGTTATAGGCCTGGAAATATGTCGCACCAGTACAGCCTGGCTGCGAGAATAGAGATCGAAGAGGGAAGGTAAAAAATGTTCTACAAATGTACTATGATGAAGTTTGATGTGCCTGGCTAAAACGTGCAGATATCGCAGTCTCGATGTGAAATACAACACAGCACAACAAAACCTCCTCTCCAGGATGAGCGATGAAGAAAAGGATTTTTTCGAGGAACTTTCTTAAGCTTGTACCAACGGTCATCACATGCTGCCTTTCTGAAGTATTCAGGAATTCGAAATCTCATCTCAACATTCACTTAGAATTTAACATCTGTGTCTTTATTTGTGAAGTTTTGGGTTTCTTAGTACGACTTTTCTCCTACCATGCTTTTGGGTTTCTTAGTACGACTTTTCTCCTACCATGCTTTTGGGTTTCTTAGTACGACTTTTCTCATACCATGCGTTTGAAATCACTAGGTTTTAGTGTCATACACACTAAAGCAAGCGGTGGTTCGATCCGCTATTTGTTCCTCTTTTTGTGTTTCCATTTCCAACGTTTTATGAGATGGTCGGATTGATCATTGGTGTCCAAATTTATTGAAGCTAAACACCGAGACATTCACACATTCGGGGATATACACAAGCACGCCACACACACAGACACATACACACACATACCCACATACACACACACACACGCACATACACAAGTAGGCCACATACACACAAGTAGGCCACACGCACACACATGCGTGTGCACACACACACGCACATACACAAGTAGTCCACTCCCCCCCCCCCCCCCACCAACACACGTACATACACTAGTAGGCCACACACACGCGTGTGCACACACACACGCACATACACAAGTAGGCCACACACACGCACATACACAAGTAGGCCACACACTCACACACGCACATACACAAGTAGACCACACACACGCACATATACAAGTAAACCACACACACGTATACGTACATACACAAGTAGGCCACACACTCACACACGAACATACACAAGTAGGCCACACACTCACACACGAACATACACAAGTAGGCCACACACACACACGCACATACACAAGTAGACCACACACAAGCATACGCACATACACATGTAGGCCACACACTCACACACGCACATACACAAGTAGGCCACACACTCACACACGAACATACACAAGTAGGCCATACACACACGCACATACACAAGTAGACCACACACAAGCATACGCACATACACAAGTAGGCCACACACACGCGTGTGCACACACACACGCACATACACAAGTAGGCCACACACACGCACATACACAAGTAGGCCACACACTCACACACGCACATACACAAGTAGACCACACACACGCACATATACAAGTAAACCACACACACGTATACGTACATACACAAGTAGGCCACACACTCACACACGAACATACACAAGTAGGCCACACACTCACACACGAACATACACAAGTAGGCCACACACACACACGCACATACACAAGTAGACCACACACAAGCATACGCACATACACATGTAGGCCACACACTCACACACGCACATACACAAGTAGGCCACACACTCACACACGAACATACACAAGTAGGCCATACACACACGCACATACACAAGTAGACCACACACAAGCATACGCACATACACAAGTAGGCCACACACGCACACACGCACATACACAAGTAGGCCGCACACACTCACACACGCTCATACACAAGTAGGCCACACACTCACACACGCACATACACAAGTAGGCCACACACACACACACACACACACGTACATACACAAGTAGGCAACACAGACACGCCCACGTACAAACGAGCGCGCACGCTCACACCCACGCTCACATCCACGCTCCCACACACGCACGCACGCATGCATGTACGCGTACAAAAAAAAACAACATATCATCATGTAGTCTTACTTTTGTTTTGACTTCTGTGGTTTTATTTCAACTAAACATGCAAGATCGCAAACAAGAAAAAAAATAAATAAATAATTGCGTCATTGCATCTTGAACTTTTTGTCACTCTGTTTGCAGGGCTAGCTTGAACTACGAGGAACGCATGTTTTTGGCCAACATAAACAGGCAGATACAACTGTCCAAGAAGAAAGAATTTGCTATCAGAGACATCCGAAACGTTAAAGGAGCAACTTCAAGCTCAGACGGAAGCGACAGGACCAAACCGAATGATGACATGGATGAGTTCGAAACTCCCTTCTGAAGAAAGCAAGCCGATATTTCCATTCACATACATCTCTTTGTTTAGTGCCTCGTCACGGTATCGTTCACTTGCTGCACCTCGCTTGTGTGGTTAGTGAATGAATCTTAGTTTATAATTCAACTTTTTCATCGCTTAGGTAAGCCCTAAAGCGTTTAGAGTTGCTAGGAGACGAATAAACATATATTACAAACACGAGTTGAGATGAAAAAAACAATATATATAATCAAATGCCATCTAATTTGGTCTGCCGTGTTTATAGTTGACCCACAGAAAAGATGGGAAACACACTGTGTACGTGCAACATTTTAATTGATAAAATTTGTCCGTGGGCAGTGAAGGGTGCTTACACCATCGTAAACATAACATCTTTAAAGACACAAGAGACATTC
This sequence comes from Ariolimax columbianus, assembly GCA_036924085.1. Lineage (NCBI taxonomy): Eukaryota > Metazoa > Mollusca > Gastropoda > Stylommatophora > Arionidae > Ariolimax > Ariolimax columbianus. The sequence continues at coordinate 71,339,667 of JAVGWX010000008.1, read as the reverse complement.
AGAAGCTGCAACATATAGAAGTCCATCTCTCAAGCAAATGATTTTGAACACTGCTTCGTGCTGCCCAGACTTTCAACATTTCGATGTCAAAGTTACATAACTCAGAGAAAGGAACACATAAACGTAACAAACGTTGCTTCATTCGCTTTTCAGTTTTAATTTGTCAAAGTATAACAAAACAATTAATTATAGAATATTCAGCATCAAAGTTCAACTTTAGCTTCCTGTACACAGTTTAAAAGCATTTCCTAGAGTTTGCTTATATCAATGTGTTGATAGAAAGATTGAGTGAAATTCTATCTCGTCTCACTGACCAATCACATTATCCTTGGCGTCAGTCCGGCAAATATGCCGTATGCGAGGAAGCCAACAATATTCTGCATGCGTCACGAGTTTTTTAAGAGCTGCACCAATGTGGACCTGAGTTTTTGGCCAGTCTATACCGCCATTTCATAAGTGGGATGTCCAGTGGACACGTACTTGCATAGGGCCTCCAAAAACGACGTTCTACGAGTTCATCTGTTGTCAGACATGCGTACTACATGTACATCCCAGCGATGTTTGCGTGATATCGCCGCTTCCCCATCGTCCCCGAAACAAAGTTCAGTAATATTGGCTGATAATTCGCGTGTGTTCCCTAAAGAACTGATCTGATTGATCACAGTTGTGGTTGTACTGTTCTTTATTCTCCAATTTACGTAATCTGATCCGCTCGTGTACATGCCACTGTAATTATGTTTGGTGGACAAACAAGCATTTTTCATATCTGCGGATATACAAATCCGTCAATCTGTCGTGGAGTAATAGTTTCTAACATCCAAGCGTCTTACAATAATACCTTTTATGCGGTCACATTATTGCAACGTCAAACAGCCTTGCCTTGTTCACAATTAGCTGAGCGCTTTCCGTAGGTCTGACAGCGAAGTCGGGCACATCCTTATATTATACATACATGCACAATAACGATGTGTGCTAGTCGCTTGGACATCAAGCTCATGTTTATATATGTAGGCCTATATTAAAACCTTACATTTGTTATGTAAATATACAAGATTATATTCTGAAATAACCATACATTTATGTGTTTGTATGTTTATGTGTGTGTGTGTGCGTATGTATGTGTGTTTGTGCGTAAGTGTGTATATGTGTGAGTATGTTTGTGTGTGATTATATTATTTAGTAAATTAGGAGCGCCATTTCTTTTTTTCTCGTAGGACAGAAACATATCGTTATAAGCGACGAGTACTCGTAATATTAAGCAAGCTCTTTATTTGACACACTTTCCATCTATGGTGCTTTAAAATATCTTTATCTCGATTATTCAGACATCACTTGTCCCTACCAGACATCCTCATTGCCATGTTCTCAAACTAAGATGTACCACCTTTAAATGGTTTCATAATTTATCGATACAAATTATTGCCAACCCCTTTCACGTGATTTTGAACAAAGCAATCGTTTTACTGTTGTCTTAACACAATGGTTACAACAGTTAAGTAGCTTTTCTTTCACTACGAACAGCAAGAAAAAACAAAATTTTAACAAAAATGTTTACATACTTAAGGCGTGTTCATTGTCTTAAAATTGGTCCATTTTTAGCATTTACTCACACGTGGCGAACAAATAAATCATAGTAAAGAAGGCGGGAAATGTTTGTTCAATTTTGTTAATTGACATATCGAGTGAGTGATTTGGGTGCACTTCTTAGGCTGAAGGAACGGCTTTCACAAAGTCCACCATTACTTACTTAGTCGCTTCTCTTCTACCGTGAGGTGTAGAGGTTTGCCAGAGAGAGCCACATTGTTCTATCCGCCGTCTTTCTCCTGGCCTCGTTCCAATCCAGCCCTCGATCACTTAAGGACTGTCGTATGTTGTCTTCCCAATTTACTTGGAGCGTCCTGGGGGTCTGCGTCCTTGACTTTTTATCTCACATGGCCGCTATGGTATCCGATCTTCTTCCATTCTACAGATATGGCCAAACCACGGTAGTTAGGACTGCTCCACTCGTGTCTGCAGGGGTTGTGCTTCGAGATTGTTACGTATTGTCTGGTTACGGATCTTGTCCCTTTTCGTCACCTTTCTTAGGTACCTAATTTCTGAAGTTTGTAATTGCCTTTCTTTGGCTGTGGTTTTTGCCCATGACTCACATCCATATGTCAAAAAAAGCACATAGGTCGAGAGGTATACATCCATCTTTGTTTTCCTGCTTATTTCTCTTTTGCTGAGGAATCTTCTATTTATTGTATGGAAAAGTCTAACAGCTGCTGCCCTTCGTGCAATTAACTGTTCTTTGATTCCTTTCCTATTACCACACTTAGATATTTGAAGGACCTGACTTGTTCCAGTATTCGTATCCCCGTGGTTATCTGATGTCTCTTCTCATCTCTGGCGATCATGGTTTTTCTTTTGTAGCTGGCAATGTGCACTCCTGTCTTTTCAACTCTTCTTTCCAGACCTGCAAGTTGATCTGGAGATGTGCCTAGGATTTTATGATCAGGGCAACGCCAACTGCACATACTAGCTACGATATGCAACTTGGTCTCATCTTCCAGTACTCTACTTCATACTTTTTTGTCCGTTTCTCGCAGGCTTTGATGACTTCATCTAGGAGAAGTATGAAAAGGTACGGTAATAGAATGTCACCCTGTCTTATCCGCTAGAGGTCCTGAACTCTCCTGACATGATTTCTTTTTCTTCTTCTTCTTCGTTCCTCCTCAGATCAAGGTTACGGTTTCTCTTACAAAGGACACCGTTGTCTGTAAGGCTGTTTTACCTCCATACAGCTTTTGTCGCATATCTGTCTCGCAAGGCTAGTATTGTTCTCTCTTTTCCTGCGTGATCGTGCAGAACACCAAAATAAGTCTTAACGTCAAATATCTGCGGCCAAACGACAACCCAAACTACTTGGGCGTCACATTTTATTGGCGCATGACATAGAAAAGTCAGATCGAGAGAAACCGAATGAGAGCCAGACAAAGAATGGCAATCATGAGGAAACTTGCTGGGGTGCAGACGAAACAATACTAAAGAAACTGTACACTGGAAGAGTGAGACCAGTTCTCGAGTATGGCATTGCGGCATGGGCAACAGCTGCAAAGGCAAACTTTGATAAAATTAGTAAACTTCAAAACCAAGCCATGAGAGTTATAACAGGAGACATGAAGTCAACGCCAATTGTAGAACTGGAAAAGATTACAAATTTGCAATCCATGACCGACAGAAGAGACTGCAGAGCCCAGCAGCAAGCAGAGAAACTCAAAAGACTGACAGATCATCCAATGCATCAGAGACTAAATAGATTTGGAAAATGGAAACTAAAGCGGAGAAACTTTGCAGAAATAGCCAAAGCAAAGATGAGCGAAGACCCTATTAACACCATAATAACACGAAAGCCCATCCCTACTGTACACAAACCTACATGGAAGCAGCATATCATTCCGGAGGTGGTAGAAAATATACCAGATATTGAAAACAAGAACAGCCAGACAGAAAAAGAAAGAAGAGACATAACCCTGAAGTACATAGAGGAAAAACTACCCAAGCATGGACTGGACCCATGCATACACCGACGGTTCTGTAACAAACACAACACAGAATGGAGGGGGAGGGGTATTCCTGAGCCTAACAAATGGTAGAAAAATAACACTGTCAGTGGCAACTGGAAAATTCTCAAGCAATTTCAGAGCGGAGGCAGAGGCACTGAAGGCTGCAATAGAAGCAATGCTCACAGGCGAAAGCAATGGAAGCCAGATATGCCTGTTCACAGATCCCCTGGCTGTGGTTACAGCACTAAAAGCCAGAAAAATACTAAACTTAATGATTTAAGAGGAGTAATCTGTCAACTATGCCAGCAGTCCGCACCAAAAAGAGTAGTGGTACAGTGGGTTCCATCCCACTGTAACATGCAAGGCAACGAGGAGGCAGACAGACTGGCAAAAGAAGGTGCAAGACTACCACAATCAGATTCTAGTGTGACCTACGAAGAGTCGAAAAGGTTTATTATGGCCAGATACATGGCCAAATGGGATACAGAACATACTGGCTACACAAAAAACGATGCCTATTACCAGCTGAACAGAAGAGAGCAGGTCGTGGTCTTCAGACTCCGCACAGGCCACAACAGACTGAGGTACCACCTATTCAATAAACTGAAGATAGGTGGCACTGACGAATGCACCTGTGGTACAGGGATAATGACCACTGAACATCTGCTGCAAAATTGCCCGACGTACGAGGACCAGAGCAAGCACATATGGCCATCACCAGTGCCAACACTAGACAAGCTCTATGGCAGTGTCGACAGCCTCAGGATGACAGCTGCTTTCTTCGAACAAATTCAAGTTGACGTCTGACAGCGTACGAAGAAGAAGAAGAAGAAGAAGAAGAAGAATGAAAGATGATATTTTGGAGAATATATATTTAAAAGTTGGTAGTGGCCTTGACGAATTTGTACTTGGTTTCTAGTGAGCAAGAAATTGCGGTGATTATCAAGCCCCAGTCTCTGGTCCCTAACTACATTGAAACAATGGCAAGACATAAGTCAAGACAACTGCAGGTAACTAAGGATCTAAGGATGCAGGCACACTGGTCTCATCTCTCTTAGACCAGTGACAAGACATAAGTCAAGACGACTGGAGTTAACCAAGGATCTAAGGATGCAGGCATACTGGTCTCATCTTCCTTAAGATAATAGATTACTTGAAAACCTGCGGGATTCGATATTCCACTGTTTCATTTCATGGCTTTGAGAAGTGAGTTCCTGGTCTCTAGACCACTTCGACCCCCAAATACACACACACACACACACACACACACACACACACACACACACACGCACGCACGCACGCACGCACGCACGCACGCACGCACGCACGCACGCAGACGCAGACGCAGACGCAGGCGCAGGCGCAGGCGCAGGCGCAGACGCAGGCGCAGACGCAGGCGCAGACGCACGCGCAGACGCAGGCGCAGACGCACGCGCAGACGCACGCGCAGACGCACGCGCAGACACACGCGCAGACACACGCGCAGACACACGCGCACACACACGCGCACACACACGCGCACACACACGCGCACACACGCGCGCACACACGCGCGCACACACGCGCGCACACACGCGCGCACACACGCGCGCACACACGCGCGCACACACGCGCGCACACACGCGCGCACACACGCGCGCACACACGCGCGCACACACGCGCGCACACACGCGCGCACACACGCGCGCACACACGCGCGCACACACGCGCGCACACACGCGCGAACACACGCGCGCACACACGCGCGCACACACGCGCACACACACGCGCGCACACACGCGCACACACACGCGCACACACACGCACACACACACGCACACACGCACACACACGCGCACGCGCATGCGCACGCGCACGCACACGCACACACACACACACAAACACAAACACACGCACACACAAACACAAACACACATACACACAGACACACACATACACACACATACACACACAAACACACACACAAAACACAAGCACACGCACACACACGCACACACACACATGTGTATATATATTTAATCGAATTGGACCGATACTACCAGACTCACTTTATCGATTACAAAATAACGTTCCGTTCTATACACCGACAGTTTGTCTGGCAATCGTTAATTGAACAAAGTGTCGATCATCGCTACGCCAATGTTCTTGTCAACTGTTACACGAATTGCATTAACGCATTCCATCTATTCCTGCGCCCAGTTATGCTTCCAATACAACAAGTGGTCCGGCAGTGATGCTCTTCGTTTTCTTGGAATAGGTCATCAGTTGTTGCGGCTGGGACGACTTTAGAATCAGTTTTGATCATCTTCGGTACTCGGACGACACATTGCAGATCAAAGATTAAACCACAGAAGCCAACCGCGTGCAGAGATGCTCAGCAAAGATGGAAAAAGAGCAGAGCTTAAAATGAACATCTCCAAGAACCGTCATGAGAAACTGTTTCGTAAATTGCACCCCGCTCGATGGGAAAAACTTGTGAGACGCCTCCTTAACATGTACAATAATTTAGAGCGACAGTCAACATGACGTCGACGCGCGGATGAACGAACGTCTTGTCCATCCAGACAGTCCTGGAATATTACCAGGATTAGATCCTACGAACTTCTCACTTCAACTGTTCAGTGCTGCCTGCGATGTGCTAAGCTGCAGGAACATGGGTACTTAAAAAGCAATGGAGAAAAAACTGGGACCTAGGCCTCTCTTGAAAAACGCATGTTCGACCTTACACTTCTACAATCAGCGCCTGTAGAACCTCCACAATTCCGACCTACCACAATTATCACCGGCGCGGGATGCAGTTATTCACAGAAACAAGGCAAAACATCGGTGAGGGGCCACGCACTCAGAAGAAGGGATGGACGTTTGTGCACGACGGCAGCAGTCTGATACTCTCGAGGTGGAAAAATACCGGGACTGTATACTTCAATGTGTTGGTCAGACTATCTTGCGGTCAACAAGAATATCCACACTACGTTAAAAGAAAAGTTTTTTTATTTACTGGACCTCCATATCCCAGAATTGAGATCGTTGGAGAGGGGACCCGTATCCGCACAACCAAAAAATATTGTAATTTATTGATATGTTGGATTGCATGTACAGTTTACTATTCAGATTATTGTTTTATATTTTGAATTTTCTTTATTTTAATTTAAAAAAAACATTAAACTGACAAGTAATAAAATAATAATAAAAAAAAATATTTTCAGTAGCATAAATATCGATGACAATTTAGCAGATTTTTTGCTGTTTTAATCAGTTGAATTGACCCCAACAAAAGCCTCGATTACTATGCTACTCAGACCATTCAAACTCAATTCTACAATGCCATGACCTATTCATGACACTGGGTGGAAAGGTGAGAGCTAAAGGGTCACTGAATCGCTGGAAGAAACTAGTCAGAAGTCGTAGGCTTTCGCTATTTTTTGAAAGTGATACGCAATGATTATTAAATGGTGCCTAAACAAATAAATATGTGAACAATAAAAAGTTGATTGATGACTCTTGGTCTTGCCAGCACCTATGTTAGTAACATACAGAAATGTCCAATATAGCACCACTTTGATACACGATCATCCTACAGCAATATTCAGTATAGTACCACATTGAAACACGATCCTTCTACAGGAATATCCAGTATAGTACCACATTGAAACACGATCGACAACAGCAGCGAAGGCGAACTTCGATAAAGTTAACAAACTTCAAAACCAAGCCATGAGAATTATAACAGGTGGCATGAAGTCAACGCCAATTGTAGAACTTGAAAAGATTACAAAACTGCAATCCATGACCGATAGAAGAGACTGCAGAGCCCAGCTGCAGTCAGAGAAACTCCGAAGACTGACGGACCATCCAATGTACCAGAGACTAAACAATTTGGGAAATGGGAAACTAAAGCGGAGAAACTTTGCAGAAATAGCCAAAGCAAAGTTGCACGAAGATCCCATAAACACACTAACAACACCAAAACCCATCACTACTGTACGAAAACCTACCTGGAGGCAGGATATATTTCCAGATGTGGTAGAAAATATACCAGGTATTGCAAACAAAAACTGCCAGACTGAAAAAGAAAGGAGAGACACTACCCTAAGCTTCATAACGAAAAGCTACCCAAGCATGGACTGGACCCATGCATACACAGACGGTTCTGTAACAAACACTACACAGAACGGAGGGGCAGGAGCATTCCTGAACCTACCAAATTGCAGAAAAATAACACTGTCATTCGCTACTGGTAAGTACACAAGCAATTTCAGAGCGGAGGCAGAGGCACTGAGGGCGGCAGTGGAAGAGATGGTGACACACAGTGAAAATGAGAGCCATATAGTCCTGCTGACAGATGCTCTCGCCGTAGTCACAGCGCTAAAAAGCCAGAAAAACACTGAGCTTAATGACTTAAGAGCAGCACTCTGCAAACTGTGCCAGCATTCCGCACCAAAAAGGGTAGTGGTACAGTGGGTTCCGTCACACTGCAACATCCAAGGCAACGAGGAGGCAGACAGACTGGCAAAAGAAGGTGCAAGACTACCACAAACAGATACCAGTATGACGTACGAAGAGTCAAAACGGCTTATCAAAGCCAGATACATGACCAAATGGGAAACCGAACATACTGGTTACACCAAAAACGATGCCTATTACCAGTTGAACCGAAGAGAGCAGGTCGTTGTCTTCAGACTTCGCACTGGCCACAACAGACTGAGGTACCACCTATTCAACAAATTGAAGATAGGGTGTACCGACGAATGCCCGTGCGGTACTGGTAAAATGACCACTGAACATCTGCTGCAGAACTGCCCGACATACGAGGATCAGAGAGAGCAGATGTGGCCATTACCAGTGGAACTGCAAGACAAGCTCTATGGCAGTAGCGAGAGCCTCAGGATGACCGCCGCTTTTTTTCGAAAAAATAATGGTTACTGTCTGACTGTGTACGCAGAAGAAGAAGAAGAAGAAGAAACACGATCATCCTACAGCAATATCCAGTATAGTCGTATATTTTGTATGCTTCTAATACATCATCATCATCCTGTGGCATGTCCTTTGCAGAATGTCGAATGCTGTCACAGGAAAAACACTTTTTCTCAAAATTGTCACTTTTGTTGGTTTACTGGTATTCTGGTATAGTTTCATCAGGTTATGTTGCCTCCGCATGCCATAATAATAAAAATAGTAGTAGTTCCGTCGAAGACGGATGTGTCGGACCAAACTGTTCAAATATCGCAGTCAACCTGTAAACTAGCGACACAATTCATTCCGTTCTCCGGACTACATCCTGCTACTTGCAAAGATCTGTTCAGGGCTTGGTAGCGCGAGATTGAAAACGAAAGCAGAAGAAGAAGAATAGTTGTAGTAATAGTAATAATTCGAAAAATAATAATAATAATACATTTGAAATACAGAATGTAATTATTGTGCTACCACCGACACGGAAGCTAAAGAGAGGGAGCATGAGAAACGGCTACCACATCCAAGGAAGGCAGCAGGCGCGCAACTTACCCACTCCCGGCACGGGGAGGTAGTGACGAAAAATAACAATACGGGACTCTTTCGAGGCCCCGTAATTGGAATGAGTACACTTTAAACCCTTTAACGAGGATCTATTGGAGGGCAAGTCTGGTGCCAGCAGCCGCGGTAATTCCAGCTCCAATAGCGTATATTAAAGTTGTTGCAGTTAAAAAGCTCGTAGTTGGATCTCAGGCGCAGGCGGGCGGTCCGGCTCGCGCCGGTTCACTGCCCGTTGTCTCCTGCCCTACCGTCTGCCGGCTCTCTCCCACGGGTGCTCTTCGCTGAGCGTCCTGGGTGGCCGGCGCGTTTACTTTGAAAAAATTAGAGTGTTCAAAGCAGGCCTCGGCTGCCTGAATAATGGTGCATGGAATAATGGAATAGGACCTCGGTTCTATTTTGTTGGTTTTCGGAACTGGAGGTAATGATTAACAGGGACAAACGGGGGCATTCGTATTGCGGCGTTAGAGGTGAAATTCTTGGATCGCCGCAAGACGAGCTACTGCGAAAGCATTTGTCAAGAATGTTTTCATTAATCAAGAACGAAAGTCAGAGGCGCGAAGACGATCAGATACCGTCGTAGTTCTGACCATAAACGATGCCGACTAGCGATCCGCAGGAGTTGCTTCGATGACTCTGCGGGCAGCTTCCGGGAAACCAAAGTGTTTGGGTTCCGGGGGAAGTATGGTTGCAAAGCTGAAACTTAAAGGAATTGACGGAAGGGCACCACCAGGAGTGGAGCCTGCGGCTTAATTTGACTCAACACGGCCAACACTGAAATGATTGACATGCCGAGACCACTCCTCTGGGGTCTAAGATGGAACTGGTGCTGGACTTAGACCCCCAGAAATCTGGGGTTATGTCCCCTGTGGCTCGGTTTTGTCTGCATCCAGTGTTTGATAAAGGAATTGACGGAAGAGCACTATCAGGAGTGGAGCCTGAGACCTAAGTTAACTTACCACGCCAATACTGCAGAATGACTATCAAAAAGTACACCTTCGTGGGGTCTAATAGAGAACATGTGCTGGAATTAGACCCTCGAAAATTTTTGGGGCTACCCTTTAAGAAACTTGATTGTCTCGCTAAGGGAATTGACGGAAGGGCACCACCAGGTGTGGAACCTGCGGCTTAATTTGACTGAACACGCCAATACTGTAGAACAACTGACAAATCGGGAGCACTGCCGTTTGGGTCTAATAATGAACGTACGCTGGTATTAGACTCACGGACGACAAGTCAGCTCTCAAACACTCAAATGAAAGAACGCTACGGAAATCGTGTTTAACTCCGCAGAAACCGCAGATTTCAAATACCTGGTCATTGACAAACAAAAGCCCTCAATAAATTCGTCTGACCAAATAGTGAACGGGTGCTGGAAATAGATCTGAAGACAGGTCAGTTTTACCCTACTAATGACAGGGCGCTGCTACGTAAAACCAGCTCAAATCGAGAGGAGCCGCAGACACTTTGGTTCACGTACCAGGCTGATAAGCCAAGGGCGCGAGGCTACCATGTGGGGGATTACGGCCGAACCCTTGTAAGCCGCAATCCCGCCCAAAATCTCAGCACCACTGCAATGGGAGGCTCCTACATGCTCGGGACCTGGGGCTTGCGCCCCAGCCCTATCAGGTAGAGCCACAGTAAGAGGTCCTTGCCGCCCGCAAATCAAAGCGGGCGGACAACTGCTTGATACTCACCCTATACGGCGATGGGGTGCGAAAAACACCAATCTAAGACTTAGAACCTGGTCGGGGTGTCGAAAACAGTAGAGCAGCCACCACACTGTGAACTGGCAAGACTCAACCACTGACCATGAGAGTTGTCCGCACACCAGGCGATCAACATCTCTGTGACATTACCAGGCTTGTCCTCTGGCTAAATGCACTCCGGTTACGATATCTACCTCTGTACGTTATCAGCCATAACTATCATGCTGGACGCAGAAGAGATGCAGACCAGCGGACATTGCACACCTGCCCCACTGTGTCAACACCCCAGGTGGCGGGGAATGCTAGGCGTACCATCCCTGCATAGAAGCCAAGAAAATAAAGGGAAAAAGAGATACCCCACTCACATGCAAATGCTACGTTCCTGGCAGGACGTGACGATCCTGGGATACAGACACACTGGACTGCCTCTCTTCCGGGTAAACCAGTCCATCTCATATATCACATACCATCATTGCACCCTATAGACACGAGTAGTGAAGACTCGATAGTCTGGTAAGACAACTTCCATAGGAGAGAAAACTCTGATCGTAAACAACTGCTGCCTTGCAGATAGGCTGGGGACAGCCAAAGGCTAAGGAGGGCATCCCTACAGAAACGCCTGTTGAAATCGGATGCACGGGGCCGCAAGCCTAACAAAACAGTGCAACGTAAATCACAGTATGATGGCAGCACAACCTATTCGAAAAACGTATGGCGCTCATCCTGAGGAGACCCGCCAGGCAGCGATAGCGCCGGGCCCCACGCCTCGAAGGGGCCCACCCTTGACTACTGGTGGTCACCCACCCATGTGTCGTGGAGTCAAGGCACATGGCTATGGGGTAACGTCTATTGGCCAAAACTTCAAGACCCTCAGAATATTACAGTGGAATGCGGAGGGAGTCATTAACAAAAAACTTTCCCTAACACACCACCTGCATGAAGGTAAGATTGACGTGGCATGTATCCAGGAAACGCACCTCAACAATAACCATAAATTCTCAATCAGAGGATACCAGACTTTCCGTCTAGATAGAGAAGGCCACAAAGGAGGGGTCCTGATACTGACCAGAAACAGCATACCGAGTAGCGCGGTACCTGTCAATCACACCGGACAAGCAGAAATTGTAGGAGTTGACATAATGGCTCAAGAGACGAAGCTCCGCATTTTCAATCTGTACGGACCACCAAACAGAGACCTATCGCTCTCGAGTATGGAGGTCAGAGACTCCAACTGCATAGTGGTTGGAGATTTCAACAGCCACTCGGAGAGATGGGGATACTCTGACACAGACAGCAGAGGTGACGAAGTGGAAGATTGGGAGATAGATGCAAATCTCTCCCTAATCAATAGGCCGGAGGATAGCCCTAGCTTCTATTCAAGAACATGGCATACCACCTCGACTCCAGATTTGGCCTTCTCCACACAGGACATACACTATAAAATAGACCGCCAGGTGCTAAACCAACTGGCAGGTAGCGACCACAGGCCGATCAGGCTAACCATTGACATGGAAGTAGGCCCACAGGAAACAAAACCGCTCCCACGTTGGAATTACAAACGAGCCGACTGGGACAGATTTGCAATCCTGACAGATGGGCTGTGTGAAACCATCAACACACGAAACACCAAAATGAAGCCCATGGTAGAGAGCCTAAGCAAGGCAATAATGCAAGCCGCCACTGAAACCATCCCAAGAGGAGCTAGGAAAAACTATAAGCCCTACTGGAATGATGAGTTACAGAAAGTGGAAGATGCAGTAACAAATGCTAGGAACATGGCAGAACGAGAAAAATCCGTGGAGGCAAACATCGCCCTCAAAGCCGCCGCGGCGAAGTACAAACACACTCTCAAGCAAACAGCAAGAGAAAGTTGGAAAAATAAAACGGAAAGTTTAAACCTGGACAAAGAAGGGAACAAGCTATGGAAGCTAGTCAGAGCCATGAACGACGAAACCCCGTCAAATAAACAAATTACTATCAAGCAAGGCGAGAACTTGATCACAGGTAAGAAAGCCGCAAACGCCTTTGTCGATCACTATGCCAGAGCAAACCACATCGAGGTCCCTGCAGATAAGCATGCAGACATTAGCGAAGAGCTAAAGGGGCACGAAAACATAAATACGGCTCCTGAAGAGCACATGATGGCCAAACTAACAATGCGCGAAATGGAAGAGGCTATGAGAACACTAAAGAGAAGGAAATCTCCCGGAAAAGACGGGATAACAAACGAAATGCTGATGGGGCTGGGCCAAACAGCGAAGAAAAAACTACTATCAGTCCTGAACCATAGCTGGAAAAGGGGTATTGTACCCCAGGCATGGAAAGATGCAATACTGGTACCAGTACCAAAAACAGGAAAGGACAAAACAGATCCGAATGGATACAGGCCCATAAGCCTACTGAGCTGTGTCGGCAAGCTGATGGAACGGATGATAAACACCAGACTGATGTGGCATCTGGAAGAAAAACGAATACTAATTCCACAGCAAGCCGGCTTTAGACAGCACAGATCCACTGAGGACCAGGTCATCCTCATAGCCCAAGAGATAGAAGATGCCTACCAGGCACAGAAACACACAGTAGCTGTTTGGGTGGATCTGGAAAAGGCATTTGACAAAGTCTGGAAGGATGGACTTAGAGTCAAGCTAAGAAGAAGTGATGTTTGTGGGAAGATGTACAAGTGGATCAACCACTACCTCAAACAAAGAACGGCCAGAGTCCAAGTACAAGGGCAGATGAGCAAAAAGGTGACACTCGAGCAGGGAGTACCCCAAGGGGGAGTACTGTCACCCACACTCTTCCTGGTATATATAAACGATATTACAGAGAATATACCAAGAAGAGTCCATAGCTCAATGTTTGCAGACGATCTGGCTATGTGGACCTCTGAAAAGAATCTCACCATAGCAAGAAATCGGATGCAAACGGCCCTAACATCGCTGGAAGAGTGGGCGAACTCATGGCTGGTCAAAATAAACGAGGAGAAAACCACGTGCACAATATTCTCGCTCTCATTAAAACCCCAAAGTACCAAACTAAGCCTAAATGGCAAAATCCTGCAGCCAAACGACAACCCAACCTATCTGGGAGTCACATTTGATCGGCGCATGACATGGAAAAGTCAGATTGAGAGAAACCGAATGAAAGCCAGAGAAAGAATGGCGATCATGAGGAAACTTGCTGGTACAAGCTGGGGAGCAGACGAAGGCATACTAAAGAAACTGTACACTGGAAGAGTGAGACCAGTTCTCGAGTATGGCATCGCGGCATGGACAACAGCAGCGAAGGCGAACTTCGATAAAGTTAACAAACTTCAAAACCAAGCCATGAGAATCATAACAGGTGGCATGAAGTCAACGCCAATTGTAGAACTTGAAAGAATTACAAAACTTCAATCCATGACCGACAGAAGAGACTGCAGAGCCCAGCTGCAGTCAGAGAAACTCCGAAGACTGACGGACCATCCAATGTACCAGAGGCTAAACAATCTGGGAACTGGGAAACTAAAGCGGAGAAACTTTGCAGAAATAGCCAAAGCAAAGATGCACGAAGATCCCATAAACGCACTAACAACACCAAAACCCATCAATACTGTACGAAAACCTACTTGGAGGCAGGATATATTTCCAGAGGTGGTAGAAAATATACCAGGTATTGCAAACAAAAACTGCCAGACCGAAAAAGAAAGGAGAGACACTACCCTAAGCTTCATAACGAAAAGCTACCCAAGCATGGACTGGACCCATGCATACACCGACGGTTCTGTAACAAACACTACACAGAACGGAGGGGCAGGAGCATTCCTGAACCTACCAAATGGCAGAAAAATAACACTGTCATTCGCTACTGGTAAGTACACGAGCAATTTCAGAGCAGAGGCAGAGGCACTGAGGGCGGCAGTGGAAGAAATGGCAACACACAGTGAAAATGAGAGCCATATAGTCCTGCTGACAGATGCTCTCGAAGTAGTCACAGCGCTAAAAAGCCAGAAAAACACTGAGCTTAATGACTTAAGAGCAGCACTCTGCAAACTGTGCCAACAGTCCGCACCAAAAAGGGTAGTGGTACAGTGGGTTCCGTCACACTGCAACATCCAAGGCAACGAGGAGGCAGACAGACTGGCAAAAGAAGGTGCAAGGCTACCACAAATAGATACCAGTATGACGTACGAAGAGTCAAAACGGCTTATCAAAGCCAGGTACATGTCCAAATGGGAAACCGAACATACTGGTTACACCAAAAACGATGCCTATTACCAGTTGAACCGAAGAGAGCAGGTCGTTGTCTTCAGACTTCGCACTGGCCACAACAGACTGAGGTACCACCTCTTCAACAAATTGAAGATAGGGTGTACCGACGAATGCCCGTGCGGTACTGGTAAAATGACCACTGAACATCTGCTGCAGAACTGCCCGACATACGAGGATCAGAGAGAGCAGATGTGGCCATTGCCAGTGGAACTGCAAGACAAGCTCTATGGTAGTGGCGAGAGTCTCAGGATGACCGCCGCTTTTTTCGAAAAAATAATGGTTACTGTCTGACTGTGTACGCAGAAGAAGAAGAAGGACCAAACTGTTCAAATATCGCAGTCAACCTGTAAACTAGCGACACAATTCATTCCGTTCTCCGGACTACATCCTGCTACTTGCAAAGATCTGTTCAGGGCTTGGTAGCGGGAGATTGAAAACGAAAGCAGAAGAAGAAGAATAGTTGTAGTAATAGTAATAATTCGAAAAATAATAATAATAATACATTTGAAATACAGAATGTAATTATTGTGCTACCACCCACACGGAAGCTAAAGTCACCCACTAATGGGCGCTGTCGCCCAGTTTGAAGAGCACTGGTATACAGTGTACCGTTGGATGCTATTGCGTCTCTACTTCTTTTACAGGTGCGTGTTTAGCCCACAGACAATTACTGTAGATAGTCTTTACAAAGGCCATACAGAGTTTCTACAAAACATGCAGAAATGATGTGCGGACATCAAATCAAAAGTCAGGAGAGTTCAAGACCACTAGCGGAGTAAGACAGGGGGACATTCTACCACCGTACCTTTTCATACTCCTCATGGATGAAGTCATCAAAGCCTGCAAGGAACGGACAAAAAAGTATGAAGTAGGGTACTGGAAGATGAGACCAAGTTACATATCGGAACTAGCATTTGCAGACGATGTGGCCCTGATCACGAAAACCGATGCACATCTCCAGATCAACTTGCAGGTCTGGGAAGAAGAGTTGAAGAAGAGAGGAATGCACATCAGCAACTCCAAAACAAAAACCACGGTGATCGCCAGAGATGAAAAGAGACATCAGATAACCCTGGGAACACGAGCACTAGAGCAGGTCAGCAACTTTAAATATCTAGGAGTGGTAATAGACAGCAGGGGAGGAATTAAAGAGGAGTTAACTGCACGAAGGGCAGCAGCAGGTAGACTGTTCCATGCAATAAACAGAGGTTTCCTCAGTAGAAGAGAAATAAGCAGGAAAACAAAGATGGATGTATACCGCTCGACCTATGTGCCTGTCCTGACATATGGATGTGAGTCATGGGCAATGACTACAGCCCAAGAAAGGCAATTACAAACTTCAGAAATGAGGTACCTAAGAAAGGCGGTTCAGGTGACGAAAAGGGACAAGATCCGTAACCAGACAATACGTAGCAGTCTTGAAGTTCAACCCCTGCAGACACGAGTGGAGCAGTCCCAACTACAGTAGTTTGGCCATGTCTGTAGAATGGAAGAAGATCGGATACCAAAGCGGTCATGGGAGATCAAAAGTCAAGGACGCAGACCCCAAGGACGTCCCAAAGTACGTTGGGAAGACAACATACGACAGTCCCTAAGTGATAGAGGGCTGGATTGTAAAGAGGCCAGGAAAAAAGACGGCGGATAGAGCAGTGTGGCGTTCTCTTTGGCAAACCTCTACACCTCACGGTAGAAGAGGAGCGACTAAGTAAGTAAGTAAGTAAGTCTTTACAAAGACTTGAACCCCGACAAGAAATGTACGTAGTTATTAGAAATAATGAAATACTTAAATAAGATAAAAGTAACCTAATTTTTCCAGTAAAGATTGTGTCCATTTTCCTTAACGTATCAAAACAAGGAAACGAATGTGAAGAATTGTTAAGAAAAAAAAACACCACATAAAAGCACATTTAATTTCGATGTATCAAAATTTATTTACGTAAAGAGTTATTTAAGTTTCTTTGTTTCTTTTCCTCAAAATTTATAAATAGTGTACATGACAGTATTCTGTAGACAAAGACATGTGTAATGTAAAAATATATATCAAGTGCACATGCTCGTAAATGGTGTACATGAACAGAAACCTTAGCCAAACATCATAACATACACATAGACATTGTCCCATTTAGTCACAGACTATAACATACACAAAGACATTGTCCCATTTAGTCACAGACCATAACATACACATAGGCATGTCCCATTTAGTCACATACTAAAATATGCACATAGACATGTCCCATTTAGTCACAGACCAAAACATTTACATAGACATGTCCCATTTAGTCACAGACCAAAACATACACATAGACATGTCCCATTTAGTTACATACCATAACATGCACATAGACATGTCCCATTTAGTCACATACCATAACATAAACAAAGACATATCACCTTTAGCCAGAAACCATAACATACACATAGACATGTCACCTTTAGCCAGAAACCATAACATTCACATAGACATGTCACATTTAGCCAGAAACATAACATACACATAGACATGTCACATTTAGCCAGAAACCATAACATTCACATAGACATGTCACATTTAGCCAGAAACATAACATACACATAGACATGTCCCATTTAGCCAGAAACCATAACATATACATAGACATGTCACCTTTAGCCAGAAACCATAACATACACATAAACATGTCACCTTTAGCCAGAAACCATAACATACACATAAACATGTCACCTTTAGCCAGAAACCATAACATATACATAGACATGTCACCTTTAGCCAGAAACCATGACATACACATATATATATAATCAGTAGTCAGAAATCACATTTTACAATAGACATATCACCATTAGTCTGAACAAGATCATACACATAAACATTTTACCCTTAGCAACCATATTATTTACATCAACATATACCTTTTAGCCAAATACAATATCATAGCGATAGACATATCACCCTTGGCAACCATGTCATACACTTAGACGTATCACCCTTAGCAACCATGTCATACACATAGACTATCAATCGTAGTCAGACATCATAATAATGGTTGTCCATCGCAAAGAAATATGGCGACATCATAAGACTATTACTGCGAAATGTGTTCTTTTATGGCTGTAAGGACCAATCCTTGAACGGCATAACCTGCCACATTCAGGGCACACAAGTGGGGAGCCGGCTGTGGAATCGTCGTGCGTTTTGTATTTTCGGGCAGCACGCTTTCGCTGAGCCTCCGTGATGGCTGTACTATCTGCGATCTGAGCACTTTCGGTGATACTAGCGCGCCAGGTGAACGGTTCTGTGCAAGCATCTCCCAGGAGGTGGCATCAATATTAAAGCTTTTCAGAGACAAAGAGTCTCTGTAGCTTTTCCATTTCACACAAGGAGAACGTCAAGCTATTATGAACTCACCGTATAACAGATGCGCTAATCTGGCATGCGAACAACGTGTCCAGTGTACTTTAGCTGAGAGAATTTTAGAGGTGTATGGATGTTCAACACGTTTTTTTTTTCGTTCGGCTTATTTCTCTATTCCCCAAGGTAGTTTGCGTTATACTGTGATTTTTATTTTGCGCCTGTCGGCCCAGTGCATCCGACTTCAGCATGACTCAACATGTTAATATTGCTAAGATTATCAGATTTAGGCACTTTGATCTGCCACCTGATCCTAGTCAACCGACGTAGACAACTCTAGTGGAAAAGATTGAGCAGTCTGGCATGTTTGCTATACACTGTCCATGTCTCGCAGATATATAGCAGAGTGGACAACAACACGGCACGATACATCTTTAACTTGGTGACGACACTGATGCCTTGTCGGTTCCAGACGTTTCCATGGAGGCTCCCAAATGCAAAGCTCGCCTTAGCAATCCTGTTATTGACCTCACAGTTAATATTTGCTTCTCAAGTGAGGGTACTGCCTAGGTAGATGAAGCTATGAGTGCATGGAGACGTTCGTGTTGTACAGTAATGTTCAGTTCAATGTATGGTTCCCCAGTGGCAGACTGCAAGAGTACCTCGGGTTTCCTAGTGGTTATCACGAGACTAAAGTTACTGTACGCCGCCAGAAACTCCGTCATGGTGGACTGCATAACCTTTTATGAGCAAGTCTTGAGGGCGCAATCGTCCTCGAACAGGAGATCCACAATGGAGGTCTCACTCCCATTGGTGTAGAATGTCATCCACCTCGGGATGAACAGTTGACCCCGCGTCATGTGCCTGATATGTGTCAGTAGCAGCGCCGGGTACAACATTAGCGAGCATTGTTGCAAAGACCATGCTAAAGAGTGCCATATCACCCTCAATCAGACACCATATCATACACTCATACACATAGACATATCACCTTTAGTCACATATTATTTCATACAAACCAAAATATCACACTTAGTCCGACATTATTTCATACAAACCAACATATCACACTTAGTCAGACATCATATACGCATAAACATATCACGGTTAGCCGTAACCTGTACCATAAACATAAACAAGTCCGAAAATACAACACACACTGTTTGCAGAACAATCAAACAACTGTTTGTCTAAATGGAGTGGCGCGTTTGTCGACAACTATGTTGTTTGTGTTGTTTTCCTGTCGCCATTTCAACAGCAGGCACAAAAGGATGCTAAGAATTGTACAAGAAAACACAGTCATGCAGCCGATCAGCAAGGATAGCAAGTTGGGTTTTCCCACTTGGTATTGCTGCATTTTATCTCCTGTGGAAGAAAACACAAGATAATCAACAAGAAGCAGGTAATTAGCCATCATAGGAGATACACTACTGCCATTACAGGAGATACACTACTACCATCACAGGAAACACACTACTGCCATCACAGGAAACACACTACTGTCATCACAGGAGATACATTACTACCATCACAGGAAACACACTACTGCCATCACAGGAAACACACTACTGCTATCACATGAGACACACTACTGTCATCACAGGAAACACACTACTGTCATCACAGGAAACACACTACTGCCATCACAGGAAACACACTACTGCCATCACAGGAAACACACTACTGTCATCACAGGAAACACACTACTGCCATCACAGGAAACACACTACTGCCATCACAGGAAACACACTACTGCCATCACAGGAAACACACTACTGCCATCACAGGAAACACACTACTGTCATCACAGGAAAAACACTACTGTCATCACAGGAAACACACTACTGCCATCACAGGAAACACACTACTGCCATCACAGGAAACACACTACTGCCATCACAGGAAACACACTACTGCCATCACAGGAAACTCACTACTGCCATCACAGGAAACACACTACTGTCATCACAGGAAAAACACTACTGTCATCACAGGAAACACACTACTGCCATCACAGGAAACACACTACTGCCATCACAGGAAACACACTACTGCCATCACAGGAAACACACTACTGCCATCACAGGAAACACACTACTGTCATCACAGGAAACACACTACTGTCATCACATGAGACACACTACTGCCATCACATGAGACACACTACTGCCATCACATGAGACACACTACTGCCATCACATGAGACACACTACTGCCATCACATGTGACACACTACTGCCATCACATGAGACACACTACTGCCATCACATGAGACACACTACTGCCATCACATGAGACACACTACTGCCATCACAGGAAACACACTACTGCCATCACAGGAAACACACTACTGTCATCACAGGAAACACACTACTGCCATCACAGGAAACACACTACTGCCATCACAGGAAACACACTACCGCCATCACAGGAAACACACTACTGTCATCACAGGAAACACACTACTGCCATCACAGGAAACACACTACTGCCATCACAGGAAACACACTACTGCTATCACATGAGACACACTACTGCCATCACAGGAAACATACTACTGCCATCACAGGAAACACACTACCGCCATCACATGAGACACACTACTGTCATCACATGAGACACACTACTGTCATCACATGAGACACACTACTGCCATCAGATGAGACACACTACTGTCATCACATGAGACACACTACTGCCATCACATGAGACACACTACTGTCATCACATGAGACACACTACTGCCATCACAGGAAACACACTACCGCCATCACATGAGACACACTAATGCCATCACAGGAAACACACTACCGCCATCACATGAGACACACTACTGCCATCACATGAGACACACTACTGCCATCACATGAGACACACTACTGGAATCAATCTATCTGGTTTTGCTTTAGAGTACATGGGTACTACGTTTTCTCTCTGGTTATTTCAATATTATGCTGTCTTTACGAGGACCGAACATAGGATTCCAGGTGGCTGGACTGGGTGCTCAAAATACCATGGATAGCGAAAACGAACAAATGCAGATATAATAAAAGAACAGGATATCGAGGGAAATTGGCTAGTAACCACTAACCTGTCTAGCAGGATAAAATATTGTGGCCACATCAAACGCCATAATGACATACAGAAAACGATATTTGAGGGTATAAAAAAAGTTTAAAAAAAATTTCAATACGGCTTTTCCCCGTTACTGGGATAGTCCAGGGTTTTGTTTTTTTTTAAATTTTTTTTTTTAAGGCTCAGAACTATAGGCCGCTTTATCACTGCTGTCGCCACGTCGTGTGCTGGCTATGTTTGTTTATTTCCCCGGCAACAGAAAAACAACATATTCCATAAAGGGATTAGAATCGCTGCCCTCCTTGTCGGCAGGCAAGCCGCGAAACCATTCGGCCACGCGCTACTGGAGGGTATGATGCCTCTAAAGCGGGACAGAGATTGACCTAGAAGAAGATGGACACAAGACATCACGGCAGTCCTGAAGATAACAGCGATAGAGGCGGGAGTTTTTACAGATCGAGAGTCTTACAGATCGGCTGTTGTGAGAGCGACGTTCTGCAAAGGACATGTTACATGATGATGATGGGCTTCTCTTTCACCGTTCATTGACAAATGTTCGTCGAAAGATGTTCATTGACATGTGTTCATTGACAGATTCATTGACATGTGTTCATTATCAGATATTCATTAACAGGTGTTCATTGACCGTAATATTTCTTGCTCGCCATGTGGGTTCCAATTCAATGCCTGCTAAGTTTCTTTCTGAGACTGTGTCATATACATCTACACTTTCTCTCTCTAATCTCTAATTGTCTTTGATTTTGTTGTATTCTCTGCCACAGACCTGCATTTGTTAATCCACCTGACCATCTAATATAAAGTTCGTGTGGGAGACATCTGTTGTTGAATGTCTGCAGTTTGATTACGAAACTCAATGTTACCTGCAATAAAGTGTTGGAGACTTCTGTGTACCAGACCACTAGTTTTTATAATGCGGGGCTAGGACTCAGTGATGTTGGATCTATCACAAAAACACGAGGTTAGGTGGCCAATTCTTTTTCTCGTCTGGTAACCATTTACGACTGTATCGACTAGAGCGTGTCAATTAACGGGGATAGAACCCTGAACTTTTGCCACAAGAAACGAGTTCTCTACGACTCTGATATTAGGATGTTCTTTTCAGGAATATTGACAAGTGAAATAGGAATACTTTTGAGTGTTCTCAGATATGGCAGGAGGAATACAAACAGAAACCGTCTGAAAAGTCTTCAGTATTGTGAATCACTGGGGCCATTATTTGGGAGGAATGTATAGGGGCAATACACCTGGTCCCGTGTGTACTAGTAGGAATACACCTGTCACTCGTCATGATAGGAGTAAACTTGGTCACGTGTGTCATGGTAGGCATACACTTGTCTTGCGTCAGGGTAGGCATACACCTAGTCACGTGTGTCATGGTAGGCATACACCTGTCTCGTGTCAGGGTAGGCATACACCTAGTCACGTGTGTCATGGTAGGCATACACCTGGCCACGTGTGTCATGGTAGGCATACACCTGTCTCGTGTCAGGGTAGGCATACACCTAGTCACGTGTGTCATGGTAGGCATACACCTAGTCACGTGTGTCATGGTAGGCATTAACCTGGCCACGTGTGTCATGGTAGGCATACACCTGGCCACGTGTGTCATGGTAGACATACACCTGTCTCGTGTCAGGGTAGGCATACACCTAGTCACGTGTGTTATGGTAGGCATACAATTGGTCATGTTTGGCATGGTAGGAATACACCTGGTCACGTGTGTCATGGTAGGCATACACCTAGGCACATGTTAGGGTAGGCATACACCTAGTCACGTGGTATGGTAGGCATACATCTGGTCACGTGTCATGGTAGGCATACACCTAGTCACGTGTCACGGTAGGTATTCACTTAGTCACTTATCATGGTAGGCATACACCTGTCACTTGTCATGGTAGGCATACATCTGGTCACATGTGTGGCATGGTAGGCATACACTTGGTCACGTGTGGCATGGTAGGCATACATCTGTCATATGTGTCTTGATAGGGATACACCTGTCATATGTGTCATGGTAGGCATACACCTGGTCACGTGTCATCGTAGGCATACTCCTGGTTACGTGTGCCATTGTAGACATATACATAGTCACGTGTCATGGTAGGCATACACTCGGCATGTATCATGGTAGATGACAAAAGTGGGTTGATCCAACACTAGTATCATGTAAAAAAAAAGAACTAAAGAAACTTATACCACTGATTTTAGTGCTCTTATGATGATGGTGTTATGATGGCGATAGCTTTATAATAGTGGTGCTGTTAAGATGGTGTTATGATGATTGTGGTGTTATGGTGATGGTGGTGTTATGATGGTAGGGGAGTTAATATGATACTTGTGTTATAATGGTGCTGGAGTTATGATGGTGGTGGAGTTATGATGACGGTGGCGTAATAATGGTGATGGTGTTATGATGTGGTGGTATGAAGATAGATGTGTTCTATGATAGTGGTGGTGATATGATGATAGTATTGTTATAATGGTGGTGTTTATAAGATGTTGGTGGTGTTTTAATGGCGACGGTGTTATGTTGTTGGTGTTATGATGGTGTGATGATATGTTGTGGGTGCTGTTATAACGATGGTCCTGTTATGATGGTGGTGTTGTTAATATGGTGGTGGTGTTTTGAACAGGGGTTGTGTTCTGTTTGTGGTGTTGTTATGATAATAGTAGTTGTATGATGGTGGTGGTGTTTTGATGATATTATGTAAAGGGTGATAGTGTTATGATAAATTTGTGTAAAGGGTGGAGGTGCTGTGATGGCGTTGTGTAAAGGGTAGTGGTGTTCTGATGATTGCACTTTGATGATATTGTGTAAAGGGTGATAGTGATGTGTAAACGGTGGATGTGTTGCAATGATGTGTGTAAATGGTTGTGATGTTATGATGATGTTGTGTAAAGGGCGGTGGTATTAGGATGATTGCAGTTTGATATTATTATAATACCAAGATTACAGTGATGTTTTCTTTCCATCTCAACGGTAAAAGAAAATTGATTTTCTCACTCTTACATTTCTTAGAGTGCTCTTTCTAAACCACCTAGCTATTCTGATCTCGAGACATATGCAAACCCAAGTGTTGGGGAGCTATCTACAATAGAAGAGATTTATGGCAATGGTAGATTTTGATGAAAAACTTACGTGTAAGGCAAAAGGGTTTCTGGTATCCTTCTGCGCATGACTTGGCACAATATCCGCTGATATAATGGCACGCTTCGTTGTTAGAACAATGTCCACATTTTGTCGCACATTTCACACCATAGGTATGGTTGCTGCAGGCTGATATAAGCAATATAGAAAGATGTGTTGATGGTACTGGCTATGTGTATCATGATGCTGATATAATATAGTATGAATGTGTAGGTGGTCTGATGGAAGAACTCCCGTCAGGGATATATGATGTAAGAGTCTTCATTTCACGAGGTTTCAACTCTTTTTTTGAGGTTTCTTACTTTCCTTGTGCAAGCACCACATTATACAGTATGAATCCAGTATCCAGCGACATGGATTGGCATGCCATTTGCCTCCAGCATGTCGCACCTATTGCATGTTTCCTGGAGGTTGGGGCAGGTCATCAGGTGGTCTGGGTCCTGTACTGTGCCACAGTCACGTGTGCCATCATCTGTGTATCCCCAATTGTTTCATATTCCTCTTGCAGTGTGATTCACCAGTTCGGAGTCTGTTCAGCGACTTCCATGTTGTATATGGTAGATGATGTCCGGGGGCAAGTTCCCCCCGCAGTTCCATCTATGGGACCTACATCAATTCGTGCCATCTCTCGATACAGCAAGGTAAAATTGTCTGTTTCATTCTATTCTGCCTTGCTTTCATTTTCCCATTTAAGCTGGGTAGGCAGGGCAATGAGACGACCTCGAAACGGACCCAAACCTCCTCCGGGGATAGACGATTGTACAGACTAATAAATGGTATGAGTCGATTCAAACAAATCTTTTTGGAAATGGGTCAGCTGCCGAACCATGGTATTGACGATACGAAAGTTTGATTTGTAATTGAAGGCTTATTCAGATATGTCTTTACTCTAGTTTATTTGTGTTCTTGTTCTGTTATTGCTAAAGAAGGGGCTTATGGAACAATCTCATGCTCTCATCATTGTATAAATCTATGTTCCTATTTATGAATTATAAAACGTTATAGTACTAAGTACAGTACACCACCACCAGTCCCAAAAATAGGCGATAGTATATTCCAGGGGCTACCAACCTGGTTAGTAAAATAGATACGGGGATTGATCTGGCAAGTTATCAGCAAATTTTCGTCTGCCAAAAATACGAAACAAAAGAAGTCACACCTCCCCACGGCGTCTAACGACATAATCGGACTGAAGATCTATAGATAGTGCTCGGTCTGATGTTCTTTACTTGGAAGGGACGACTGTAACATGCTATCATTGTTATAAATGGCGACAGCTAGCAGTAAACGTAATTACTTTGATGCTTGCTTTCTGCAATGAGGCCAATTGTAGCGGTGACTCTATGCTCCCATTGGAGCTATCAAGCACATATAATATGTTTTATACAAATATAACAGCACACGTTTTGGCTATTTTCATTAGCAATAAATATTATTGTTTCATTTTATACTGGGATAGAAAAAACAATACAAAACAACACAACAACACTAAAAGCAGATAACGAGAAGACATTAAAAGATAAAGTTTAAAAAAAAATGCCATTGGCTTGGATCTTGTTATTTTCAAACCATGCCTCTGAAGTATTTATACATTTTCTTGTTTGTCATCTAGCTCTGAAGCCTTAACTTCTGGTGTTATCAAAAAAACATTTTTTGGACTTGTTTGGCTGGAAGATTTGAAACTTTTCCCGTAATAAACCAAAACCGTCTCACTTTGGACGTTTTGTTAAGGCGTTCCAATTTTTTGTCGGATTTCATTGTTTTTATTTTTGCCTCTGATTTTAAAGTTGATAATTTTTAATAGTCATCTCAGATACTGTGTAACATAGAACAACCAATCATCCAATTAAAACGTGTTCACCTTCACGCGGAGCACAGGTCTTCAACAAATACACATCAAGCCGTCCTGTCATGAGTCATCCGCCACAGCTCTGCCAACGTCTTTCCTGTCTACTTAGTGTTTGTCTCCAGCTTTCTTCTCCAATCATGTTTTGTTATGTTTCAACCTCTCTTGCCTTACGGACTCCAGAACAGAGACTGCCTTGTAATAGACATAATCAATGACAAATGGTTGTATCAATCAATCAATCCAGCAGCAGGAGCGCTCACTTGACTTCCACTGTGAGCACAGACTTGCAGACGCAGGCTTTCAATAATCTTCCTCAGTCTGTTACTGTCACGATTTCATTCCGGCAGCTAGCGTGGGCTAGTGGTTAAGTGACATGGCTCACAACCAGAAGGTGCTGGGTTCGATCCCCATCACAGCACCGGCCGTTACCGATGAAGCGAATGCTAGAAATTGAAGGAGGAAGCAGACCCTTACATAAATGCATGCTGAAGCCGGATGCATGGGCCGACAGGCGGAAAATAAAAAACACACAGTGCAACGCACACCGCTTTGGGGATTAGAGAAATAAGGCGTCATTGTAGTCATGTTTAGGGTATATTGCGTCATTATAGTCAGGTTTAGGGTATATTGCGTCATTGTAGTCAGGTTTAGAGTATATTGCGTCATTATAGTCATGTTTAGGGTATATTGCGTCATTATAGTCAGGTTTAGGGTATATTGCGTTATTATAGTCAGGTTTAGGGTATATTGCGTCATTATAGTCAGGTTTGGGGTATATTGCGTCATTGTAGTCAGGTTTAGGGTATATTGCGTCATTGTAGTCAGGTTTAGGGTATATTGCGTCATTTTAGTCAGGTTTAGGGTATATTGCGTCATTGTAATCAGGTTTAGGGTATATTGCGTCATTATAGTCAGGTTTAGGGTATATTGCGTCATTATAGTCAGGTTTAGGGTATATTGCGTCATTATAGTCAGGTTAAGTGTACAGTGAGTCATTATAATCAGTTTAGTTAGGTGTGAGTCAGTACTAGGTTTAAAGTGCTAGACTAATACCCAACTGATGCTATAAAGAAATAATTAACTAAAATATAAACTTGTTCACAAATAAAGGATTTATCCGCAAGAGAAAGAAATAATAAAACTAGACAATTGTATACTCCTCAATCTGTGGCAGATAGTAAGCATAAATAAGGAGTACTCTGACTGGTGTGATGTTATAAATGGAGTACCTCAGGGATCGGTATTGGGACCAAATTTGTTCTTGATATATATAAATGATTTGGATAATGATATCGCATCCATGATTGCAAAATTTGCGGCAGAGGAGAGGTGGATCTATTGAGATTTAGCTACTATTCATAAATGGTCTGTGAGATGGCAGATGGAGTTTAATGTAGACAAATGTACAGTCATTCATATGGGAAGATCAAATATGAAACATAATTACATGACGAAAGTGAACAATATTAGAAATATAGAAAAGGAAAGGGACTTAGGTGTTTTAATAGATCATACGTGTAACGTGCGAGAGAAAGTCAATGTGGCTGTGAAAAAGGCTGATGTAGTGCTGGGTATGATTAAAAGAAACATTACACATCGAAGCAAGAAAGTGATAGTCAAAACTAAATAAATCATTGGAGACCTAAATTGGAGTACTGTATTCAGGTGTAGAGTTATTGTCATAGAGTGGATATAGACATAATAGAAAGCATACAAGAAAGAGCTACAAAAATGGTCGTGGGATTCCAGAATTAAAGCTACGAGGAGTGACTTAGAAAAGCTGGTTTGCAGTTTCTAGAAAAGAGAAGAATTCGAGGTGACTTAATACAGGTTTATTCATTAATCAATGGAAAGGATAGATTAGACTATTACATATTTTTTTCAAAGATCAACCGACTACAAGAACTAGAGGACATAGCTTCAAATTATTTAAAGGCAGGTCCAGATTGGATATGAGGAAAACATTTTTCAGTCAGAAAGTGGTGAATGCTTGGAATGCATTGCCACAGGATGTGGGGGAGGCGAGGTGAGTTAATGCATTCAAGAATAGATTGGATGATCACAGTCATTTAAAAAATGGAATAAACTGGTTATATACAGACTGTAGAGTCTTCTAAACAAGTATAATGAAGTTAAGTTAAGTATCAGTTTTGAATTACAGAAGTGAATTGTGACATTCGACAACAATCCAGAAAATGCAGCCCAAAGCCTCAAAAATGAGATCTAAGAAAGGTGGTCCAATTGACAAGAATAGACAAGGTCCGTAATTAAACGACACGGCACAATCTCAGAGCCCAGCCCTTGCAGACTCAAGTGGAACAACCTCATCTCCTCTGGTTTCCCCATGTTTACAGAATAAACGATGATCGGCTACCATGCATGGCATGAGAAGCAAAGAGTCAAGGTTCCAGTCCTCGAGGACGATTCAAAGCCTGCAGGAATGACGAAAAAAGACATCTCTATAAAAGAACTAGGACCTGCCTAGAACTAGGCTAAGAGGACGACAGCAGGTAAAATAGATTGACGATAGTTGTGGCAAACGTCTACACCCCAAGGTGTTTGAGCAGTCACTAAGTAAGTAAGTAGTAACTGAGATATTGTGAGTTGTCTTCGGTTAGTGGCAGTCACATCTTTGTTACAAGTAGTAACTGGGATATTGTGAGTGAGTTGTCTTCGGTTAGTGGCAGTCACATCTTTGTTACAAGTAGTAACTGGGATATTGTGAGTGAGTTGTCTTCGGTTAGTGGCAGTCACATCTTTGTTACAAGTAGTAACTGGGATATTGTGAGTGAGTTGTCTTCTGTTAGTGGCAGTCACATCTTTGTTACAAGTAGTAACTGGGATATTGTGAGTGAGTTGTCCTCGGTTAGTGGCAGTCACATCTTTGTTACAAGTAGTAACTGGGATATTGGGAGTGAGTTGTCTTCGGTTAGTGGCAGTCACATCTTTGTTACAAGTAGTAACTGGGATATTGTGAGTGAGTTGTCTTCGGTTAGCGGCAGTCACATCTTTTTTTTACATGTATAGACGTAAGCCAACATCATTGTTTTTTTTTCCAGAACACATTTCCACCTCCTAGCTGTCAAAGGGGTGAAAATAGATTAATGTTTAATACTTCTCCGCTTTTTTTCTTTTTCTTCTTAATCTTTTTTTTCTTCGTCTTCTTCTTTTTTTTATTATCTACTGATAGCATGAAAAGAAGAACTTTGCACTATTTTATTCCTGTATCAAAGATATGACATTGTTTCTTGATATTTTTGTCAAACAAAGATGGGTACGCAACACATGGCAGGCGTGTATGCAGTGTGAATGAAATGATGTGCAATCCTAAGAATTGAAGAGTCCTCTACGTTAGGGTATGTCTTGCAGTACAGAAAGACCGAATAGTTGGTTTTTCTGGAGATCAAACAAGAAGTCATCATTCTTTATTTACATACTATAGCGTGCTTTGATGATCACAGTAGGCCTATTGTTTGCTCAACGGATACCGTTCGTGAAAACAGGAGAGCGTTTTGAAAAGTTTTGCTTTTGAGAAGACAATTTTATAAATGTGTAAGATTTACACATGAACTTTACATTTTATTAAAGCTTGGAATACCGTTTAGGTGATGCATCGTTATTGTTCAACGTTTCCACCATCCCAGCTCATACACAAATGCCAACGTTTCCACTATCCCAGCTCATACACAAATGCCAACGTTTCCACTATCCCAGCTCATACACAAATGCCAACGTTTCCACTATCCCAGCTCATACACAAATGCCAACGTTTCCCCCATCCCAGCTCATACACAAATGCCAACGTTTCCACCATCCCAGCTCATACACAAATGCCAACGTTTCCACCATCCCAGCTCATACACAAATGCCAACGTTTCCACTATCCCAGCTCATACACAAATGCCAACGTTTCCACTATCCCAGCTCATACACAAATGCCAACGTTTCCACTATCTCAGCTGATACACAAATACCAACGTTTCCACCATCCCAGCTCATACACAAATCCCAACGTTGAACAAGTTGTTGCAACACATCGAAGAAAAAAAAATCAGACCAGACGTCTTCTCCCAAAACCTGGTACGAACAGCTGCTATCACCTCCTTGTCAGAAGAGTTACAGTGTTCCCTGTGGTGTTCCGTCAGCTTCGGGGAGATGAAGTCACAAGCTGCTAGATCAGAGCTGTGCGATGGGTGCGGTAAAATGTCGTCAAACTTGAGACGCTCCAATGCAGACACTGCTTGTCGAATCGTGTGTGGGCGAGCATTGTCATGCTGAAGAATTGCGTGCTTGTCCACACGAACACGCGGCAATCGTGCTCGAAGTGTCTGCAAAGTTTTCACATATCTATCCGTTGACGGTATTGCCGTGCTTCAAACATTAAGTGTGGACTACGCTCTCGCAGTCACACAAGATGGTCATCGTCCCTTTTTCCGGCAGAGGCGACAAGTTTGAATTTATTTAGGTAGGTGAGTTCTAATGCTAGTACTCCATAGACTGGTGGTTGTTTTCTGGGTCATAATGATATGCCCAAGACTCGTCGCCAGTGACAATTCGCCGAATAAAGGCATCGCCTTCCTGTTCAAATTGCATCAGATGTTCCTGATACACCGGCTGTCGGCGCTGTTTCGTATCCAGTGTCTGCATGCGGAGACCCATCTCGCACACACTTTTCTATACCCATGCAAGAGGCAAAGGCAAAAATCGCTGTCCATCGTAGACGATGATGGCAAAATTACTTTTGCTAGCGGTATTTTTTAGTAAAGATTAACTGCGCTACTTGTTTTCTTCACTCTCTCGTCTCGAGCCGCCCGACCCCAGTGGCAAGTCAAGGACAAGACGACTAGGGGGGACTACGAGATGCAGGGGACTTCGCACCAAGCACCCGTGAAAAAGACGGCGGAGTGCGGAGTCGAACCCACACCACCTGGTCACGAGGCCGACAGCTTAACCACTTCGCCACGGAATCCTCAATACCCATGCACGGCATGGATAATGTGGTGTACTCGCTCAATCGAAATTATAATCGTTGCGACGATACCTTCTGTTTGACACATGGATTAGCACGAATCAGTTAGTCCACTCGAACTTGGTGTTGTGCATCCACAGCTGTCATCGGTTATCCACTGCAGATCTAGTCATGCTGGTTCGTCATGACTGGATTTTTGCCTTTTAAAGTCTGTGTCCATCTCCTGACAGTACTGACATCCATACAGGTGTCATAATATACCGCAGTCATTCTTCGATGGATGTCGATGGGCACACAACCTTCCACTGTCAGGAATTCAATCGCAGTACGTTGGTCCAATCGCATTTCAGTGCAGGTCGTCTTCTTCTTCTACTTCTTCTGCGTTCGTTTCCAATCTCCCACTACCAAGCCATTAACAGGGCTTTGCAAGTAGCAAGATGTAGTCTGGAGAACGGAATGCATTGTGTCGCTAGTTTACAGTTGACTGCGATATTTGCACCTTTCGGTCCGACACATCCATCTACGTCAAAATGCAGGTCGTCATTTTACTGTCTGTAGTGCGCATACGCCATGTTCCTATAGTCACTTCATTTGAGATTTTTTCACACAGGTGTCACATAACTCTTAGCACTATTGTCATAGTAACGGTGCTGGAGATAAAATGTTTCAATTCGCTCTAATACAATTAGTGACATAATAATTGAATGTAATAAGCATGAAACAGTCAACAATCGTCAAATAAAATGTGTTTATCGTGTAAATAAAATGACTATATGCTCACATACTATCAACGCACAAGCGTCCTTCCCATCCTGGCATGCACTGTGACGGACACGTTCCGTTTCTGACGTCACACGATGTCTGACATCGCCCACATGTCTGTGCACAGTTCTCTCCAAATGTCCCAGGCGTGCATTCTGAA
Source organism: Ariolimax columbianus (assembly GCA_036924085.1). Classification (NCBI taxonomy): domain Eukaryota; kingdom Metazoa; phylum Mollusca; class Gastropoda; order Stylommatophora; family Arionidae; genus Ariolimax; species Ariolimax columbianus. Next base: position 71,307,340 of record JAVGWX010000008.1, on the reverse strand, counting down.
GCATGATACACATCATTAGCAAACAGTAAAGAGCTTAACAAGGCCTTAGTCAAACTAAAATACTAGCGATGGGTAGTGCTGCACTGGATACCATTACACTGTTGGATAGACAGGAAGTCAAACTAAAGTCTAGAGATGGATAGTGCTGCACTGGATACCATTACACTGTTGGATAGACAGGAAGTCAAACTAAAAGCCAAGAGATGGGTAGTGCCGCACTACCATTACACTGTTGGATAGACAGGGAACGAGATAGGGAGCAACGGGAGAGCGAAAAGAACAAACAATTCCCTTCCAGGAGAAGATGACCATTTTCAAAGCTATATGGAAAGTCGACCAAACGAGAGACAACTATCACTTCCTTTGGTCGAGTGGAGCAAGTGATCCTGATCCGCACGAGAGCGGGACGTAACAGATTGAATGGTCACTTTCACAAGTTAAATTGGCTCCCTAAATCATATGTACGTGAGAACAAACAGCGCAGAAAGTCGCACATATCCGGCAAGACTGTTATATTCTTAGCCAAACGCGTACTGAGCATTTGCCTACAGAGACGAGCTTGCACACAGTTGCTTGGAAGTCTTGCAGAACTCTCTACCACAGCAACATTTATCCAGAATATTGGTCTTAATAAAAAATAAATGGTCACGAACAAGTTAAAGAATAAGAAACAGAAGAAGGAGGAGAGGAAGAAGTGAACCAAGTCAAATATTTCATGTTGGAATCATAATCACCAAGTAGTACCTGGATAGAAAATGGCAGATCCACTGTGGATGTTTAAAGGCTCATAAGGATTATTGAGGATCAAGTTGCTGACCCAAAGCTGACTGTTAGCGTCAGGGCCAGCGAACCAGAGCTGCCAAGACCCTTCTACACCTCCACGCGGTGATCGTGGATGACAGGCTGCAGCAGGGCAGACTGGCTAAGGAGAAGGGATCGAAGAGAGAATGCTAACCCGGTACTAAAAAATATGCTTGCTGAAGTAGGATGTTTTGGACCAAAAGGTGCAAATATCGCAGTCAAGCTGTAAACTATGACCCAACGCATTCCATTCTCTGGACTACATTCTGCTACTTAAGCCCTTTCAGGGTTTGGTAGCGGGAGATTGAGAGCGAACGAAGCCAAGCCATAAAGATGATTGTGCACGGTAATATCCAGTTTTGTGAGTGCTGTTGGTAGCAGACGTTAGGTGTTGCACGCACGTGCGTGGCCCAGATACAAATGACGTCAGAGCTCACAAAGTATACAATAAAAGAACATCTTGATGTTGTTTTTGGGTTTGAGAAGATGGACTGTCGGGCAATGATATTTATAAGTAAATGTTTCCTGTTTACGGTAAGAAGTGTGTTTTTCACGTAAAGAGGTGCATAACTGGGTAGACACATTTGCTTAAGGACGCTCAAAAAATGTTGATGAAACCAAGTCAGATCGTCCTGCTCAGATTGCAACAGAAGTATGTGAGCTAACAAAATATGAATAACAAAACGATGCTTCTCTTTGGTGCATGTGAACAGTGGGGCGGCCATCTTTGGTGCATGGCGACAGTGGGGCGGCCATCTTTGGTGCATGTGAAAAGTGGGACGTCCATCTTTGATGCATGTCAACAGTGGGGCAGCCATCTTTTAACTGCAGATATGTCGTCATGATGTTCGCCTGCACCTTGATGGCACGTGTAGGACACTCTTTGTGTCCTTAGCAACCATATCAACAAGCTACAATACAAAGGCTTAGTTTTTCTCTTTTCTATCCCATTTAAAGAAATTGTTATCTGAAGCCCCCTCGTAAAATAACTTGAACTAAACAAATAATATGAACATAACTAATAACAACAAAAGACGTATGGATTTAACCGACTGGAGTCGAAGACGACGACCCAAGCAATCACTAGAATCAGGTAGACACATGAGGGAGACTAACATATTCAGATGGGGTTAGAAAATTATCGTTTTTTAACATTGAGTGAACTAAGTTTTTATTTTACAAGACGGATTATGTTTAAGTCAACAAATATTACATACACGTCCTGTGTAACTCACCTGTGTCACATTTCGATCCCGACCAGCCTTTTCGACATTTTGTCAAGTTACAGTGCCCTGTTATCTTGTCACAGGTATGGTTGAGACAGTGACCACAGACATACTGGCAGTTGGGGCCCCAACGGCCTGGCATGCACTCTTAATTCAGGACGGAAAGAAAAGACCAGCATACACCGCAATTAGAGTAGATGATCTGTGTTTGATTCGCTAATCAGAAATAGATAATGACTTTAGCCGAAAAACCTAATATGCAAGTCGTAATTATCTCTCCAAACACAAAGTCGTACGAAGATAATTTATCCTTGTTTTCTTTCCTTTGTATCAGAGTTGTTAGTACGATCATCTCCTGCAGGTAACGGACCGTTTTTGGATATTCAGTCTCGATAAGATGAAGCTTACCCAGATATCACTTGATACCTGACATGATTACAGAAGACAAAGCGGCGAGGAATACAATTGCGACAACACCAAAAACAAATCGGTGATCTGGTGCAATGTCACTTTATCCCAATCGGCAATGACTACAATATGGCTTTTCTTCCATTTTTAACCATACCTGTTTTCTTCTGCTAAATTCAAAATATAAATGATTTCAATGCCAACTCTCTGACTAACAAAATATGTCCTAATATCTCATCTGCGACAAAGCACGTTATGCGCTGTTGCGGTGGTGGTTTCTGTGGCAATTTGTTTTACATGATGAGGTCGTTAACCCGATGCTAAGTGATCCACAGGTCTGCAACAACCAAGCGCCTGGCTTTCTCAAGACTGATTGGTTTCTACTAACTAGGTAAGAGTCTCTGATGCCATTAAACCAGTATGCTCTGGGTAGATGAGTCTTGTAAGCCGCCAGGTAGAAAAGCGTATTATTAAACGCGTCGCTAAATTTGACGGAGTATAGGTCCAAGACTACAATTGGATTGACCCCTTCTAGCATATAAAGAATCCTGGATACATTTGTCTGTTGTGTGGTTTTATTGGCAATGGATTATTATGCAAATACGATTGCCAGCTCATCCCAACCTTTGCTGGAAGCCTGTCAAGACTTGCCAGGGACAGAGACACCGGAATACCGAGGCTAGACCATTGATAGACGATCAGTAGTGCCTACAGACATATTAATCGTCTGCTGTGCGAACAAACCGCCTGGCCTCTTAGTAGCACTCAGGGTCTTTACGTCGAAGTTTAAGTTGTAACTGCCCCCACAATCCGCTCATTAATATTGACTCGCTTGACCCTCTTAGACTTGCCAAACCCCAACTCAACACTTCAAACCTCTTAGACATGCGAGCCCCAACTCAACACTTCAAACCTCTTAGACATGCGAGCCCCAACTCAACACTTCAAACCTCTTAGACATGCGAGCCCCAACTCAATACTTCAAACCTCTTAGACATGCGAGCCCCAACTCAACACTTCAAACCTCTTAGACTTGCCAAACCCCAACTCAACACTTCAAACCTCTTAGAGATTCGAGCCCCAACTCAACACTTCAAACCTCTTAGACTTGTCAACCCCAACTCAGCACTTCAAACCTCTTAGACTTGTCAACCCCAACTCAACACTTCAAACCTCTTAGAGATTCGAGCCCCAACTCAACACTTCAAACCTCTTAGACCTGCGAGCCCCAACTCAACACTTCAAACCTCTTATACATACGAGCCCCAACTCAGCACTTCAAACCTCTTAGAGATGCGAGCCCCAACTCAACACTTCAAACCTCTTAGACTTGTCAACCCCAACTCAACACTTCAAACCTCTTAGACTTGTCAACCCCAACTCAGCACTTCAAACCTCTTAGACTTGTCAACCCCAACTCAACACTTCAAACCTCTTAGAGATTCGAGCCCCAACTCAACACTTCAAACCTCTTAGACCTGCGAGCCCTAACTCAACACTTTAAACCTCTTAGAGATGCGAGCCCCAACTCAACACTTCAAACCTCTTATACATACGAGCCCCAACTCAGCACTTCAAACCTCTTAGAGATGCGAGCCCCAACTCAACACTTCAAACCTCTTAGACTTGTCAACCCCAACTCAACACTTCAAACCTCTTAGACTTGTCAACCCCAACTCAGCACTTCAAACCTCTTAGAGATGCGAGCCCCAACTCAACACTTCAAACCTCTTAGACTTGTCAACCCCAACTCAACGCTTTGTTGTATTTTATGCTTCGTTTTAAAAACTACGACGATGTAAGGAGAAGATAAGAAATCACACCATGCAGTGACTACACAGTTAATAGAATCGTTAAGGATAATACCAGGGAAATCTGGCTGAACAGGCGGATCACGGGGACATCGGGTCGCGGATATAGGGTCACGGCGATAGGGTCACCAACATAAGGTCGCTGACAACGGGTCGCAGGCATAGGATAGCGGACAACGAGTCGCAGTGTATTTAGCGTAATGTCACAGCCAAAAAGTTATGACATAAATTAGATTACATTTGAGAGACCAAAGGCTCATCTTTCTGCTCCGAAAAGGACACACCAGAGTCAGTAACCACTTGAACCGCATGACACATCCCATCTTGCCGGCGCAGACACTGCTCTTACCCTGATGTCTGATGAAACAATTACAGACCTACTCATTCCGTACAAAGCGCTTCAAGTCACGAGGAACATATTGTTGACAAGTGTCGTCGACATCTATCAATACGCTGTATGAAACAGTGGGAACAGCTGAAGAAGATTTGTATTTAAATAAGAATGCCATTTGGCTGCCAAGAACAGGTTTGCTCAGCAGCTATGTGATAGTGCTACAGCAAGAACAAGAAGAAGAACAAAGAGGAGAAGAACAACAAGAACAACATCATACCTTTAGTACAAAATAAACCCTCGAATCCAGAGTTACATCCAGCAGGGCAAATGCCGGTATTTCTGTCACAACTAGAAACACCATAACAACGTCCACATGGAAACTGACAGCTCTGTCCATGTAGGCCTAGCTCACATTCTGAAAGGTCGGATCATAAACATCGTTCTATTACTAAATACTATGTATGAATGATATGTATACTAACCAGTATATTTGTTTAGAACAATTAATCTCTACAGCAAGTGTTCTTAACATTTGAAGGTTGCGTGCACTGTTCACCTGTAATATTAAGTGCAGGAGCCCAATGCAATCTAATGGGTTTACTTTTTGAAAAAAAACAAAACATTTGTAAAGCACTCACCGGGTTAAAGTTCAGTGACGTCCAAGGCGAAGTCGCCTGTAGCTAAACGGAAACAAGTCTTACATGTGTGAATCAGTTAATCGTGATCGTGCTTTGTTCTTGATGTATTTCATAAGTGAGAAAGCTTTTTTCGCACAGGTAGGTCGTCCAGAACATAGCCAGACATTGGAGAGAAACACTGTGCAGTATTAGGAACCTTTCTGTATCTTTTTCTCCCAAAAACATTTATCCTTTTCAAACAAATATTTCAGGACTAAGGAGAACAATTCAAGCACCCATGATGCAACACAACGCTAACCCTGACCAGCATCAGGGAAGCTCCCGAAACAAGTCAGCAGTGCAAACTATTTATGAACATAGAGTGGTAAATACGTTTACTGACAGCAAACGCGCAACTTAACAACTTTCAGGTCACCTAAAATGTAATGGATAGATAGCAACATTATTTGTCTGGGTTGGTAAAAGTTTGAATTGAAAAACGGGTCTCATGAGCGTTGGTGCTCGCGAGCACTTTTTTATTTGACCTGCGCACACAATGTCATTAAAAGAGCACCGTTGTGCTCGAGAGCACCATGTTGAGAACGCCAGCTCTACAAAATTGACCCCAGTGTTACATCCACTTATAACGCGAAGCAAGTGTGGGTCCCCATTCTCGGATAAGGAAACGTGTTTTTAGTCAATAAATGTTACATGGATTGTGTTATTTCTTCGGAACACGTTTTCCCAGTTTTCCCTTATTAAAATCCACGATACCCATTGTCGTTGTAGTCGTGTGCTCATGAAGTGGCATACAGTTTTAACTTTGGTGTTCGCCGCTCACGACATTTCTCTTTTATATCTCACGGCACGCGACAGTCTACTGGAAGAAATGGAAGAGCTCGAGGCTATTCTATTTTGCCCTTCTCTCGTCTTTCAGGTCTTTTACTGAGAGCAATCAATAATAGATTCAGCAGCGTTATCACATCTCTTATTGTTAAGATAAAAACCACGTCAAGATGTAAAGTCAATAGCTTGCGGTGGCCTTTAGCATAATTAGGGTCGACGAAGGAACGTGCTTGGGTAATCGTGTCAACATTCTCATGTGTGTCACATGAATCGGGTCAACTTTCTCATGTGAGTCACATGAATCGGTTCAACTTTCTCATGTGTGTCACATGAATCGGTTCAACATTCTCATGTGTGTCACATGAATCGGTTCAACATTCTAATGTGTGTCACATGAATCGGGTCAACATTCTCATGCGTGTCACATGAACCGGGTCTACATTCTCATGCGTGTCGCATGAATTGTTTCAACATTCTCATGTGTGTCACATGAATGGGTTCAACATTCTCATGCGTGTCACATCAATCGGGTCAACATTCTCATGTGTGTCACATGAATCGGTTCAACATTCTCATGTGAGTCATATGGATCGGGTCAACATTCTCATGCGTGTCACATGAATCGGTTCAACATTCTCATGTGTGTCACATGAATCGGGTCAACATTCTCATGCGTGTCACATGAATCGGGTCAACATTCTCATGCGTGTCACATGAATCGGGTCAACATTCTCATGCGTGTCACATGAATCGGGTCAACATTCTCATGTGTCTCACTTGAATCGGTTCAACATTCTCATGTGTGTCACATGAATTGGTTCAACATTCTCATGTGTGTCACACGAATCGGGTCCACATTCTCATGTGTGTCACATGAATAGGTTCAACATTCTCATGTGAGTCACATGAATCGGGTCCACATTCTCATGTGTGTCACATAAATCGGTTCAACATTCTCATGTGTGTCACATGAATCCGGTCAACATTCTCATGCGTGTCACATGAATCGGTTCAACATTCTCATGTGTGTCACATGAATCGGGTCAACATTCTCATTCGTGTCACATGAGTCAACATTCTCATGTGTGTCACATGGATCGGGTCAACATTCTCATGTGTCTCACATGAATCGGTTCAACATTCTCATGCGTGTCACATGAATCGGGTCAACATTCTCATGCGTGTCGCATGAATTGTTTCAACATTCTCATGCGTGTCACATGAATCGGGTCAACATTCTCATGTGTCTCACTTGAATCGGTTCAACATTCTCATGTGTGTCACATGAATCGGGTCCACATTCTCATGTGTGTCACATGAATCGGTTCAACATTCTCATGTGAGTCACATGAATCCGGTCAACATTCTCATGCGTGTCACATGAATCGGTTCAACATTCTCATGTGAGTCACATGAATTGGGTCAACATTCTCATGTGTGTCATATGGATCGGGTCAACATTCTCATGTGTGTCACATGAATCGAGTCAACATTCTCATTCGTGTCACATGAGTCAACATTCTCATGTGTGTCACATGAATCGGGTCAACATTCTCATGTGTCTCACATGAATCGGTTCAACATTCTCATGTGTGTCACATGAATTGGTTCAACATTCTCATGTGGGTCACATGAATCGGGTCCACCTTCTCATGTGTGTCACATGAATCGGTTCAACATTCTCATGTGAGTCACATGAATCCGGTCAACATTCTCATGCGTGTCACATGAATCGGTTCAACATTCTCATGTGAGTCACATGAATCGGGTCAACATTCTCATGTGTGTCACATGAATCGGGTCAACATTCTCATTCGTGTCACATGAGTCAACATTCTCATGTGTGTCACATGAATCGGGTCAACATTCTCATGTGTCTCACATGAATCGGTTCAACATTCTCATGTGTGTCACATGAATTGGTTCAACATTCTCATGTGTGTCACATGAATCGGGTCCACCTTCTCATGTGTGTCACATGAATCGGTTCAACATTCTCATGTGAGTCACATGAATCGGGTCCACATTCTCATGTGTGTTACATGAATCGGTTCAACATTCTCATGTGAGTCACATGAATCGGGTCAACATTCTCATGTGTGTCACATGAATCGGTTCAACATTCTCATGTGTGTCACATGAATCGGGTCAACATTCTCATGCGTGTCACATGAATCGGTTCAACATTCTCATGTGAGTCACATGAATCGGGTCAACATTCTCATGTGTGTCACATGAATCGGGTCAACATTCTCATGCGTGTCACATGAAAATGTATATTGTTGTTCTATAGATCCGCTACCATCGCACGCAAAAACAAGAGACACTAGAAACTGTTAGCAGGTATGCTCATTTGAGAAACAATGGCGAGGATTGTTTGTGTGTCAATTAAGATTTCCTCTTCTGTTTCTCAGTTCGTTCTCAATTTCTCTCTACCAAGCCATGAAAAGACATTTGTAAGGAGCAGTATGTTGTCAGGGAAACGGAATGCGTTGTGTCGTAGCTTACAGCGTGACTGCGATATGCACCTTTCCACATCTTTGGCAGGCACTTTTTGAGTAGCGGGTTAGTCTTTCCTGTTCGATCCCTTTGCCTTAGCGGTCTGCTCTGATGCAGCCTGTTATCCAGGGTCACCGCGTGGAGGTGTAGAAGGGTCTTGGCAACTCTGGTTAGCTCTGACGCTAGCAGTCAGCTATGGGTCGTTGACCGCTACAGCTTATACACTGATCACCATCTTGATCTCGAATAAATGTTTGCCTTTCTTGATTATATTGGCGAAGGCGCGCTCCTTTCCACCGCAGAACATAATCATGTGGGCCATGCCAGGACGTATTGCCCAATGTATGGATGGGTGTGTATATCTGTGTGGAAAGTAACAATTTGCCTCATAGTAGTTACACTACTGTCTGGGATACGTTGCCAGAGACTTCAGTATACTAAGACACAACTTCTGTGAGGTCGGGTGGTCAGTTCCTTTCCTCGCTGCCTTTTATTTTCTAGTCTTATGCCAGGATTCAGCTTGATCGACTAGAGTTTGACTGTTGTGGGAGTAGAACCCCGCACCTTTGCCGTGAGAAGTGAGTGCTCTACCACTGCGCTAATGTTTCTGTGGTACAAATATGTTGTTGTTGATTCATTGTCCTGTAAATGATCCTTCTGCATCAATTATATGATATTCTTTTTTTTGTTTCCTTCGACGCCACTATCTGACTCCTGAGATCAAATCTCAACATTTAGCAATTTAAGGGACCATTATCTTAGAATGGGTTTATTTACTTTATGGTACAAATCCTTTTTTGTAAAAGAAATAAGGGGACCTTTTTTGATTGATTTTTCTTTCTAATTTTTCAAATCGTCAAATCAAATCCCCGTATTAGAAAAAAGATGACATTAATTGTCTAAGCCGCTAATTTCGAGGATGTGATTCTTTGTACACAGCGTAAAGCGCTATAAAGAGGTTCTGCTGTATTTGTTTTTGACGATAAAAACAGACTTGACCAAATTACCGTATCGGGACACAGAGAAAACGAAACCAATGTTCCGACCACAAGGCTTTTGTCAGAGACACAGACACAAAAATAAATATCGAATCACACCAACAAGGAGAATGGACTTTGCCACAGAAACAATTTGAGACATCAGCTTTCAGCCAGAAAGTGGCTAGAAATGTTTGAATCTAGATATGCTAGTTATGTATATATATATATATACACGCACACGCGCACGCACACACACACACATCCTGTCTGTCTGCCTGCCAATCTGCCTGCCTGCTTGTCTGCCTGCCTATCTATCTATCTATCTATCTATCTATCTATCTATCTATCTATCTATCTATCTATCTATCTATCTATCTATCTATCTATCTATCTATCTATCTATCTATCTATCTATCTATCCATCCATCCATCCATCAAATCCATCCATCCATCCATCCATCCATCTCCCTCTCTCTCTAAAAATATATATATTTAAATAATAATATATATATAGGCAAAGTCAACTGGAATTCTGCAGAATTATGCCTGCGACAGACATGAAATTCTTATTACGAATCTCAGTTGCGAGAAAAATGCCTAGTACAAAAGCAAACATTGTTTATCGCCGTCATTGATCTCACAAAGACATTCGACTTGATCAGTCGTGAGGATATGATCAAAGTGCTCACGAGTATCGGTTGCCCAACGATTTGCTTGAACATTAAAATGTGGAGCATTATTCCTCAGTGGCACGAAGGACACCATCAACTATGGTGGTGCATCCTCAGAGGAGTTTATAATCAAGTGGCGAGTACAACAAGCCTGTGTGCTCGCCCCAATCCTCTTTGGAATGTATTTCTCACTTCTTTTGAAGAATGCCTACGGTGACTAGGACGGAAGTATAACAGTGTCTTCTGCAAATATAAATATGTGTTTGCGCTTTCCTATAATTTTTCACCTTTATCTTCTTGTATCTCACAAACTAACACACACACACGCAAAATAAACAATAACACGTTCTTTATTTATTTGTGTCTTTGTACATAACAAAATCACATTAGTAGACCAACACATAAAAGTTTTTTCAGGTTCTCGAAGTCAGCAACCCTAGTAAAATGTTACGTAATATCAAATATAACGTTCGGAAATCGAATGCAGAGTGGTAAAGGTTTAATTTATTCTTGCACATTTGCTAGTCTATTCAATGTCCAAAGGCTGAAAGTCAAATGCAGAATTAACAGGGTGCTGACAAGAGGGCTGATCTTTGCAGATAATGTCGCAATTACGGCTCACTCGGTGGAGGAACTGTAAAGTTTACTGCATTTTCTGATGCCTGTGGTGAATTTGGATAAGAATCAGCAAAAAGAGGACACATGCTATGGTATAGAGTATTAACAAGGCACCAGTAATCTCCATTAATGATGAGGAGCTCAGGGTAGAAGATCACTTAATTTACTTGGGATCCCCAGTCAATAATAAGCTATCCCTGGACCAAGAGATCAATTCTAGGGTAGGAAAGACGGCCACAACAATGAGCAGACTAGCAAAAAGGGTCTGGGTGAACTAAAATATCACTGTTAAAACATAATATCGTTGTTTACCAGGTCTGTGCCCTCAGCATCCTTATTTATGGCGGTGAAACAGGACGCCACGATCATGTTGCATGTGTGGAAAGATCAAGAATGGAGACAAAGTAAATACTGATTGCAGATTAGTTAACGACTCAGCGATTTTGAAGACACCATGCACCACGCAATGACGCAAACAGTCCTGATTTTCGTTGCATACACTGTAGAAGACTCTTCGATGATCGGATTGGTCTTTACATTCATAATGGTCATTGACTGCAGTTACATCCCTTTTTTCAAAGTACAACTTACTATTGTCTGACAAGACGGAAATAGCCAAAGAATAATGTTAGGAATGTACAAGTGAGCCTACAGAAAAGTTTGGCATGTATCCGAGGCATAAGACCTAAAGCATTCCGTAAGAATTGTAAAACGATTCTAGAACTCGGACTGGTGTTGATCACAATTGGAGCATGAGACGATGCCACTGACCTTGATATGAACATTTTCCGTCGTACCGGACTGTTGAAGTGAGTGGTGACAGGAGAGCCTGAGTTATTAGAAATGCATAGATGTTGGCGGAAACGAGCACAGAGTTCATTGTCAGCCTACCTGTTGTATTATATATTGCTGAGGGGAAAAATAATAGCTTATATCAAGTAGCGTTATTTGCAGGTGAACTGCTCTTTGGTCTCAAACACACGTTTAGGGAAAGACACCGAATAGGCCTGGCTGACACGGCGACATGTTATGCAACCACGCTTCTTGTATCGGTGCACAGCGCCGTGCTGGTCAATGAGGTGAGTTTGGAGTCCAACAGGTCACTCGCATTTCTAACTCACCTGTTGGCTTTCAAAGGAAGATCAGGAAATATCACACCAGTGCAAGAACTGGAAGGTAGAGCAAACAGATTTCACGGACAGAGAAACTGTTCTGACCGAAAGTAAGAATTATTTTTCACATGACCAGATGGAGGCAACTGAGATGGAGCGAAGACGTCAGTACTAGAGACAGGGAGGGAAAATGGGATGGATAGCTTCAGGATAGAAGTCGCTGCAAAAGAAGTCAACCATGTCGTGAGCATTGTGTAGAAAGTCTTCTCTTCTTTGCATATGCGATGAAGGAGTTGGAGATGGGAGGAAAATTGTACTGTAAAAGATACATCACAGGAGAACTGCGGAAATTACACAGAAAAAAAAGAAAGAAAAAATAAACACATCAAAGACTATGACGTACAGAAATAAATCTCGTTGACATGTAAATGAAAAATGTTACCTGTGTCACACTTGGGTCCCTTCCAACCTGGCTCACACCTCCAAGGACATGTCCCACTTCGATGATCACAGGACGTGTTATCCAGGCAGTTGTGACATCGATGAATGCAATCCGTGCCGTAAGTTCCTTGTTCGCAAGCTAGTATGGAGAATACATTAATTCATCTCATCATCTATTGAATAGTCAAACGTTTACCTATCAGTTACTGCAGTTATCTGTGATTCGTCTCTAAAGAATCAAACAAAGCTAGTGCTAGGGAGGCGAAGAGTACGTTAAGGGATGTAGAGGAGGCTATCCAGACGTTGATTTGTCTCTCCGCTCCAAGTCAAGCATGTCTCTAACGCTACAACTTGCCGTGGAGAAAGCAGCTATAATTTCAATTGAAAGGAACAAAATATAACTACAGCATCATTTGGCTCAGTCAAACAAGATGGACACAAGCCAGAAAAGTGAAGCCAACATCAGGGAGATAATTGTATAGTCAGGCGAAAAATTGAAACAAGTTGTAGAACAAGTTCATTGACGAACAGACATGATTAAGGACAAACAAATCATGTACATACCAGATAGTCACATTGCCCATAGTTGTAGAGTAGTCATTAAAAAGGAGTTCAAGCCTGTACACCTTCTTCGCTGACTTTGAAGAGGCCTTTGACGGCTTGGATAGGGACACTGTTTTTGGAAAATACTAAGGCACTACGGGATCCAACAAAAGCTTACCAGTATCAATGAACAGCTGTATGAGGTCATGCAGTGCAGAGTGTTGCACGAGAAACAACTCAGACAATCATTCAGCACCAGATCAGGGGGGTTGTTAATCACCTTTTTTTGTGTTCCTGCTGATAGTCGATTGGATTTTGAAAGAAACTACAGCCAATTAGAGAAACGGAATCCAATGGACCTTGTTTAAATAGCTGGATGACCTGGATATTGCAGTTGTTATTGCCCTCTTATCTCACAAACAACTCCAAAATGCAAAAGAAGACAGAATGACTAAACATAATCTCCCAGCAAAATCGCTATAAATCCACTGTAAAACTAAATGTGGCCAACAACAGAGTACCTGTCAAAGTGAGAGGAACATCATTAGAGGAGGTAAAGAGTTTTACTAACACATGAAGCCCCATCAATAAGACAAGGGGTGCAGATGAGGATGCAGCATTCAGAATACAAAAGGCGAGTGGCAGTTCTCATGTTAAAGAAAAACATATGGAACTCTAAAAATAATCAGAATGCATACCAAACTAAGGATTGCTAATCCCAATGTGAAGTCGGTCTTTTTTACATGGAGCGGAAACATGCCGGATGACTAAACACAATATTAGCGAGACAGACATGCCGGATGACAAAACACAATATTAGCGAGACAGACTTGCCGAACGACTAAACACAATATTAGCGAGACAGACACGCCGGATGACTAAACACAATATTAGCGAGACAGACTTGCCGAATGACTAAACACGATATTAACGAGACAGACATGCCGGATAACTAAACACAATATTAGCGAGACAGACATGCCGGATGACTAAACACAATATTAGCGAGACAGACTTGCCGAACGACTAAACACAATATTAGCGAGACAGACATTCTGGATGACTAAACAGAATACTAACGAGACAGACTCTGGTCCTGAGAAGGTTGCACAGGGTTACACATGTCAGCCTAGAGGAGAAAGCAGTACAAAGACAAATGGAACAAAGAAATGTTTGGAAGAAGATGGTGCTGGATAGGCCTCACATTGACAAATATTAACACCCCTCTCCCAATTTTTCCTTAGTATAAAGAAGTCAATTTAAGTTAAAAAAGACAACAACTAAATAGTAAACAAATGATTCAGAGGAGAAAAGAGAGACACCAATACACAGCAACAGACGATATTGGGAAAGTGAAAGCAGAGAAAGGCAGTCAGAAAACGGCATTGATGAACGTCAACACTTCAGACGAGATTTTTCGACATCTAACCATATTATTACGGGGAAGAAACATATTTTTCCTCCATAACACGTCACGTTGAGACACTATCGTGAAGGGATCAGCGAATACGAAAATAAAGTTTTCGTAAAAAGAGCAATTTATGATCACTTCTGTCAAAAATCTTCTCTTGCAAATAATATAAGAACCGTGTCCCTTAAAATATAGGAATCTTCTCTCTTGTGTCCGTCCCCACCTTGAGGTAGCGGGAAAATGTGTTTCTATGACCTCACGAGAATTGCCTGACTCACAAGTCGGACAGGTCTAAGGGTTGAATCTAGATCAGTGGTTCCTAAAGTGGACGATAGAGCCACCTAGGGCGGTGGGATATGATAGGATGTCGATAAGAACATTATAAGCAACAGAGGGATAGGACACTGAAAGGTGGTTTTTAAAAAATGAGTTCGCTTGTACATTACTGGTCAGCGAAATGGTTCCTAGTTTCAAGTTTCTGCCCTACTCTCCGAGACCCCATTTTGGGTTAAATCTTCATTCCCGAAACACTTTCATGCGACAAGTCTCACTTCCAGAGGCCACCTAGCATGGCTACTCCCCCCGCCCTTCCTGACGCCACCCCACCATAACTAGTTAGACCAGGGTTACAACTTAGAATTTGGCAATTTTTCACATTTGCCATATTTTATTCTGGTTTCGCAACTGACAAATTCTTTTTTTTTGACAACGTAAAAAAAGCCAATAAATCGTTTTTTAATGTCTTTTACTGGTGTTGTTTTCTGTAAAAATGTGGAGCGATATGATATATTTGTTATTTCTGCCTGCAACAGTTGTATCTGAAACTGAAAGTGGCCCAATTCGAGCTGTCCTAATAATACAGCGAATGTAGCAATTTTCTTAGAATTGAACTTTCAATTTTCAATCCAAAGTGTTAGCTGACATTTCACTACACATTTCTAACTGCGAAGATTAAAATATGTAAGTGCATATAAATCTGAGCTCTAATAATAGGTAAACATATGTTCTTACGTAGCTTTTACTATAAATCTCGAAATCCTGGACTTCAATCAGGCATATGTGTCTGATGTCAGGTAGCCAAATGTTGAGTAATCGCATTTCCATCTTTTGCCTTGATGTACCATGTTGGGCCCAGGGTCTTCTTCGGGCCATCTTTTTATCTCAACCTCGGTCACCCACGAGAGTCTGAAGTTGTAGGGCCACCACAACGTCACTCTACGTCTCCATCTGTTATCCGACATGCGCACCACATGGCCAGCCCATCTGTATTTTCGTAACAGCACGCAATCTATAATGTAAATGAAAGAACCTAGACGTCTGATTTCTGCGCTGAGGACGAACGGAGAGATTCGATGTTCATCGTTCCATCGCTCATTGGGCAACGCGAAGTCTTTCCGCATCAGCTTTCTGTAGGTTCCACACCTCGCAGCCATATAGAATGGCTGGAATAACCACACTGTTGAAGGTGTGAGCCCTAGCGTTGTGGTTTCCCATCTGTTGCAGTATGGGTTAATATAGTTGAGCTAGCCCGATGTTATCCTTTGCGAGATCTCCCGATTTATTGAATAGGAATTCGTAATCTCTTGGTCCAAGTAGATATACGAATTTACGTTTTCGACCGGACAATCGATAAGGCGCATTTCTCCTATTGGGCAGAAGTTGTTGAACATGAGTTGGGTTTTCATTCTATTGATTTGTAGGCCAACTACAACGCCTACTCTGCTTAGCTCATTTAGGCTTTTCTCCGCTTCTTTGAAGTCGTGGCTGAGGATGACCATGTCATCAGCGAACCTGAGACGAGTAAGCATTTCCCCGTCTATGTGTACGCCCTTATCTTCCCAACCTGGTTTTTTAAAGACCTCAAGGGTCGTAATCAAGAGTTTTGGTGAGACTTATCTCCCTGTCGGACACCACGTTGTATCGGTATGAAGATCGGTATATAGAAGAGGGGGATATCCGTTGTACACCTACTGTTTGTCTCCTCTATCAGTTGAACGTGTTTTACGGCAATTTTCTAATTTCTCAGGGCATTCCGCATCACAGTTATTTCGATTACATCGAAAGCCTTCTCATCTGGGGTAGTTGTCTCGCCGCAGCGACTCAGTTTCAACCAGTGTTCGTAAAGCGATCTCAGTCCCGCCAGGCGGAGCGATAGCGCGGGCTTGCGGAAAACGCTCGCCTGCCTTTCCCCGTAGTGCGAATTGGGTGCGGTTTGTTGTAGTGGCTCCTCCACCGAGGTGCGCTAGTCTGGTCCGTATCAGGAAACGTGGTCCGTCCGTGGTGATTTATCTAAGGCTTATAGCAGAGCTCGACAGTACGTCTCGCTGGTGGTCCGACTCTCGCAAAGAGCTTGTGACCGGCAAATGGAAAGCAGGAATCGTTGCCTCGAGGCCCTGCGTTCTCCTACGGAGAAGGGCAGGCCAAATTGTCTCCAGTCCCAGTGAAATTCATCGCCGAGGTCGTTGGGATCCGTTCTGCACAGAGCGCTGCCATCCCTCCTCGAGCGAGCCCGGTCGGTCGGTCGTCTGGTGCGTGTGGGAGGCCCCTGTCAGGCGGTCCTAGGTCGACGGAGTGAGGGACGGGTGGAACAAACCGTCCCGTCAGTCGGTCCCTGCGGCCGTCGTCCCAGCGAGGCTTTTTACAAAAACACACCCTTCCTCCGCCGACCGGTGTGTGCTGTACACAGTACGTCTCCGACAGATATCTGGTTGATCCTGCCAGTAGTCATATGCTTGTCTCAAAGATTAAGCCATGCATGTCTAAGTTCACACTGTCTCACGGTGAAACCGCGAATGGCTCATTAAATCAGTCGAGGTTCCTTAGATGACACGATCCTACTTGGATAACTGTGGCAATTCTAGAGCTAATACATGCTTACCAAGCTCCGACCCTCGCGGAAAGAGCGCTTTTATTAGTTCAAAACCAATCGTCGTTTCCCCTCGCGGGGTTGCGGCGTCCCCACTGGTGACTCTGGATAACTTTGTGCTGATCGCATGGCCTCATGTGCCGGCGACGCATCTTTCAAATGTCTGCCCTATCAAATGTCGATGGTACGTGACATGCCTACCATGTTTGTAACGGGTAACGGGGAATCAGGGTTCGATTCCGGAGAGGGAGCATGAGAAACGGCTACCACATCCAAGGAAGGCAGCAGGCGCGCAACTTACCCACTCCCGGCACGGGGAGGTAGTGACGAAAAATAACAATACGGGACTATTTCGAGGCCCCGTAATTGGAATGAGTACACTTTAAACCCTTTAACGAGGATCTATTGGAGGGCAAGTCTGGTGCCAGCAGCCGCGGTAATTCCAGCTCCAATAGCGTATATTAAAGTTGTTGCAGTTAAAAAGCTCGTAGTTGGATCTCAGGCGCAGGCGTGCGGTCCGGCTCGCACCGGTTCACTGCCCGTTGTCTCCTGCCCTACCGTCTGCCGGCTCTCTCCCACGGGTGCTCTTCGCTGAGCGTCCTGGGTGGCCGGCGCGTTTACTTTGAAAAAATTAGAGTGTTCAAAGCAGGCCTCGGCTGCCTGAATAATGGTGCATGGAATAATGGAATAGGACCTCGGTTCTATTTTGTTGGTTTTCGGAACTGGAGGTAATGATTAACAGGGACAAACGGGGGCATTCGTATTGCGGCGTTAGAGGTGAAATTCTTGGATCGCCGCAAGACGAGCTACTGCGAAAGCATTTGTCAAGAATGTTTTCATTAATCAAGAACGAAAGTCAGAGGCGCGAAGACGATCAGATACCGTCGTAGTTCTGACCATAAACGATGCCGACTAGCGATCCGCAGGAGTTGCTTCGATGACTCTGCGGGCAGCTTCCGGGAAACCAAAGTGTTTGGGTTCCGGGGGAAGTATGGTTGCAAAGCTGAAACTTAAAGGAATTGACGGAAGGGCACCACCAGGAGTGGAGCCTGCGGCTTAATTTGACTCAACACGGCCAACACTGAAATGATTGACATGCCGAGACCACTCTTCTGGGGTCTAATATGGAACTGGTGCTGGATTTAGACCCCCAGAAATCTGGGGTTATGCCCCCTGTGGCCCGGTTTGGTCTGCATCCAGTGTTCTGAAAAAGGAATTGACGGAAGAGGACTATCAGGAGTGGAGCCTGAGACCTAAATTAACTCAACACGCCAATACTGCAGAATGACTATCAAAAGTACACCTTAGTGGGGTCTAATAAAGAACATGTGCTGGAATTAGACCCTCGAAAATCTGGGGCTACCCTCTAAGAAACTTGATTGTCTCGCTAAGGGAATTGACGGAAGGGCACCACCAGGTGTTGGAACCTGCGGCTTAATTTGACTGAACACGCCAATACTGTAGAACAACTGACAAATCGAGAGCACTGCCGTTTGGGTCTAATAATGAACGTACGCTGGTATTAGACTCACGGATGACAAATCAGCTCTCAAACACTCAAATGAAAGAACGCTACGGAAATCGTGTTTAACTCCGCAGAAACCGCAGATTTCAAATACCTGGTCATTGACAAACAAAAGCCCTCAATAAATTCGTCTGACCAAATAGGGAACGGGTGCTGGAAATTGATCATCCGAAGACAGGTCAGTTTTACCCTACAAATGACAGGGCGTTGCTACGGAAAACCAGCTCAAATCGAGAGGAGCCGCAGACACTTTGGTTCACGTACCAGGCTGATAAGCCAAGGGCGCGAGGCTACCATGTGGGGGATTACGGCCGAACCCTTGTAAGCCGCAATCCCGCCCAAAATCTCAGCACCACTGCAATGGGAGGCTCCTACATGCTCGGGACCTGGGGCTTGCGCCCCAGCCCTATCAGGTAGAGCCACAGTAAGAGGTCCTTGCCGTCCGCCAATCAAAGCGGGCGGACAACTGCTTGATACTCACCCTATACGGCGATGGGGTGCGAAAACACCAACCAAAGACTTAGTACCTAGTCGGGGTGTCGAAAACAGTAGAGCAGCCACCTCACTGTGAACTGTCAAGACTCAACCACTGACCATGAGAGTTGTCCGCACATCAGGCAAACAACATCTCTGTGACATCTCCAGGCTTGTCCTCTGGCTGAATGCACTCCGGCTACGATATCTACCTCTGTACGTTATCAGCCATATAACTATCATACTGGACGCAGAAGAGATGCAGACCAGCGGACATTGCACACCTGCCCCACTGTGTCAACACCCCAGGTGGCGGGGAATGCTAGGCGTACCATCTCTGCATAGAAGCCAAGAAAATAAAGGGAAAAAGAGATACCCCACTCACATGCAAATGCTACGTTCCTGGCAGGACGTGACGATCCTGGGATACAGACACACTGGACTGCCTCTCTTCCGGGTAAACCAGCCCATCTCATATATCATCACATATCATCATTGCACCCTATAGACACGAGTAGTGAAGACTCGATAGTCTGGTAAGACAACTTCCATAAGAGAGAAAACTCTGAGCATAAACAACTGCTGCCTTGCAGATAGGCTGGGGACAGCCAAAGGCTAAGGAGGGCATCCCTACAGAAACGCCTGTTGAAATCGGATGCACGGGGCCGCAAGCCTAACAAAACAGTGCAACGTAAATCACAGTATGATGGCAGTACAACCTATTAGAAAAACGCATGGCGCTCATCCTGCGGAGTCCCGCCAGGCAGCGATAGTGCCGGGCCCCACGCCTCGAAGGGGCCCACCCTTGACTACTGGTGGTCACCCACCCATGTGTCGTGAAGTCAAGGCACATGGCTATGGGGCAACTTCTATTGGCCAAAACCTCAAGATACTACAGTGGAATGCGGAGGGAGTCATTAACAAAAAACTTTCCCTAACACACCACCTGCATGAAGGTAAGATTGACGTGGCATGTATCCAGGAAACGCACCTCAACAATAACCATAAGTTCTCAATCAGAGGATATCAGACCGTCCGTCTAGATAGAGAAGGCCACAATGGAGGGGTCTTGATACTGACCAGAAACTGCATACCGATTAGCGCGGTATCTGTCAATCACACCGGACAAGCAGAAATTGTAGGAGTTGACATAATGGCTCAAGAGACGAAGCTCCGCATTTTCAATCTGTACGGACCACCAAACAGAGACCTATCGCTCTCGAGTATGGAGGTCAGAGACTCCAACTGCATAGTAGTTGGAGATTTCAACAGCCACTCGGAGAGTTGGGGATACTCTGACACAGACAGCAGAGGTGACGAAGTGGAAGATTGGGAGATAGATGCAAATCTCTCCCTAATCAATAGGCCGGAGGATAGCCCTAGCTTCTATTCAAGAACATGGCATACCACCTCGACTCCAGATTTGGCCTTCTCCACACAGGACATACACCATAAAATAGACCGCCAGGTGCTAAACCAACTGGCAGGTAGCGACCACAGGCCGATCAGGCTAACCATTGACATGGAAGTAGGCCCACAGGAAACAAAACCGCTCCCACGTTGGAATTACAAACGAGCCGACTGGGACAGATTTGCAATCCTGACAGATGGGCTGTGTGAAACCATCAACACACTAAACACCAAAATGAAGCCCATGGTAGAGAGCCTAAGCAAGGCAATAATGCAAGCCGCCACTGAAACCATCCCAAGAGGAGCTAGGAAAAACTATAAGCCCTACTGGAATGATGAGTTGCAGAAAGTGGAAGATGCAGTAACAAATGCTAGGAACATGGCAGAGCGAGAAAAATCCATGGAGGCAAACATCGCCCTCAAAGCCGCTGCGGCGAAGTACAAACACACTCTCAAACAAACAGCAAGAGAAAGCTGGAAAGATAAAACGGAAAGTTTAAACCTGGACAAAGACGGGAACAAGCTATGGAAGCTAGTCAGAGCCATGAACGACGAAACCCCGTCAAATAAACAAATTACTATCAAGCAGGGCGAGAACTTGATCACAGGTAAGAAAGCCGCAAAACGCCTCTGTCGATCATTATGCCAGAGCAAACCACATCGAGGTCCCTGCAGAAAAGCATACAGACATTAGCGAAGAGCTAAAGGGACACGAAAACATAAATACGGCTCCCGAAGAGCACATGATGGCCAAACTTACAATGCGCGAAATGGAAGAGGCTATGAGAACACTAAAGAAAAGGAAATCTCCCGGAAAAGATGGGATAACAAACGAAATGCTGATGGGGCTGGGCCAAACAGCGAAGAGGAAACTACTGTCAGTCCTGAACCAAAGCTGGAAAAGGGGTATTGTACCCCAGGCATGGAAAGATGCAATACTGGTACCAGTACCAAAAACAGGAAAGGATAAAACAGATCCAAATGGATACAGGCCCATCAGCCTACTGAGCTGTGTCGGCAAGCTGATGGAACGGATGATAAACACCAGACTGATGTGGCATCTGGAAGAAAAACGAATACTAATTCCACAGCAAGCCGGCTTTAGACAGCACAGATCCACTGAGGACCAGGTCATCCTCATAGCCCAGGAGATAGAAGATGCCTACCAGGCACAGAAACACACAGTAGCTGTTTGGGTGGATCTGGAAAAGGCATTTGACAAAGTCTGGAAAGATGGACTTAGAGTCAAGCTAAGAAGAAGTGATGTTTGTGGGAAAATGTACAAGTGGATCAACCACTACCTCAAACAAAGAACGGCCAGAGTCCAAGTACAAGGGCAGATGAGCAAAAAGGTGACACTCGAGCAGGGAGTACCCCAAGGGGGAGTACTGTCACCCACACTCTTCCTGGTATATATAAACGATATTACAGAGAATATACCAAGAAGAGTCCATAGCTCAATGTTTGCAGACGATCTGGCTATGTGGACCTCTGAAAAGAATCTCACCATAGCAAGAAATCGGATGCAGACGGCCCTAACATCGCTGGAAGAGTGGGCGAACTCATGGCTGGTCAAAATAAACGAGGAGAAAACCACGTGCACAATATTCTCGCTTTCATTAAAACCCCAAAGTACCAAATTAAGTCTAAATGGCAAAACCCTGCAGCCAAACGACAACCCAACCTATCTAGGAGTCACATTTGATCGGCGCATGACATGGAAAAGTCAGATTGAGAGAAACCGAATGAAAGCCAGAGAAAGAATGGCAATCATGAGGAAACTTGCTGGCACAAGCTGGGGAGCAGACGAAGGCATACTAAAGAAACTGTACACTGGAAGAGTGAGACCAGTTCTCGAGTATGGCATTGCGGCATGGACAACAGCAGCGAAGGCGAACTTCGATAAAGTTAACAAACTTCAAAACCAAGCCATGAGAATTATAACAGGTGGCATGAAGTCAACGCCAATTGTAGAACTTGAAAAGATTACAAAACTGCAATCCATGACCGATAGAAGAGACTGCAGAGCCCAGCTGCAGTCAGAGAAACTCCGAAGACTGACGGACCACCCAATGTACCAAAGACTAAACAATTTGGGAAATGGAAAACTAAAGCGGAGAAACTTTGCAGAAATAGCCAAAGCAAAGATGCACGAAGATCCCATAAACGCACTAACAACACCAAAACCCATCACTACTGTACGAAAACCTACCTGGAGGCAGGATATATTTCCAGAGGTGGTAGAAAATATACCAGGTATTGCAAACAAAAACTGCGAGACTGAAAAAGAAAGGAGAGACACTACCCTAAGCTTCATAACGAAAAGCTACCCAAGCATGGACTGGACCCATGCATACACCGACGGTTCTGTAACAAACACTACACAGAACGGAGGGGCAGGAGCATTCCTGAACCTACCAAATGGCAGAAAAATAACACTGTCATTCGCTACTGGTAAGTACACAAGCAATTTCAGAGCGGAGGCAGAGGCACTGAGGGCGGCAGTGGAAGAAATGGTGACACAAAGTGAAAATGAGAGCCATATAGTCCTGCTGACAGATGCTCTCGCCGTAGTCGCAGCGCTAAAAAGCCAGAAAAACACTGAGCTTAATGACTTAAGAGCAGCACTCTGCAAACTGTGCCAGCAGTCCGCACCAAAAAGGGTAGTGGTACAGTGGGTCCCGGCACACTGCAACATCCAAGGCAACGAGGAGGCAGACAGACTGGCAAAAGAAGGTGCAAGACTACCACAAACAGATACCAGTATGACGTACGAAGAGTCAAAACGGCTTATCAAAGCCAGATACATGACCAAATGGGAAACCGAACATACTGGTTACACCAAAAACGATGCCTATTACCAGTTGAACCGAAGAGAGCAGGTCGTTGCCTTCAGACTTCGCACTGGCCACAACAGACTGAGGTACCACCTATTCAACAAATTGAAGATAGGGAGTACCGACGAATGCCCGTGCGGTACTGGTAAAATGACCACTGAACATCTGCTGCAGAACTGCCCGACATACGAGGATCAGAGAGAGCAGATGTGGCCATTACCAGTGGAACTGCAAGACAAGCTCTATGGCAGTAGCGAGAGCCTCAGGATGACCGCCGCTTTTTTCGAAAAAATAATGGTTACTGTCTGACTGTGTACGCAGAAGAAGAAGAAGAAGAAGAAAGCCTTCTCATAATCCACGAACACAAGACATAAAGACATCTGTACTGCATGTGCCCTTTCCATTAATTGGTTGATTGTGTGAAGGTTGTCAGTGATTGAAAAGTCTTTCCTAAAACCTGCATGCTCTCGTGGTTGGTTCTCATCTAGTAGCCTATATATGCGGTTGGTGATCACTCTGGTGAATAGTTTATAAATGGAGCAGAGCAGACAGATCGGGCGGTAATTTGCCAGGTTTCCATTTCCCCCTTTTTACAAAGATTAGGATGGTTTTAGACGTTTTACATTTGTCGGGGATTTGGCATATATCAACACATGGTGCAATACAACCGCCATCGAATTTCTTCTATTTTATTACATTGTGGCTATTTTCATTCATTCGCACTTATTTTTAACATTATTCCAAAAATATTAAATTTGTCAATTCCTGTTTTAGAATAGAAACGGTAAAAGCAGTAACATAAAATTAGAAATGAGGACAAAACAGTTTGGAATATTTCAAGTAAGGATTTACAACTGCAACAACAAACCAGTAGCTGCCAATGCGCCTTTAATATTAACAAGCATTTTCTCATGTGGCGATGAACCGTCCAGACTGATTAAACATTTAAAGAAAGCACATTCTAACATAGTAGATAGGAACTTCACTTTTTGTCAGTCACTTTGTAACAAATTTCAACATCGCGAAATAAGATTTGCATTGCTTCACAACAACAGACAGATGGGCTTCTTACATCAAACAACATTTAATTGCTGATGGTCGGTATGGAAAGCCACATACAATTGGATATGAGTCATCTTGCCAGCAAGGTTTTGAGTACCGTTTTGCACTGCATGATATAGTTAGGCCGATACCTGCCAGAAACTGCGTAATAAATCAGTGCAACATAATTTCGCTTGATGAAGCCTATGAGCAAACAGAAATTATGGGATCAAGACAATTTTCTCTACTTTGTCATTGAACCTTGTAATTGAGATACGGACACGGTTTACATATTAAGCATGTCTTTCCGACAGAAACCACGAGAATATTGTGGCATGGGCTTCAACTGCTTCTTGTTTTGTTTTGTACATTTATGAAACTGATTGTCCAAGTAATTCTTTCCGAATCTTCAGTTATATATATCATTTCATTGAAAAAAAATTAAAAAAATTAAAAAAGTTGGATTTACTTTTTTCTTCGTTACCTAGGGACACAGTAGACTCGAGGTAAGGTGTCTGTCTCGGCCACCGCTAGTCGCGGGTTCGAATCACGGCGGAGACAATCGTTTTTTTTCAATTGGATGTTCTGGAAAAAATTCCCCGGATTTCTGGGTAGTGAGATCAGGCTCCCGTGTTCAGCGTCGAGCACGTTAAAAATCCCTTGGCAGTTAAAAGTCGAAAAGAGTAGGTTTATCAGCCGCTGCCCAGGTAAAATTAAAAAATTCAAGTTAAAAACCTTTCCAAATTATTTGTACGTGATCGCAGGCCAATTAAGACGCTTGGGGTTTAAGAAATACCTACTACGGATAGGCTTCGGCTACATGGCAACAGACATTAATAACATGCCTGTTTGAATACCAGTATTCCTAGTATTGTTACCGTTCTATACTTATTTCTACACGAAATGTACATGTTTTCTTCTTCTTTTTCTGTGTCTTCATCATCATCATCACCATCATCTTCTTTTACTTTTTCTTCTATTCTTCTTCTACTCATTCTTCTCCCTTTTCTTCCTCTGCTTCCTCTTCATCATCATTATCATTATCATCATCATCATTATCACCACTATAATTATAATCATCAGCATCATCATCATCATCATCTTCTTCTTCTTCGTCATCATCTCTTCTCCTTCTTTGTCGGGTTCATCATCATCCTCATCATCATCATTATCATGATCATCATAATCATCTTCTATTTCCCTTTCTACTTCTCTTCGTTCATTTTGTTCCTTAAGAAGCATAGAGCCGCCACTCTAGATGCCTCTTTACAGGAACCTGTACCAAAGCGCTTTAGATATGCTGCAGCAGTCATTTTAATGGCAATACTTTTAACATGACAACCTTGCTAGTCCTTGTACAGCAGACTAATCAGTTGTTTTAACCAACTTGCATGTATGCCGATTAATACTATTCTGTTTTCCCATTAAGTGGGTCAGGGATGAACATAGGGATCAAATATTATTTGTCAGAATTTAGAAACGTATAGTTGGAATGTTCCTCTCGTAAAATGATTTCATTGAATTATAACAGCTGTAATGTTGATGATCCAGCCGTTGATGGTTGAGAGCATGTTGTCGGAAGAAATTTGCGATTGTCAGAACAATATTAATGACAGATTTTCCACTTGAGAAACGACGCACCATTTTGTGCTTGATTGTGTGTGACGCTGCGTAAAGTGCGTGCGACAGTTTAATTTCTGCACGCCATTTCAGTCTGACCACATCCGGGCACGACACACCCGAACATCAGGTCGTATGGTGCCTAGAAATATTGCTATGGCGGCTAATACTTCAAGGTCGTATGATGCCTAGAAATATTTGCTATGGCGGCTAATACTTCAAGGTCGTATGATGCCTAGAAATATTGCTATGGCGGCTAATACTTCAAGGTCGTATGATGCCTAGAAATATTGCTATGGCGGCTAATACTTCAAGGTCGTATGGTGCCTAGAAATGTTGCTATGGCGGATAATACTTCAAGGTCGTATGGTGCCTAGAAATATTGCTATGGCGACTAATACTTCAAGGTCGTATGATGCCTAGAAATGTTGCTATGGCGGATAATACTTCAAGATGAATGTCGTATTTACTCTCACAATTTTAAGGGAGACAACATAGAGTATTTTCCCGTTTAATATCCCGTTTTTCCTCAGACTTTAAGGTCAGGCTGCAGAATTCATGTTACAAAGAATCTAAAGCATAAAATAAATATGGAATAGTAGAAATATAACTCAAATAAGGAACATCATAAATATAACTCAAATAAGGAAAAACAGAAATATAAAACAAATAAGGAACAGAAGAAATATAAAACAAATAAGGAATAGAAGAAATATAACACACATAGGAAATTTAAAAAATGTAACAACAATAAGGAAAAACAGAAATAGGTAAGTATTTCTTTAAAAATTAATTAATATTTGCACATTGAAATTCATACTTTCAAGTACAGTTCACCCATGTCCTCCGACATGTTGTTCAACTCTACGAGGAACTTGTCATCCAGCGCTTTGTCTGGCGCCTACAATTTTTACCTGACTCCTAGATACTAAATAAATAGCTTACCCCTAGACTACAACACATGGCCGCCCATCCGGTACCCAAGGTGGACAAAATAGGGATACTTTAGTCTTCCAGTCCTGTAGTAAAAGGCAACTAAAAAAGTTGTACATGGGACTGGTAATCTTATCATGTGAAACCATTGCCCCTGACGCCGCAGCTGTAGGTTGTTGGGCACAGGCATCATATTAGGGAGGGTGTGGGTGGGCATGCAGCTTTAGTGGTGGAGATGGTTCACATGGGCCGAGAAGACAAAAGAAGAAATACACGAAGAACTTCCAACAATGTTGGTACAATAGTTCTCAGATTATTCCATCATATCAAACAATGACACATAAGTTGTAAGCTACTAACCAACAATTACCGAGAATAGTTGATAATAACCCAGTGATGTTAATGACTACATCACATGACTTGTGCTTGGGTGACATTTTGTGAAGGAGTAACCACAGAATCCCAATCATCACAGTATTTTAACAGCTGCTGCGGTCTGGTGGAACTATTTATGTGGCTGAAAAAATGCAGGTCGCTTGCACTAGCAGTCGCTGAGCAGTATGCAATTACGTTTAAAAAAGCAACATATTTCACAACTAATAGAAAACATATTCCTTACGGGGATTCAAACCCGTGCACTTTCGGCAGAAATATCGGTATCATAACTGTTAGGTAACAAAAATAATCTCCATGATTCAGACGAGGATTCAGATGTGTGGATTCAGACTTGAGGAATCATACTTCAATATTTATACTTTAGGATCCAAACTTTAGGATTAAAACTTACTACATGCAACCTAATAGTTTTAGAACATTGAGCGTAAGCCATCTGCACACATAGAGATATAGATGGAGAGAGGGAGAGAGCGAGCGAGAGAGAGAGAGAGAGAGAGAAGAGAGACAGAGACATAATGTGGGACATAGAAAGACATAAACTCACTCTGTTTACATCCTGACCCAGTCCATCCTGGAGAGCAGCCCTGTGGACAGCCACCTGTCTCGTGATCACATGGCAGACTGTTGATGCAGTGACCGCAGCTGTATCTGCACTCCTTCCCGTATCGGCCAGTGCATGCTGTTAGTAGAGCATACATTCAGTGTGCGAAATAATATGTGTATGAGTCAAGCTGCTTCTTCTTCTTCTTCTTCTTCTTCTTCTTCTTCTTCTTCCTCTTCTTCTTTCTTCTTCTTCTTCTTCTTCTTCTTCTTCTTCTTCTTCTATTTCTTACGATCATCTCCGTTAACAACTGTCCTTCGTCTGAGAAACTTCTTCATCATGGAACCATTTGCTAGTTCTGACCAAACAACAGTAATCATCACGTTTGATGGCATCTTTCAGTGTAGCAACAGGCTACCTCAACTTTCCCCGGTCTGCGTCGCCTGATTTAATTCTACTTCTTTTTCCGGTACCCAAGATTATCAGTTATTGTCGCTTTCTTTCCTGTTTCTTACATGGGATATAGTTTCTAGAGCATTGTTTCAAACCCAAAAGAAGTCTCTTCACTCTGCAGACATTTGGCATATAAGAGTCTGTCCCTAAGCTATGACGTATATTTTGAATTTAGAAAAAAAGTATAAAATAAATACATTGTGCTTGACCTCTGAAAGCCTTTAATTAACACTGATCATGTGATCAATTACCATTTATTATTTATATTGAATGATGAGCATTGTATCCCTTCCAAGTACAATCTCTCAAGAACGGGAGATTTGTCTAATGGCATTATCAATAATCATGTACGAGAAACAGTCTCATGTTTCGTCCTTCCGGTAACCCAAAGAGGTTGTAGAGGCATCAAATATTGCTGCTACTTGATCAGCGTGTGCATGATGTGTCGTGGGCATATTTCTAACCGAGCGTGGCCCAACCTTCTCCCGGCGGAGTGATCACGTTTCGATCAGGTATTTGTGCTGTCTTTTTTTGTTTTTGCTCCCTCCCTCCCTCTCTCCTCCCTTCTTCCCTATGAGTTATTTTCTTTGGGTAAGCGAATTGCTGGTTTTGCAGAGGATTCCAAAGCCCGAGAGTTTGTCTTAAAACCTCCAGCGAAAGGAGTTGGCAGGGATGTATAGTCGCCCATAGTTCAGTGAGGGTGTCGCTTAGATATTAAGCTGTGCTATGATGGTGTATCTCGTGTTAGACACGGTCGTTGAGCGAGATGTTTTATCCTGGTTCTCTCGCCTGTGCGCACTGTCCTGACGTTGCGGAAGTAGGTTGTAACCAGTGTTCACTGATCACTTTTCGATCCACCTATCTCAGTCTTGACAACGGCCACAAAAACAATATTGCGTGTACATAGAAATGCATGGTTATCTTCTTTGGTATATAATAATAATAATAGCTGTCCATCGTTGTCGATGAGGACCCCGACATCATCCTTGTCACAGATTTTTGTGTTGGGTGTGGGTGCGCATGTGGCTGAACAGGCCAATGCGAGCACGAAAACATCTGCTACATATCGGGCACACGAGGTTTGTAGAAGGGGATGGTGTTCCCGCTGCTCGGGATTTCCGCGTCTCGCGTCTGTTCTGGGCTTTCACAACACGGTCATCTTCACCGGCAGCTACACCCGATTTGACTGCGCTTCTCCAGTCAGATCTGTTTTTCGCAAGACATTCCCAGGTGTCGAAGTCTATCTGGCAACTTTTTAGTGAGTCCTTCAGACCGTCTTTAAATCGTTTCTTTGGGCGCCCTCTCTCGCGCCATCCCTCTCTCAGCTCGCCGTAGAGAAGCTTCTTTGGGAGCCGCTCGTCTGACATACGGACGAGGTGTCCGGCCCATCCTAGTCGTGCTTTTTCTAGCAGTGCATGCATGCTGGGCATGTTAGCCCTCGAGAGAACCTCGATGTCAGTGACACGATCTTGCCATCGGATGTGGAATATTCGCCTCAGGCAACCTTGGAAGTGGTTTAACCTCCTTGCATGTCCAGAGTATACAGTCCAGCTTTCGCAAGCGTATAGTAGGGTTGGAATGATGGTTGCCCGGTAGACTTTCAATTTCAGGATGGGCCAGCTGTCTTATATACCTCTGCTGGTATTGCATCAGCTCCTGGAAATTTTCCTATAGATAGTGAACTGATTGCCCTGTCGACTTCCTCCTCAGTAATGACTTTGGTATATACAATGTATGTATTTGCTCTTGCTATGTACACCATATTCTCTCGTCTCTCTATCACTCGAGCCGGTATACTAGGCATTACTACATGCTTCCTTTAGAAAACCTGTGTCAAAACAATGTGCTTTGGCAATGTAGTTTCTATAGTAATTCGATTTACATTTACATAATGAGTTTACCAGACCTATATGCACAACTCTTTTTAACCATCTTTAACCACATGCATGGAGAGTTTCAGTGGCCCTTTTATTCTTTTATTTTCTCCACAGTAATGAGCAAGCAAGGTGATCCCCTCAGTGATTGTATGCAACACTAGAAATCCGGTGCAGACGAAATGCCCTTCAGTTGAACTGCGCAATGTGAAAGAAACAACAGAAATTTAACAATTGATGTTTTTCACTTCTCGCACTCCACCCCTGCCTCTCATCTCCATTAAACACCTTTTATACCCTTCAGCCCGCTCATTTCATCCCCCTCAATTCACATCCCTCTCATCAACCAAAACTGCTCAACTCGTCCACGCTTATTTCCGATTAAGAACTGTCTTATTTTCCCAGCGACATCTTTTGATAATTAGCTCGGGCAGCGCACGTAACAAGTGTCATTTTGATCCACTTATTGTCATAAATTGTCACGTGATTCTGTCAGCCAATCAAATTTACCTTGCAAACGTTGAAAATTCTGATAGACAAAAATTTTAAAAATTAAATAGAGTATGGGTCTATTTGCTAGTTTATGTACACAATTGTACATCTTTTGATAGGTTAAATATAATATTGCACATCTCTCTGTGTGAAATGTTCAACATTGTGCGTCTATATGTTAGGTTATGTCCAACATTGTACGTCTATCTGTTAGGATATGTTAAACATTGTGTGTCTCTCTGTTAAATGATGTTCATAATTGTATGTTTATCTGTCATGTCACCGCTCGCTGATCAACTCTGGAGGGATTCCATATCACACCCACCCTATTTTAAAACGATCTGCTGAGGAAAATATGAGTCGGCGGATAATGAAATTTTGCAAACATGACGGTTGGTATGTGCTGTTTACACTAGAATTGACGTCATCATGCCCATCGTACGTATGTTCACTTGGTGCAGTTAGGTCCGGTTTCATTTGAATACTCCTCGTATATATATATATATATATATATATATATATATATATATATATATATATATATATATATGAAGTGAGCTAAATCAAGTTAAAATACTCCTCGTGTATATATATATATATATATATATATATATATATATATATATATATATATATAAAGTGAACTAAATCAAATTAAAATCGAAATAACCTTTAATTGAATGAGAATACGGGAAGCAAATGTCCGTTTAGCGCACTTGAAATTAAATTTAGATGAAATGACAATTGTATGGGTTCGTATTGGCAATTTATTTAGAAAATATAGGGTTTTCAATGTCTGGGGCATGGTCTGGACACAATGTCTTTATCGAGAAACTTGAGATATTCGATAGAATTATCTTCACGATAGAAGGACTGGGCTGGAAGAAGAGGTGAACAAAAGGTGAATGTTGTAGACATGATATATGAAGTGAGAGAAATGAATAAGTTTGAAGATACGTCGCCCGAGAGATACCGGAGCCCAAAAAGGTTGGTCAATAATAGTAAAGCTGTAACCTACCAGGAATGTCATAAGAAGCGACTAAGGAACGCTGGACACTGAGATTGCTGCCTCATCATGCATAAACTATAAGCTAAAAGAAAACGAAAAACGTCTACACTCTATGGCAGAATAGGTGCGACTAAGGCTAGTCAGAAAAATTTAGAGAATCAGGAAACACCGTGAGATGAGGGTGAACAAAGATATCAACGTTATTTTTCCGTACATCCTTTGAAATGATGATGAAAGGGGCCACCATGAAAACTGAAACTGAAAGGAAACAGAAAAAAGGACAAGAGTAGCACAGAAAACATTTCAAAGCCCTCGGAAAACATTTACACTAACCACTATAATAGAAGCTTTAGGATTCAAGAAAACTTAACACAAGGAATAGATCACGACAGAGACATTTCATGAAATAACAGAAAGGAAAAATAAGAAAGGTATACTCAACATTTTCCGAGTTACCAAATATATATATATATAAATACGAGGCGTGTTCAAATGAAATCGTACCAAACTGCAACAAGTGAACATACGTACGATGCGCACGATGACGTAACTTCTGGTGTAAATAGCACATAGCAACCGTAAAGTTTGCTAAATTTCATTATCCTCCGAATCATAGTTTCCTCAGCAGATCGTTGAAATCATGCCGGGTGTGATACGAAATCTGTCCATAGTTGTTCCGTGAGCGGTGATTAGGTTTCTAACAGATGAAGGATGTCGACCATTCGACATTCATCGCCAAATGGAGGCAGGGTATGGTGACAAAAGTGTGTCGAAAACAACAATGAAGAACTGGACAACGATGTTTAAAGAATGACTCGAGTTAACAAAAGATCTTCCAAGACCAGGTCAGGCGCATATTGTTCCGTTAACTCACGTCCTGCAATTTTGGTCATTGACAATCTGCTGTCTTATCTCTGTTCGTGCTTGCAACAACTTCATAAACTAACCTCCGCTGCCTTGCTGTTAGGTTAACTTGTGGAAAATGCTTTGGGAGTTAAGCCCAGAGATCAAATCAGGTACTGTACTCAATGCCAGCCTGACAACTCCTGCGACACCTCCGATGCGAAGTAGTAGCGACTTGTTGTTCCCTTGGATACACCGGTTGCGTTAAGAGGGGAGATCTGCTGACTGACCAATAGCGGTCCTCACATCAATAAGCCCAGGACGCCACTAGAGAATGTTCATGCCAAAACGCTTAGACACTTAGACTTTCCCAGAAGTGAGTCCAGATCCAGACACTTAGACTTTCCCAGAAGTGATTCCAGACACTTAGACTTTCCCAGAAGTGATTTCAGACACTTAGACTTTCCCAGAAGTGATTCCAGACACTAAGACTTTCCCAGAAGTGATTCCAGACACTTAGACTTTCCCAGAAGTGATTTCAGACACTTAGACTTTCCCAGAAGTGATTCCAGACACTTAGACTTTCCCAGAAGTGATTCCAGACACTTAGACGTTCCCAGAAGTGAGTCCAGATCCAGACACTTAGACTTCCCCAGAAGTGATTTCTGAGACTTAGACTTTCCCAGAAATGATTCCAGACATTTAGACTTTCCCAAAAGTGATTTCAGACACTTAGAATTTTCTAGAAGTGATTCCAGACACTTAGACTTTCCCAGAAGTGATTCCAGACACTTAGACTTTCCCAGAAGTGAGTCCAGATCCAGACACTTAGACTTTCCCAGAAGTGAATCCAGATCCAGAAACTGAGACTTCCCCAGAAGTGATTTCAGACACTTAGACTTTCCCAGAAGTGATTCCAGACACTTAGACTTTCCCAGAAGTGAGTGCAGATCCAGACACTTAGACTTCCCCAGAAGTGATTTCAGACACTTAGACTTTCCCAGAAGTGATTCCAGACACTTAGACTTTCCCAGAAGTGAGTCCAGATCCAGACACTTAGACTTTCCCAGAAGTGATTCCAGACACTTAGACTTTCCCAGAAGTGATTCCAGACACTTAGACTTTCCCAGAAGTGAGTCCAGATCCAGACACTTAGACTTTTCCAGAAGTGATTCCAGACACTTAGACTTTCACAGAAGTGATTCCAGACACTTAGACTTCCCCAAAAGTGATTCCAGACACTTAGACTTCCCCGGAAGTGATTCCAGACATTTAGACTTCCCTGGAAGTGATTCCAGACACTTAGACTTCCCAGGAAGTGGTTCCAGACACTTATTCTTCCCCGGAAGTGGTTCCAGACACTTAGATTTCCCCGCAAGTGGTTCCAGACACTTAGACTTTCCCAGAAGTGGTTCCATACACTTAGACTTCTTCGGAAGTGGTTCCAGACACTTAGACTTTCCCAGAAGTGGTTCCAGACACTTATACTTTCCCAGAAGTGGTTCCAGACACTTAGACTTTCCCAGAAGCGATTCTTTCTCAGAAATGTTTGATAGACTCCATTATACCCCAAACATTCCTGTCATAAAGCATAGAACACACGCAGGTTTGTGTTCTGGATTGTCTTGTACTTTATATATTTACGTAGTTTGGTGAACATTGTTTTCAGATTGATTTGTAAATTAGTTGTCTTTGAGTTTGTTGTCGCTAATATGTTTACTTTTTGTTTACAAACCTCGGAGTTTGCCCTTCCTGTCTTTCATACTTCAAGATATACTGAGTTTCCTCCTCTGTTCATTCAAAGAGTTGTCCACCTATACCAGAGGATACTCAGTCTATAAGTATGCGTTCCACAAATGATATATATATATATATATATATATATATATATATATATATATATATATATATATATATATATGATGTATATAAAGTAACAAGTATGACCTTAGGGTGATCGGGGGTAGTCTCTCTTACGACTGCCAACCATTTTTTTGGGGGTTAAATTTCAGGATAGATGTGTAATACGACAGATTGCCTTCACTTTCATACATGGAAACGCGACCGTGCAAAGAAAAAAACCTCTTGTCTGCATTGTCAAACTGGACAAGATGGGATTTGAGAATATCAGAACATACTGTAAGAGAGAACAGACAGTAAGATGGAGACAAAAAGAAGGAAAAGAGAGATATGTTTATTTCAGTTGCAGAAGGAGATATAAAACATATATAAATAGGGACTCGTTTTTTTCTAGGTAATAACAAGAAACATAAGAAAAATAGAAAAATAGGAAGTAATTGTTGATAGAAAATAGGAAGTGATATTTTGAATTAAGTTTGCATTGCAGATGTTAATCTTGGACAATAAATAAATAAACGCAAAGTTGACTGCTAACTGAATATAAGACAACACATTTCAGGAGAAACGTTAGGATACAAAGTTTATCTTGTCGTTAACACAAGTAAAGCTCAAACAAAGTCGAATATAGAGTAGAACAGCACATGGATTATCGGTTTAGAAATCTGTAATATCTATTAATCATTGTTGTGATTTATTAAGTGTTTTCATTTGTGTAGGTTTTTTGTACCTAATGAATATCTTTTGGTCAACGCGTCGGTTTCATTTCTCGTCTGTTCCGCTAGATGTATGAACACCACTATTGGCTGTTAGACTCGTCTATTTAATTTGGCTTTGGTCGCATTACAAACAACGACAGAAGTAACATAAAAACACCAACACACACATCCTACAGCCAACAATCATATAACAAACAAACATCATTTAACCAACAAACATTTTACAACCAACAAACATTCTATAAGCAACAAACATCACATAGCCAACAAACATCACATAACCAACAAACATCCTATAACCAACACATATCATATAGCCAACAAGCATCACATAGCCAACAAACATCATATAACCAACAAACATCCTACAACCAATAAACATCATATAACCAACAAACATACTTTAACCAACAAACATCCTATAACCAACAAACATCATATAACCAACAAACATCCTATAACCAACAAACACCCTACAACCATAACTGAACATTCAATTGTGTGGGTGAGTGTTGCTCCATATAAACGATAGAGCGACCACTGCAGCTGACCCGTTTGTAGGAAGCATATAACAAACCATTTAGGAAATATTTTTCAATTCTAGATTTTGAAACAAAGTATTTTTCCCTGATCACATTATTGAGCCATCGTCTGATCATCTTTAGTTACATTTAACTATTTGATTGGACGGCTACACGAGTCCTACTGTCTTTTTCCTGGCACAAATCTTGTGGTGATCGATGCCTGCCCTCGTGAAAAACAGGAACAATCAGATTAAAAAAAATCCAGAAACGCATCACTTCCTGCGCAAATAAATAATTTGGTGCACGCTTTCTGTCAGTGGGTCAACTGAAGGGCTGACCCTAACTCCTATTCGAGATTGAAAAGAATGGATGTTCCATTTTGTTCTTCCTGTTTGCCATTAAGCACCCACTTCAACGGATCTAACAAAAGCAGTAGTCAGCTCAAGACTCCGGTACAGCTTCTGGTGCAGGGATACGGATTGGGGTCGTGTGCTTCTGCCTTCACAAATAAATATTGAGCTGGTCTACAACAAATGTACATCTATCATTGGACCTATGCGACAGGTGCATAAATCTCTCGTGACAATTTCATTAGGCCTGTGCGAAATGTGTACACATCTCTGGGGCATTCACAAATTCTCTATCAGGATTGGCCCTAATTCTACTGTGCCCAGTGCGTGACCTGAAAACGGTCAGTAGATCTCACTGAGAGAGCAGACGCTTAGGATAATTTCTTAATGACTTTGCGTGGTTTTCCTTGGATGATGATAAGTGTGATAAATTGATGGATTGCAAACATACACAGCAATCTGAATACTCACGCAATGTGCACGAGAACCCGGTATATCCGTCTCGACAACCGGTGTTGCACGAGCCTGTTACACCATCACATATTTCTCTGGGGTCTGCACATGAACACTCGCGAGAACAATTGAAGCCAAACGTGAAGGGTGAACATACTGTTGTGGACACAGGAAGGAGTCAATTATCAAGTTAATCAATGTATCGAACAATCGATTTGATAAGTAATTACGTTATAATCATTTTAATAAAAGGGTGGTTAAACGTTTTCAATGACGGGGTCTAGGTGGACCTATAATTTATAGTTCGCCAGTCATTCAGGATGAAATATATTTACAAAATGCACACGATTTCGGTTCTGGGCTGAAACTAAGAACGCTGTGTCAGACCGAACACTTTTAAATAATGATTGCAAGCAGTAGAGCAGGACAGATTTATTGTAGAACAAACTAGCAACGAGGAAAGTATATAAGAAATATAATCGTGCCGACCGCAAATAAAAAAAAAAAAAAAAAAAAAAAAAAAAAAAAAAAAACCAACAGAAAAATTACAATAAAAAATAGTGCACTATAAAGAAATATAATAGAAACCTTCAAATATAGTGAGAAATATCAGAGAACAATGTGAAAGAAGTTTCTTCTTCTTCTTCTTCTTCTTCATCATCTTCTTTTTCTTCCTGTTCTTCTCTTCTTCTTCTTCTTCTTTTTTTCTTCTCCTTCATTATAATATTTTTCGTGTTCTTCTTGTTCTTGTTAATACTCTTGCTGTTGTTGTTGTTCTTCTTCTTCTTCCTCTTCTTATTCTTCTTCTTTATCTCCTTTCTTTTTCACTTTTGTATCCCACGGAGAAGCAGGTTATTCACTCTCTTGCACCTGTATAATAAATTTATGAGATATTGTCTGTAAAGCTTTCTATCAAATTAATTAGTTATTCTGTTCGGCTTGGGCATGCTCCCCGCAATAAACCAAGGCCTAATACATATTATAGACGAGGCAACCATTGTGGTAGGAGATTGTAACTGCCAATTTGAGAGATGGCGTTTGGAAAAGACCAACGGAAAAGGGCACAAACTAGAGAAAGGGGTGGTTGACTCTACCTGATCAAACTTCCAGACGACCCTCTCACGTTCTGTTCAAGGCGATGGTTGTCAACATACTACCTGATCTTGCTTTTACCAGCGGCAACCTAAGCCAAAAATCCAAAAGAACAGAACTCGCTCCTCTAGCAGAAAGTGACCACAGACCCATCAAACTTACCAAAAACCTTGGAAACATTCCATCAGACCACAAGCCATTGCCCAGATGGAACTATAAAATGGCAGACTGGCAGAAGTGTGCCTAGAGTACGGATCTTTACTGCCAGTCCATCAACACCCACCACAGGAAAGTAGGTAAGATGGTGGAGACATTCAACTACTGTCTCATAAAGACAGCAATGGAAACCATCCCAACATGCGCTAGCAAAAACAACAAAAACGTATTGGTCACCGGAAGTGCAACAGATAGACCTTAACTAACAGAGGCACGAGAAAGAGCGGCCATTAACGACAGATCAAGAAAGCTATATTTCACTCCTGGCAGCTGAACAAATATATAGAAAAACAATCAACGAAGCGTGCAGGAAAAGCTGACACGATTGTATAAAAATACTAAACTTTGATGTAGAGAGGAAGAAGCTCTGGAAGTTAGCAATGACCTTAAGTAACTAACATATATAACAAAACAATTACGATGGAAAATGAAATAAATGTACTAAATGCAAAAAAGCAGGAGATGTTTTTGGTCCAAAATTACGCAGAAAAGTACAGAAACAAAATTTTCCCAATCACAAAAAGGTATATTAGGAGATAAATAAACCACATGGAGTACTAGATGAACATTTGTTAATATATATAATCAACACAGAACTAGAATTAGCCATTTGTAAGCCTAAGATGACAAAAAACCCGAGAAAGGAATGAAAGCACTAATATAATGCTCTCTGACATGGGAGAAATAGCAAAGAACAAACTGCTACCCATCTATAAGACAAGCTGGAAACAGGGAACTGTCACCACAGCGTGGAAAGAGGCAAGGACTGTCCCCATCCTTAAACCTTGGAAGGACATCATGAAGCCAGACAGGTACAGACCTGTTAGTCTATTTAGCTGTGTAGGGAAACTAATGGAAAGAATCGTTAGCACTATAATAACCTGGCATATGGAATCCAAAAACGTACTTATCCCCCAGCAAGCAGGCTTTCATAGAAACAGATCGACCAAAATCAGGTGACATATTTCTCGCCGGAGATAGAAGATGCATATCAAGAACAAAAGAAAACACTAGCTGGATAGATCTAGAAATAGCCTGCCTATCATACCACAGCATGTTTTAAGGGAGAAAAGCATGTGTGAGGTGGTGGTCTTGGTCAGTATATTTTGTCTGACCCTCACTAACATGTCCGATTAGTATATTTTGCCTGACCAAATGTTATGCTTCTCTCCATGAGACCTGTGCTATAATATTGGATAGCAGCCTAGCCGACAGCAACGAAATAAAAAAATTGCTTAAAAATAATACAAAAACAAAAGCAAGGTATACGTATCATCACTAGAGATATGAAAACAACACCAGTAAATGCAATGGAGAACATTAGAAGAACCAAAAGTATTGAGAGGTACAGAGATAACAAAAATAACTCAACCAAAGGGAGAAGTTCAAACAAATGAATAAGAAAATATATCGCATGGGAAGAGGGAGATTCAAGAGAAACCATATAAAAACAAAAGACAATAACTAGAGATCTAAAACAAACATCCCAAATTCCACGATGGAAAGTAGAAACAAAAACACGTGAGATGATAGAAACTATGGAGAGAATAGAAAAGAAGACAACCCACAGTGAGAAAAGAAAATGTTCACGGAAGAATATATTGGGTGAGTATACTCGCCGGAAACATGGATTCGCGTATATACAGATGGCTCAGCTAACAAAGTCACATCCATTGAAGGTAGAGAAGTCTACTACAGATTAGGGAGAGAAGAAAAAAGACAACTTCAGTGCTAACAACGAGAACAAATTCTAATAACGTCCGTTCCGAATTAGAGGCCCTGCAGGCTACAGCTGAGCTTATAATCCAAGATGAAGATTCCACCAAGAAAACATAGTATTTCTGACTGATGCCGTGTCAGTATCAGCAGCTCTCAAACAACACGAAGATAGAGATCAAGAACAATGCAAGTACTCCTTGACAAGCTCTCATTAGAACTTCTCAGGTTTGTCATTCAGTGGATCCCATTCTACTGTAATATTGAAGACAATGAAACTGACTAGGAAAGTGTGGTGGATCATCTCCCCAAACAGACCGAAGCATGGTGTATAATGAGGACAATACTATAGTTAAAGCCAACCTCAAGGGGAAATGGGTCGATCAATACCCGCACTTCCGAAAAGAAAAGGGCTACTATGATTGTGATTTAACTAGAGAAGAACACGCCATCGTTTTCAGGCTGAGAACTGGGCATACCAGAGTCAACGGTCACCTTTACAACAGGGATCAAGATGCTGAGCAGCGCATGAGCTGCAGTGGTCAGCGACCCATGGCTGACTGCTAGCGTCAGGGCCAGCAAGCAAACCACAGCTGCCAAGACTCTTCTACACACCCACGTGGTGATCCTGGATAACAGGCTGCATTAGAGCAGACTGGCTAAGGAGAATGGATCGAAGAGGGAATGCTAACCCGGTACTAAATAAAATCCTTGCTGAAGTCTGAGGTCTTGGACCGAAAGGTGCAAATATCGCAGTCAAGCTGTAAACTACGACATAATGCATTCCGTTCTCTGGACTACATTTTGCTACTTAGGCCTGTGTCAGGGTTTAGAAGCGGGAGATTGAGAACGAACGAAGCCAAGCCAAGCCATCTATACAACAAGATGAGAATTAGAACATATGACAGGTGCCCACGTGGGGATCATACCATGACCGTGGAACACATCCTACAAAGTTGAATACACACGCAGGAAGAAAGAACAATAGTGGCCTCATGAAACAAATACGAAGCAAAAGCCGTGCAAAGATGAAAATGTCTCACAAGTAACGGTATCTTTTGTAAGAGAAACCGAGACCTTGATCAGAGGATGAACGAAGACATAGATGAAGATCTGGCCTATGGGAATGTCAGGGTGTAGAAACTCATGAGCAGGAAGGTCTTCTACCTTAAAACAGGTAGACCGCTCTGTTAGCCCCATCTTATGTCAGTGTGTCAGTAGATCGAGCCTCCTTTTTCGTCACACACACATGACTCATGAACATCATTCACGGGTTGAGGTGACCGTTAGACCGCATTGGTAGTCGCTAATTACGATGCAATCTCAGTGTGGAATTCATTCTATAATCGTCTCTGATACACATATATCCCTCTCACAAAATTAACGCATCTTTGATTCGGCAAGCGCTGAGAAACAAACTCACCAAATACGTGTACCTCACACAAAGTTATCTGCCCCTGTGTATTCATAATTCCGAAGTATCGTCCCGTAGAAGGCAGATCACATGAGAACTGGGATGTCTTGTGGGATGATGGAATCAACGAGCAAGGTTTGCCTAAGAAAGTATCAATGTAGTCACTGACATGGACACGAACTCTGCCAGGTCGAGCTGTTTGATTTGCTGAAAAAGTGCAAGTCGAAACAGTGTCAAAAATAGGCTAATACATTTTCTGTTTCTGTCTCCCATTATTATTTTGCGTTTTGTTTTAGCTTTTGTGTTTCAATCTGTCGTTGTCGGAGCTAATTATAGCTTCCTTGTTAGGACATTGTGCACATGATTAACGTGATGTGCCATAATTCCCAGCTTCAAAAACCTCCCTCTAAATAAGAAGTGACAAAATCATTACCTTCATCAGCAAGCCAAAATAAAAACGACTTCACTGGACATAATCAGGAGCAAATCGATATCTTCTTCATTATTGTTATTATTGTATCCGTTAATCATGACCGAAATGCTGATCTAGTTGGGAGTGGAATTGATGACCATTTCTCATTTGTAATTAAATGCTCACAGGGCATGCACAACTCAGCCTCTGACAGGAAACAACTAATCTGTTGGCCTTCACGCTGCAGCTCTTTCATATTAACGGGAATCAGGAGGTATGCTCTGGTGAGGCGAGGCGTGTAAGTCCTATGAGCTAATTAATTCCCGAAATGAAAATGTACATGAATCCACCGAATTTTTACAGATAGTATGGAGACAACCAGAGGCAAAAGCGATCTAACCAGATTGAACAAATTTAGAGAAAATGGATGAGCCGATCCTAAGTACGCAAACAGCACAGTCGGTGCACATTATTTGACATTTAAAATAAGCAAACACAGTCGCAAAGAAGCGTCAATTATTCACGCTCTAATAGTCGTATTATGCTTGCTAACACCACTACCATCATGTAGGCTAGAGGCCTGTTAACATCACACAGGAACCACGTGACGTGGTGATAGGATATTTGTAAGTAAAAATAATAAAAGCACATTATGCGATGTATCGATACGACAGCTTCAGATTTGAAACTGGACTTTAACACACTATGACATAGGGATACGATAGCTTCATACAAGAATCAGTCCACCAACATCAGTTGACATAGGGATAAGATAGCTTTATACAAAAATCAGTCCACGAACATCAGTTGACATAGGGATCAAATAGTTTCATACAAGAATCAGTTCACCAACATCAGTTGACATTTAGATCAAATAGCTTTCTTCAAGAATCAAGAAATTACATGCACATAACACAAAGATCACATTTTGTCATACAAGATCCAGGATATTAACCATACATGACATAGGGATTACATACGTTTACATTTTAACCAAGACATTAACCAAATGTGACAAAAGGATTAGATACATTTATATTATAACCAGGACATTAACCACAGGTGACATAGGGATTACATAAGTTTATATTGTAACCAGAATATTAACCACACGTAAAAGATTCATGTTTATCTCTACCACTCTCCTCTGCGTGTGTTTTAATTCACCTCTCTGTGTTGACTTTTTTGTAACAAAACATGTTTTACATACTGTAGACTGCACATTACCCTATCCTGATTAGTTGCCGGTTACGACATGTCCGGCAGGTTTCAGTGCGCCAATTCTTTACTTCTCTTTTCTACTCCGATTACCCACGTGTGAAACACCACTCTATTGATTGCCTGATTAGAGGCACTGAGGGCGGCAGTGGAAGAAATGGTGACACACAGTGAAAATGAAAGCCATATAGTCCTGCTTACAGATGCACTCGCCGTAGTCACAGCGCTAAAAAGCCAGAAAAACACTGAGCTTAATGACTTAAGAGCAGCACTCTGCAAACTGTGCCAGCAGTCCGCACCAAAAAGGGTAGTGGTACAGTGGGTTCCGTCACACTGCAACATCCAAGGCAACGAGGAGGCAGACAGACTGGCAAAAGAAGGTGCATTACTACCACAAATAGATACCAGTATGACGTACGAAGAGTCAAAACGGCTTATCAAAGCCAGATACATGACCAAATGGGGAACCGAACATACTGGTTACACCAAAAACGATGCCTATTACCAGTTGAACCGAAGAGAGCAGGTCGTTGTCTTTAGACTTCGCACTGGCCACAATAGACTGAGGTACCACCTATTCAACAAATTGAAGATAGGGTGTACCGACGAATGCCCGTGCGGTACTGGTAAAATGACCGCTGAACATCTGCTGCAGAACTGCCCGACATACGAGGATCAGAGAGAGCAGATGTGGCCATCACTAGTGGAACTGCAAGACAAGCTCTATGGCAGTGGCGACAGCCTCAGGATGACCGCTGCTTTTTTCGAAAAAATAATTGTTACTGTCTGACTGCGTACGCAGAAGAAGAAGAAGAAGATTGCCTGATTTTCCATTAATCTCCAAGTAAAACATAAAACAACCATTACAATTGTCCCCCCTCACTGAAAGACCATCCAACCAACTGCAGTGTCGGTTCAATAGCAATGGTGTTAGATGAAGTTGTTAGTCAAATCACAACCAACTTTTGCCCTTTTATGTTAGTGCTATTTGGTTTCAGTGGTTTTGTTCTTTTTAAAACGTCACTTACCAAACATTATTTCCATGAAGAAAACCGTCTTCTGAACAAGCATGTCTGCCCGCCACCAGCCTGTTCTATTACTAGAAGATGTCACACACGTTTTTATGTCGCCATCAACAGCACGTGCACCTTTTGACCAATCAGATGTCTTCATATCCGTGGGAACACCAAGAACCACGTTCTCTTGTGGACAATAACAATAGAACATCAATTAGACACATAAACAACACTTACCATTATTTGTATTCTTATCGACAATAACATTAAACAAGCATCTTATCGACAATAACATTAAACAAGCATCTTATCGACAATTACATTAAACAAGCATCTTATCGACAATTACATTAAACAAATTTGCAAAATAGCATAGTCTTCTTCTTCTTTTTCTTCCTCGTCTTCTTCTTCGTTTTCCTCCTTCTTCTTTTTCTTTTCTTATTCTTGCTCTTCTTCTTCTTCTTTCTCCAGAAATTCTTTTTCTTTCTTTTCTTCCTCTTACTCATTTTCTACTCCTGTATACTCCTCTTTCCTCTTCTTTTTCTTCTTTTTTTTGTTTTCTTCTTTTTTTTCTTCTTCATTCGCCTGCTCTTTTCCATCCTATTCTTCCTCTACTTCTGCGCTGCTCTTCTTGTTCTTCTTGTTATTCCTATTCTTT
Organism: Ariolimax columbianus; assembly: GCA_036924085.1. NCBI lineage: Eukaryota > Metazoa > Mollusca > Gastropoda > Stylommatophora > Arionidae > Ariolimax > Ariolimax columbianus. The sequence continues at coordinate 71,263,063 of JAVGWX010000008.1, read as the reverse complement.
TCTTCATTTTCTTCTTCTTCTTCTTCTTTCTCAACATCTCCTCAAAAATAATAATTGTTGTTAGTATCCATCTTGTTCTTATTTTCGATCCCCATACAACTACAACAAGTTATCCACTTGTTGCTCGCTGCATAATAATATATTTTTTAGACCACTCTTTTGGATTTCAAAAGAAATTGTGCAAACATTCCCCTATATATGATACATGAATAGAAGAGGGAATAAATTGCTTCCGATCAAAGAAGGTGAAAATATTATTTTATGTTGTTCTCAGTTGTATTATGCTATGTAAAATCGACATCAGTGCACTTTGGGTAGGCCCATAGGTTCTCAATGTCAGTCTCACGTTATTTCATTCACTCTTTTATCCCTTCGTTGTATACGGGATGTTGTTTCTAGATCAATCAATCTGGGTTTAGAAAAAAACGCTTTAGAATCAACGTACTATACGATCAATCTTCTTTGTACACGTAACCTAGGACGCCGTTCAGGCATCACGTATTAAAAGTTTTCTTGAATGTCGGTTTCTAGCGTTGTCTGTATTTTTCCAGTGTTTCTGTCTCTCTTAACTTTCCCCCAGTTCATTTTCTATTCAGAACATCATGTTTCTCTCTCTCACTCTCTCCCCCCCCCCCTCTCTTATTTCTAGAACTATTCATATATCATATTATGTTAGACATTTCATTTGATCTTGACACATACCAGTATCATTGGCGTTTTAATGTTATTGTAACAGTCTGCAGTTATTTTATTTGGTACGAAATTATGATTAATTTGATTTCGTATATTAGTAAGAGGGGCTTCAAATAAAAACCGTAAATATATTTTTTTGGCACATTTATTTTGAAAAAGTGAATGACATTCACACATCTTCGGCGTCATTCCGGCAGATGTGTCGCATGCGAGGAAGCCAACAGTATTTTGTATGTGTAACGATCTTTCGCAGTGCTGTACAGATGTGGGCCAAGGTATTTGGTCAGTCCATCTTCACATCGCATAAGTAGGTGACCCGGTGGACGTATACAGGTAACTGACCACCAAAACTAGGTGACCCAGTGGACGTATACAAGTAACTGACCACCAAAACGTTGTTTTACGTGTTCATCTGTTGTCGGGCATGCGTACTACATGTCCAAGCCAACGAAACATAACAGTGAAACACAACGGTTTCAGGTTTTGACGTAGTCACCATTGCGCTCGAAACAAGTCCCCCAGCGTATATAAAGTGCATGGATTCCTGCAGAAACAGATTCTCTTGGTCGCGTGTGTGACTAGTGATACATCACCTGTTGGACCTCTTCCTCGGACCTGAAAGTTATTCCTCTTAAAGCATCCTTTAGTTGTCCTAGGACGTGGAAATCACTTGGGGCTAGGTCTATGAGTACGCCGGAGGTGGTAGACACTGAAAGTAGAAGTCCTCGGTAGTTGCAGTCGTTGCACGGGCAGCGTTGTGATGCTGCAAGAGGACACCTTTACTCAGAAGTCCATGTCGTTTGGATTTGAGTGCGGGTCGAAGATGATTCATGAAAAGATCTCTATACGTGGCTCTGGTGACAGTGTTCCCTCTGCGCATGCAGTGCTCTAAAATGACACCTGGGTTATTACAAAAGAGAGTCAAAATAACCTTCCATTCAGATTACTGCGTGCAACATTTCTTCATTTTCGACGAGGAGGGATGGCACCATTCCTTGCTCGCTATCTACGCTTCAGGCTCGTTAAAATGAACCCAGGTTTCATCTGCAGTAACAATTCTTGATAGGAAACCATCACCCTCTGCTTCAAAGTGTCGCAGAAGTTCATGACAGGCTTCAACGCGTCGTAGTTTCAATTCTGCAGTAAGCTGCCGTGGCACCCACCTTGCAGACACTTTGTGGTACGGTATGATGTGGTGCTGAACCTTGACTGATGTGCAACAATTTCACTCACAATCAATCGGCGATTTTTCTTTTCTCTGGGGTCACTACTCGGTGGGCCTGGCCCGGTCATGAACAGTCTGTCACATAATTCACGCTGTTTTCGAACTTCCTAGTCCACTCATACAATTGCTAGAGTGAAAAGCATGCATCTCCGCACAGGAACGATGAATTTATGTTGGTTTCATCCATTTGTTGCTGAAAAAATAGATAACAAAACGCTGCTTTGTTTGATGCAAGTCAATAGTGAGGCGAACATCTTTTAACCGCAATTAATACGTCATGTTGTTCGTCTGCACCGCGATGGCGCATGAAGGACACTCTTGACATCCTTAGCAACCATGATAACAAGTTACAACATAACAGCATGATTTTCATTTGAGGCCCTAGTTTTAAAACCGTAAAAGTAGGAAAGAAATTGAATGTGCTATGTTTTATGTAATGTTGGGTTTTATCATGTGTTATTTAATATTACTTAATGCGTTTTTTGGGTTATGTTATGGAAAATCAACATCAAAGTATTTTGGACAGACCCATTAGTGCTCACGTTGGCAGAATATGACAATTTCTATAGATACTGATAATTCATGGAGCTCGCTGGTTGTAACCACTACTACTTCGTCCTCTCACACACTTCTCTCATTTTATATGATGCTAAACGGCTACAAATTTTGATTCCCCGTGCAGTACAAATAAATCGATGAAGGATAAAACTGATTCAAACAGAATGAAATTTTGGAAAAAGACGTCTCTTCTTGTTTTTTCTCTTTCAATCGATAACTTGTGCTGGACAATGTGGAGAAACACCCCTTATTGATTACTGTCTTTCCCTTTCCTTGCAAATATTCTCATGTGGCCCATTATCTCAGAGATTTTCATTTCCACTTTTCATGCATTATGCTTTTACCTCCGCCTCCTCTTTTTCTACTGCTTATTACGACCACCACCACTGTCACCACCATCAACACTACTATCACTACTAGTATCACTTTCAATACAAATATTTCTACCACTATTACTACCACTATTATTCCCACTACTACAATAACACTGCCACTATTAGTTAGTTAGTTACCCATGGCAAGCAAAAGTGGCGACAGCGCTATACATGTTTATTCAGATGTGATTGCATGTGACTGTACATTACGATCATAGTGTGACAAACTCTACCGCACGTAGGGCACACAGGAACATAATTTGTAGTTTGGCAGTCTTGCATTCTTTCCTTTCGTGCTACTTGCTTTTCCTGCGCCTCCATGATGGTCCTCTGATCAGTGGTGCAAGCACCATGTGTGACGGCAGTGCGCCAGGTTGAGCGGTTCTGAGCAGCATCGATGAATTAACTTTTCAAAGAAACTGTTAAAGTGTCTTTGTATCGTTTCTTTTGTGCTCCTTGCGAGGGCTGTACTGTCATGAGCTCACCGTACAACAGTTGATTAGGGAGGCGCTCATCTGACATGCGAACAACATGCCCTGTCCATCTGATCTGGACTCTCTGTAGCAGCGTATGGATGCCAGAGAGTTTAGCCCTGCTGAGAACTTCAGCGATGGGCGACTGTCCTGCCAACCGATCCTGAGCAGTCTGCGGAGACAGTTTACATGGAAATTATTAAGTTTCCCGACATGCGTGATATAGACTGTCCATGTTTCGTATGCGTACTGAAGGGTGGATAACACAACAGCACGATACACACCAATTTTGGTGACAACACTGATTTCCTGCCGATTCCAAATATTTTCTCGTAGTCTTCCGAAAGCAGCACTCGCCTTGGAAACCCTGTTGTGGACCTCAGAGTGAATATTTCCTTCTCTGATGAGGGTACTGTCAAGGTAGGTAAAACTATCAACTGCTTTAAGGCGATGTCCCTGAACAGCAATATTTGGTTCGTGGTCAGGCTCACAGGTCGCAGGTATAAACATTACCTCGGTTTTCTTGGTGTTTACATAAAGTAAGACCAAAATTAGTGCACGCAGTTGAGACCTCATTCATGATTGCCTGCATGTCCTGTTCTGAGCACGTGTTAATTGCGCAGTCGTCGGCAAAGAGAAGATCTAAGATATTTGCTTCTTTCTCCTTTGGAGGGTCTTTAGGCGCCTCAGAGTGATCTGATCTGATCTGTATGCCAATGTTCCAATCACGTGTTGCATCAGAAAGCATGGCTGCAAATACCATGCTAAACAGTGTTGAGGCCAGCACACAGCCCTGTTTAACTCCATTTATGACTGGGAATGCTGCGGGGAGTTCACCACCATTCAGTACGAGGGCTGATATGCCATCATGAAACTGGCGGAATAATTTTTCGGGACAACCGTCCCACGACCAGGTCGGAAACCACATTGACTCTCTGGGAGTAGCTTCTGCTAGAAATGAATTGTTTAGTAGCGGTTGAACAAATAATAATGTTCGCGTAGTCGTCAAAGGCCCGTTGCGTCGATCGACCACTACCATGTCTAACTGCTGAGGCTGTGTTCATGCGTAGCGTGTCGACTGAAATCCCTACAGACTCCCCAGGTGGAGCCGAGTACTCTGCTGCCTTGGGACGGGGGCCGCGAGGAGTGTATTAGACCAATATTTGTGCCAGGTTTTCCATGTCTGTCTGTGTCAAACTCCATGTTTTCTCGTGTCCGGCTGCCGAAGCTTCTGATTGTGTCCACCTTTTGGTCAGCGTGACCCTTGCTGTACTGAGAATTCGAGGTTGGAAAAGGTATCGTGTGACCTCCGGTGGAGGGAGATGCGGGCAGGAGGAAGTCGGCTTGTCCGAGCGGAAAGGTCCTTGAGTAGTGGAAGCCTTGACTGAATTCTAGTGTGCAGTTAAGCGGAACGTTCAACTCCATCATGGACCGGTCTCCCACAGCTGAAGCCGACCATGAAATGCAGGATAACAAACAGAATAGCCAATTGAAAGCCCATCAATTGCACATAATTTTACAGGTAGCCCACAAGGCAGCTTGGGACATTTTAAAAACATTTATTCCTTCACTAGCACCAACCACACCTCCACACGCCTTGCACATTCTGTTATTGTTAACGCCATTTTTTTCCTTCATTACGCTTGGTCGTAGCCATATCTATTATTCTATTATTATTATAATCATTTAGGCATGTCTCTATAATTATATAACTACAATTAATAATTATTAATTAAATATAAAGAATATCAAACACAAAATTGTTTATATAATGTTCAAATAATGTTCCAAACTGTTGACACAGAGTTACTTGAAAACCAAAAACCTAGTGACAGTCCTCCCAAATCAGTTTGAAAAGAAAGCCAGCGTTGTCTTGTACAACTATTCTGACTCTATAAAAGAAAGTGCAACTTTTTGTTGGATGAGGGACAAGTTAGACGAAAAAGTTCAGCGAATCGAGAATCCAGTCCTGTTTCGTCAGCAGTGACAAGACTACTCTAGTGATGCCTTAGAACCAGACATTCGAGTTGTGTTATTCACATACTTCACTTCGGCACCTTTCTTCTATTCAGTACTCAGTGTCAAGTTCGCCGGTCGAGTGAAGTTTGGACTCGTATGCATTAAGTAGCCGAAGTGCACAATACAGTTTGGAAGCATATATTGGGAAATGAGCCTACATATACTTAGGGCAATTAATAAATGCTGCCCACACCCTATACTAAGAAATTTCAAGACAAAGAGCTGCAGCCTGGTCTAGCTTCAATACTATAAAGCCTATACTTCTGCAGGTGAAAGACACCATGGCAAGGACACACAATTTCAATTCTGCGGTCCTACCAGACATGATCTACGGATGTGAAGTATGGAATCTACGCAACGCGGATGCAGAGAAACTACGAGCTACCCAGCGAGCGATGGAAAGACGCGTCCTTGGGATCTCCAATAGGAATCGAATCCACAGTACAGAAATAAGAGAACGCACTCTATTTCGAGACGTCGTGGAGGCTGCGTTATCTCGCAAATACCACTGTGTTGGTCACGCAGTTCGCATGCCAGATGGACACCCCCAAGGACGTTTTGGTGGTCATATGATTATACACGACTACACAGCCGCTCACTCATACGATGGCGAGATGGTCTGCTGAGAGACCTAGGTCCGAAATGGTACGACACGGCGAAAGATCGGACTACATACAGGACATTGTTGGCTACCTTGCATAAGGCACACCAGGATATTGTATTGTGTTGGGAAGCGATCAAATGATTAATTTTCCAGCCTATATAACTTACATTGTGGGGAAAAAACTACACATATGGGTTGCGTCCAGGGAAACTATACTACTTTTCTATCCTGGAACAATTCTTGAAGTTTCTCTGCCCTTGTCTAAATGATATTTTCAAGACCAATTTCTGAGCGACAAATGACATGTCCTAGTTTGAGCTCTTCATATTCAACCGAAGCATCTTCAAACATTGTACGACGTCACACTATCAAAAACCATATCGCACACATTGCTTCAAGCACAAAAGGACATAATAAACACCAGATCAGCATTGTGAACATCCTCGAGCACCAATAAAAGGTATCTTCTAGCTATGTCTGATAGTCTGTGTGTATTTGTGCAACTGATGGTTAATGTAATCCCATAGGAAGCCGCCATGTTGTTTTTGAGGTAACAAATTACTATTACTACAACTATTACTGCCGCAACAACACCAACTACAACTACATGTACCACCACTACTACTACTATTACTACTACTACTTCTACTACTACTACTACCACAACTACTACTACTAGTAGTAAATTCTACCACCACCACTTTTACTACTACTACTACTACTACTACTACTACTACTACTACTACTACTACTACTACTACTACTACTACTACTACTATCGCTTCTATTATCACTATTATAACCACTACTACTGCTACTGCTACCACCACCGATACACCTATTACTACCACTACTATTACTACTACAACTACCAAGACTGCTACTAATACTACCATCACTACTACTACAACTATTATTACCACAACTACTACTATTACACTACTACTACAACCACCACTACACCAGCCATTATTATCACTACTACTACTACTAATATAACTACTACTACTACTACTACTACTACTACTTCTACTACTACTAATACTACTTTTTCTTCTGCTTCTTGCTCTTCTATTTCATGTTTTTATTTGCTTTAGACATCGTTGGCTCTTACAAAAATAAACATATTTGTTTTCCCCAAAAGCTTGGCCGTCGTTTCCATATTTTTCTTCGGTCTCAATACAACTTATTCCTAAACTAGGTTCGAGAGGAGCATGTTGTCACTAGCTCCTCTCATGGAACCAGTGGACTTGAAGTAGAGTTTGTAATATTTGTTTGTCCTTCTCACATGTACACATTCCTGTATGGCTATAGAGGGTTGTTCATGGCGCCATCAATCTAATCATGCAACACTATTAATATTGAAATCGTCACTGCAAATGTTTGGATACATTCTTCACGTACAAGGGACAGCCGCAGTGATGGCCCAATGCTCATTTGGAGAAAAAAATCAATCGGTAAATCGATCATATCACATATCTGCTAGACCTGTGTTGCAGCAATTGTTTTTTTTTTTACAAGCGTGTGCATTGCTACATGTAACTATTACCTCCTCCACGGCGTGGTGTGTGATTGTCTTTCTACGTGTAGTTCTTAACTTACATATGGTGTTGTGTGTGGGTGTGAATTGCTGCGTGTAACTTTTACCTCTACAAGTGGTGTTGTTTGTGTGTCTTAGTACAAATAATTTTAAATATATACTGTATTTTTTTACGTGTAATTGATGTCATTCTTATCGTATGTATGGAGTTGTGTATGTGTCTTGCTACGTGTAGCTATTATCTCATCAATGGTGTTGTGTATGTGTCTTCTACGTGTAGCTATTGACTCATCAATGGTGTTGTGTATGTGTCTTGCTACGTGTAGCTATTGACTCATCAATGGTGTTGTGTATGTGTCTTGCTACGTGTAGCTATTATCTCATCAATGGTGTTGTGTATGTGTCTTGCTACGTGTAGCTATTATATCATCAATGGTGATTTTTATGTGTCTTGCTACGTGTAGCTATGATCTCCCCTATGGTGTTTTTATGTGTCTTGCTACGTGTAGCTATTATCTCTTCTATGATGTTTTTATGTGTCTTGCTACGTGTAACTGTATCTCATCAATGGTGATTTTTGTGTCTTGCTTCGTGTAGCTTTTATCTAATTTATGGTGTCACGTGTATGTGTCTTGCTACGTGTAGCTATTATCTCATCTATGGTGTCGTGTGTATGTGTCTTGCTACGTGTAGCTATTATCTCATCAATGGTGTTTTGTATGTGTTTTGCTACGTGTAGCTATTATATGGCTTTTTGGCTTATTTCGTTCTCAATTTCCCGCTACCAAACCCTGAAAAAGGGCTTAAGTAGGAGAATGTAGTCCAGAGAACGGAATGCGTTGTGTCGTAGTTTACAGCTTGACTGCGATATTTGCACCTCCGGTCCAACACATCCGACTTCAGCAAGCATTTTTTGAGTACTGGGTTAGCATTCCCTCTTCTATCCCTTCTCCTTAGCCAGTATCTTGCTACGTGTAGCTATTATCTCATTTATGGGGTTACGTATATGTGTTATGTGTCGATTATGAGCTGCACATGAGTGACGTTTTACTAATTATATCAAAATGGGGCCTGTGAGTCGGGGGTCAGGATTTCTGTATCTGGCTTACACCTCTGCCAATTTACATCAGCATACAATATCAATGGACAATAAATTTGGACTTCTGTGTGTATCTTCTTCTTCTTCTTCATCGTACGCTGTTTACAGCGATATTTACGTTGCACTGTTTTAATTTGTTAGCCTGTGGCTCAGTGCATCCGATTTCAACAGGCGTTTCTGTGTGTATCTGAGATTAAACCAAATTATCTATATGTTGTTTGGACTGCTGATTTCAATATATCCATTGAAAGAACAGATGAGCTTGAAATATTTATTTGAGATCAAGATGTTGAGCAGCGGCGCATGCGCTGCAGTGGTCAGCGACACATAGCTGACTGCTAGCGTCAGAGCCAGCAAACCATAGCTGCCAAGACCCTTCTACACCTCCACGCGGTGATCGTGGATAACAGGCTGCAGCAGGGCAGACTGGCTAAGGAGAAGGGATCGAAGAGGAAATGCTAACCCGGTACTCAAAAAATGCTTGCTGAAGTCGGATGTGTTGGACCGAAAGGTGCAAATATCGCAGTCAAGCTGTAAACTACGACACAGCGCATTCCGTTCTCTGGACTACATTCTGCTACTTAAGCTCTTTCAGGGTTTGTTAGCGGGAGATTGAGAACGAACGAAGCCAAACCAAGGCAAGCCAAATATTTATTTAAAAGTTTAATCAATACAAATATACTAAAATCCTCATAAAGGAAATAATTTAAAGCGAGGCTGCTTTGTCTGTCGTTTATAATGGGTATCACTCCCAGAGGCCCAAACAGACAGCTAGCATTGCTGCAACCCATTTCCCTTGGTACCTTTTTTTCGAGAGTAGGAATATTCCGATGAAGCCCTTCCACGTGTTGTCACGGAGAGCACCGTCTTTAACCAGGAAGAAATCAGACGAGAAGGCAGAAAGTGTCATTTCATTTGTTGGACCATTTTCTCTAGAAGCTCTACATGAGGATTTCAATAAGCTCACTGTCAATGTTATGTCTTTTTGCTTCCGAGAAAGTTTTCATCATCCACGAGGATATCATCAAAACGGTCATCTCGGAAGAGCTGACATCTGTTGACCGACAAATACACCTTCCTTGATTTTGACTTCACTAAGTATTGAAAACATCTCGCGAGAGTACACACATCCTAACTATTTTCAAAATTTCTTGACTTGTCTATTGTTGATGTAGAGTTGAGAGAGCAAGATATTGCTTGGTTCCACGTGTAGATCGTTAATTCCATTAATTTGATCCTATTCAAGTGATTATCACGGGGGTTGGGCAATCTTTTATCTTGTTTTGGAAGGTCATGGCACTGCTGTCTCAGATACAGAGAAAACATCCACACTTTGTGCAACCCTGTTGTTGTCCATCAAGATAGCAATGACCTTTATGTCACCATAAACCTGTCATTTATACTTGTTGATTGTGTGTGACAGTTGTTTCATATTGTTGTTATTTTGACTACATACATGAGTAAAACAGCTGTTACATATTGTAGATTGTGGACTACATACACGAGTGGAACATCTGTTATACTCGACGTGCAGGAATCAATGAACAGTCTCAAATCGTCGTCTTTGTATTTGATCCGTTGTGCAGCTATCATGCTCAATATATCAACTAAAGTTCATGGCTGTCGGCAGTCTGCTGGTTCAATGTCTCTCCTCAGGAAATGTAATAGAAGATATCGAGTTTTACTCAGTTTGGAGAGATTCCCACCGGGTACCGCCAAATGTGTATTGTATAATTTCCCTAAACTTCGCTTGATCGAACACCCCATTAGGAAAGAAAATAGGATCAACACTTTGTTGATAAGAACATCTGTAATGGAGACGATTTTTGTCACATCGAACTGTTTAACGTGTTCCGTGTTATTGATTCATTTTATTTTTATCATTTATGTTGTCCTTTTTTTGTGGTCTTTCTTGGCTAAAGATGAAAATCGGATTCTTATTTTAAATACTTATTTTAGGAGTTGTTCGAACACTTGTCTTCTAGTCAAAGTTACATAGACTTGGACCACGTGAAGACCTGGCATATTCAATCAGCGGTGAGATTTACATCTGTACACTGCACATAATCTGTCAAAGCAAGCGGCCTATATTCATCAGCTCTTTGCAGCCCACCCCCACCACCGTGGAACAAACGAATTGTAAAAACGCCGCAATCAATATTATTAAAAAATATATATTTTACTGTTGCATTATAGTGGGTCTGCCGAAGACGGCTGTGTCGGACCGAAAAGTGCAAATATCGCAGTCCAGCTGTAAACTAGAAACACAACGTAATTCGTTCTCCGGACTACATCCTGCTACTTGCAGATTCCTGTTTTTGGACTTGGCAGCGGGAGTTTGAGAACGAACGCAGAAGAAGAAGTAGTTTTAGTGTGTGCGTGACAAAACTGAATATTTTATTGAAATAATGCAAATAAACGTGATAAGCGGATTCGGTTATAATTATTTTCTCTCACACAGTTTGCATTATTTAATGTCAAGCACTGAAATATTGGATATGGAAACACTAGGAATGAGGTCTCAAGATATATGACAAGCCCTAATCCTAATGACTTCATCAGTCAGCTCACAAGGATAGAGGTATGCAGACATATTTTAATCATAATCATAATAACTCCATAAGTCAATTCTAAAGGAGAAAGATCTACATATATAATAGCAAGCCCTAACCTAATGACTTCATCAGTCAAATCAAACGGAGGCACCACAGCACCCTTCTCCGACTACTAACCAAAAACATATAATTCAACAATCACTCGAAAAAAGTCCAAAGACTACATACACCGCAGTTCCAGCTGTGTACACACTCATACAAAAGTGTTGATCATTATTTCATTGAATGTTCGACGCTCATCTAAATGATGTTTACTCTGATGCCAGATACATAAAAAACTTTGTATGAAAATAAACATCAACTAACAAACACCTGCAGATACCATTTCATGGGTTGAATGGCTATAGGTTGAGTACGGTTGTATCATAACAACAACATTACAAACAACAGCCACAACAACAACTTCAACAACATCTATAAAAGTGCAGATTCTTGCATCTCCGCTTAATTCCATGTTGGCCAATATGAACATGCGGGCAACATAACATGATTAATTAAGATCCAGTGTCAGAGGATGGAGAAAGAACATGCTTATGCTTCATATTGTCCAAGCTAATAGAAGGTCCTCAGAGCACAATTTGTTCATTTAACGAGCAATGAGTCCTGACAAATGTCTCTAGTGGCTGTCAGGGCGGATCAAGCTGTTCTCGAAACTGTCACTCTAACGTCATGGTTGTTTCAAGATGGGAATTTGATTATCTCGATGTGGAACTAGCGGTGCCTCATATCACATCTTTCCTTATGTTTGTAATACAAAACTTTCATATTTTCTTGTAAAATGTAAATTCTTTAATAGCGTTGAAAAGGGCGAACTCAGAGCTTCATAACTATGTCTTATGTGGCGCTGTTTCAAGAAATGTAATCAGAAAAAAATGAAATTATTACTATTAGCGTAAATATTTCTTGTTAGAAATGCATTCTGTTGGTCTCGACTATAAAACGTATAAAACCATGCAATATCTTACATTTAAAATGAGATAAAACATCATCTTCCTATTGTGATCCCGCGTAAATAAATAGTAACGATCACGCTGACACGCTAGTGTGGCATATTGGGAAGATGCTGTTAGGCCCAGGTTTTTCTTAACCAACAGCACATTAGGGGTGATGTGGTTAACATCACGCTGACCAACGGCACACTAGGGGTCACGTGGTCAACATCACGCTGACCAACGGCACACTAGGAGTCACATGGTCAACATCACGCTGACTAACGGAACACTAGGGGTCACGTAGTCAACATCACGCTGACCAACGGCACACTAGGGGTGATGTCAACATCACGCTGACCAACGGAACACTAGGGGTCACGTAGTCAACATCACACTGACCAACGGCACACTAGGGGTGATGTCAACATCACACTGACCAGCTTTACGTTCTCAGAGTATTCTGGTATCCAATTTTTGAGACTGAGCTGGCTGCCTGATCCAGTGTAAAATAAGTTATTAAATCTTTATTTCTTGTATCTTGCTTTTCAGCATTCGCTCTGAATAGAACGTTCTGACGCGGTGTTGCAGTTTATAGCGAATCTACGATATCTGCGGCTTTCGCTTGACACATCCGAATTCATCTGGGTACACTGGAAACGCCTGTTTCCAAGACCGCCGCTAGAGGCGGAACATGATCTTGGTCAGCTCTGGTTCGCTGACCCTGATGCAAGCATCCAGCTAGGGGTCCTGTCTGCTGTCAGCTCTGGTTCGCTGACCCTGATGTAAGCATCCAGCTAGGGGTCCTGTTTGCTGTCAGGTCATTCACTTTGCTGCATCTTCGGTTTCTATTTCTTATATAATATATGCGTGTTGCAGCAGATTGAGAAATGAGGTGGGGATGACATTGTAATCCCCGTAGTTCGGAGCCTACCGAGAAGCCCAGTTTCACACTACAGCCAGGACGGCAAGACCACCTCCTTCAGCACATCTCATGATATTGGACGAGCCAATACAATCGGCACATACAGAAAATCCGTAAACAGTGAAGGATACCACACGTGCAGCTTCTGACAACAACTACTACAACAACAACAACAGCAACAACAACACCAACAACATAATGTGACGTACTGTCAGCGTATCAGTGGTCTTACTCTGGTCTCTGTCACACACAAAGTCAGAAACCATTCGGGAAATGTTAGCCTTACGCTTGTCAATAGTAATACTTAGCATACATTCGAGAAGGAGAGTTTTTCGGTTATGCAGAGGACCTATTCTGTCACATAAAAGGGAAGCAATGGAATTGACAACAAACAGCAATGTTATAAACGCAAGCACAGAAAGAAGATTGCACAACAAAATCCTGCCGGGTAATTCAGCAATAATAATGTGGTTGTTGTTGTTCAATATCAGAATAATGAGGACGGTTAACAAGACAAAGGTAGTTAGTTCCCTGGTCGATAATTGTGTAGCACATTTACATTCAATCAGCATATTGAATAATTGCTAACCGTACGACTATTTAACCTTCTTCTTCTTCTTCTTCGTACGCAGTCAGACAGTAACCATTATTTTTTCGAAAAAAGCGGCGGTCATCCTGAGGCTGTCGACACTGCCATAGAGCTTGTCTTGCAGTTCCACTGGTGATGGCCACATCTGCTCTCTCTGATCCTCGTATGTCGGGCAGTTCTGCAGCAGATGTTCAGCGGTCATTTTACCGGTACCGCACGGGCATTCGTCGGTACCACCTATCTTCAATTTGTTGAATAGGTGGTACCTCAGTCTATTGTGGCCAGTGCGAAGTCTGAAGACAACGACCTGCTCTTTTCTGTTCAACTGGTAATAGGCATCGTTTTTGGTGTAACCAGTATGTTCGGTTTCCCATTTGGTCATGTATCTGGCTTTGATAAGCCGTTTTGACTCTTCGTACGTCATACTAGTATCTGTTTGTGGACTATTGATCCAATTTGTCAATATTAAACTGGTAACACAACAAGTATAAATGTAGATAATGACAGAATGATTTTACGTTGGACAGAAACGCACAGAATGACTACTATCATGAACGATCTCGTTGAAGACAAAATACAAAATGCAAACAGAACAAACGCCTAGGGTAAAACGTATAAACCAGTATCGTCAAACAAAGACTTAAATAACTTTACAAATCTGACATCATTTTTGCTCTAGAACTCCTGTAAGCTACACACATGAAATTAACATCAATTTCTAAAGCAAATATGGCGACTTTATCAAAGACGAAGGTTATTTCTAAACATGACGCTATTTTTATAACTTGATCAATAACAATTTGTCATCAATTAGCACACACGTGCACACATATTCTGTAAAATAGCTGTGGTGACGGATGACACAAATGCACAATAAACCACCTTACGCCGCTGACAAGTGGGTCCTGACCAGGCCTCTGCACACTGCCCTGGACACACGCCAGTGACGTCATCACATACTATGTCATCTTGACAGTGACAAGTGAGCCGACACTGATGACCAAATTTCCCAAACGGACATTTTCCTGGGGAATTGAGTACACAAATTTAAACGTGTTTACACTAAAGGAATACATGACTTATTGTTTTTTTTGACCATGCATAATACACGAGTTCTGATAATTGTTTATATATTTTTTAGGTACATAATGCTTGAAAGATTTTGTTAGAGCTGTGCGCCTATAATGTCTTGTGCAGCATAAACACCTTCTTCCAAACGAAGCGCCAGTATCATGGACAGACCTAACTGGCGGTTAGCTATGTGTGCTGGTCTGCAAACAGGGGAAGCCAAGATGCGTCAAAATACAATCTCCAACCGTGTGCGGCGAAAGCAAAGGGCAACAGCTGACAAAGGCCTACTTCTCTAGCTTGAAGTTCATTGTCTTTCCAGACTGACAGGATGTCGATCAATCAATCAATATTTTTACAGTAAGTTCTTCTTAGTTGTTCGTTCTCAAACTCCCGCTCCCTAAGTTCTGAACGCTCTCAAACTACCGCCCCCTAAGTCCTGAACGCTCTCAAACTCCTTGCTCCCTAAGTCCTGAACGCTCTCAAACTACCGCTCCTTAAGTCCTGAACGCTCTCAAACTACCGCCCCCTAAGTCCTGAACGATCTCAAACTCCTTTTTCCCTAAGTCCTGAACGCTCTCATACTACCGCCTTCTAAGTCCTGAACGCTCTAAAACTACCACCCCCTAAGTCCTGAATGCTCTCAAACTCCCGCTCTCTAAGTCCTGAAAACTCTCAAACTCTCGTTCCCTAAGTCTTGAACGCTCTCAAACTTCCACTCCCTAAGTCCTGAATGCTCTTAAACTCCTGCTCCCTAAGTCCTGAACGCTCTCAAACTCCCGCTCTCTAGTCCTGAACTTCTCAAACTCCCACTCTTCAGTCCTGAACGTTCTCAAACTCCCGCTCCCTAGTCTTGAACGTTCTCAAACTCCCGCTCGCTAGTCCTGAAAAGGACTCTGCAAGTAGCACGATGTAGTCTGGAATTTGCACCTTTTAGTCCGACACGTCCGACTTCAGTATGGCATTGTTGTTATTTTCTGGTACCGGGTTAACCTTCCCTATTCGGTTCCTTCATCTTAGCCAGTTTGCCCTGTCGCAGTCTGTTATCCAGGATCACCACGTAGTGGGTGGATGTTCTTGGCAGCTATGGGTCGCTGGCCTTGACGCTGACAGTCAGTTTTCGGTCGCTGACCGCTACAGCGAATACACTGCTTAGCTTCTTGACCCTTGTACAATAAAGAGTTCTGATAACTGTTTACATTTATATTAGGTATGTACTATTTGTACAGTAACAAGAGTTCTGATAAATATTTATATTGATACTACATCAATCTTGGGATGAAGAAGCCAGGCCTTCTCCCGGAGGCGTGAGCTGGGTGGTGGATAGCTGAATGGCCTCTTTATTTAGAGGTTAGCAGTGAATACCAAATATTCAGCAGAGAACCAGAAACGGTAGTCTGAATGGAGACCAAAAGGTGGAAGCCTTCTCCATCACGCGAAGACACAACATGCCAATCAATCCTCTGTTTGTCAACCCAGCTGATTAAAAATCAACACAAGAAGAAAACTGTATATAACAACAATATGACCCAAACTACAAAATGCGATTTTTGAAACATGAAATATAATAAATTCAAAGGGAAAGAAGAAACAAGCTCACTGATGTAAT
Organism: Ariolimax columbianus; assembly: GCA_036924085.1. Classification (NCBI taxonomy): domain Eukaryota; kingdom Metazoa; phylum Mollusca; class Gastropoda; order Stylommatophora; family Arionidae; genus Ariolimax; species Ariolimax columbianus. The sequence continues at coordinate 71,246,743 of JAVGWX010000008.1, read as the reverse complement.
TGAGAAATCAAAATTAAAAATTCTAGCTTTAAAAAAAATGTGATAAAGGAAAAAAAAGAAAACAGAACAGGTTATCATGAATCTTGAGGGTAATATGCTTCTCTGCAGCGGAGTTCCCAGTACCGACAGTCAAAGGAATGTCGGGCTGTATTGTGTCCAAGAGTCAAATGGACAACATCAATGAATGAACATTTAAGAGACGTTAGGATCAGCTATCAGCGGCTTATATTACCTGCATTGGGGCATGCAGAAGAAATACCTAATGATCTAGGAACTCTTTGGATAAAATTCAAGAGTGCCCTCATGGCAGCTGAAGCAGAAACATGAGGTGAATTTAGAAACAAGAAGGATATACACAGAACACACTGGTTAATAGAAGAGGTCAACATGATAATAAGGGGAAAAGAGGCATGAACACAAAACTTAGAAACCACACAGGCTTATCTCCTTTAGTGTCCCAGCAAAGACTGCTCTAGGATACTGGAATCAAGGATAAGACAACTGACGGAGTCCCACATGGACGAAAGCCAATGCAATATGACAGCAAAACCGAAATACTCAAGACCTTATCTTTATACTCAGACAAATGAGGGAAACTGATCTTGGGTGTGGTGATGAAATGCACCTCTTATTTTTGGACCTAAAAAAGACGTTTGATAAGATTTCCTGGAGCAGGATATGGGATTGTCTGGAGCAGGATATGGGATTGCATGAAAAGGAAAAGAACAACATCCCAGCACTCTTGATCTGCTCTACACAGAATTCGTATAAGACCTACAGAAACTACATTAAGACAGGAAACCACACGCCACCGGAGTTGAAACCACCAGTTGGATATGATAGGGCGACACTATATCACCATACATCTTTAAACTACTCATATATGATGCCACCAGATCCTGTGAGGAGAGAACCAACAAGTCCTCAAGCTGGGCACTAGAAGATGAGACCAGTCGAAATATCAGAGCTGGCGCTTGTCAATGATGTGGCCCTGATTACTTAATCAAAGACAAAGCTCTAAATCAATCTTCAAATCTGGAACTAGAAGATGGGGTAGAAAGGGAAGACCAACATCAGTTTAAAAACAAAAGTTATAGTTATCTCCACAGAACTGAAATCCTATTTGTCTGAGTGAACAGCCCCTGATCCAGATCAAGCAGTTAAAATACATTGGAGAGGCAATAAACCAGAAGAAAGGTATTAAAGAAGAGTTGACTATGCGAAGAATAGCATCTGATTAACTTTCTCATGGCATAAAGACAGGATTACTCATGAAAATTGAAATAAGTAACCACATCCACAAGGCTACCACATCCAAGGAAGGCAGCAGGCGCGCAACTTACCCACTCCCGGCACGGGGAGGTAGTGACGAAAGATAACAATACGGGACTCTTTCGAGGCCCCGTAATTGGAATGAGTACACTTTAAACCCTTTAACGAGCATCTATTGGAGGGCAAGTCTGGTGCCAGCAGCCGCGGTAATTCTAGCTCCAATAGCGTATATTAAAGTTGTTGCAGTTAAAAAGCTCGTAGTTGGATCTCAGGCGCCGGTAGGCGGTCCGGCTCGCGCCGGTTCACTGCCCGTTGTCTCCTGCCCTACCGTCTGCCGGCTCTCTCCCACGGGTGCTCTTTGCTGAGCGTCCTGGGTGGCCGGCGCGTTTACTTTGAAAAATTAGAGTGTTCGAAGCAGGCCTCGGCTGCCTGAATAATGGTGCATGGAATAATGGAATAGGACCTCGTTTCTATTTTGTTGGTTTTAGGAACTGGAGGTAATGATTAACAGGGACAAACGGGGGCATTCGTATTGCGGCGTTAGAGGTGAAATTCTTGGATCGCCGCAAGACGAGCTACTGCGAAAGCATTTGTCAAGAAGGTTTTCATTAATCAAGAACGAAAGTCAGAAGCGCGAAGACGATCAGATTCCGTCGTAGTTCTGACCATAAACGATGCCGACTAGCGATCCGCAGGAGTTGCTTCGATGACTCTACGGACAGCTTCCGGGAAACCAAAGTGTTTGGGTTCCGGGGGAAGTATGGTTGCAAAGCTGAAACTTAAAGGAATTGACGGAAGGGCACCACCAGGAGTGGAGCCTGCGGCTTAATTTGACTCAACACGGCCAAACACTGACATGATTGACATGCCGAGAGCACTTTCGTTGGGTCTAATATGGAACGGGTGCTGGAATTAGACCCTCGAAAATCTGGGGCTATCCTCTCGGTAACTTGATTGTCTCGCATCTAGTGTTCGCTAAAGGAATTGACGGAAAAGCACCACCAGGAGTGGAACCTGCGGCTTAATTTGACTGAACACGCCAATACTGTAGAACGACTGACAAATCGAGAGCACTACCGTTGGGTCTAATAATGAACGTATGCTGGTATTAGACTCACGGAAGACAAGTCAGCTCTCTAACATTCAAATGAAAGAACGCTACGGAAATCGTGTTTAACTCCGCAGAAACCGTAGATTTCAAATACCTGGTCATTGACAAACAAAAGCGCTCAATTAATTCGTCCTGGTCAAATAATGAACGGGTGCTGGAAATAGACCATCTGCAGACAGGTCAGTTTTACCCTACTAATGACAGGGCGTTGCTACGGAAATCCAGCTCAATTCGAGAGGAGCCGCAGACACTTTGGTTCACGTACCAGGCTGATAAGCCAATTGCGCGAGGCTACCATGTGAGGGATTACGGCCGAACCCCTGTAAGCCGGAATCCCGCCCAAAATCTCAGCACCACTGCAATGGGAGGCTTCTACATGTTCGGGACCTGGGGCTCGCGCCCCAGCCCTATCCGGTAGAGCCGCAGAAAGAGGTCTCTGCAGCCACCTCACTGTGAACTGTCGAGACTCAACCAATGACCATGAGATCTGTCCGCACACTAGGCGAACAACATCTCCGTGACATTTCCAGGCTTGTACCCTCGTTAAATGCACTCCTGCCTCGATATCTACCTCTGTACGCTATCAGCCATACCAATGGACGCAGAAGAGATGCAGACTAGCGGACATTGCACATCTGCCCTACTGTGTCAACCTCCCAGGTGGCGGGGAATGCTAGGCGTACCATCACTGAAGATGTGCCGAGAAAATAAAGGGAGCAAAGAGGTACATCGCCCACATGCACATGATACGTTTCTGGCAGGACGTGACGATCCTCAGATACAGACACACTGGACTGCCTCTCTTCCGGGTTAGTACAAACCAGTACATAGTCCATATCATATATCATATATCATAAATCACATCTCATATTTCATTACCGCATCCTATAGACACGAGTAGTGAAGGCTCGTCAGTCTTGTAAGACAACTTCCATAAGAGAGACAACTCTGACCACAAACAACTGCTGCCTTGCAGATATGCTGGGAACAGCCAAAGGCTAAGGAGGGCATCCCTACAGAAACGCATGTTGAAATCGGATGCACGGGGCCACAAGCCTAACAAAACAGTGCAACGTAAATCGCAGTATGATGACAGTACAACCTATCAGAAAAACGTATGGCGCTCATCCTGTGGAGTCCCGCCAGGCAGCAAGAGTGCCGGGCCTCACGCCTCGAAGGGGCCCACCCTTGAATAATGGTGGTCACCCACCCATGTGTTGTGGAGTCAAGGCACATGGCTATGGGGCAATTTCCATTGACCAAAAACTCAAGACCCTCAAAATACAACAGTGGAATGCGGAGGGAGTCCTTAACAAAAAGCTTTCCCTAACACATCACCTGCATGAAGGTAAGATTGACGTTTGATGTATCCAGGAAACGCACCTCAATAATAATCATAAATTCTCAATCAGAGGATACCAGACCTTCCGTCTCGATAGAGAAGGTCACAAAGGAGGGGTCCTGATACTGACCAGAAACTGCATACCGAGTAGCGCGGTACCTGTCAATCACACCGGACAAGCAGAAATTGTAGGAGTTGACATAATGGCTCAAGAGACGAAGCTCCGCATTTTCAATCTGTACGGACCACCAAATAAAGACCTATCGCTCTTGAGTATGGAAGTCAGAGACTCCAACTGCATAGTAGTTGGAGATTTCAACAGCCACTCGGAGAGATGGGGATATTCTGACACAGACAGCAGAGGTGACGAAGTGGAAGATTGGGAGATAGATACAAATCTCTCCCTAATCAATAGGCCGGAGAATAGCCCTAGTTTCTATTCTAGAACATGGCGTACCCCCTCGACTCGAGATTTGGCCTTCTCCACACAGGACATACACCATAAAATAGACCGCCAGGTGCTAAACCAACTGGCAGGTAGCGACCACAGGCCGATCAGGCTAGACATTGATATGGAAGTAGGCCCACAGGAAACAAAACCGCTCCCACGTTGGAATTACCAACGAGCCAACTGGGACAGATTTGCAATCCTGACAGATGGGCTGTGTGAAACCATCAACACACGAAACAACAAAATGAAGCCCATGGTGGAAAGCCTAAGCAAGGCAATAATGCAAGCCGCCGCTGAAACCATCCCAAGAGAGGCTAGGAAAAACTATAAGCCCTATTGGAATGATGAGTTGCAGAAAGCGGAAGATGCAGTAACAAATGCTAGGAACATGGCAGAGCGAGAACAATCTATGGAGGCAAACATCGCCCTCAAAGCCGCCACGGCGAAATACAAATACACTCTTAACCAAACAGCAAGGGAGAGCTGGAAAAACAAAACGGAAAGCCTCAACCTGGACAAAGAAGGGAACAAGCTATGGAAGCTAGTCAGAGCCATGAACGACGAAACCCCGTCAAACAAACAAATTACCATCAAGCAGGGCGAAAACGTGCTCACTGGTAAGAAAGCCGCAAACGCTTTTGTCGATCACTATGCCAGAGCAAACCACATCGAGGTCCCTGCAGATAGGAATACAGACATTAGTGAAGAGCAAAAGGGGCACGACAACATCAATACGGCACCAGAAGAGCATATGATGGCCAAATTAACAATGAGCGAAATGGAAGAGGCCATGAGACTATTAAAGAAAAGGAAATCTCCCGGAAAAGACGGAATAACAAACGAAATGCTGATGGGGCTGGGCCAAACAGCGAAGAGGAAAATAGTGTGGAAAACAACAGAGATTGGGACGACGTGGCCTAGTGGCTAAGTGGCACGGCTCACAACCGAAAGGTGCTGGGCTCGATCCCCATCACAGCACCGGCCGTTACCCCGGGAAGCAAACCCTTAGAAAATGCAGGAAGAAGCAGACCCTTACATAAAATGCATGCTGAAGTCGGATGCACTGGGCCGACAGGCGCAAAATAAAAACCACAGTGCAACGCACAGCGCCTTGGGGATTAGAGTAATAAGGCGAACGCAAAAAAAACAAAAAAACAGAGATACAAAGCAACAGATGACATAATGTCTAAATGTAAAGCAAAATAAAATGTCGTGCAACAATTATTTTGTTTACCTTTACCACCGTCAACTGATCTGGTAACCATAGCAACAAGCAGTATGAAGCACGCGCAGACAGTGATGTGAATAACGTCGCGGGTCAGATAAGAAGTCGACATGTAAATCTGTGTTGGTACTTGGAGGCGGTAGCGGGTAGCTGGATGGACTTGGAGGAGGTAGCGGTTAGCTGTTTGGACTTGGAGGATGTAGCGGTTAGCTGGTTGGACTTGGAGGATGTAGCGATTAGCTGGTTTGACTTGGAGGATGTAGCGATTAGCTGGTTGTACTTGGAGGATGTAGCGATTGGCTGGTTGGACTTGGAGGATGTAGCGATTAGCTGCTTTGACTGGAGGATGTAGCGATTAGCTGGTTGTACTTGGAGGATGTAGCGATTTGCTGGTTGTACTTGGAGGAGGTAGTGATTAGCTGGTTGTACTTGGAGGAGGTAGCAATTAGGCGGTTGTACTTGGAGGATGTAGCGATTAGCTGGTTGGACTTGGAGGATGTAGCGATTAGCTGGTTGAAACAAATCTTGCCAGATCAAGTTTTAGTTGATTTACCGTTGACGTAGTCGACTGCTCGGCTTGTTCAAAAATGTAAAGTGTGATAATGTTTTGCACATACACAAAAAACAAATATCTAAATTTGTAGATGGATACAGCATCAGTTTGAAAGTGAGTCAAATCTGGTTAAGGCTCAGCAGTCGAATTTCATCAAAAAGGCACTATATGTCTCTAGACTGTAAACTGCAAGTGATGTCTGTCGATGATGCTTGAAACAAAAGTCCCTAGACCTGGCCCACTGCCACTTTCTGTAGTCAGTGATGACATCTCACCAAGCGGATACAGCTCACATTGTTATGCATCTAAATTTGAGGGGACAAAGAAAAAACAAACATGCGTGATTATGTGATATGGACAAATGCAGCAGTTATGAGATGTCGAATAGTACTTCAGTGGCATATTCAGGTAAACATACATAATCAGTGACATCTAAAGGTAAACATATATAGACATCCATATCTGAAAGTAAACATAAATAATAAGCCATATCTACTAGTAACCATATATCATCTGCCATATCTACCAGATAACTTATATAATCTGTCTCATCTACCAGTGAACATATATAATCTAACATATCTACCAGTTAACTTATATTATCTGCCACATTTACCAGTTAACATCTATGATCTGCCACATCTACCAGATAACATATATAATCTGCCTCATCTACTAATAAACATATATAATCTACCTTATCTACTAGTAAACATATGTAGTCGGACATATCTGCTAGTAAACATATGCAATAAACTACATCTACCAGTTACAATATATCGTCTCAACTAGTAAACATATAATCGTCCAAATCATTAGTAAACGCATGGAATCACCAAAGTTAAAAAAACAAACAACATATACTCATTCAATATAATAGCAAACACATATAATCTCCGAATCTAACAGTAAATACATATAACCTCCGAATCTAACAGTAAACACATCATCATGTAGCATGTCCTTTATAGAACGTCCCTCCCATCATAGTCTGTCTGAAAGAAACTCGTTCTCTTGCTAAAACGCCAGCCTCCGCCACAGTCATACCCAGGCATTCCTGGATATCTTGGTACCATCGTCTTCTTGGTCTACCCCTTCCTCTTTTGCCTGGCACCATACCTTCCATCACCGTTCTCACGAGACCGTGGTGTCTCTTGATGTGACCAAAGTATTTGTATTTTCTAGCCAAAATGGAATTGATAAACCAGTTCTCTTCTATGTTAAACTCTTGCCGAATGTCTACATTTGTTTTTTTCTTTGTCCAGGTTATTCTGAGAATCTTTCTGTAACATTTTGTCTCGAAGGATTCTTCTTCTTTTTCTTCTTCGTACGCTGTCAGACGTCAACTTGAATTTGTTCGAAAAAAGCAGCGGTCATCCTGCGGCTGTCGACATTGCCATAGAGCTTGTCTAGTGTTGCCAGTGGTGATGGCCACATGTGCTTTCTCTGGTCCTCGTAAGTCGGGCAATTTTGCAGCAGATGTTTAGCGGTCATTTTCCCTGTGCCACACGAGCATTCGTCAGTGCCACCTATCTTCAATTCATTGAAAAGATGGTATCTCAGTCTGTTGTGGCCTGTGCGGAGTCTGAAGACCACGACCTGCTCTCTTCTGTTCAGCTGGTGGTAGGCATAATTTTTTGTGTAGCCAGTGTGTTCTGTTTCCCATTTGGCCATGTATCTGGCCCTAATAAGCCTTTCGGACTCTTCGTAGGTCACACTAGAATCTGCTTGTGGTAGTCTTGTACCTTCTTCTGCCAGTCTGTCTGCCTCCTCGTTGCCTTGATTGTTACAGTGGGATGGAACCCACTGTACCACTACTTTTTTTGGTGAGGACTGCTGGCATAGTTGACAGAGTACTGCTCTTAAATCATTAAGTTCAGTATTTTTCTGGCTTTTTAGTGCTGTGACCACGGCCAGGGCATCTGTGAACAGGACTATCTGGCTTTCATTGCTTTCGCCTGTGGACTCGAAGGATTCAATTCTTTGTCTGGACGTTTTGGTAATCGTCCATGATTCGCAGCTATAAGCTGCCACAGGAAAAACAGTAAACACATATAATCTCCTAATCTAACAGTAAACACATATAATCTCCTAATCTAACAGTAAACACATATAATCATCCATCGTCCTCACAATTTACCAGTCACTTCAGATGGCGGAGAAAATGCGCGGTAGGGGGGCGGGGAGGGAGGGGGGGAGGGGGGGGGGTAAGCATACTTATAACTTCGGCAACGGCAAACGGTCCTAGTCCATTGTCCGGACCAGTAAACATACATAATCTGCCATACCTATCAGTAAACATAAATAATCTGCCATACCTGTCAGTAAACATATATAATTTGCCATACCTGTCAGTAAACATATATAATCTGCCATACCTACCAGTAAACATATATAATCTGCCATACCTATCAGTAAACATATTTATGTGCGCCCCCTACCAGTAAACACATACAGTTTAGTCTAATCAAATAATCAATGTCATTGCACACGTTTTAACCCATAAGTGCTCTGTTCTTCTCTCTATTCTGGGGGAATCTCAGCCCAACCCCGCAGCGCCGGCGAGGATTCCGACATAGATTGGGTAGATTTTTAGTAGACTTTTGAATTTTTACCGGGTAGCGGCCATTAAGGGATCTTGTTTTGATTTGCAACTGCGGAGGGATTATTAACGTGCACGACACTGCACACGGGCGTCCGATTTCTGCTACCCAGGGAACCTGGAAATACCAGAAAGACCACGTGAAAAAAACTTCCGTCTCCACCGAGATTTGATCCGCGACCTCCAGCACCCGAGGCCAGCGTCTTACCTCGAGACCACTCAGTCCCCTAAATAATAAATATAATGTGCCCTACCTACCAGTAAACATATATAATGTGCCTTACCTACCAGTAAACATATATATTCCGCCATACCTACTAGTAAACATATATAATGTGCCTTACCTACCAGTAAACATATATATTCCGCCATACCTACTAGTAAACATATATAATGTGCCTTACCTACCAGTAAACATATATATTCCGCCATACCTACTAGTAAACATATATAATGTGCCTTACCTACCAGTAAACATATATATTCCGCCATACCTACTAGTAAACATATATAATGTGCCTTACCTACCAGTAAACATATATATTCCGCCATACCTACTAGTAAACATATATAATGTGCCTTACCTACCAGTAAACATATATATTCCGCCATACCTACTAGTAAACATGTATAATCTGCCATTCCTGTCAGTAAACAAATTATAATGTACTCCACCTACTATTAAACATATATAATGTACCACACGTAATAGTAAACATATATAATGTACCACACGTAATAGTAAACATATATAATGTACCACACGTAATAGTAAACATATATAATGTACCACACGTAATAGTAAACATATATAATGTACCACACGTAATAGTAAACATATATAATGTACCACACGTAATAGTAAACATATATAATGTACCACACGTAATAGTAAACATATATAATGTACCACACGTAATAGTAAACATATATAAAGTACCACACGTAATAGTAAACATATATAATGTACCACACGTAATAGTAAACATATATAATGTACCACACGTAATAGTAAACATATATAATGTACCACACGTAATAGTAAACATATATAATGTACCACACGTAATAGTAAACATATATAATGTACCACACGTAATAGTAAACATATATAATGTACCACACGTAATAGTAAACATATATAATGTACCACACGTAATAGTAAACATATATAATGTACCACACGTAATAGTAAACATATATAATGTACCACACGTAATAGTAAACATATATAATGTACCACACGTAATAGTAAACATATATAATGTACCACACGTAATAGTAAACATATATAATTTATATGATCTGGAAGAACTCCATATATTTAATCAGCAACATCTAATAGCATACACTGTACACCACCTTTAGACATGGAAGAATTAAAGAAACCAATAGATCAAAAAGAAAACAACATAACAGCTGACGCCTACTGATTTTAGGACGTATCAAATGTAAAACATTCGATCATATACCATCAAATTGCTGCCAACACTTTTAAACACGTACATTAAATATATGGAAATCTCTAAATAATCTGAAAGAAATTCCACGAGGTTACACTGATAAAGCCTGGAAAAACTCCAACACAACATGTAATTTCCGACGGCTGTCGTAACTATATCACCTACGTAAGGTTTCTGAAAGAATAATCCTGAACCGAATCGCCCTATCCATTTAAGACTGAAAGCTTATCAAAGAGCAAGCAGGTTTCAGGTCGAGACGATCAAGTTGCAGTCAAATTCATAAGCTAGCACAACTTCGTGGCATTTATTGATCTAAGTGTAGCATACGACACGGTAAACGATCACAAGCTGCTGATAAAGCTAAGATGTAGTCCACCTAGTATCTTTCCTCACATCCCGAGCGTGCAGATCACGTTCAGTTAAATGACTGGTGCATCACAAACCACGTCAAATGTATATTGCGTAATAGGCGGCACTATGTCACTTTGGAAGGGAATAAAAGTCGATGGCGAAACAATAAAAAACGCACTAACACAATGAAGCGTCCAAGCGCCTATGGTGAATAAGGTATATACCAGCGACCATTTGTAACACAGATGAGACGAAATTCATTTATACCGACGACACAACAGTAGCTGTCAAAGGACATCGCCTTGAAGAGGTTGAACACAAATTGACATACGCCCTTGATGCGCTTGTATTATATTAGCACATATACAATTTCAAACTAAACCACAGCAAAAACCAAATATGTGCTTTTTGTCTCAGAACTAGAGTGGCAAAAAGAAAACTACAAATCAAATGGCAAGGAGCTGGAACACAGTTCAATTACCAAATACCTGGTGTAAAGTTGGATCTTACACTGTTGTACCAGATACACTGTCAAGAAACAAAACTGAAGATGCATGCGAAAACTAATATCATCCGAAAATTGAGCACAGCAAGATGTCCTCGGAATATCAGAACGCACCTTGTGCATCGCCGTAGACTAGTAATCCGCGCCAGTTTTGAAAAACTGCACTTGTCAAACGTAGTGATAGAGCAATCAATGAAACTGGCCGGATTATGGAGTGCCTGACACCTACTCGAAATGAAAAATATACCCCGTAATCGGCGTAGCACCACCTCAGGCACGAAGAAGTGTCGCATTAATAATTTAAAAAAATAAACAGGTAAACGACCAGAGGAACCATATTTTTGGACACCATGTCCAGTACACAAGACTGAAACCTAGACAAAGTTTCTTATAGTCAACACAGACTAGTCTTTAATAGAACGGCGTAGGGAAGAATGGAATGAATTGGCGCAGGTTTCCTAGATCGAGCAACCTGCGCCTGGACACCACTTATCTTACGCAATATGGAAGTTACTAGACTCCAAACTGGTGTATCTTGATCCAGGAAGAACCTAAAGAGATAAATGCAGGAATGGTGAGATATGCGACTGTTGGGCAACACAAAAGCTCAGACCATCAGATGATATGCACAAACCATCTGGAAAGATGTGATATGGATGACATGTTGAGGGGGAAGGACACGCCAATCCATGTGTTTGGGCATTGGAAACACGATGTTTGTCGTGGCCCAAAATACAGAAGGTAAGTGAGTTTAAACATTCTTCATATCGTGTTATATAAACATTAACATATATCATAATATATAAATATGCGCTAATGCATGTCTATAAAAATTATCTCCAGATAAAATGTATAAACATTATCAGGGGAACAGGTAGCCAAATGGTTTCGGTGCCTACCTGCCGGCAAGAAAAAAAAGGCGGGGGGGGGGGGGGGGGGAAGGGGGAGGGGGGGTGTGGGTCAAATTCCAAGTAAGCCATATGTTGTTTTTCTGTTGGGGGTGAGATAAACATACGACGCAGCCTGCACACAACGTGGCAACAGCGGGGGCGAAGCGACCTGTAGTCCTCAGACTTTAAAACCAATCGAAGACCCCCAGCAATGGGAAAATGTAGTACGCTTTTTTTTTAAATCAGGGGAACTGAGATGCTAGTCAGATCAGGTACAAAATTCTGACCAGGATGTCGCGTCAAGGTCAGACACACTAACCTAAGACCACTATCTCTTTTCCATGTAGCGTTTCCTGGAAATAAGCTGTTTTCAAAGCAGTCTGGCTGACGAGATGTGGATCGACGTGATCCCAGTAGTAGTGAACGTCACGCAGATAAAGCCTGGAGGAAAGCGGAGTACCTTCATCTGAATGCTACTACAAATTACTCATTGTGCGAATTAAACAGCAACAACAACGGCAGAAACATGATCTAATATCGTATTATACTCGTATATACATTACCATCTATTGGAAATAAAAACTGCCAGACTGAAAAAGAAAGGAGAGACACTACCCTAAGCTTCATATCGAAAAGCTACCCAAGCATGGACTGGACCCATGCATACACCGACGGTTCTGTAATAAACACTACACAGAACGGAGAGGCAGGAGCATTCTTGAACCTACCAAATGGAAAACAAATAACACTGTCATTCGCTACTGGTAAGTACACAAGCAATTTCAGAGCGGAGGCAGAGGCACTGAGGGCGGCAGTGGAAGAAATGGTGAGACACAGTGAAAGTGAAAGCCATATAGTCCTGCTTACAGATGCTCTCTCCGTAGTCACAGCGCTAAAACGCCAGAAAAACACCGAGCTTAATGACTTAAGAGCAGCACTCTGCAAACTGTGCCAGCAGTCCGCACCAAAAAGGGTAGTGGTACAGTGGGTCCCATCACACTGCAACATCCAAGGTAACGAGGAGGCAGACAGACTGGCAAAAGAAGGTGCAAGACTACCACAAATAGATACCAGTATGACGTACGAAGAGTCAAAACGGCTTATCAAAGCCAGATACATGACCAAATGGGAAACCAAACATACTGGTTACACCAAAAACGATGCCTATTACCAGTTGAACCGAAGAGAGCAGGTCGTTGTCTTCAGACTTCGCACTGGCCACAATAGACTGAGGTACCACCTATTCAACAAATTGAAGATAGGTGGTACCGACGAATGCCCGTGCGGTACTGGTAAAATGACCGCTGAACATCTGCTGCAGAACTGCCCGACATACGAGGATCAGAGAGAGCAGATGTGGCCATCACCAGTGGAACTGCAAGACAAGCTCTATGGCAGTGGCGAGAGCCTCAGGATGACCGCCGCTTTTTTCGAAAAAATAATGGTTATTGTCTGACTGCGTACGAAGAAGAAGAAGAAGAAGAAGTATATACATTACCATCAAATATCATATTCTATCAATATTATCTTATACAATATTCCATAAATAGTCTAAGTGAGCCTTTAATGGTCGTGGGAAGGTCGTTTGCTTGTCTTGTCACACATGTGTTGGTCGACAGCAGTAAGCCCCTGTTGTCCTAAGCTTTCATGGATATTATCTAACAATCTGCGGGCTTGCATCTCGTGCTTGTAGGCAGACGCTCTTGCTTTTTTTCCCCACAATATTTCAAATATTGCCGTTTCTCATTGTATCTCTCATGGTGATATCAATCTCATTGTATCTCTCATGGTGATATCAATGGTTTTTGTTTGATTTTGATATGTCTTGTCCTTCTTGTTGAAGTAGCTCCCCCTCTACCCCCGGGAGTGAACAGGTTTTTTTAAAAATATGTACCTGCAATCAAGTGTGCAGACAAACACGTGACTGAACTGGTGTGGGGACGGGTATTCTATTTTGGCATTCTTGTAAACCATTATTGGATAGGAATTTCGATACTTTTGAAATGTGTGCTCGGTCAGCGGCCAGAAGGACCGGCATGCGGGATCAGCCCGCCCTTTTCAATTATAAAATGCAGCAGTTTCGTTTACGTGCACAGCGGGTGCACAGCGGGTGCACAGCGGGTGCACGGGACCTTCGAATTTATCGTTCGTCTCCGAACGTGTCTCGACCTCACCTTATTTGAAATCATGGCCGACTGAAACTTGCAGATTAGAATACTCACCGTTTCGTAGTTTCGTTCGTTTATTTTTGATAAGCGAGAGATTTACCTCCCCGCTGTAGTGTGAAATAGCTGGGTGTTTCTGTTCTCACACTGTCATTGCATTTCTGGACCCTTATGTGACAGGTTCACTTATGCGACAGGTTCACTTATGTAATAGTTTCACTTATGTGATAGTTTCACTTATGTGATATTCCCATACGTGATAATGTCAGGCTGGGGGATTCCGTGGTAGTAGTCCCAGGGGCAGGATTTCCACGAACCCACTTGGCCACAGAAAACTATCAGTAACAGAGAAATACATAGGAAAACACAATCTTTAGCTGGACATTAGGTAAACAGGTGAGAACGACATTTGACATTAGAGAGTTCATCAGAGGTTAGATACTTTGGTCGTTTTTCTTTTGACAAAGCCGGTCTGGATTATCAATGACTAACTAAGTATCAGGTTCGATGGTCAGTTTTACTTTAATTATTACCCAGTTTCGTGCGACAGTTCTAAAGATTTAACACGTACACGAAGACGGTTATTTCAGTGGTGGTGGCGATGAGGGGGGGGGGGGAGATTGTGATTCAGAGAGATATTTCCTACTAGACTGCTATAGTGTGTTTCACAATGTTTGCAGCGTTTTAAAATTGAATATCTCAGCTTCCAGATGAGCAAAATATTTCAAATATTGTGTATAACCTGCAGATCACAATGTCCCAATGAGGAATATTTTGTTCTTGCCCCCAAACATATGGTATAGCAATGCAGCTGTCTTAGCCTACGACATATATAAGGGCTTCCAGACAAAAGAAGAAACTGGATCGACCTGGAATATGCCTACAATAGGGTCAACCTCAGCAAACTAATCGACGTATTAGAAGACCTCAATATTGACTCCCGGATCGTCCGTTAGATTACAACTGTCCTTATCTCAAGAAGCGTCGCTATAAAGTATGGTTCCTGGACGTTAGATATCAGAACCATAGCGTCCGGACTGCCTCAAAGCTCTCCTCTGTCTCATGTACCTTTTAATGTGAACACTTGCAAATATGCACAGATGGAGGAGACTGGACCTGGTAGGATCCTCACAGATGGAGGTGACTGAGCCTGGTAGTATCCTCACAGATGGAGGTGACTGAGCCTGGTAGGATCCTCACAGATGGAGGTGACTGGGCCTGGTAGGATCCTCACATATGGAGGTGACTGAGCCTGGTAGTATCCTTACAGATGGAGGTGACTGAACCTGGTAGTATCCTTACAGATGGAGGTGACTGGGCCAGGTAGGATCCTCACAGATGGAGGTGACTAGGCCTGGTAGGATCCTTACAGATGGAGGTGACTAGGCCTGGTAGTATCCTCACAGATGGAGGTGACTAGGCCTGGTAGGATCCTCACATATGCGGACGACATCCTGTTATACAACCAGGACAAAGACAGGATGAAAATGTCGCGGGTGTGCAGAGGAAGCTGTGAAAACTATCTGAATGGTGCACCGACTTCAACGCCGAAGTCAATTCATCTAAGGATAAGATTATCTGGGTTTCCCTAAACAATAGGATGGTTTAAGATATACTACCAGGGGCCACCTGCTTAGGCACCATTATTAACAGAGGACATGACATGAAATACCTGGGTATCACATTTGACAGGTCTCTCTTTCAATAAACATGTTGACAATGTGATTCTGAAAGCAAAGAGGGTATCAATGCAATCAAAGTCATGGCAGCCACAGATATGCAAAAATAGACTCTCTTCCTGTTGATGCAATCACTGATTTTGTCGGTTCTGAACTCTGTTCTTGAGTTACTCTCGCTATCGCAGATACAGGTACATAGATTGGAGAGAATCCAGAACTAGGCAATAAGAGCAGTTCTGGGATGCACAAGGGATACTGCCATTGCTGCCATGAGATTCCTGCTTGATTTGCTAAGCATCAAGGTGCGACATCAAGTAGCGCAGGTAAAGGCGTATCCAACGTTGCCAACAACGAACACCGCCATTTGCACTTGGATACACTCAAAGACAGACATATTAAGCGAGGAAGTTCCTGGATGACAAAGGCAGAAGACTCCCTGATGAGAGTCTGCGCATTAGAAGAAGTGGAAAGAGGTAGTGAATGTGTAGAAGTGGGCAACGAGAGCCCCCTGAAAAGGATGGTGATACAACTGAGCAGAGAGTGACGCGAGTGGTGCGGGACTAGGACAGAAGCTGATCCAGCAACACTCAGGAGTACAAGACCCAATTCTGTACACAGATAGCTCCGCTGACAGAGAAGCAACACACAATGGCATTGATGTATCGAAATCATCATTGTGGAGAACTGTAAGGAGCATATGCTTTACCTTTGCAAAGTTTGCTAGCGGAAGAAACGTCTTCTGTGAGAATCCGCATCTAGTATCCACGAGAAGTAAGTATTTACGTGAAGTACACGAAATGCGTAAACAATGTGATTATATTATGTATGTGGAAGAAACTTGGATAAATGATGAGCAGACAAGTGAAAAGGAACGGTAGTCAGCGGATGGAACGAATAAAAGATTAATATCAAGTGGCAAAGGACATCGCTTGATAATAACATATGCAGGTAGCAGACATAATTGGCTGGTAAATAATACAGAACTTGCATTTCTTTCAAATTATTCGGGCAATCGGGACTATCACACCGATATGAATGGTCACATATTTACAGAGTGGATTGAATAAACAGTTCTTCCGTCCTTGGATAGACTTTCCTGTCTGATAATGGACAAAGCATCATACCACAACGCAGTGCCACAAGAAGACAACATCCTTACATCATCCAGTACAGAAGATGCAATGCAGACGTGGCTCACAAAAGAACACATACCATTTAACAAAACGTATCAAAACTTGAATTGCTTTACCTCGTTAAGCAAACACGAAAGGAAAAGATATTTCACATAGGCAAGTTGATCAAATGGCATGGTCATATGTGTCTGAGACTGCCACCTTACCATTCCCACTTAAACCCAATTGAACTCGTTTGAGCGAAAGTTAAAGGACACGTAGCAGCTGAAAATAAGATGGATCTCAGAATTGAACTATTGCTATTTATTGGTTTGCTCCAGTATGTATTTATAAAACTGGACAAATCCATCTGAAATATGTACTTTCTATGTTCTATATATCATGTGCTTGTACATTTTCACACATTCTTTCTACGAAATGCGCAGTTACTTCTTACAGTACTTACAAGATATAAACTACAGTAAAAAAGGACATTATGTGGCACCTAATGTAGAAAATTGTATTCGAATTGGATAGACGTCTTTGCCTAAAGATATACAATTTTTTAATTTATGATAAATTACTATCTGCAGGGACAAAATAAATCCTTCGCTAACAAAGATCAAAGGAACTAGCCGCTGTCAGAAAACGACACTACCTGACAAAATGTAAATTATAAAGTCGTTGAGACATTGAACATATAAGACCATGTGCAAAAATTCACGTTTATCGGTGCAAGAGTTATTGATATATTAGACGGCAGTTGACGGCAACCATTGTGAAAAGGACTAAAATTAGTTATGTAGCACGAATTCGGTGGGGATTAGATCCGCCCATACCTTAGTGGCTATATGATACAAACAGATTGGCAGTGAGTTTGAGATTTTCTATGATTTGATATTGTCTCAAGATGTTAGTAGAGGTTTGAGATCGCCAATGCTGTAGTGTCCAGATGACACGAGAGGATTTGTAAGGATTAAGCTATCTAGAATTTGACGGCAAGATAGCCAATGTAAAGTTGGCAGAGACTCCAGAAATGGGAAACTGCACATATTGACAGACGATACAAGCCAAACGTTATACGAGCTGGTCAACGGGTTGTGATAGAGGTACATTGTGACCGGCGGCCATGTCTCGGATGGTGTCTGACCAAAGAATTGGACGTTTTCGGCGCGGTCTCCTTTTGCCTCAGGGTCTTATCAAAGTATTGTCCCAAGTTGGCTTCCCACCTAAACTGCTGAGCATGATCAGGTCTTTTCATATGGGTATGACAGGTACAGTGATGCATCACGGTCAGGAATCCGAAGCCTTCGACATTAACAGTGGAGTTAAACAAGGCTGTGTCCTGGCTCCGACTCTATTCGGTATTTTCTTTGCCATCATGCTTAAACACGCGTCACAGAAGGTGTTGCCTGCATACTAGGTCAGATGGGAGATTATTCAATCTAACCAAACTACGAGCAAAGAGTAAGAGATGGGAGACTATCTTTCGGGATATGCCCTTCGCAGACGATGGTGCCCTGGTCGCCCACACGGAAGCCGAATTACAGATCCTCATAAATAGATTGGCTAAATCATGTGATCTGTTTGGATTCACCATCCGCGAACAACAGACGAAAGTGATAGCTTAGGGTGCAGATCTTCCGGACATTGTCTTAAACAATAAACATCTGGAAGACGTACATGACCTTAACTACCTCGGATCTATCATCACGATAACCTTTTAGTAGACGCAGATCTGCAGAAGCGATTAGTGATGTCCTCATCAGCCCCTACCAGGCTTTCACAGAGAGTCTGGGATAACATGCTGACCATCTCCACAAAGATTACTGTGTACATATCCTGTGTGATTAGTACCCTGCATTATGCACTATGCCATCAAAACATGGACTCTGTATGCCTCACACGAAAAAAGGCTAAATGCTTTCCATATGCGCTGCCTGAGGCGTATAAATGGAATTTCATGGAGCGACTGAGTGACAAACAACGACGTGTTGGACTGTGCAAAGATTTCTAGTTTAGTTACGATCCTCCGCCAGCGCCGCTTGTGGTGGCTTGATCACGTGCGCAGAATGGAGAATGGGCGAATACCAAAAGATATCCTTTACGGAGAGCTAAACCACGGGCAAGCGAAACAAAGGCAGACCTTTCCTCCACTTCAAAGACGCTTGCAAGCGTGACCTAAAAGCGTTAGATATGAACACCTGCAACTGGGAGGAACGTGCCAAAGACAGACCCGTCTGGAGACAGGCTTTGTGTGTTGGTTTGCAGGGAGGGGAAGACAGGATGGGTCAAGGACAGACCCGTCTGGAGACAGGCTTTGTGTGTTGGTTTGCAGGGAGGGGAAGACACGATGGGTCAAGGACAGACCCGTCTGGAGACAGGCTTTGTGTGTTGGTTTGCAGGTAGGGGAAGACACGATGGGTCAAGGACAGACCCGTCTGGAGACAGGCTTTGTGTGTTGGTTTGCAGGTAGGGGAAGACACGATGGGTCAAGGACAGACCCGTCTGGAGACAGGCTTTGTGTGTTGGTTTGCAGGTAGGGGAAGACACGATGGGTCAAGGACAGACCCGTCTGGAGACAGGCTTTGTGTGTTGGTTTGCAGGTAGGGGAAGACACGATGGGTCAAGGACAGACCCGTCTGGAGACAGGCTTTGTGTGTTGGTTTGCAGGTAGGGGAAGACACGATGGGTCAAGGACAGACCCGTCTGGAGACAGGCTTTGAGTGTTGGTTTGCAGGTAGGGGAAGACACGATGGGTCAAGGACAGACCCGTCTGGAGACAGGCTTTGTGTGTTGGTTTGCAGGTAGGGGAAGACACGATGGGTCAAGGACAGACCCGTCTGGAGACAGGCTTTGTGTGTTGGTTTGCAGGTAGGGGAAGACAAGTTGATGCAGATTCCAGACGTGTGAGGCGATAGCAAGTGAAACAACTGACTTCTCCCTCTCTCGCGTGAAGTCCATGGTCTCTCGAGACTGACAAGATGCCAATCAATCGATCTAATATTTTATCAACATTAACGAATATCGTAACCTATTCATATTCCCAAGTACTACATTTTATAAGCATTCCTGTCCGAGCTTTCATATTCTACGTACAAATATTCCCTAAGAATGATGTCTTCTTATTCTTCAAACGTTCCCTTCGTGTTTTTCTGGTTTAACCAAGTATTAGTAAAGGCCTACTGACAGTTAGGCTACACTGAAGCACTTGGTTGCGGTCAGGTGGTGGTGGTTTCTATTGCTTTTTGTTATGCATCATGAGGTTGTTAACTTCGTCCACAACCTCTTTAGCTTGATTTTTTACAATGGTTGGAAGGCTACTGTGGGTCTATTCTATATGTCCTGGGGTCCACATGAGTCAACCATTCCGTCACAATGTCAAATGATGTCAACATTTTCTAAAGATACCTCGTCTGCTTTCTAGGGGACATATACGGGAATTGGTACAAACCCACAACGCATGAATGGAGCGATCGTAATAAGTGACTAACGGTGTCTTTTAATTCTCCATAGTAGATGACTCTCCAACTCATGTCATTACACATCCCATCATCCACATGGGTCAAACGTTTGAAAGCAAGCTTTAGAAGCAATGCTCAAAATAAAGGCAAGAGTACAAAAGGGAATAAATTGTTTCACTGGGGATCAGACAACAAAATAGTCGTCATATTTTGTAAACACTTTCAAATTAGTCAACATTGATTACTCTCCATTTTTCTCGGCCACAATCAGATTGCTGGGATTACCGGAATTTCGGTAAAAGGATGTTTCACAAAGGTTTGCTCTACGACAACAATTTAACGGGGAAACTACCGTCAAAAGTCTCGTGTTATCACACAATTCTCTCGGCATGGCCACCGTAATGGGTGGCAATGATCGAGCCCAGACACATAAAAGCTGAGATAAAAATAACAATCGGAACGGCGATAACAAGTGTGAAGTGGTGAACATATACGGCTGGGAAGGGCGTGTGGGAGTGATCAGTAACTTAGATCACTATTGGTATATAATAGAAGATATGTGGATATCATTACAAGACAGTGTCTGTTTAATTAAAGGTAAAAAATTGAGAAACATGCATGACAAGTACAATATATTACATAGCAAACAGTCATTGCTAGGACAAAACAAAATGGCCGATTGCCAAACTGCTCACTATACATGATACACACCTTTACAGGGCAACAGTGACTTTGTGGTTAAAAGTAACATGACTCGCAAAAGTGAAGACAAAATACATAAAAACAACGCCTGAGAAATAAACGACAACCAAATCACACATGAGGAAGATATCTCGCAAGACGGACATAAAAAAAATAAAGAAGACGTGTAGAGAGCTGCTGAGAGTCAGGAATAGTGTGACAGTGTAAGACTCTGACTCGGCAAACCGGTACAATTCCTAAGAGAGGGCGACACTCATGCGTTCCAGATTACCAAGAAAACATCATCACTTGTCAGGGTTGACAGTCAAATATCAAAACCTCAGATAACATAATATTCACAATCCTTTAAGACTCAACCAATAACTTGCAGTCAAGCAAAACATATTAAAACAACCAAGGAAGACAATAAATCATCATCAAGATCAGCAGTCTTTCGTAGGACTTAAATGAATGTAAAGACTTGAGAACGGGGAAAAACCCAGCAAGATCGCAGTACTTAAAAAAGTCCACACTACAAAATAAATCCTTGGTTACAACATAATTAACAAGTAAACATAACAACACTTCATTTTTCGATGGAAGCTTTTATTTATACTAAAACTTCTTTTCTGCTTTTAGGAATACAGAAGAGTAATTTGTCATTTTTTTGGGTGTTTCTTTCGTGAATTGGTGTATTGATATAGTGTTGTTTTTGGTAGGTTTTCGGAAACGAGAAAGCAGAAGAGCTCGCAAAAGTCGGAAATGGTAGAACGCAGACTCGCCATTCATAGAGCTATAATGAAGGAAAGATGCTCATAAACCGAATCGGGAGAACGGAATGGAAAACCCAGCACAAAGAATACAAGCCAGAATATGACAGCATAGACAAACTTGACAGAGATAGGCAGATAAAGATCTTCAGACTCAGAACAGGACATTGTAGACTCAACCCACCTCCACAGAATGGGTCTTAGAAACACCGCCACATACGATAGCAGAGCACTCAAGCAAACAGCAGAGCATATCCTGCAGGACTTCTCAACGTCTGCGGATTAATGAAAACCAGTCTGGCTCGGGGAAGAGACCAAGCTTGAAAAGTTAAAGGGGACAAGGCGAAACCTGAAACGCAGTCTCCGTCGGGAACCTTTAGTAATGCACTCCTGACAACATGCTCACCGACTTATGTAGATTCTCTGGACAGAGAGCAGAACAATGCCCTGCGCCTTATTAGTGGAGCAATGAGGTTAACGCCCACTGCGGCGTGTGGCATTCATGTGAATGAGGAAGCCCTTGAGATGCGAAGAGATGTGGCCGCTATGGAAGTTTAGGAGAGGAGCAAAAGAATGAGCAGGGACCACCCCCCCCCCCACATTCCTTTCCAGATAGAAGACTTGTATATACATGGCAACAAAAGAAGAGATTAAAACAAAAGTCAGTCCTCTACCACGCCAGTGAGATAAAAGACAAATATCACGTCCCAGACAAAAAACAAAACACACAGAAAGCAACAAGAAATTTACCACCACATACAAGGGGCTTGTCATAAGTCGTTACCATGACCATGAAGTAGGAGGAGAAAGTTGAAATTTCGATTAGTACTTATTCCTTCTCAATGTAGCGACCACCTGAATTTATACATTTCTGCCCTCTCTGTGTGACATTGAAAAGACCTTCAGAATAAAGTAGCTTATTTTTCGAACTAAGCCAGCATTCAAACAAACCCCAAAACACAAAAATAAGTCTTAACGGCAAATATCTGCGGCCAAACGACAACCCAAACTACCTGGGAATCACATTTGATCGGCGCATGACATGGAAAAGTCAGATCGAGAGAATCCGAATGAGAGCCAGACAAAGAATGTCAATCATGAGGAAACTTGTTGGCACAAGCTGGGGAGCAGACGAAAGTATACTAAAGAAACTGTACACTGGAAGAGTGAGATCAGTTCTCGAGTATGGCATTGCGGCATGGGCAACAGCAGCAAAGGCGAACTTTGACAAAATTAGCAAACTCCAAATCCAAGCCAAGAGAGTTATAACAGGAGGCATGAAGTCAACGCCAATTGTAGAACTGGACAAGATTACAAATCTGCAATCCATGATCGACAGAAAAGACTGCAAAGCCCAGCAGCAAGCACAAAATCTCAGAAGACTGACAGACCATCCAGTGCATAAGAGTCTAAATAATTTTGGAAATGGGAAACTAAAGCGGAGAAACTTTGCAGAAATAGCTAAAGCAAAGATGAACGAAGACCTTATGAACGCACTAACAACACCAAAGCCCATCCCTACTGTACGCAAACCGACATGGAAGCAGCATATATTTCCAGAGGTGGTAGAAAATATACCATGTATTGGAAACAAGAACAGCCAGACTGAAAAAGAAAGAAGAGACATAACCCTGAGGTACATAACGAAAAACTACCCAAGAATGGACTGGACCCATGCATATACCGACGGCTCTGTAACAAACACAACACAGAACGGAGGGGCAGGGGTATTCCTGAGCCTACCAAATGGTAGAAAAATAAAATTGTCAGTGGCAACTGGAAAATACTCGCGCAATTTCAGAGCGGAGGCAGAGGCACTGGGGGCTGCAGTAGAAGAAATGGCGACAGGTAAGAGAAATGAAAGCCATATAGTCCTGCTTACGGATGCCCTGGCCGTAGTCACAGCACAAAAAGCCAGAAAAATACTGAACTTAATGATTTAAGAGCAGTACTCTGTCAACTATGCCAGCAATCCGCACCAAAAAGAGTTGTGGTACAGTGGGTTCAAGCCCACTGTAACATCCAAGGCAACGAGGAGGCAGACAGACTGGCAAAAGAAGGTGCAAGGCTACCACAACCATATCCTAGCGTGACATACGAAGAGTCAAAAAGGCTTATTAGAGCTAGATACATGACCAAATGGGAAACAGAACATACTGGCTACACAAAAAACGATGCCTATTACCAGTTGAACAGAAGAGAGCAGGCCGTGGTCTTCAGACTTCGCACAGGCCACAATAGACTGAGGTACCACCTATTCAACAAATTGAAGATGGGTGGCACTGACGAATGCTCGTATGGTTCCGGGAAAATGACCGCTGAACATTTGCTGCAAAACTGCCCGACATACGAGGACCAGAGAAAGCAGATGTGGCCATCACCAGTGGCAACACTAGACAAGCTCTATGGCAGTGTCGACAGCCTCAGGATGACCGCTGCTTTTTTTGAAAAAATACAGGTTGACGTCTGACAGCGTGCGAAGAAGAAGAAGAAGAAAAAGAACTAAACCAGTTATCACAAGCCAGTATGACATCTTAGTCACTGTCAAAATTATTTCCTTTCAGTTGTTATTTTAACTTTTGGGAAAATAAAAAAGTCTGATGGAGCTAAATCTGGAGAATATGGTGGGTGTAGAAGAATGTCAATATTCAAATCGTTGGCTGTTTGCAGCACATGCTTTGCTTTATGGGAGGGCGCGTTGTCTTGAAGCAAAGGCAGAATTTGAGTCCGGGTTATCCGTCGTTTTATGGGCAGTCTTCCTTAGTTTGGTAAGGAGATCTGCATAATATTGTCTATTAACCGTGTTGCCATGAGGCAGGTAATCTTTCAATATGACACCTTTGATGTCCCAAAAAACCGTCAGCATCTCTTTTCTTGCAGATTTCTTTGCTCTTTGCTTGACATGTGTTTGTGAGCTCAGGGTTTTCCACTGCAAGCTGGAAATTTAGGTTATAATGATGATCCCAAGTCTCATCTACTGTCACCATGGTCGGCAACATGTTTTTCGACCGACAGTTCGAGGAACTGGCCACAGCAATCAACCCTCGTTTGTTTCTGTTCACATGTCAGCAGATGCGGGACCCAGCGGGCAGACACTTTTCTCATGTTCAGTCTGTTGTGTAAAATTCTAAAACTTTGCTTTCATTCAGTTTGGCTGACCTAGATATCTCTGCAATTGTCATTTTCCTATCCTGATCAATGATTTTCTTCACTCTTGCAGCATTTTCATCGCTGCACTCTGAGGATGGTCTTCCTGATCTTGGAAGATCAGCAATATGGGAACGGTCACACTTAAACTGCCTACACCAGTTTTTTTGACATAAGCATACGAAGGACATAATTCCTCAAACACTGTTTCCATCTCCCTGTGTATTTCTGTGGGTGTTTTTCTCTGCAACATCATGGATTTTATTACAGTTCTAGCCTCTGATTTCTCCATTGTTTTGTCAAACCGTTAGAGTAACAGATCCGGTCAATAAGGTATGTTGAGCCATGCACCATACCGGGTAAACCCGCCGAGGAGGGAAATCCATACTTCTCAAGTCTAGTACAAACTGAATGAGCTACATATGTGCAAAATGTCAACTTTCTCCTCCTATTCCTTCTTAGTCAGGGTAAAAACTTATGAAAAGTCCTTTGTACGTGTTTAAATATGTCAGAAATTCAAATAGAACTAGCAGAAAATACAACAAGAAGTGCTGATCCAGTCATATGAGAGCATCCCAGAGAACGATTGACACCTACCCAGAAGAATGGATACACGTCTATACTGATGGATCGGCTTTTAAGGCCACTATTAAAGCAGGATATAGAGCTTACATAGAGTATCCAGACAGAACTTCCGATGAGCTGTTTGATGCCTGTGGGGAGATATGTTCAAATTATGAGGAAGAAATAGCAGCATTGGAAGTAGCTCTGTACCACTTGAGGACTGTATTTGATGCTTTCCCATCAAAAGCCCAAAGCATCGTAATATTTACAGACTCATTATCTGTCCTTCAAGCTCTGGAAGATGACGGTCAATGTAGGCCTGAACTTACTCAAATATCCCTAGATGCCAACCAACTTCTCACATCCTATAAAGTCAGAATAGTTATACAATGGATCCCTGGTCATTAAAATACCCTTGGAAATGACAATGCAGACAGACTGGTTAAGAAGGGAGCAAGTCAAGAACAACAATACACACCAACAACCCTACAGACATTTAAACAACTACTGAAGACTGCGAACAAAGAGGACTGGCTGAATAGATGGGCAATGGAAAATAATGGGAGAGAAATCTACAAATATATGAACATCCCAAATCCTAAAGACAACGTCAACCTCCTTAAAAGTAGAGACCAAAGCACAATTTTCCGACTTCGCACTTAACACATACAACTTTACAGTCACTTGAACAAAATCCAACCATAACATATGCCAGACTGCCGGCACACATCCTTATGAAACTGTTGAACATCATCTTTTTGAATGACCGGCGCTTGCGGGTGTTAAGAAAGAGCTTCTTGTTCCGAGGCCAGACAAATGGAACACTTTGTATGGAACTAAACAACAGCTTACAAACAATTGCAGATACCACTATATGTCATTGGGCCAGAGGGCAGGAGCCCATAGGCCGCTGGATCAATAACCAACCAACTAACCAATCAACTAACCAACCAACCAACCAAGCAACCAACCAGTCAACCAATCAACCAACCAACCAACCAACCAGTCAACCAATCAACCAACCAACCAGTCAACCAACCAGTAAACCAACCAACCAACCAGTCAACCAATCAACCAACAAACCAACCAACCAACCAGTCAACCAACCAACCAACCAAGCAACCAACCAACCAACCAACAAAGCAACCAACCAGTCAACCAATCAACCAACCAACCAGCCAACCAGTCAACCAATCAACCAACCAACCAGTCAACCAACCAGTAAACGAACCAACCAACCAGTCAACCAATCAACCAACCAACCAACAAACCAACCAACCAACCAGTCAACCAACCAACCAACCAAGCAACCAACCAACCAACCAGTCAACCGATCAACCAACCAACCAACCAGTCAACCAACCAACCAACCAGTCAAACAATCAACTAACCAACCAACCAACCAAACAACATACCAACCAACCAACCAACCAAACAACCAACCAACCAACCGACCAACCAACCAACCGATAAACCAACCAACCAGTCAACCAATCAACTAACCAACCAACCAAACAACCAACCAACCAAGCAACCAACCAACCAACCAACCAAAGAACCAACCAACCAACCGAACAACCAACCAACCAACCAGTCAACCAATCAACTAGCCAACCAACTAAACAACCAACCAACCAAGCAACCAACCAACCAACCAACCAACCAAGCAACCAACCAACCTTCGTAAACCTCAGCAGTCTAGAATCATAAGATCAGTTAACCGAAGAAGAAGAATAAAGGTATTTTTTCTTCAATGTAATAGATTTCTAGTTCACAATAGTAGAGGATGTGTGCATAACTTCAGCTCTCTAGGTAGGATATGGGGAAGGTGGTTAAAATAAAAGAGAGTCCACGGAAACAGACAATGGGCATGTCAAGTTAAAATAAAAAAGGAGCAAAAAGCATTTTACACCACAATATAGCCTACAGGTTGTCAGTAACGAGGTTGAACGGGTCATGGTATGGATATAAGCTGTCTTAAATGCAAAAAACCAAAAAGAAATGAGAGAGTTTTAACAGTTAGCTCAGAACAAGTGGACTTTGCGTGTTGTGTTGTGGAAGACTAGTGAGGACAGGGCGTGTTGTGGAGGACTTGTGAGGACAGGGCGTGTTGTGGAGGACTTGTGAGGACAGGGCGTGTTGTGGAAGACTTGTGAGGACAGGGCGTGTTGTGAGGACAGGGCGTGTTGTGGAATACTTGTGAGGACAGGGCGTGTTGTGAGGACAGGGCGTGTTGTGGAATACTTGTGAGGACAGGGCGTGTTGTGAGGACAGGGCGTGTTGTGGAATACTTGTGAGGACAGGGCGTGTTGTGAGGACAGGGCATGTTGTGTTGTGGAAGACTTGTGAGGACAGGGCGTGTTGTGGAAGACTTGTGAGGACAGGGCGTGTTGTGAGGACAGGGCGTGTTGTGGAATACTTGTGAGGACAGGACGTGTTGTGGAATACTTGTGAGGACAGGGCGTGTTGTGGAAGACTTGTGAGGACAGGGCGTGTTGTGAGGACAGGGCGTGTTGTGGAATACTTGTGAGGACAGGGCGTGTTGTGAGGACAGGGCGTGTTGTGTTGTGGAAGACTTGTGAGGACAGGGCGTGTTGTGGAAGACTTGTGAGGACAGGGCGTGTTGTGAGGACAGGGCGTGTTGTGGAATACTTGTGAGGACAGGACGTGTTGTGGAAGACTTGTGAGGACAGGACGTGTTGTGGAAGACTTGTGAGGACAGGACGTGTTGTGGAAGACTTGTGAGGACAGGACGTGTTGTGGAAGACTTGTGAGAACAGGACGTGTTGTGGAAGACTTGTGAGGACAGGGCGTGTTGTGGAAGACTTGTGAGGACAGGACGTGTTGTGGAAGACTTGTGAGGACAGGACGTGTTGTGGAAGACTTGTGAGGACAGGACGTGTTGTGGAAGACTTGTGAGGACAGGACAGGACGTGTTGTGGAAGACTTGTGAGGACAGGACGTGTTGTGGAAGACTTGTGAGGACAGGACGTGTTGTGGAAGACTTGTGAGGACAGGACGTGTTGTGGAAGACTTGTGAGGACAGGACGTGTTGTGGAAGACTTGTGAGGACAGGACGTGTTGTGGAAGACTTGTGAGGACAGGACGTGTTGTGGAAGACTTGTGAGGACAGGACGTGTTGTGGAAGACTTGTGAGGAAAGGACGTGTTGTGGAAGACTTGTGAGGACAGGACGTGTTGTGGAAGACTTGTGAGGACAGGACGTGTTGTGGAAGACTTGTGAGGACAGGACGTGTTGTGTCGTGGAAGACCTGTGAGAACAGGACGTGTTGTGGAAGACTTGTGAGGACAGGACGTGTTGTGGAAGACTTGTGAGGACAGGACGTGTTGTGGAAGACTTGTGAGGACAGGACGTGTTGTGGAAGACTTGTGAGGACAGGACGTGTTGTGGAAGACTTGTGAGGACAGGACGTGTTGTGTTGTGGAAGACTAGTGAGGACAGGACGTGTTGTGGAAGACTTGTGAGGACAGGACGTGTTGTGGAAGACTTGTGAGGACAGGACGTGTTGTGGAAGACTTGTGAGGACAGGACGTGTTGTGGAAGACTTGTGAGGACAGGACGTGTTGTGGAAGACTTGTGAGGACAGGACGTGTTGTGGAAGACTTGTGAGGACAGGACGTGTTGTGGAAGACTTGTGAGGACAGGACGTGTTGTGGAAGACTTGTGAGGACAGGACGTGTTGTGTTGTGGAAGACTAGTGAGGACAGGACGTGTTGTGGAAGACTTGTGAGGACAGGACGTGTTGTGGAAGACTTGTGAGGACAGGACGTGTTGTGGAAGACTTGTGAGGACAGGACGTGTTGTGGAAGACTTGTGAGGACAGGACGTGTTGTGGAAGACTTGTGAGGACAGGACGTGTTGTGTTGTAGAAGACTTGTGAGGACAGGACGTGTTGTGGAAGACTTGTGAGGACAGGACGTGTTGTGGAAGACTTGTGAGGACAGGACGTGTTGTGGAAGACTTGTGAGGACATGACGTATTGTGGAAGACTTGGGAGGACAGAACGTGTTGTGTTGTGGAAGACCTGTGAGGACAGGACGTGTTGTGGAAGACTTGTGAGGACAGGACGTGTTGTGGAAGACTTGTGAGGACAGGACGTGTTGTGTCGTGGAAGACCTGTGAGAACAGGACGTGTTGTGGAAAACTTGTGAGGACAGGACGTGTTGTGGAAGACTTGTGAGGACAGGACGTGGTTTGTTGTGGAAGACTTTTGACGACAGGACGTGTTGTGGAAGACTTGGGAGGACAGAACGTGTTGTGTTGTGGAAGACCTGTGAGGACAGGACGTGTTGTGGAAGACTTGTGGGGACAGGACGTGTTGTGTTGTGGAAGACTAGTGAGGACAGGACGTGTTGTGTCGTGGAAGACCTGTGAGGACAGGACGTGTTGTGGAAGACTTGTGAGGACAGGACGTGTTGTGGAAGACTTGTGAGGACAGGACGTGTTGTGTCGTGGAAGACCTGTGAGGACAGGACGTGTTGTGGAAGACTTGTGAGGACAGGACGTGTTGTGGAAGACTTGTGAGGACAGGACGTGTTGTGGAAGACTTGGGAGGACAGGACGTGTTGTGGAAGACTTGTGAGGACAGGACGTGTTGTGTCGTGGAAGACCTGTGAGGACAGGACGTGTTGTGGAAGACTTGTGAGGACAGGACGTGTTGTGGAAGACTTGTGAGGACAGGACGTGTTGTGGAAGACTTGGGAGGACAGAACGTGTTGTGTTGTGGAAGACTTGTGAGGACAGGACGTGTTGTGGAAGACTTGGGAGGACAGAACGTGTTGTGTTGTGGAAGACTTGTGAGGACAGGACGTGTTGTGTTGTGGAAGACTTGTGAGGACAGGACGTGTTGTGTTGTAGAAGACTTGTGACGACAGGACGTGTTGTGGAAGACTTGTGAGGACAGGACGTGTTGTGGAAGACCTGTGAGGACAGGACGTGTTGTTTTGTGGAAGACTTGTGAGGACAGGACGTGTTGTGGAAGACTTGTGAGGACAGGACGTGTTGTGTTGTGGAAGACCTGTGACGACAGGACGTGTTGTGGAAGACTTGTGAGGACAGGACGTGTTGTGGAATACATGTCAGGATAAGGCGTGTAGTGAGTGTTGTGGAAGACGTGTGATCCACACGGAACTGGACGGTTTCGACTGATAATCAATGTGAAAGTTGACATCCATGTATAGTATTTACATCAACTTCTGGTGCTCCCTTCCATTCATGAGAAACATAAGGTTGCTACTGCAGGTAGTCTCTTAGAGGCTCAGAGCACTCACTCTGTTGTGTACAGGTGTGGAGTCCTTATCATAGAGGGGATATAAACATGCTAGAAAGGATATAAAAAAGAGCAACAAAGCTGATAGTGGGATTCCAGAATTACAGTTATGAGGAAAGACTCAGAAAAAGACTCTAGAAAAGAGAAGAATTCGAGGTGACAACACAGGTTTATAAGATAATCAAAGCAAGTGATAACCTAGAATATAACAAGTTTTTTTTAAAATACAGCCATCTACAAGAACAAGAGCTCATAGCTGCAAATTAACTAAAGAAAAGTACAGATTAGATATTAGGAAATACTTTTTTAGTCAGAGAGTGGTGAATGCTTGGAATGCATTGCCACAAGAAGTAGGGGAGGCAGTGACAATTAATGCATTTAATAATACATTGGATGCGCATAGCTTTTAGAGCAAAGTAATGTAAATGACACTTTTTGTATACAGACTCTGCAGAATCTTCATTTTACATAATGAAGTTGCTAGCTCCATGCACAAGTCAACATTTACGGTGCTATAGGACAGTATAAAGGGTCTCAATCGTGTCTCACCTCTAGAAGGATTGTATCTAGTAGGTAAACTAAAAACCATTACAGATCATATGTTATCATTTCACCAAATTAAGTCTAAATGGCAAATTCCTGCAGCCAAACGACAACCCAAACTATCTGGGAGTCACATTTGATCGGCGCATGACATGGAAAAGTCAGATCGAGAGAAACCGAATGAGAGCCAGAGAAAGAATGGCAATCATGAGGAAACTTGCTGGCACAAGCTGGGGAGCAGACGAAAGCATACTAAAGAAACTGTACACTGGAAGGGTGAGACCAGTTCTCGAGTATGGCATTGCGGCATGGACAACAGCAGCAAAGGCGAACTTCGATAAAGTTACCAAACTTCAAAACCAAGCCATGAGAGTTATAACAGGAGGCATGAAGTCAACGCCAATTGTAGAACTTGAAAAGATTACAAAACTGCAATCCATGACCGATAGAAGAGACTGCAGAGCCCAGCTGCAGTCAGAGAAACTCCGAAGACTGACTGACCGTCCAATGCACCAGAGACTAAACAATTTGGGAAATGGGAAACTAAAGCGGAGAAACTTTGCAGAAATAGCCAAAGCAAAGATGCACGAAGATCCCATAAACGCACTAACAACACCAAAGCCCATCACTACTGTACGAAAACCTACCTGGAGGCAGGATATATTTCCAGAGGTGGTAGAAAATATACCAGGTATTGGAAACAAAAACTGCCAGACTGAAAAAGAAAGGAGATACACTACCCTAAGTTTTAAATCGAAAAACTACCCAAGCATGGACTGGACCCATGCATACACCGACGGTTCTGTAACAAACACTACACAGAACGGAGGGGCAGGAGTATTCCTGAACCTACCAAATGGCAGACAAATAACACTGTCATTCGCTACTGGTAAGTACACAAGCAATTTCAGAGCGGAGGCAGAGGCACTGAGGGCAGCAGTCGAAGAAATGGTGACACATAAAAAAAATGAAAGCCATATAGTCCTGCTTACAGATGCTCTCGCCGTAGTCACAGCGCTAAAAAGCCAGAAAAACACTGAGCTTAATGACTTAAGAGCAGCACTCTGTCAACTGTGCCAGCAGTCCGTACCAAAAAGGGTAATGGTACAGTGGGTTCCATCACACTGCAACATTCAAGGCAACGAGGAGGCAGACAGACTGGCAAAAGAAGGTGCAAGACTACCACAAACAGATACTAATATGGCGTACGAAGAGTCAAAACGGCTTATTAAAGCCAGATACATGACCAAATGGGAAACCGAACATACTGGTTACACAAAAAACGATGCCTATTACCAGTTGAACAGAAGAGAGCAGGTCGTGGTCTTCAGAATTCGCACTGGCCACAATAGACTGAGGTACCACCTATTCAACAAATTGAAGATAGGTGGAACCGACGAATGCCCGTGTGGTACCGGGAAAATGACCGCTGAACATCTGATGCAGAACTGCCCGACGACATACGAGGATCAGAGAGAGCAGATGTGGCCATCACCAGTGGAACCATAAGACAAGCTCTATGGCAGTGTCGACAGCCTCAGGATGACCGCCGCTTTTTTTCGAAAAAATAATGGTTACTGTCTGACTGCGTACGAAGAAGAAGAAGAAGATATGTTATCATTTCCATTTTCAATACGATATTTCACTTTTCATGTTAATGCCCTTTGCCCTTTAATGTTGATCCTGAATGAATTTGATTGTTTTTACACTTAGGTTACATAAGATTTAACTTTCTGTGTTTCTTATTTTGAAAGTCTGTCTTACTAACTCGTTTATGTCTGCCTTTTTTCTTAATTCTATCTGATTATGTTTCTATTTATACATTTGTTTCTTTCTCTCTTTCTTTCTTTCATTCTTTCACGTTTTCTTTCTTTTGTTTTTCTTTATTTCCTCCTTCATTTTTTTTGTTAATTCACCCTTTACTCTTTTCTGTTATCCCATATCCACTGTATTTTTTTGGGAAATTGTCTTTCTGTTATTTGTTAAGTATTAGTTATATTCAATGTATTCAGAGTGCATTTTATATTTATTACCATTCCTATTATTTCGGAAGATATACAACTTCATTTTTGCAATCGTAGATAAAAACCTTTTGCCATTAAACTTTTGGGCAAATAAGAAGCAAACATAGGACCATGAAACTAGATTGGGAAGGTAGAAATACGTCTTGTCATCTTCTACTGACAAAGTAGTAACCACCAGCCTCGTTTGCGGTCAAGCAGTAAACAGGTTCTGGTATAATCAATACTTGACCATGGAACTTGGCGTCTAGCGACGGTTGAATTTCAGAGTGAATATTCGAATATAAAACATAAAAGAGTAACACATTTATATATGACTGAATTCTAATAGAACCGTATGCTTGCGAACATGCTATTCAATGTTAATACAATATTTAAAATGCTGAAATGCGATATGTTGTTGTTGTTTAATGCCCACAATGAGAAAGTTTACTCTTTTGTGCGCCCTGAAAAGGACTTTTGTGCGCCATGAAAAGGACATTAAGTATCGAGTTGCAGTAGCTTTCTTCACATCCCGATCATGCTGATGAAGGTGGACCTCGGTCCACCAGACGATTGTGCTATGTGTGGCTTCATCTGCGTGGCACTCACTACTACGGGGATCATATCTATCCACATCTCATCAGCCAGACTGCATTGAAAATAGCGTGTTTACAGGAAACGATACATGAAAGAAAGATTGTAGTCTTGGTCAGTGTATTGTAACTGACCCTGACACGACGTCATGGTCAGAATGTTGTGTCTGACTGGACTAGCGTCTCAGTTCTCCCCAAAAATGCGATATATATTTATATTAATATATAGGAATGAAAATGCAGCACGATGAATGCGCTGACATCATCATGCGACTGATAGCTGACTGTCAGGGTCAGCGTAGTAAATCCTATTCCGTCTCAAAGCGGCGGTCCTGGAAACAGGCTGCACTAATTTAGGCTGACGAAAAGTATGTGTATCGTAATGGTAAGGCAAATTTGGTACCTCAAAAAAGGCATGATGAAACCAGATGTGTCAGGTCGAAAGGCGTAGATATCGCAGCCTCGCTGTAAACTGGTACGCAACGTCGCAACGTCATTCTCAAGAATAACGAATGGAGGATACATGTATGTACTAAATAGATGTATAATATAGATTACGTAAATATTTAATATATATTAAGTAGATGTGTAATATAGATTAAGTAAATGTTTAATATATATTAAGTAGATGTATAATATAGATTAAGTAGATGTATAATATAGATTAAGTAGATATTTAATATAAATTAGGTAGATGTATAATTGAATTTGCATATTTGCTGTGACAAACTGTGATTGTGAAACATGGACGTTCACAAAAGCACTAAGAGCAAAGATCGGTGCTTTTGAGGCACAATGCTACAGAAAAACAGTGGACAAAGAAAGAAAGAAACAAATCCATCCAGCAAGACCTGTATGGAGAGGAGAATTGGCTCATAAACGATGTAATGATCCGAGAACTTCGTGTTTTTTTTTGGACACGTTAACCGGCAAAACGGACTAGAAAGAGTGGTTATGGAGAACATGGGCACTGGAAAGCGAGGAAGGGGCCAATCGAGTAGGCGATGGACTCAGGACATCAAGGAGACTGCTGGATCTGCTCTGGAGGAAGGCAGGCGGAAGACAGTTTCCTACATTCTTGAGACCGACATTCTGCAAAGGACATGCTATGTGATGATGATAAGATGTATAATATAGATTAAGTAGATGTTTAATATATTTAAAGAAAAGTTTAATTACTATATTTAAATAAGTAGATGTTCAATTATTGACATAAAAAATAACTCATTAAGGTTACTTCTTACATGCTGGGACCCGTAAGAATGATATACTGCTCTGATGAATATAGACTGCTGGCCCCGGCATTAAATACGCAGTGTGCAGGTTAGGTTTACTTCCATCCACGATACAAAAAAGAAGCACACTATGTTTTAATAGAGCCCAAACCTCTGTCTTCCGGTCGGACTATACTGGCTAAGAGAAAACCTCATGGCCCTGATTGTGCTTCAAGAAACTGGCTGTGTTATAATAACATGATCAACGAGGTAGGTTTCGACACTGGCATCCCCGTAGGACCGAGTCGAATGAGAAGCTTTACATTTAACTACATTCAGGTTGACGGCATTTGAAAATAAGTACTTTAGATGGTTACTGGGAATTGTCTGCAGACAATACCTGAATAATAAGCAAATGCGACAACAGTCCAACCAAAATTATGTTTCTAATGTCATCATGAAAAAAAAAACAACACATTTTGCATACACAGGGTACTTGATTCGGATGAACTGTAATATATTCTCATTACAAACGAATACTTGCATACCAAGCGGCTAAAGGACCGGTCGTAGACTTAACTTAACTTAACGTCTTTGTACTGGTTTAGAAGACCCTGCAGAGTATGTGTACAACCAGTTACATTTACATCACCTTGCTCTAAAAGCTATGTGCATCTAGTTTATTATTAAATGCATTAACTGTCCCTGCCTCCACTACCTCCCCTGGCAATGCATTCCAAGCGGACACCACTCTCTGACTAAAAAAAATATTTCCTAATATCTAATCTGGACCTCTCTTTAGTCAGCTTGTAGCTATGCACTCTTGTTATTGTGTGTGGCTGTATTTTAAAAACTTGTTATAGTCTAATTTATCCATTCCTCTGATCATCGTATAAACCTGTATTAAGTCACCACGAATTCTTCTCTCTTCTAGACACTGTAGGCCGATTTTTCTGAGTCTTTCCTCATAACTGTAATTCTGGAATCCCACTATCATCTTCGTCGCTCTTTTTTGTATTCTTTCCAGCATGTTTATATCCCCTCTATGATACGGACTCCACACCTGTACACAGTATTCCAATCTAGGTCTAACTAAAGCTTTATACAGTTTGACTATCACTTCCTTGCTCCTATGTTTAATATTTCTTTTTATCATACCTAACATTGCATTTGCCTTTTTCACTGCTACCTTAACTTGCTCACTCCCCTTTCCTGTATGATCTATTATAACCCCTAGGTCCCTTTCCGTATCTATCCTTCTAATATTGTTCTCTCCCATTCTGTAATTACGTTCCATATTAGATCTACCCATGTGGATGACTGTACATTTATCTACATTAAACTCCACTTGCCAGCTTACAGACTATTCTCGAATTTTATCTAAATCCGACCTCAATATATCCACTTCCGCTTTAGATGAGACACTACTGCATAGTTTAGTGTCATCAGCAAATTTTGCAATTATGGATCCCATATCAATGTCCAAATCGTTTATATATATCAAGAACAAAATTGGTCCCAAAAACGAGCCCTGTGGCACACCACTTTTCACTTCACACCACTCAGAGTACTCCTTATTTATGCCCACCCACTGCCTTCTTCCCGTTAACCAATTTTCAATCCATTTGGCAACTTCCCCACCTATTCCATGTGATTTTAACTTTCGAAATAATCTTTGATGAGGTACTCTATCAAAGGCCTTTGCAAAGTCTAGATAAATAACGTCCACTGGCTCCCCTTATCTATTATTTTAGTAACCTCCTCCATGAATTCTAATAGATTTGAAGCATGATCTCCCTCTAGTAAACACATACTGACTATTTCTAGTTAGATTAAATTTGTCTAAATGCTTTACAATGTTTTCTTTGATTATTGACTCTAACAATTTACAGTCTAGGCTCGTTAAACTGACCGGTCTATAATTTGCTGGATCTTCTTCTTCTTCTTCTGCGTACACAGTCAGACAGTAACCATTATTTTTTCGAAAAAAGCGGCGGTCATCCTGAGACTCTCGCCACTACCATAGAGCTTGTCTTGCAGTTCCACTGGTGATGGCC
The DNA here is from genome assembly GCA_036924085.1 of Ariolimax columbianus. Classification (NCBI taxonomy): domain Eukaryota; kingdom Metazoa; phylum Mollusca; class Gastropoda; order Stylommatophora; family Arionidae; genus Ariolimax; species Ariolimax columbianus. The sequence continues at coordinate 71,209,696 of JAVGWX010000008.1, read as the reverse complement.
ACATCTGCTCTCTCTGATCCTCGTATGTCGGGCAGTTCTGCAGCAGATGTTCAGTGGTCATTTTACCAGTACCGCACGGGCATTCGTCGGTACACCCTATCTTCAATTTGTTGAAGAGGTGGTACCTCAGTCTGTTGTGGCCAGTGCGAAGTCTGAAGACAACGACCTGCTCTCTTCGGTTCAACTGGTAATAGGCATCGTTTTTGGTGTAACCAGTATGTTCGGTTTCCCATTTGGACATGTACCTGGCTTTGATAAGCCGTTTTGACTCTTCGTACGTCATACTGGTATCTATTTGTGGTAGCCTTGCACCTTCTTTTGCCAGTCTGTCTGCCTCCTCGTTGCCTTGGATGTTGCAGTGTGACGGAACCCACTGTACCACTACCCTTTTTGGTGCGGACTGTTGGCACAGTTTGCAGAGTGCTGCTCTTAAGTCATTAAGCTCAGTGTTTTTCTGGCTTTTTAGCGCTGTGACTACTTCGAGAGCATCTGTCAGCAGGACTATATGGCTCTCATTTTCACTGTGTGTTGCCATTTCTTCCACTGCCGCCCTCAGTGCCTCTGCCTCTGCTCTGAAATTGCTCGTGTACTTACCAGTAGCGAATGACAGTGTTATTTTTCTGCCATTTGGTAGGTTCAGGAATGCTCCTGCCCCTCCGTTCTGTGTAGTGTTTGTTACAGAACCGTCGGTGTATGCATGGGTCCAGTCCATGCTTGGGTAGCTTTTCGTTATGAAGCTTAGGGTAGTGTCTCTCCTTTCTTTTTCGGTCTGGCAGTTTTTGTTTGCAATACCTGGTATATTTTCTACCACCTCTGGAAATATATCCTGCCTCCAAGTAGGTTTTCGTACAGTATTGATGGGTTTTGGTGTTGTTAGTGCGTTTATGGGATCTTCGTGCATCTTTGCTTTGGCTATTTCTGCAAAGTTTCTCCGCTTTAGTTTCCCAGTTCCCAGATTGTTTAGCCTCTGGTACATTGGATGGTCCGTCAGTCTTCGGAGTTTCTCTGACTGCAGCTGGGCTCTGCAGTCTCTTCTGTCGGTCATGGATTGCAGTTTTGTAATCTTTTCAAGTTCTACAATTGGCGTTGACTTCATGCCACCTGTTATGATTCTCATGGCTTGGTTTTGAAGTTTGTTAACTTTATCGAAGTTCGCCTTCGCTGCTGTTGTCCATGCCGCGATGCCATACTCGAGAACTGGTCTCACTCTTCCAGTGTACAGTTTCTTTAGTATGCCTTCGTCTGCTCCCCAGCTTGTGCCAGCAAGTTTCCTCATGATCGCCATTCTTTCTCTGGCTTTCATTCGGTTTCTCTCAATCTGACTTTTCCATGTCATGCGCCGATCAAATGTGACTCCCAGATAGGTTGGGTTGTCGTTTGGCTGCAGGATTTTGCCATTTAGGCTTAGTTTGGTACTTTGGGGTTTTAATGAGAGCGAGAATATTGTGCACGTGGTTTTCTCCTCGTTTATTTTGACCAGCATTTGCTGGATCTGATTTTTTGCCTTTTTTTGAATAATGGGATCACTCCTGCATCTTTCCAATCCCGTGGAACAATCCCTTTTGTAAGTGATTGAGAACATAATATAGATACAGATAAATCCAAGCGAAACAATGACCAGGTTGGGTGCAACCATGGGACTATACAGCATGCAAGAACTCAGACGGTGACATAGAATGATGTCACTAGGGTATATGTTGTTCTGCATTATTCGCCGTTTTTGGATTAGAAAGATCACATAGGAGGTTGTTTTTTATGTTGGACCATATTCTGGTCTAACCAAGCTTATTTCACATACATCCACTACAGGTACTTACAGACACATGCATACCCATAATTGTCCTGGTTATATAAACGAGCGGGATCCATATAATAGTAGCCGGCATCCTTGCAAAAATTTAACAACCCGGCTGTATCCTACAAGATGTGCAATCATTAATATATCTTGGCAGCAATATCTTGGCAGAGATATCTTGGCAGCAATATCTTGGCAGCAATATCTTGGCAGAGATATCTTGGCAGCAATATCTTGGCAGCAATATCTTGGCAGCAATACAGACAAAGTAGGGAGTACAGATACATATATTAGAATAAGAAACCAGACGGTGAGAGGAGCTTTTATTTCATTTGGGAATTTATGAAAATCAAATTAAATTAAGTCCAAGAAAAAAATACAAAATCTTCAACTCAGTGAAAATTCTGTTCTAAGACACGGAAAAACAACAAAACAGCAATACAACAGCAATACAACAGCAACACAACAGCAATACAACAACAACAAACCAGCAATACAACAACAAACCAGCAATACAACAGCAACACAACAGCAACACAACAACAACAAACCAGCAACACAACAGCAATACAACAACAACAAACCAGCAATACAACAGCAACATAACAGCAATACAACAACAACAAACCAGCAATACAACAACAACAAACCAGCAATACAACAACAACAAACCAGCAACACAACAACAAACCAGCAATACAACAACAACAAACCAGCAACACAACAGCAACACAACAGTTACAGACTGTTAAAATGGGCGCCAGTGTAGAATAGAGAGATTGAAATAATATAATCGATAAATAATGAGGAATTATTGGAAAGAAACGGTTATATATGAGTGAAGCATGAGGCATGTCGCGAGGAGCAGGCTATGGAGTTGGATAGGACGCTCCTAAGCTTCATATCGAAAAGCTACCCAAGCATGGACTGGACCCATGCATACACCGACGGTTCTGTAACAAACACTACACAGAACGGAGGGGCAGGAGCATTCCTGAACCTACCAAATGGCAGAAAAATAACACTGTCATTCGCTACTGGTAAGTACACAAGCAATTTCAGAGCGGAGGCAGAGGCACTGAGGGCGGCAGTGGAAGAAATGGTGACACACAATGAAAATGAAAGCCATATAGTCCTGCTTACAGATGCTCTCGCCGTAGTCACAGCGCTAAAAAGCCAGAAAAACACTGAGCTTAATGACTTAAGAGCAGCACTCTGCAAACTGTGCCAGCAGTCCGCACCAAAAAGGGTAGTGGTACAGTGGGTCCCATCACACTGCAACATCCAAGGCAACGAGGAGGCAGACGGACTGGCAAAAGAAGGTGCAAGACTACAACAAACAGATACTAGTATGACGTACGAAGAGTCAAAACGGCTTATTAAAGCCAGATACATGACCAAATGGGAAACCAAACATACTGGTTACACCAAAAACGATGCCTATTACCAGTTGAACCGAAGAGAGCAGGTCGTTGTCTTCAGACTTCGCACTGGCCACAATAGACTGAGGTACCACCTATTCAACAAATTGAAGATAGGTGGTACCGACGAATGCCCGTGCGGTACTGGTAAAATGACCGCTGAACATCTGCTGCAGAACTGCCCGACATACGAGGATCAGAGAGAGCAGATGTGGCCATCACCAGTGGAACTGCAAGACAAGCTCTATGGCAGTGGCGACAGCCTCAGGATGACCGCCACTTTTTTCGAAAAAATAATGGTTACTGTCTGACTGCGTACGAAGAAAAAGAAGAAGAAGAAGAAGGATAGGACGCTCGTTACGACAACCAGCAGATAACATTACAAGACAGTCTATGTTCTAGAATCCCCAAGGCAAGATTCTTAGAGGTAGACCAACACACACAAAGAATAGAGTTCGAACAAACATAAAGGAAACATGGAGAGTGTGGACAGAGATGTAGCAGATGGACCAGAACAGGCGTGGATTTGATGAATTAACGTATAAGGTATTAATCGATTGATTGACGTCGGAACTCTTGCACAACGCTAAAAAGCATTTAGTCTTGATTTAAACTGCAGTTTGAGCGAGAAGAAGTGTTTCAACCCACTACCAGAAATTAATGGTGAAGAGTTCAGACCGATTAGAGCCAAGCAAGCACACCAACAACACGCCGGACGCCAAATTACAGCAAAGAATAATTACTCAGTGGCGCTTAATTGCAAGAAAAAAAAGCATATTTTCAAAAATGAACAAAAGAAACATCCATCGTTTTGACCCTGACTTCTCTTCATTATGGAACTACTAAAGTGCTCACAAAATATAAACAATAACGCGAGTACAGAAACAAATATGAATACGCAATCTACATACAAAACATGCCATCTCTGTGAAAACATACGCCAGCAATTATTAGCACATTTTTGTTTCTCAGTTTGAATTCCACGTTCCGTCTCATGTGATGCTTACTCCTCTATGTCTTCCTTATGTGACATGATTCCTCCATACCGCACTCCCCTCATGGCCCGCTGAGACGTGACACAAGGGCCCTAATCACATTCGCATTGTCTATGTGGCTGCGCTAATTCCCCTGAATGCATAAAGTTTCTGTGTTTGTTTTCACTTGCTCTAATTATGTCGAACTGAATGCTGGGACAATGTCTATTTAACTTGTTTGGGAACAATATGGATCAGGTTTAGTTGGAGTATAAACATAGTTCATAGAAAAAAAGATAAAAATTTTAGGATTACAGCAGTTTGAAATCGTATACTCGCTTAAGATGGGTAAAAATATAATCAGATTATGCCCCGTAAGAATACAGGACACAACATACTCCATGAGAACAGAGTTCAACTGCAAACAAAGGCAAACACGTCAATAACAAAAACAGCAGCATGTTGAGTATAGTCAAGTCTGAACAGAAGTCTAGAACTAAACACAGAAGGTATATATCGAGCGCTGGCAGTAGCTGTTTCAGTATAGTCAAATCTTAACAGAGGTCTAGAACTAAACACAGAAGGTATGTATCGAGCCCTGGCAGTAGCTGTTTCAGTATAGTTAAATCTTAACAGAGGTCTAGAACTAAACACAGAAGGTATGTATCGAGCCCTGGCAGTAGCTGTTTCAGTATAGTCAAGTCAGAACAGAGGTCTAGAACTAAACACAGAAGGTATTATCGAGCGCTGGCAGTAGCTGTTTCAGTATAGTCAAGTCAGAACAGAGGTTTAGAACTAAACACAGAAGGTATGTATCGAGGGCTGGCAGTAGCTGTTTCAGTATAGTCAAGTCAGAACAGAGGTTTAGAACTAAACACAGAAGGTATGTATAGAACGCTGTCAGTGGCGTTTCAGTATACATGATGATACATTATGAGATTGCTAGCCTCATGGACATCCCGCTATAGTTACCATTTACGACATAGTTGGAAAGCAACATTAGGCATATTCTATTCAACCCGTTTACTACTCACGTTAGGAAGCAGTTCGACCAGTATAAAAACCTACTGACTATAGTAAAAACGCGAAAATTGACGTGGTACGTACATATATCAAGATACGTGGCGCTGACCAAGACCGTCCTGCAAGGCACTGTGCCTGGGAAGTGTAGGAGAGGGAGACTAAAAAAGAGATGGGAGGACAATATAAAACGGGACGGGAAGGTTCATAGCTGAAACTAATACCCTGGGGAAAAGAAATTGAGACGTATGTCGTGAACAGTTTCGACAGACTGTAATAACGGTGCCTCAACGAACTTCTAGGTTACAGGACTGATGATGATGACTAATCAGGTGAGTTAAACAAGAGTAAAGACAACATACTTTTAAAAAGTACAAGATCACGGGACACCACAACATCACTCTTCAAAAACAAGGTAAAAAAACACACAAGGAATAACCATGCCGTGAAACAACCTACTGGCCGTGTTTAACCATAGTTGAACGTAGCATCATAACCCGTATCTTCTAATTTTGCTGAATTTCGCTCTCATGACGCCGATCTATAGAACTCCCGATCTTTGGCCAATTCTTCCGTCTGTATCACCTGTGTCTATCTTCTCCTCCGGCTGAGTCTGTCTCGTATACTAACTACCATATCCTCCAATATAGTTTTTGTTATAGACCATTGTGGCGCTTGATGTGGCCAAAGTATCGCGTGCAGGATTGCTTGGTCAACATTGTGCCTCTCTCTTTCGCCTTCTATCACCCAGGGGTGCATAGGCCATCAACCAACCCTCGCCAAGCAGCTCGGTCCTGTGCACTTTTTTCCACTTCCTTCCAGTTTTTTCCTGTTTTCTTTATTTCCGCCTCCAGATCTCATCTCAATGTATTCCTTGGTCTGCCTATGCCTGTCCTTCCCTGGGGGTTCCATGACAAGGATTGCCTGGTGATACTGGCGGGCTTTCTTAAAGTATGACCCATCCATCTCCACTTTCTTTTAAGATTGCCTGTTCCAATTTACCTTGTCCCACTCTCTTCTTCAGTCTGTCGTTTGTAACTTTGTGAAGCCATTTTATACCAAGAATCTTTCTCACGCATCTGTTGACAAAACTCTGTAATCTACTGTCATTGCCTTTGGTCATCCTACAGGTTTCCGCTCCATACTGCAGGACTGGCTGTACATTTGAATGGAAAATCCTTATTTTTGTCTTCCTTTATATTTCCTTGGAGTTCTATATGGTTTTTAACATTCAGAATACAACTCTTGCTTTTCGTATCCTCGTTTTTTTATCCTCGTGTGTCCCTCCTTACTTGTTGATGATACTTCCAAAGTATGTAAATACATCTATCTCTTCCAGTGGCGTTCCTCTCAGCTTGATTGGTTCTGTGTTTGTTGCATTGACCCAAATATTTTTTGTTTTTTTCCTCACGGATCTTCAAACCAACTTGTTTAGAGGTATAATCCAGTCTATCCAGTTTTCCTTTGCATTTGCCTTTGGCTGTGGGACAGAAGGGCTATATCTTCCGCAAAATCCAGGTCCTCCAGCTGTTTATTCAAAGTCCACTGGATTCCATTTCTCTCATTTGTTGTTACTTTCATAATCCAGTACACTGCTAGGATGAACAGGAAAGGGTGACAGTAGGCAACCCTGTCGTACCCCTGATTTAATTTTGATTGACTCTGTGAGTTGTCCTTCGTGTATAACTCAATACACCACATTGGGCCTAATAGTATATAAACGATACAATACACATTTACGGCACTCGAAGGGAAATGTATTTAAGGTTACGCTTTGGCAAAAAGAATATATTTTAGGAATACTAAACAAAACATTATATTTCCGTAGAAAATAATGCACTGGAAAATGTCTTGGCAAAGCTACATGATTGACAGTCGGGTTTACAAGAAAAATACCAATGCAACAGTCAAAACATGTGATTAAAGAGCGTTGTTCATAGGGCTAGCAACCTTACCACTTAAAACCATTGATGTTATTGCAAATGTTCAGACACAGGTTTCCTACAAAGAAGCAAACTGTATTGCTAGTCTTTCGCTTCATTTGGAGCGTTCTAGGTCAATGAATTAATCAATCATTCCATCAATCAATTAATAAATTAATAAATCAATCGATCAACCAGTAAATCAATCAGGCAGTAAATCAACAAATCAATCAATAAACTAATCAACCAATCAATCAATCAACTATGTTTCTGAAACTTTCCTCATCATCGAACATTCAATCCTGGGACTGGTTTGCAAGCTGATTCTGTCTTTTCATCTTTGCTTGTCACGTGCGGCCGTTTGACGACAACACGGGTCCTCACCACTATATCTCTGCATTCATGTGTAACAAAGGTATTTCTTGGTCTGCCCCTTTCCTCTCTTTCTTCGATGTGTTCCAATGACGTAGGTTACGGTCCATCCAGTCTGTTCGTTGTTTTTGTGTCCTTTGTAACAGATGTAATTCATCTCCCACTTCCGCGGCACCCTTTTGTCTGATTTCCTCTCTGTCCAGCTCATTTTAGTCATATTTTGGTAACACCACATCAGGTGAGTCGAACATTACAGCGCAGCATCGAACCACTCTCCCGCCACAACCTCACTAGATCTACTCTGTGAGTCTCCCACAGCAACTCCTGACGCTGACACCAGCCCTGACGCCCTGCCATTGCTGAGGTTAAGGCAGCAATAGAAAACTGAAAGATGGCAGAGCCGCTGGCCCCAACAAATGGCTCCACTGAGCTTTTAAAGTAGGCCTTGATTTGAAAAACCCTGCACCAATTCTTTGCAAGGGTGTGGGACACTGGTCAAATACCCGCGGCATAGCGCGACGGAAAAATAATTTCCTTGTACAAGGGAAAGGGTTCCCGTCTGGAATGCTGCAATTACAGGCCTATTACCCTGCTGTCCGTCCCCGGCAAGGTCTTCGCACATGTGCTCCTCTCCAGACTGTAGCCCCTTTTAATGAGACATCGTCGCTCCCAACGGTCAGGGTTCACAGCCTCTCACTCCACCATTTACGCCATCCACACCCTCCGCCTCCTCACAGAACTGTATCGCGAGTTTAACCGCCCTCTCCCCGTCGCCTACGTTGACCGACGGGTGGCCTTCGATTCTGTGGACGTGACACGCCCTGTGGAAGTCCCTACACTGCGTTGGTATCTCAAGCACCCTGCTGACCCTTATTGTGAATCTTCACAGTCCCACCAGCGCCAAAATTCGGCTCGGTTCTGATCTCACAGAGGCGTTTTCTACATCATCTGGTGTCCGACAGGGCTGCGTCCTCGCCTCTGCACGTATCTGCTGCGCCATGGACTGGGTCCTCACACAGTCTTCTGCACGACAACTCAGGGGTCCTCGTTGGCGACTCCCGGGTAAACGATCTCGTATACGCTGATGACGTCGTCATACGGGGCTAAGATTCTCAGGCCCTAGTAGGCCCCCTAGAGGCACTGGATTGATCGGCTACCCACCTAGGCTTGCATATCTCCTCGACGGAGACGAAAATTCAAAACCTCAGCAGGGACCCCTGCGCTGAGCATCACCGTGAACGACAACCCTGTTGCAGCCACTGTTGCAGCGGCTTCATCCATGCACTTGCTCCGCAGAGTCTGGTCCCAGCAAAGACTCTCCCTGGAGACCAGACTTCGCATTTACTCCTCCTGCATTGTCTCCATTCTCCTGTACGGCTTCGAGTCCTGGATACTACTACAGCGGGACTGGCAGTGTCTTGAGGCCTTCCACCTTCGTAACCAGAGGGGAATCCTGGGGATCATCTGGCATGACATGATTTCCAACAGTGAAGTAGTTCGAAGTACTCAACTTGCAGGCATTGTCTCAACGATTGCTCGCCGTCGTCTCTCCCTCTTCGGTCACGTTGTTCGCTTTTCCCGGAAAGTCCCAGCTCACGAGATGCTCCGACTGGCTGTGGGGACGAATTACGCGAAGAAGCCGTGCTCCTCATGGAGACGTCCTTGGGGCCGTACTCGCAACACGTGACTAAAACAGATATCCACCTCCCCAACAGAACTGCAGGCGGCCTGGGACGCGGCCACGAGACATAGACATAGACATCGCCATTCGACGAGACGAGTCCTGGTCTTCTAAGCGTGCTATTGTATTGTAACACCACATCTTAAAATCATCCAGGTATCCCTCCTCTCCTTTATTTTATTGTCCACGTTTCAGGCCCGTACAACGCCACAGGCCCTACATGTATGGTCAGGATGCTTTAGCATAGCGTACATTCTAATTATATATGCTATCAGAACTCTCTTTTTCTTTAACTGCCTCGTTTATCAATATAATTTAAGTTCGTATTTTTATATTGCATCATGCATCTTCTGTAATGATCTGAAATATTAACAACTGTTATATTTTAGGAAGAATAATGTAACAATGTTCCTGAAAAATTCAAATGTAGCTTAAGGAAACTGAAAATTAAAAAAAACAATAAAAACAACCAATCTTAGTTTATGGATACTAAAAGGAAGCAAACATGAACAGGCAATCTACAAACAAAACATCTTTGTGAAAACATACGTCAGCAATTATGATCACCTGTTTGTTTCTCGGTTTGAATTTCCCATTCCGTTTCATGTAATGTTTACTCCTTTATGTCTTTCTTATCTAACATGATTATTCCATAACACCTTACTGAACTCATAATAAGAAGAAGAAGGCGATGAAGAAAACGAAGACAAGAAGAAGAAAGAAGAAGAAGTAAGAAGAAAAAAGGTTTCAGAAGTTTAATGAATGTTGATTCATTTTTATAATATTTCAGATTTAAATCCACACTTGAAGCTTTATAAAATGCTGGCCGTTATGGACCTGATCTTATCCACATATGTTCATGTTAACCACTTTATCACTGTCCATGCCGCCAGAATAGTTATGCAGTTGATTCCTATACACTTATCAATTATAAATGGCATCAAAAGAGCAGAAAGATTGACCAAAAAATTTGTTAAGACATGAATAACCATACCCAATAACAACTCTAAACAGCTAGACAAATAATTAGAACATCAAACAAGGAAACATGGCTGAACAAATGCAATTTTGAAAACATCTGGAGAGAGGTCTACAGACGAATGGCAATCCATTATCATAATGACATCATCAATCAACTCAAAAATAAGAGATCAGAACACAATTGACCGACTACAAACGCAACTTTTCCCCACTTAACAATCACCTGAACGTAATCCAACCTCAATATACCACAGACATCCAGCTGTGCACACACATACACGAAGTCGTCGATCACCATCTCTTTGAGTGCTCGGCTCTCAACAATATTGGCAAAATGCTTATTCCTCTGAGACCAGAAAAATATAACACTGTGTAATGAACTGAAAGAACAACGAACACGCACAGATTCCATTACATGGAATTGGGCTGAAGGTTGAGAGACCGAGTGTCGCTGGATCAAAAAAAGTAACATGTATAATTGTTCTCATTCTTTGTTACTGTTATTCCTTCTCCCCTTGTTATCTCTTCTTGTACCAGATCATACTCATTATTGCACTTGTTCAACTTCTACAGTTTTCATAATTCCTTTAAAAACAGTGTTCTGGAAGACGTACACCTTGAACAGGCTGTTTTCAGGAAGGGGTACTCAATCAATGACCAACTTCCCACAGTCAACCATTTGGCTTGGCTTCGTTCGTTCTCAATCTCCAGCTACCAAACCCTGAAAGGGCTTAAGTAGCAGAATGTAGTCCAGAGAATGGAATGCGTTGGGTCATAGTTTACAGCTTGACTGCGATATTTGCCCCTTTTGGTCCAACACATCCGACTTCAGCAAGCATTTTTTGAGTATCGGGTTAGCATTCCCTCCTCGATCCCTTCTCCTTGGCCAGTCTGCCTGCTGCAGCCTGTTATCCAGATCACCACTTGTAGGTGTAGAAAGGTCCTGGCAGCTCTTGTTTGCTGGTCCTGACGCTAGCAGTCAGCTATGGGTCGCTGACCACTGCAGCTCATGCGCTGCTCAGCATCTTGATCCCAGTCAACCATTTGATGGCAAAAGCGGGGAAAGTCCGCCAGCTACTGTCACTGTGTTTGTAGACTACGAAAATGTCGTTGATAGCGTGAAAATAATAGCAGTGTTAAACGCCTCGCGGAACCATCGACGAAAAGTGTGCCCAGCTTATAGAGAAGATAAACGAGAGCTGCTCAACAGCAAATACTGTTTTCAACAAGCCATTTTTTTATACTTATTTAATGTGGGGTACGACAATGTGATATCCTCATCGCAAAACGTTTCACCCCTGCCCTTGAAGAACATTTCATGTCTCTAAACTGGAAGTATCGATGTGTCAATATAGATGGCCGGATGCTCTCACATCTATATTTTGAGGATGGCATTGTGATCGTTATTCATATCATTGCAGAAGCCAAACAAAGCTTAAAAGTGGTGAATAAAGCAGACACGGTGATTGGTCTGAACATAAATAGAAAGACAACCCTATTTCTACTAAATATATATCCAAATAGGCCTAGATGCTGATCACATTATCACTGTCCATGCCTCCAGAATAGCTATGCAGTATACTCATTAAATGCGCATGGCAGCAGTAAGAGAGAAGACAGATTGACAAAAAAAGGGATAAAAACGTGAAATAGGGAACTGCGATTGAAAAATGAGTCAAACGAAAAGGCCAATGTGTATGTTTACCTAGGCCTGGAGATCAACAACAACCACACGATTGAATAGGAGATCTCACGCAGGATAGCGGAAGGGAGGGGGGGGGGGGGGTTGAGGGTAGGTTGGCTTAACTTCAACCGCATTAAACCGATACTTCGGAAGCTGACGGCCGTGGCAAGACCAGTGCTGACACCTTCAATAGCAAGGTTATCCCAGCAGTGGTATACGGGTGTAAGGTTTAGAGTCTGCGCAAATGAGGCGCAGAAAAGCTAGGAATTACCGAAAGAGCAATTGGGCGAAGAGTTCCAAATATCTCACCGAGAGACCACATCCGAAATACCGGCACCCGCGACCAAACAGTTCCGGGATGTCTTCGTCTATGCCTCAAATTGAAAGTACGAATGGACCGGCCATGTGGTCAGCTTGGCTGAGGACAGATGGACGAGAAGTTTGTTTTTCTTGTGGCCATACCTCTATAACTGCCCGGGCGGTCACCCTCCGTCGTGATGGAGAGATGATCTGCTCCACGTCTTTGGATCGTGGTGGTACTCCAATGCGAAGGACGTTCACATATTCAAGCAGCGTTTAGCTACCTGGCTTTAGGCAACTTTGCCTGATTGAATACCAGAATTCTAGGATTGATGACCCGTTCCTCAGCTAAGGTTTTACTCTTGCCGGTCCCAACTTTGTCTACAACAATCTTAAGCATGAGCTATAAAGGTCCAATGTGTTGCTGTTGTTGTTTAATGCCAATACTGAGTAAGTTTCCTCATTTGTGCACACTGAAAATGGCGTTAAGTGGCGGGTTGTAGTAGCTTTCTCACATCCCGAGCGTGCTGATGAAGGTGGACTACGGTCATCCTGGCGGTTGTGCTATGCTTGGTTTCATAATCTGCGTTACACTCACTACTACTGGAATCACGTCAATCCACATCTCGTCAACCAGACTGCATTGAAACCAGTCTGTTTCCAGGGAACGCTGCATGGAAAAGAAATAGTGGACTTGGTCAGTATGTTGTGTCTGACCCTGACGCGATGTCCTGGTCAGTACGTTTTACCTGATACTGACGCGATGTCCTGGTCAGTATGTTGTGCATGACCGGGCTAGCGTCTCTTTTCTTTTAACGTGTCGTGGATAGTGTAATGGAGAGCAAAGGAGTCTGACCAACGCACTGAAGGTCTAACCGGCGGTCTTTTTCCAGGTACCAGACTATTGTCGACATGTTCCAATGTTCATCTTTTTATTCTAAGTATATGACCTTTCCGCCGATGTTTTGTCTTGTTTGCGTGAACCCCTACATCACCCGACGAAGATAATTGCGAAGGACGGAATTGTAAAGGTTCTATTTGCGATGGTTGCGGAGAGTATCTTCCTCTTCTTCATCTTACGCTGTCAGACGTCGACCTTTATTTTTTTGAAAAAAGTCATCCTGAGGCTGTCGACACTGCCATAGAGCTTGTCTAGTGTTGCCACTGGTGATGGCCACATCTGCTCTCTCTGGTCCTCGTATGTCGGGCAGTTTTGCAGAAAATGCCCAGCGGTCATTTTCCCTGTACCACACGAGCATTCGTCAGTGCCACCTATCTTCAATTTGTTGAATAGGTGGTACCTCAGTCTATTGTGGCCTGTGCGAAGTCTGAAGACCACGACCTGCTCTCTTCTGTTCAACTGGTAATAGGCATCGTTTTTTGTGTAGCCAGTATGTTCGGTTTCCCATTTGGTCATGTATCTAGCTCTAATAAGCCGTTTTGACTCTTCGTATGTCATACTAGTATCTGGTTGTGGTAGTCTTGCACCTTCTTTTGCCAGTCTGTCTGCCTCATCGTTGCCTTGGATGTTACAGTGGGATGGAACCCACTGTACCACCACTCTTTTTGGTGCGGACTGCTGGCATAGTTGACAGAGTACTGCTCTTAAATCATTAAGTTCAGTATTTTTCTGGCTTTTTAGATCTGTGACTTCGTCCAGGGCATCTGTAAGCAGGACTATATCGCTTTCATTCCTTTTACCTGTCACCATTTCTTCCACTGCCGCCCTCAGTGCCCTTGCCGCCGCTCTGAAATTGCTTGTGTATTTTCCAGTTGCCAATGACAGTGTTATTTTTCTGCCATTTGGTAGGCTCAGGAATGCCCCTGCCCCTCCATTCTGTGTTGTGTTTGTCACAGAACCGTCGGTGTATGCATGGGTCCAGTCCATGCTTGGGTAGTTTTTCGTTATGTACCTCAGGGTTGTATCTCTTCTTTCTTTTTCAGTCTGGCAGTTTTTGTTTCCAATACCTGGTATATTTTCTACCACCTCTGGAAATATATGCTGCCTCCAGGTAGGTTTTCGTACAGTAGGGATGGGCTTTGGTGTTGTTAGTGCGTTCATAGGGTCTTCGTGTATCTTTGCTTTAGCTATTTCTGCAAAGTTTCTCCGCTTTAGTTTCCCATTTTCAAAATTGTTTAGTCTCTGGTGCATTGGATGGTCAGTCAGTCTTCTTAGTTTCTCTGCTTGCTGTTGGGCTCTGCAGTCTCTTCTGTCGGTCATTGATTGCAGTTTTGTAATCTTTTCAAGTTCTACAATTGGCTTTGACTTCATGCCTCCTGTTATAACTCTCATGGCTTAGTTTTGGAGTTTGCTAATTTTATCGAAGTTCGCCTTTGCTGCTGTTGTCCATGCCGCAATGCCATACTCGAGAACTGATCTCACTCTTCCAGTGTACAGTTTCTTTAGTATACTTTCGTCAGCTCCCCAGCTTGTACCAGCAAGTTTCCTCATGATTGCCTTTCTTTGTCTGGCTATCATTCGGTTTCTCTCGATCTGACTTTTCCATGTCATGCGCCGATCAAATGTGACTCCCAGGTAGTTTGGGTTGCCGTTTGGCTGCAGGTATTTGCCGTTAAGACTTAATTTGGTGTTTTGGGGTTTGTTTGATAGCGAGAATATCGTACATGTTGTTTTTTCCTCGTTTATTTTGACCAGCCATGAGTTCGCCCACTCTTCCAGCGATGTTAGGGCCTGCTGCATCCGATTTCTTGCTATGGTGAGGTTCTTTTCAGAGGTTCACATAGCCAGATCGTCTGCAAACATTGAGCTATGGATTCTTCTTAGTATATTCTCTGTTATGTTATTTATATACACCAGCAAGAGTGTGGGTGACAGAACTTCCCCTTAGGGTACTCCCTGCTCAAGTGTCACCTTTTTGCTCATCTGCCGTTGTACTTGAACTCTGGCTGTTTTGTTTTTGAGGTAGTGGCTGATCCATTTGTACATTTTCCCACAAACTTCACTTCTTTGTAGCTTGACTTTTAAGTCCCTCTTTCCAGACTTTGTCAAATGCCTTTTCCAGGTCTACCCAAACCGCTACTGTGTGTTTTTGCTCCTGGTAGGCATCCTCTATTTCCTGGGCTATGAGGGTGACCTGAATCTCAGTGGCTCTGTGCTGTCTAAAACCTGCTTACTGTGGAATTAGTATGTGTTTTTCTTTCAGATGCCACATCAGTCTGGCGTTTATCATACGTTCCATCAGTTTGCCTACACAGCTCAGTAGGCTGATAGGCCTGTAACCATTTGGATCTGTTTTGTCTTTTGCTTTCTTTGGTACATGTACAAGTACTGCGTCTTTCCATGCCTGGGGTAAAATACCCCTTTTCCAGCTTTGGTTCAGGACTGATAGTAATTTCCTCTTTGCTGTTTGGCTCAGCCCCATCAGCATTTCGTTTGTTATCCCAACTTTTCCTAGAGATTTCCTTTTCTTTAACGTTCTCATGGCCTCTTCCATTTAATTCATTATTAGTTTTGCCATCATATGCTCTTCTGGTGCCATATTGATGTTGTCGTGCCCCTTTTGCTCTTCACTAATGTCTGTATCGGAGAGTATCACCAAACATACGTCTGAAACGAAACCTGATCATTCGTAGTTTTTATCCATTGCTTTTGCAAATCCCAATTTTCAGCAGCCCATTGTCAGGGCAGATGTGGAATTGAAAAGAGAATCATCTGGGGCTAGTCTCTCGGTGGCTCGATTGGCTCCCATCCAGTGTTGGTACAGCGATCTCAATCCCGCCAGGTGGAGGGAGAGCGCGGCTTGCCTACCAAGCTCGACCGCCTGTCCCCGGCACTCTAGCAAGACCAATTTGGTGGAGTCGTACCGTACCGCTGGTAACGGTGCGTTACTGTAGTCCGTATCTAGAAGCTTTGTCAGTCCGTGTGGTTCGTTGAAGGCTAGCGCGTATAGCCAATCTCGACAGCTCGTCTCGCTTGTAGTCCTTCTCTCGCAATGAGCTTGTGACCGGCAAACGGAAAGCAGGAATCGTGCCTAAAGGCCCTGTCCTCGCCCGACCAACCGGTCGGAGAAGGGCAATCCGGTAGACAAAAATCGTCTCCAGTCCGCGTGAAAATCATCGCCGGGGCCGTTAGGATCCATTCTGCACAGAGCGCTGCCATCCCTCCCCGAGCGAGCCGGGTCGGTCGGTCGATCGGTTGGTGTGTGTATGGGGGCCCCGTCCAGGCGGTTCCTAGGTCGACGGAGTGAGGGACGGAAAAACCGTCCGCCCGTCGGTCGGTCCCTGAAGACGTCCTCGTGAGGCTTTTTACACATCCATCCTTCGCCGACCGGTGTGTGTGATTCGTCCGTCTCCGACATATATCTGGTTGATCCTGCCAGTAGTCATATGCTTGTCTCAAAAATTAAGCCATGCATATCTAAGTTCACACTGTCTCACGGTGAAACCGCGAATGGCTCATTAAATCAGTCGAGGTTCCAAAGATGACACGATCCTATTTGGATAACTGTGGCAATTCTAAAGCTAATACATGCTTACCAAGCTCCGACCCTCGCGGAAAGAAGATCAAAACCAATCGTCGTTTCCCCTCGCAGGGTTGCGGCGTCCCCATTGGTGACTCTGTATGACTTTGTGCTGATCGCATGGCCTCATGTGTCGGCGACGCATCTTTCAAATGTCTGCCCTATCAAATGTGCGTGACATGCCTACCATGTTTATAACGGGTAACGGGGAATCAGGGTTCGATTCCGGAGAGGGAGCATGAGAAACGACTACCACATCCAAGGAAGGCAGGAGGCACCCAACTTACCCACACCCGGCACAGGGAAGTAGTGACGAAAAATAACAATACGGGACTCTTTTGAGGCCCCGTAATTGGAATGAGTACACTTAAAACCCTTTAACGAGGATCTATTGGAGGGCAAATCTGGTGCCAGCAGCCGCGGTAATTCCAGCTCTAATAGCGTATATTAAAGTTGTTGCAGTTAAAAAGCTCGTAGTTGGATCTCAGGCGCAGGCACGCGGTCTCTCTCAACTGCTCGTTGTCTCCTGCCCTACCGTCTGCCTGCTCTCTCCCACGGGTGCTCTTCGCTGAGCGTCCCGGGTGGCCGGCGCGTTTACTTTGAAAAAAAAATAGAGTGTTCAAAGCAGGCCTCGGCTGCCTGAATAATGATGCATGGAATAATGGAATAAGACCTCGTTTCTATTTTGTTGGTTTTCGGAACTGGAGGTAATGATTAACAGGGGCAAGCGGGGGCATTCGTATTGCGGCGTTAGCGGTGAAATTCTTGGATCGCCGCAAGACGAGCTACTGCGAAAGCATTTGTCAAGAATGTTTTCATTAATCCAGAACGAAAGTCAGAGGCGCGAAGACGATCAGATACCGTCGTAGTTCTGACCATAAACGATGCTGACTAGCGATCCGCAGGAGTTGCTTCGATGACTCTGCGGTCAGCTTCCGAGAAACCAAAGTGTTTGACTCAACACGCTAACACTCAAATAATTGACAGGCCGAGAGCACTTTCTTTGGGTCTAATAGGGAACTGGTGCTGGTATTAGACCCTCGGAAGACAGGGCAGTTTTACCCTACTAATGACAGGGCGTTGCTACGGTAATCCTGCTCAATCCGAGAGGAATCGCAGGTTTCAAACACTTGGTCATCGACTGACTAATAGCTCTCTATCGAGACCCATCCCTTGATCATGAGATATGTCCGCACACCAGGTGAACAACATCTCCGTGCCAAGACGAGGCTTGTTAACTGGTTAAAAGCACTGCTGCCTCGCTGTTTACCTCTATCTGCTATCAGTCATCCCAATGGACGCAGAAGAGATGCAGGCCAGCGGACATTGCACCTCTGCCCTATTGTGACAACCTCCTAGGTAGCGGGGAATGCTAGGCGTACTATCACTGCAGAGGAGCCGAGAAAATAAAGGGAGCAAGGAGATACCCCACTCAAAATGCATATGCTACGTTTCTGACAGGACGTGACGAACCTGGGACACATACACACTGGACTGCCTCTCTTCCGAGATACTTAAAAAACTAGTACATTCAGTCCATATCATACCATATCATCACGACACCCTATAGACACGAGTGGGGAAGACTCGATAGTCCTGCAAGACAACTTCTCTAAGAGAGACAACTCTGACCACAAACAACTGCTGCCTTGTAGATAGGCTGGGGACAGCCAAAGGCTAAGGAGGGCATCCCCACAGAAACGCCTGTTGAAATCGGATGCACTGGGCCACAGGCTTAATAAAACAGTGCAACGTATAACGCTGTAACCAGCGAAGAAGAAGAAGAAGAATAAGAAAAAGAAGAAGAAAAGAGAATCACACAGGACAGTTGATGGACGAGAAGGCCGCTCAGCCCGTTGGGCGACGCCTTGTTAGTTCTGGTTCTAAATTATTCTGCTTGTTGTGGAGTCGTCCAAGATGGCAGCATTCCTCGACGCTTACAAATATGTATTCCCATCGAGAATGACTGGATCACAATGGGTAAAACAGTTTCCGCTCACTTTAAGCTTTGGGGATATGCATTTCTAACCCTGTTCTTTTTCCTTCTTTGTTAAGAATCTGTAACATATGTCCGTCTAATTAGTCATTGTCATTATCAGTACGGCAATTATTCCAAATACTGAGGTCCACGGGGAATACTTAGAGGGTTGAGGAATAAAGGCCGCTTAACCCTGCAGTAATCACCCGCACTTTAAGGGGTCGGTTTTTGTTTCGCCTCCCGTAGAATGAAATCCTATGCCATGCCGATGTATTTGAACGCATGTCTTCGTGATCATAAGACCGAATCCAAGTCACTAGACTAGTCGCTCCTTGTTATGATATTTTGATCTGTGTGCTACAAATGTTATGTAAGGATACTAGACAGGTAAAAAAAAACAAAATCAAAGACGATATGGCGATAAGACAAATATTATTTTCTGTTCTCTGAAATGCTGAAGCCTTATCAGCGAGGTCTATGTGAGTGACAGAGACGAGAATATAGAATTGCCAAGAGCATGATGAGACTACAAAATGCCTTCAAGTCCCTCTAGAAGAATGACTCTCATACTTCTAGTTGTGTCCACCAGTCCAGTTTTGCAAGCTAAAAACTTGCTGATTGTGAGATTACCTTCTATACCTGAAAGAACGCCTATGACACTTTGTCTCAAATATGATACACACATAGAAACGAGTAATTATATCGTGTCTCAACAGAAGAGGAAGAAAAACAAGTCACAGGAACACAGACAATAAACAACATAAGAAAAGAAAATGTCACTTATTTCCGTTTCTTTCTATTAAAGATTTAAAAAAAACACTCGATACTTGGAAATTCTGGTCTCGTGCCAAGAGTGTCTGTTACACATCTATCTTTTCTATTGTCTGGTTTGTCTGTTTTTAACGTATGTCATGGTCGGTTCACTATATTTTCAAAGTGTGTTTTACACAATACATTCTTCTAATCTCTTATTTATTCTGTATATGAAGCAATGGACGACCGTTGTGGCTGACCTCCTTGCAGGACGTCTGTATCAAAGCAATTCGATGTAGGTAGCTCTTTTTACGCCCCTTTACAAATGAGTGAAAAAAGTGGTGTTATTGATTAAGGTCAGGTCAAGTCATCCTGTAACCAGTGAGGTAGTTTGGGCACAAATGAAGACATCCTTACAACACCACGACCTCATTCTCTGTTATTGATTACTGCTGGATAAATTCTGGTTAACCAATACATTGCATATTGTAGAAGCACAGCGAGCATGATGAAGCCCGACACGCAAGCGGCCAGACATCACTCAATCTATCAGATACACACGTTTACTTTGATCAATATTCATGTTCTTGTTGTTATCAAAAGCTGCTCGTTTAACGTTCTTCATTCTTGATTAATTTTCTCTGGTATCGGGTTCCAGCAGTTCTATTTATATTGAAGAAGTTCGACTTGGGCCATCCTGGTAGTAGTGCAATGTTTGGCTTCCACAACCACGGAGATCATTTTGTCAATACCCACATAGTGTTTCATTGGGTACAGAATGGACTTGAGGTGATGTATTGGTAACTATGAGGAACCTGATCTTGGCATTAGTGAATTTTCACACCAAAATACGTAGGCGTCTGTCCGGTGTCTCGTGTTGTTGATTCTCCATACCAATGTAATAAAAACCAGTTTCAATAATTCAGTCAATACAAGAGCCTTACATACAGAGTCATCCGAAAATAGATAACAAATACTCTACCAATGGATAACCTTATTGTTAACCTTGAATTTGTTTCCATCATATTTCAGATTATGGCCTAATAACCTCTTATGAAAATAAATTGGAATTTACATCACGGAATATTATGTGTACAAAAATATTTTAGACCTTGCTCGCATGAGAAGATCTTACAGCCAGAGGAGGGGAAGGGGGGGGGGGGAAACTAAGGTCTGGTCAGGCAAAATATACTGGCCAAGACACTCACTTCAGCTTCCTTTTAGCCCTCCCTGGAAATGGACTGTTTTCATGGCAGCCTGGCTAACGAGGTGGGGGATCGACGTGATCCCCGTAGTAGCAAGCAACACCCATATGAAGCAAAGCATAGCACAACCGCCTGGAGGACCCCGGTCCACCTTCATTAGCACGCTTGGGATGTGAAGAAAGCTACTGCAACTCGTCACTTAATGTCCTTTTCAGGTCGCACAAAAGAGTAAACCTACTCATTGTGGGCATTCGAAAACAACTCTCAAGTTTCACAACATATCTGCTCCACACAAGAGGTGCATGGAAGTAGTCCGGGACCTATGGACAATTCGTTTCTAAATGGTACTTCAGTGACTGGGATGTATGCTGAATTCCATCTTGGTATAATTGTAAAAGGAGAAAATATGTTTGAATGTGATAGATAAGAAATTATTGAGAAAGAAATGGCCATACATTAAAAGGGGCGGTTTTTGAGCCCTACCACAGATGACGTATACCATCTATGTCAATATTTGATACGTTCTCATGGTCATAAACGTACCTGGTAATTTTTTTGGGTAAAGACCAATTAACAGTACTTGTATCACATTCATCATCATCATCAAGTGCCGTCTCCGTAACGGAGATTGACGGTAACGGATCTCCGTCTCGCATCAGGTTGGTACACGCAGTCAAACTGCGCCCCGACCACATCTTGCTGTTGTCTGTCCATATTTACATCTGTCACCCGTTGTCTCTCTTGCCCTCTACTCTGTACTCCAAAACAACCTTTATGAGACTGTCATGGCCGTTGACATGACCAAACTATTTCATTTGTCTGCTCTTCTATTTCCTTCAAAAGTATCTGTTCCACATTTGGTTGTTCCACAACCTCAATATTAGTTGGCCTATCTTTCAAATAAACTCGTCCTTGAATACTCAATGCCGACATTTCAAAGGCCTCAAAACGTTTCTTCATTTTCTTTGTCCTGGTTCAGGTTTCTACTCCATTGTATATCATCGCGAAGACCTTTTGCAGGACTAGATGCAACAAGTGAACACACACAAATTTATAAAATAGTTGTTTCACAGATTTTGCATTGTCTAGAATTTTCTGAAGTTGATTTACGACGCTTTCCCGAGAAACCTTGTTTACAAAAAATAGTGTGCCAGAGGGGTGTTAAAAAGGTTAACCGATCAACACAAGCAGAAACGTCTAGTTTTTGCCGACAACAAATATTTGCAGCGTTTTCGCAATATTGTAATCCTAGTGTCTACTAAAGCACCTTTTGTGCTCTAGGCCAGGTAGCCAAATGCCGTCTAAACTCATCTCTGTCCATTGCCATTAAGTACCATGCCCTGTCTTCTTCTTCTTCGTTCGTTCTCAATCTCCCACTACCAAACCCTGAAAGGGCTTAAGCAGCAGAATGTAGTCCAGAGAACGGAATGCGTTGTGTCGTAGTTTTACAGCTTGGCTGCGATATTTGCACCTTTCGGTCCAACACATCCGACTTCAGCAAGCATTTTTT
The DNA here is from genome assembly GCA_036924085.1 of Ariolimax columbianus. Lineage (NCBI taxonomy): Eukaryota > Metazoa > Mollusca > Gastropoda > Stylommatophora > Arionidae > Ariolimax > Ariolimax columbianus. Next base: position 71,187,619 of record JAVGWX010000008.1, on the reverse strand, counting down.
GAGTACCGGGTTAGCATTCCCTCTTCGATCCATTCTCCTTAGCCAGTCTGCCGTACTGCAGCCTGTTATCCAGGATCACCGCGTGGAGGTGTAGAAGGGTCTTGGCAGCTATGGTTCGCTGGCCCTGATGCTAGCTGTCAGCTTTGGGTCGCTGACCACTGCAGCTTATGCGCTGCTCAACATCTTGATCCCTGTCTAAAGCCATCTCTCCATCTCATTGGTAGACGTCAGGAGCGACGATTTTAGGTGTAGGGTCACCATGACGTCACTCTACGTGTCGATCTATTATCAGACATGCGTACCACATGGCCTGCACATCTGTACTTTCTTCTCAACGGCGTATTTACCACGTGATTGTAGCAGGTTTGACTCCTGATGGCGGTATTACGGATGTGTTCTCGTAGTGAAGGGGACAGTGTTCTACGCTCCATCGTTCGTTGAGTAGCTTGGAACCGATCCATGCCACTTTTGCATAAGCCACACCCCACGCAGGCATATACCATGGCTGGAATGACCAGGCCGTTGAAGGTGTGATCTCATGCTTTATTGGTTTTCATCTGTTGAAGTACAGTCTTGATGCGCCTGAAGCTGAACCACCCCACAGCTAACCTACGGGAGATCTCTTTATGCATATCATGGAACTTCTTAAATTCTTGACCCAAGTAGATGTACGAATTCACGTTTTTTGACGGAATCAGTTCCAAGCTCCATATTCTCGCAGGGACAGAAACTGTTCAGCTTGTATTGTGTATTTAGTCTATTTATTTTTAGACTGACTCGCTTGCGTTGGTAAAATCATTTCGGCATTGCTCAGCTTCCTTGAGGCTATGGCTAATGATGACTATGTCATCCGCAAACCGGAAGTAGTTGAGCATTTCTCCATCTATTTAAACACCCTTATCATTCCAATGTAGAATGCGGAATCCTTACTCAATGGCTGCCGTGACAAGTTTGGGAGAGATTGTATCACCCTGCCATACGGTACGTTCAATTTGTAAGTTAATTGGCCGGTAAAGAATATTAATATTTGTAGAGCAGCCTTCGTTTATATCTGCTATAAGCCGCGCATATTGTTTCTCAATGCCTTGATTTCGCAGGGCATTTGTGACTGTATTCATTTCAATAATATCGAAGGTTTTTTCATAGTCCACGAACACTAGGCATAGGGACATACGCCCTTTCCTAGCCCTCTCCATTAGCTGGGGGAGAATGTAAAAGTGGTCAATCGTGGAGTAGCCCTCCCTGAATCCCGCCTGCTCTCGTGGCTGATTCTCAACAAGTCGCGTTTCTATTTCTAGTCTGTTCATAATTACTCTCGTGAAAATGACGGAGATATACTTTTGGGTCGCATTGTTACTAAAGATGAGATCTGGATTTCTACACAAACGTCGAAACAAAGTAACAATCAATGCAATAGCTGTACACGTGGTCCTCGAAAGCAAAGACGTTTTAACCAAGTACCTTCTGTCACAAAGATCATAGCCACTGATTTCTGGAACAAAAAAGAGGGATCTTGCTTATTGATTTTCTTCAACGTGAAAAGACAGTTAATGCCAATGCTTATTGTGACACTGATGAAACTTAGACGTGCCATTCACAACAAAAGACGTGCGCGGCTGTCCACAGGGATCAGGCATTTGCACGATAATGCACGACCTCACACTGCAGGTTGAATTGTTCAATTATTGCAAGAATATCAGTAGCAGTTCTCATTATACAGCCCCGATCTTGCGCCAAGTGATTCTTAACTTTTCATGCACATAAACAAGTGTCTTAGATCCCAGCCGTGTGAAGATGATGATGAACTGCAGACATACGTTAATAAATGGTTCAAGAAACTGGAGGGCAGACTTCTACGACCCGGTGCCACAATATCAAAATAAAAAATGTTTTTAAATCAATGCTGACTAAGTTTAGATATTATAAATGTATATGCGCAACAATATACGCCTGACCTGGTCTCGGACGATCTTTCGTTAACTCACGTCCTTCTTTAAACATGGTTGTCCGGTTCTTCATTGTTGTCTTCGACACACTTTTATCACCAAACACTGCCTGCATTCTACGATGAATGTCAACTGGTCGACATCCTTCAGCTGTTAGAAACCGAATCACCGCCCGATGGTCAACTCTGGACGGATTCTGTATTACACCCGCCATGTTTTCAACAGTCTGCTGAGGAAACTGAGTCTGTGAATAATTCAATTTTGCAAACTGGACGGTTGGTATATGGTATTTACACCGGAAGTGACGTCACCATGCGCATCGTACGTATGTTTACTTGGTGCAGTTTGGTCCAGTTTCTTGTGAACTTGCCTCCTATATATATATATATATATATATATATATATATATATATATATATGTGTGTGTGTGGTGCGGTTTATTTGAGCTTCCTGCAGGATTCCACCACACCACGTATTCACAATATGTGTACCTATGAGGGATGAGGAAGACATTTATTTCCAGCAAGATGGAGTACCTCTCCACTACCATCGTGATGTAAAGGTCTATCTTGCAGGAAATTTGATGAATGGATGGACTAGGCAAAGATGTAGCTTTGCATACTCCTCTCGTTCACCAGACCTCATGGAATTGGACTTTTTCTTATAATAAAATATTTATCGAGCCAAACCGGCAACAATAGATGAGCTGATAGACGCAATTGAAAGACAATGTAATCATAGCCCAAATGAACTATTTTACGACTCTGCAGAACGACGTTTTCATCAGTGTCTGGACCAGAAATGGTATAAGTTTGAATAGAGACGTTGGGCCAAAATAATTACACGGGTTCTTCTTTCTTTTAAGTTACAAATCTTTCATCATCTTAATAGCACAATTATATTCATAAATATTCAGTGAGTATACATTATTTTGGATTCACTCTGTATACATGTGCGAGGACTCATGTCTGTGTGTGTGCGTGTGTGTGTGTGTGTGTGTGTGTGTGTAGACCTCTCTCTCTCTCTCTCTCTCTCTATACATACATACATATATATATATATATATATATATATATATATATATATATATATATAAATGTACATACATGCATACATACACACATACATACAGTAATACATACATACACACATGCATATGCACGCCACCCACGCACGCACGCATGCATACAAACATTCACAAAAACATTCACAAAAACAGTCACAAATTCATTTACAAAAACATTCACAAAAACATACACAAAAACGCACATAAAAACGCACACAGAAATTCACATAAAAACGCACACGCACGCCCGCCCACACGCACGCATGCATGCACGCACGCACGCACATACATACACACATTCACACATACATGCTTACGAGGGAAAAATCATTGAATATGTCACAAATGGCTTTAAAAATTGAAACTAAACGAGATGTGAATTTGAAAACCTACATTGCCCCATAGATTTCAACATAATTTCTACCAATATTGGTACACTTATCTCATTGCGTTATCAGTGCACCAACACCGGCAGCATTGAAGTGTTTGGTCTGCTGTCTCAGCTACATTTACACTTTCAGTTCAACCCCTTCGTCATTCGCGAAACTTCTCACGACAAACTGGGATTTTGTGAACCAAACTGGTTGGAAACCGCTCGGGGATAAGTCGGGTTTGTAAAGTGGATGCTCAAAAAAGTTGCCGCCATCGTTGGTCAATTTTCCCCTCGATTAATCGGGCCGTATGTATTCTGGCATTGGTAAGTTGGAGCAGTACTCTTCTAATCAGTAGACCTGGACGTTTTCTTCGAATTGATCGTACCGAAGCATTAACATACCTTTTCAGCACGACACAGCCTTCACGTTGTCACCTTTCTTCTGGAAACTTGTTATCAGCACTACGTGAGAATCCCCACAACAATGTAAGTATAACCTTCCATGCCGATGGCGTAACCGTCGATTTCCTGACAGAACGTGCAGAAGGACGTTTCCAAAGAATTTAAGCGGGCTTTGATTGGAGCTGGTAGTGAAGGAGCCAAGATTCGTCCCCAGTAACAGTTCTGTTCAGCATGTTTTGTCAATCATCTGCATATCGACATAGATACTGCAAGGGCAGGGTATATTCGGTTCATTTTGTGTTCCTTATCCGATTGTCTGGGTACCCACCATGAGCCAACTTTCCTGATATTCAATCGATCATGCATTATGGTGTGGGAAAAACCATGCAAACACCTTAGTGCAATTACTACCTGTCAGCTCGTATGAGCTACCTCGCCCGTCGTTACACTGTTACTATTCTCTGCTCCAATTTCTACGTACGTGTTGATTAATTAATGCTGTTCAAAGCTACACAACACCGTAGTTGCAGGAGGAGAGTCGAGAATATGTATACTTATAAATACGTCAAAGAGGAGGACAAAAATCATGGTTCATTGGGTTAGCAGTCTCACCATGTTTGGAAAATGTTTGAATACACTATTCCTGTACGAGTGCAAGCTGCAGTTATCGCCCAGTGCTTTGTATGTAGGGAAATGGAGACCTGGAGAGAAAGACATTTCTAAATCCAAAACGCTCAACTTGACTCAAATATACAGATAAGTAAAAATATACTTTTACAATTTCGAGATTTCTATTTTCACAGTGAGAAATAAAAACTTTTTGAAAAAATCGTTCTCGAAATGGCACTCCGAAAAAAACAAAGATATTTCCGTTTTATGCTCAGACCTTGGGCAAATATGACCAATGAAAACAACCTGATGGAATTCGATTCTCGGTATCGATGTTGTGCGCGTTTGGGATTCGTGTGCAGTTTTGGATAATCATGTCATGAATTTGCTGGATAATCTGATCTGAGGCATTTCTCGGACATATCTAAATCCATTAGGAGAAGTCGGTGTGAGTGTATCAGTTCAGTTACAAATCTCCAAATGAAGAGCTGGTTGCAATAGATACCCCAAAGACTTCTTGTTTCCTGTCTTGATCAATCTGACATACATTTCCGTGTCCATATCTTTATATTGTTCTTCTATATATACAGCAATTTGCTTGTGCCCTTTTCCTTCCAGTACGGTGTTCAGTAAGGTCTATTGTTATGACCATAATATCTTAAAATGTTGGGCCCAATCAATCAATTAATCAATCAATCAATCAATCAATATTATTTAAGTGCCATACACTGCACATAAGACCTAATCCAGTGATCTCCAGTTTGATCTATGTGATGTCACTCTTTTTAGTTCATGAATGTTGCTCAAGCTTATAATAGAGCCCTGTCTAACGATTGTTTGTGAAAAGTTTGTTTTCGATCTTCCTCTTTTCCTGCTACCCTATGGTGATCACATCAACGCTTGCAAAGGTAGTCTGTTGCTATCCATTCTAATAACATGTCCGATGTATAACCATAGTTTTTTCCTAATGAAAATGATGAAACATATTGTTGATTGGTGACTTCTCTAAGTGTTTTATTGGTTATGAATTCCTCTCAGCCAATGATCAACTGTTTTCTAAGACATTTATTCTCGAATGAATTTAACCTCTTTTCCAAATCCTTTGATATTTTTCAGCATGTATATCCATAGGTGAGTATTGGTAATACGTTGGAGTTCAACAACCTCAGATTAGTGTACTCGCTCAGTGATGTTGATTTCTAGATGTTCCTTAGTTAGATAAAGCAATGCGAGTGACAATTTCCTGCGATGTATATCCTTCTTCTTCTTCTTCTGCGTACGCAGTCAGACAGTAACCATTATTTTTTCGAAAAAAGCGGCGGTCATCCTGAGGCTGTCGCCACTGCCATAGAGCTTGTCTTGCAGTTCCACTGGTGATGGCCACATCTGCTCTCTCTGATCCTCGTATGTCGGGCAGTTCTGCAGCAGATGTTCAGCGGTCATTTTTCCAGTACCGCACGGGCATTCTTCGGTACACCCTATCTTCAATTTGTTGAATAGGTGGTACCTCAGACTATTGTGGCCAGTGCGAAGTCTTTTTCTTCTTCATCGTACGCTGTTTACAGCGATATTTACGTTGCACTGATTTAATTTGTTAGCCAGTGGCTCAGTGCATCCGATTTCAACAGGCGTTTCTGTAGGGTTGCCCTCCTTAGCCTTTGGCTGTCCCCAGCCTAACTGCAAGGCAGCAGTTGTTTTTGGTCAGAGTTGTCTCTCTTGGGAAGTTGTCTTGCAGGACTATCGAGTCTTCCCTACTCGTGTCTATAGCGTTTGGTAATGATATGATGGACTATGTACTAGTTTGTACTATCCCGGAAGAGAGGCAGTCCAGTGTGACTTTTTCCCAGGATCGTCACGTCCTGCCAGAAACGTAGCATATGCATATGAGTGAGGTATCTTTTTGCTCGCTTTATTTTCTCGACTCATCTGCAGTGATGATACGCCTAGCATTCCCCGCCACCCGGGAGCTTGCCACCATAGGACAGGAGGTGCAATGTCCGCTGGACTGCATATCTTCTGCGTCCATTGGAATGACTGATAGCAGACAGATGCAAAGAGCGAGGAAGGAATGCATTTTGCCAGGTGCATTCCTGCGGCTCGATCGGGCCGGGACACAAGCCCCAGCCATGTCGTAGCCTCCCATCTCAGCGGCGCTGAGATTTTGGGAGGCATTCTGGCTTAGAGGCGTTCGGCCGTAATCCCTCATATGGTAGCTTATCAGCCAAGCACGTGGACCAAATGTCAGCGACCTGTGATTCCTCTCGAAATGGTGCATTTGACCAGGTGACAAGCCTAGTCTTGCACGGAGATGTTGTCCGCCTAGGGAGCGGACATATCTCGTGGTCAAGGGTTGAGTCTCAGCAGTTCGCAGTGAGGTAGCTGATCTACTGCTTAGGGCACCCGACCGAGAACTAAGTCTTCTACAAATGATTTCATTCCTCATCGCCGTATGGGGTGAATACCGAGCAGCTTCCCGCCCGCTTTTATCAGCGGACGGCAGAGACCTCATTCTGCGGCTTGACAGGGCGGGGCTGGAGCGTGGCCCCCAGGTCCCCACCATATCGAAGCCTCCCTTTGCATTCGTGCTGGGCTGCTTTTGGGCGGGATTTTTGGCTTAGAGGCGTTCGGCCGTAATCCCTCACCTTGCACCGTTGGCTTATCCGCCTAGTACGTGAACCAAATGTCTGCGGCTCCTCTCGGGCTTAGCAGGATTACCGTAGCAAAGCCCTGTCATTAGTAGGGTAAAACTGACCTGTCTTCAGAGGGTCTATTTCCAGCACCCGTTCAATATTAGCCAGACCGTATCAATAGAGGGCTTTTAGTTTGTCAATGGCCAAGTTTCTGGAGCCTGCGATTTCTGCAGGGTGAAGACCAGATTACCGTAGCAGGCGCTCTTTTATTTGGGGGTTTGGAGACTGACCTGTCTTCCGTGGGTCTAATACCAGCACATGTTCACTATTTGACCCATCGAAGGTGCTCTCTTTTGACAGTCATTCTACACTATTGGCGTGTTTAGTCAATTTAAGCCTCAGGCTCCACTCCTGATAGTGCTCTTCCGTCAATTCCTTTATCAAACACTGGATGCAGACCAACCGAGCCACAGGGGGCATAACCCCAGATTTCTGAGGGTCTAAATCCAGCACCAGTTCCATATTAGACCCCAGGAAAGTGGTCTCGGCATGTCAGTCATTTCAGTGTTGGCCGTGTTGAGTCAAATTAAGCCGCAGGCTCCACTCCTGGTGGTGCCCTTCCGTCAATTCCTTTAAGTTTCAGCTTTGCAACCATACTTCCCCCGGAACCCAAACACTTTGGTTTCCCGGAAGCTGCCCGCAGAGTCATCGAAGCAACTCCTGCGGATCGCTAGTCGGCATCGTTTATGGTCAGAACTACGACGGTATCTGATCGTCTTCGCGCCTCTGACTTTCGTTCTTGATTAATGAAAACATTCTTGACAAATGCTTTCGCAGTAGCTCGTCTTGCGGCGATCCAAGAATTTCACCGCTAACTCCGCAATACGAATGCCCCCGTTTGTCGATGTTAATCATTACCTCCAGTTCCGAAAACCAACAAAATAGAACCGAGGTCCTATTCCATTATTCCATGCACCATTATTCAGGCAGCCGAGGCCTGCTTTGAACACTCTAATTTTTTCAAAGTAAACGCGCCGGCCACCCAGGACGCTGAGCGAAGAGCACCCGTGGGAGAGAGCCGGCAGACGGTAGGGCAGGAGACAACGGGCAGTCTTGCACCTTCTTTTGCCAGTCTGTCTGCCTCCTCGTTGCCTTGGATGTTGCAGTGTGATGGGACCCACTGTACCACTACCCTTTTTGGTGCGGACTGCTGGCACAGTTTGCAGAGTGCTGCTCTTAAGTCATTAAGCTCAGTGTTTTTCTGGCTTTTTAGCGCTGTGACTACGGCGAGAGCATCTGTCAGCAGGACTATATGGCTCTCATTTTCACTGTGTGTCACCATTTCTTCCACTGCCGCCCTCAGTGCCTCTGCCTCCGCTCTGAAATTGCTTGTGTACTTACCAGTAGCGAATGACAGTGTTATTTTTCTGCCATTTGGTAGGTTCAGGAATGCTCCTGCCCCTCCGTTCTGTGTAGTGTTTGTTACAGAACCGTCGGTGTATGCATGGGTCCAGTCCATGCTTGGGTAGCTTTTCGTTATGAAGCTTAGGGTAGTATCTCTCCTTTCTTTTTCAGTCTGGCAGTTTTTGTTTGCAATACCTGGTATATTTTCTACCACCTCTGGAAATATATCCTTCCTCCAGGTAGGTTTTCGTACAGTAGTGATGGGTTTTGGTGTTGTTAGTGCGTTTATGGGATCTTCGTGCATCTTTGCTTTGGCTATTTCTGCAAAGTTTCTCCGCTTTAGTTTCCCATTTCCCAAATTGTTTAGTCTCTGGTGCATTGGATGGTCGGTCAGTCTTCGGAGTTTCTCTGACTGCAGCTGGGCTCTGCAGTCTCTTCTATCGGTCATGGATTGCAGTTAGGTAATCTTTTCAAGTTCTACAATTGGCGTTGACTTCATGCCACCTGTTATAATTCTCATGGCTTGGTTTTAAAGTTTGTTAACTTTATCGAAGTTCGCCTTCGCTGCTGTTGTCCATGCCGCAATGGCATACTCGAGAACTGGTCTCACTCTTCCAGTGTACAGTTTCTTTAGTATGCCTTCGTCTGCTCCCCAGCTTGTGCCAGCAAGTTTCCTCATGATTGCCATTCTTTCTCTGGCTTTCATTCGGTTTCTCTCAATCTGGCATTTCCATGTCAAGCGCCGATCAAATGTGACTCCCAGATAGGTTGGGTTGTCGTTTGGCTGCAGGAATTTGCCATTTAGACTTAATTTGGTACTTTGGGGTTTTAATGAAAGCGAGAATATTGCTGCGATGTATATCCATCTTGAGTCATTCTGCTTCCCGCTTAGGTGAAATTGTCAACCATTCATGCAACTGGATAATGGCAGGCTTGTTTGTGAAATTCATGACTTTTGTCTTGGAGCCATTGATTTTGAGTCATATCTGTTCTGATAGGCAGCGTAGTCGATCCAAATTGTTTTTGCGCTTTTTCAGCAGCTTCTTCGGACTCATAGAAGCCATTACTATTTCTATTTGTATTCCTATTTTCTCAAACGATTTTATTATCTGCATTTTCTTACAATAAGCTTCACACTTATCTTCTGCATACCAACATTTAAAGGTCGCAGTTTTTCTCTCCAACCAATTTTCTTCTTCATCGCTAATCTTCAAACGTCATATAGTTATGATTAACATAAATAACTCCTGATAACTCTAATGTTTAATAAGGGAATGATTCTAATGGATGTCAATATTTGTCGCATGTTGGTGAAAGCATCTTTGGTCATGGTAGTCTGTTATTGATTTCTTTTTTGTATAATATATCTACACTTTATTATTGCAGTAAATGTATCGTTAAGGTAAATTGTTGCTCGAAGATACCCCGTCATGAGCTAACTCTTGTCGACTTATTTGTTTACAAGACAAGCTCTATGAAGATACTAACAACCTTATGCGACATCTGCTTTCTTTAGAAACATTAAAGCTGACTTCTGAACCTGTACCAAGAAGAAGAAGAAGAAGAAGAAGAAGAAGAAGAAAAAGGAAGAGGAGAAGGAGAAGGAGGAGGAGGAGGAGAAGGAGGAAGAGAAGATAAAGAAGAAGAAGGAGGAGGAGGAGGAGGAGGAGAAGAAGAAGAAGAAAAGGAAGAGGAGAAGGAGAAGGAGGAGGAGGAGGAGAAGGAGGAAGAGAAGAAAAAAAAAAAGAAGAAGAAGAAGGAGGAGGAGGAGAAAAAGAAGAAGAAGAAAAGGAAGAAATAATCACTCTAAATTCCACAGACATAGATGACATACTCCTGCGATAAGCTGCAAGAATAGGAAAATTGTAGCTATTCAAACATGTTTTAGAATACTAAGGTAGTTTGCTTACAAAGTGAGAAACTTCGTCAAGTCAAACGTTTTCTTACAAAAACCCCTAACTCGAGAGTGGATACAGGGTTTACAGGCTTACTGGAAGTTTGGCCGACTGGGAATGGTCAGCCTATGCTCCCTACTGGCCGAAACGGAGACAAGGAGAAGACAACTGTCTGTCTCAGTTGCTCTTAACGAGGAAATATAATTGTCCCCCTTGCGATGATGCTCAATCAATGAAAACCTTTCGGTTCCCAAGTGGTGCTCAGGCCTTCAACAGATGCACAACAAATACACCAGCTGTGCCAACGGTCTGTCAACTTCTTCTGTATTCCTCGTGCGCTCATTCCGAGCTCCCTTTTATCTTAAATGATTTGCATACATTATTCATTGCAGTTGACATGTCTAAATATGTTGCGGTTTTTGGGGCTAACACTTTCTACAAGAAAATCTAGTAGCCCTATGCCCAATTCTCCTTAGCCACTTCCTACGACATGCTTAACAGGTGTCATGATAGAAATACGTTGGTTCTATTTCCGTCCCCGGTAACACATGTGTGATACGAGGATGTTAATGTTCTATATTTTATCTCTATATATTCAAGTAACACATGTGTGATACGAGGATGTTAATGAGTTATATAGTGTATCTCTATATACTCGGGTAACACATGGGCGTCATGATTATTTGTATGAGTTATATATATATATATATACTTTTTTATATCTACCTCCATCTTGATTTTGTTCATACATGTTTGCCAGCTCTGATAATATCCTTCGTTCTTTTATTTTCTGTTTTTAAGTTCTAAGCATCAACTTCTCTGTACTACGGACCCAAAGGCGTTTAGTATCTCTCAGAAAATAGCGTAGAGAGTGGATACTGATGGTTCCTATAGCTCGTTGGCTGTATACACACCTTCTCCGTCATCTCATACGTCCATTCCACCCGGACCTCGTTTGATTTCAAAGCTCTGCAGTGCGTGAATTGCTGATTCGTATCCAATAGGCGGTCATTGATAAACTTCAAAATATCAGACTTATCCATTTGCACTGTGTCCATAAATTACGCTCGTGAAGTAAATGTCCAATGGAGCGTGTTTTCTTGGACATTTCTTGTTCTCAGTCCTTCATTGTCTCACTCGTCTGTTGTCTCCCCTAACCCATCTTCTGCATCCACTTTTCTTGACACCTTCCACCACTTACATTGACGTCCGAAACCGATCTCCGTTGAGCCTGCGATGACTTTTATTTTTAATTTATCATTAGAGTTTTCCAATTCCTAGAGGACCTGTCTGTCAGTCTAACGAGTTTGTTTTCGGTTTTCTACGCTTGCCTACTCACGTCATATCCCCGAAACAATGTCAACAGATTACGTGTGCATTTCCAATTTTATCACGAAAACACTAAAATATCGTAACTAATCCACGAATCCTGACTAACTGGCCACTTGAGGGAGAATAAATACACATTATATATGTCCAAATGTTACTTCCTACAACAGAACGTGCTCTGGTTATAACCACGACAATCGGGGAAAGCCATTTGAACGAGTTTAGCCCATGGCGGCGATTCCAAAGGCACATCACTCTAACTGCCATTATCGTATAATATAGTAATGAATATATACGAACACACATTCACATAGACTATACATATCAGGGGCGTCCCATCAAAATTAATTTGAGGACACTATTTGTGTATACAAGTCGGAGAAACAGCCACATTCATTCCACTGGGGAATCATGTAACAAGTACACTGTTGCGTTAATTTCGATGATACAGATGTGTCGTGTCGCAAGGTCAGTTACTTGCTCTTGTTTCCTACTACTTAAACGAAGAAAATCTTACTTTAAAGGGATTATTCATTTCAATATCTGAGATAAAAGCTTTTCTATACATAATATCAATCATACGAAACGGCTCACAGCATGTGATCACGATACTCTCTCTCTCTCTCTCTCTCTCTCTCTCTCTCTCTCTCTCACTCTCTCGCTATCTTTATATATATATACGATATAGGGCATAAGGATACACAGAGTGCAAACAACAATTATGGGAATAAAAGCACCAAACGACAATTAGATTGTGTGTTGGGAGACACAATGCTACAAAGGTGGAATCATTCATGCATCTAAGTAGCTATATAGACAAATCAGGAGGTACAGATATATATATCACAAATTAAGAATGGTTTTTGTTTCCCCCGAACGGCTATTACAGCTGTTTTTAGTGCCTCAGTCTCAGCTCTGAAGTTGATTGAGAATTCTCCAGTGGCCACTGAGATTTGGATTTCCTGTCCGTTATTTAATTTTGTATAAGCGCTTCCACATCCATTTTTAATAGATCTCATTACTGATTCGTCTGTGTATTTGTGGACCCATTCTGTGGTCGGATATGTCTTTTGAATATATTCCAACGCTAAATATTTTCTTTCTCTATATTTTGGAAGCTTTTTTATTCAATTCTTGCGTGTTGTCTATCAGCTCTGGGAATCTTGTTCCCTTTCATAATGGAAGTGTTCTGCTTGTCATTAGAGTCTCTGTCTTTATCAGTGCGTGAGTGGCACGGGTAGTGTTAGTTGTTTGATTTTTGTGCAAAACAGCTTCTCCGAATTCTGTCTCTGCCATATCTTTCATATCTTTATTCATTGGTTGATTTGGAATTTCTGTTAATTTTTCTGTCAATTACATCACTTTTTTCAGTCATTTGTTACAGTTTTGCATTTTTCTGATTTGTTTTATTGGTGTTAACTTCATAGTTTATGTAGTAATTTTTGTCTGCATGGTTTTGAGTTTTGAGTGTTGTTTCAAAGTAGAATTTCTTCTTCATCTTCTTCTTCTTCGTACGCTGTCAAACGTCAACCTGTATTTGCTCGAAGAAAGCAGCGGTCATCCTGAGGCTGTCGACACTACCATAGAGCTTGTCTAGTGTTACCACTGGTGATGGCCACATGTGCTTTCTCTGGTCTTTGTATGTCGGGCAGTTTTGCAGCAGATGTTCAGCGGTCATTTTCTCGGTACCACAAGTGCATTCGTCAGTGCCACCTATCTTCAGTTTATTGAATAGGTGGTAAAACCCTTTAACGAGGATCTATTGGAGGGCAAGTCTGGTGCCAGCAGCCGCGGTAATTCCAGCTCCAATAGCGTATATTAAAGTTATTGCAGTTAAAAAGCTCGTAGTTGGATCTCAGGCGCAGGCGGGCGGTCCGGCTCGCGCCGGTTCACTGCCCGTTGTCTCCTGCCCTACCGTCTGCCGGCTCTCTCCCACGGGTGCTCTTCGCTGAGCGTCCTGGGTGGCCGGCGCGTTTACTTTGAAAAAATTAGAGTGTTCAAAGCAGGCCTCGGCTGCCTGAATAATGGTGCATGGAATAATGGAATAGGACCTCGGTTCTATTTTGTTGGTTTTCGGAACTGGAGGTAATGATTAACAGGGACAAACGGGGGCATTCGTATTGCGGCGTTACAGGTGAAATTCTTGGATCGCCGCAAGACGAGCTACTGCGAAAGCATTTGTCAAGAATGTTTTCATTAATCAAGAACGAAAGTCAGAGGCGCGAAGACGATCAGATACCGTCGTAGTTCTGACCATAAACGATGCCGACTAGCGATCCGCAGGAGTTGCTTCGATGACTCTGCGGGCAGCTTCCGGGAAACCAAAGTGTTTGGGTTCCGGGGGAAGTATGGTTGCAAAGCTGAAACTTAAAGGAATTGACGGAAGGGCACCACCAGGAGTGGAGCCTGTGGCTTAATTTGACTCAACACGGCCAACACTGAAATGATTGACATGCCGAGACCACACTTCTGGGGTCTAATATGGAACTGGTGCTGGACTTAGACCCCCAGAAATATGGGGTTATGTCCCCTGTGGCTCGGTTTTGTCTGCATCCAGTGTTTGATAAAGGAATTGACGGAAGAGCACTATCCGGAGTGGAGCCTGAGACCTAAGTTAACTTACCACGAAAATACTGCAGAATGACTATCAAAAAGTACACCTTCGTGGGGTCTAATAGAGAACATGTGCTGGAATTAGACCCCCGAAAATTTTTGGGGCTACCCTTTAAGAAACTTGATTTTCTCGCTAAGGGAATTGACGGAAGGGCACCACCAGGTGTGGAACCTGCGGCTTAATTTGACTAAACGCGCCAATACTGTAGAACAACTGACAAATCGAGAGCACTGCCGTTTGGGTCTAATAATGAACGTACGCTGGTATTAGACTCACAGACGACAAGTCAGCTCTCAAACACTCAAATGAAAGAACGCTACGGAAATCGTGTTTAACTCCGCAGAAACCGCAGATTTCAAATACCTGGTCATTGACAAACAAAAGCCCTCAATAAATTCGTCTGACCAAATAGTGAACGGGTGCTGGAAATAGATCTGAAGACAGGTCAGTTTTACCCTACAAATGACAGGGCGTTGCTACGGAAATCGAGCTCAAATCGAGAGGAGCCGCAGACACTTTGGTTCACGTACCAGGCTGATAAGCCAAGGGCGCGAGGCTACCATGTGGGGATTACGGCCAAACCCTTGTAAGCCGCAATCCCGCCCAAAATCTCAGCACCACTGCAATGGGAGGCTCCTACATGCTCGGGACCTGGGGCTTGCGCCCCAGCCCTATCAGGTAGAGCCACAGTAAGAGGTCCTTGCCGCCCGCAAATCAAAGCGGGCGGACAACTGCTTGATACTCACCCTATACGGCGATGGGGTGCGAAAAACACCAACCAAAGACTTAGACCCTGGTCGGGGTGTCGAAAACAGTAGAGCAGCCACCACACTGTGAACTGTCAAGACTCAACCACTGACCATGAGAGTTGTCCGCACACCAGGCGATCAACATCTCTGTGACATTACCAGGCTTGTCCTCTGGCTAAATGCACCCCGGCTACGATATCTACCTCTGTACGTTATCAGCCAAAACTATCATGCTGGACGCAGAAGAGATGCAGACCAGCGGACATTGCACACCTGCCCCACTGTGTCAACACCCCAGGTGGCGGGGAATGCTAGGCGTACCATCCCTGCATAGAAGCCAAGAAAATAAAGGGAAAAAGAGATACCCCACTCACATGCAAATGCTACGTTTCTGGCAGGACGTGACGATCCTGGGATACAGACACACTGGACTGCCTCTCTTCCGGGTAAACCAGTCCATCTCATATATCACATATCATCATTGCACCCTATAGACACGAGTAGTGAAGACTCGATAGTCTGGTAAGACAACTTCCATAGGAGAGAAAACTCTGATCGTAAACAACTGCTGCCTTGCAGATAGGCTGGGGACAGCCAAAGGCTAAGGAGGGCATCCCTACAGAAACGCCTGTTGAAATCGGATGCACGGGGCCGCAAGCCTAACAAAACAGTGCAACGTAAATCACAGTATGATGGCAGCACAACCTATTCGAAAAACGTATGGCGCTCATCCTGAGGAGATCTGCCAGGCAGCGATAGCGCCGGGCCCCACGCCTCGAAGGGGCCCACCCTTGACTACTGGTGGTCACCCACCCATGTGTCGTGGAGTCAAGGCACATGGCTATGGGGTAACGTCTATTGGCCAAAACCTCAAGACCCTCAAAATACTACAGTGGAATGCGGAGGGAGTCATTAACAAAAAACTTTCCCTAACACACCACCTGCATGAAGGTAAGATTGACGTGGCATGTATCCAGGAAACGCACCTCAACAATAACCATAAATTCTCAATCAGAGGATACCAGACCTTCCGTCTAGATAGAGAAGGCCACAAAGGAGGGGTCCTGATACTGACCAGAAACAGCATACCGAGTAGCGCGGTACCTGTCAATCACACCGGACAAGCAGAAATTGTAGGAGTTGACATAATGGCTCAAGAGACGAAGCTCCGCATTTTCAATCTGTACGGACCACCAAACAGAGACCTATCGCTCTCGAGTATGGAGGTCAGAGACTCCAACTGCATAGTAGTTGGAGATTTCAACAGCCACTCGGAGAGATGGGGATACTCTGACACAGACAGCAGAGGTGACGAAGTGGAAGATTGGGAGATAGATGCAAATCTCTCCCTAATCAATAGGCCGGAGGATAGCCCTAGCTTCTATTCAAGAACATGGCATACCACCTCGACTCCAGATTTGGCCTTCTCCACACAGGACATACACTATAAAATAGACCGCCAGGTGCTAAACCAACTGGCAGGTAGCGACCACAGGCCGATCAGGCTAACCATTGACATGGAAGTAGGCCCACAGGAAGCAAAACCGCTCCCACGTTGGAATTACAAACGAGCCGACTGGGACAGATTTGCAATCCTGACAGATGGGCTGTGTGAAACCATCAACACACGAAACACCAAAATGAAGCCCATGGTAGAGAGCCTAAGCAAGGCAATAATGCAAGCCGCCACTGAAACCATCCCAAGAGGAGCTAGGAAAAACTATAAGCCCTACTGGAATCATGATTTACAGAAAGTGGAAGATGCAGTAACAAATGCTAGGAACGTGGCAGAACGAGAAAAATCCATGGAGGCAAACATCGCCCTCAAAGCCGCCGCGGCGATGTACAAACACACTCTCAAGCAAACAGCAAGAGAAAGTTGGAAAAATAAAACGGAAAGTTTAAACCTGGACAAAGAAGGGAACAAGCTATGGAAGCTAGTCAGAGCCATGAACGACGAAACTCCGTCAAATAAACAAATTACTATCAAGCAGGGCGAGAACTTGATCTCAGGTAAGAAAGCCGCAAACGCCTTTGTCGATCACTATGCCAGAGCAAACCACACCGAGGTCCCTGCAGATAAGCATACAGACATTAGCGAAGAGCTAAAGGGACACGAAAACATAAATACGGCTCCTGACGAG
Source organism: Ariolimax columbianus (assembly GCA_036924085.1). NCBI lineage: Eukaryota > Metazoa > Mollusca > Gastropoda > Stylommatophora > Arionidae > Ariolimax > Ariolimax columbianus. The sequence goes on along the minus strand of JAVGWX010000008.1, from coordinate 71,170,458 downwards.
CACATGATGGCCAAACTAACAATGCGCGAAATGGAAGAGGCTATGAGAACACTAAAGAAAAGGAAATCTCCCGGAAAAGACGGGATAACAAACGAAATGCTGATGGGGCTGGGCCAAACAGCGAAGAAAAAACTTCTATCAGTCCTGAACCAAAGCTGGAAAAGGGGTATTGTACCCCAGGCATGGAAAGATGCAATACTGGTACCAGTACCAAAAACAGGAAAGGACAAAACAGATCCGAATGGATACAGGCCCATAAGCCTACTGAGCTGTGTCGGCAAGCTGATGGAACGGATGATAAACACCAGACTGATGTGGCATCTGGAAGAAAAACGAATACTAATTCCACAGCAAGCCGGCTTTAGACAGCACAGGTCCACTGAGGACCAGGTCATCCTCATAGCCCAGGAGATAGAAGATGCCTACCAGGCACAGAAACACACAGTAGCTGTTTGGGTGGATCTGGAAAAGGCATTTGACAAAGTCTGGAAGGATGGACTTAGAGTCAAGCTAAGGAGAAGTGATGTTTGTGGGAAGATGTACAAGTGGATCAACCACTACCTCAAACAAAGAACGGCCAGAGTCCAAGTACAAGGGCAGATGAGCAAAAAGGTGACACTCGAGCAGGGAGTACCCCAAGGGGGAGTACTGTCACCCACACTCTTCCTGGTATATATAAACGATATTACAGAGAATATACCAAGAAGAGTCCATAGCTCAATGTTTGCAGACGATCTGACTATGTGGACCTCTGAAAAGAATCTCACCATAGCAAGAAATCGGAAGCAAACGGCCCTAACATCGCTGGAAGAGTGGGCGAACTCATGGCTGGTCAAAATAAACGAGGAGAAAACCACGTGAACAATATTCTCGCTCTCATTAAAACCCTAAAGTACCAAATTAAGCCTAAATGGCAAAATCCTGCAGCCAAACGACAACCCAACCTATCTGGGAGTCACATTTGATCGGCGCATGACATGGAAAAGTCAGATTGAGAGAAACCGAATGAAAGCCAGAGAAAGAATGGCGATCATGAGGAAACTTGCTGGCACAAGCTGGGGAGCAGACGAAGGCATACTAAAGAAACTGTACACTGGAAGAGTGAGACCAGTTCTCGAGTATGGCATCGCGGCATGGACAACAGCAGCGAAGGCGAACTTCGATAAAGTTAACAAACTTCAAAACCAAGCCATGAGAATTATAACAGGTGGCATGAAGTCAACGCCAATTGTAGAACTTGAAAAGATTACAAAACTGCAATCCATGACCGACAGAAGAGACTGCAGAGCCCAGCTGCAGTCAGAGAAACTCCGAAGACTGACGGACCATCCAATGTACCAGAGGCTAAACAATTTGGGAACTGGGAAACTAAAGCGAAGAAACTTTGCAGAAATAGCCAAAGCAAAGATGCACGAAGATCCCATAAACGCACTAACAACACCAAAACCCATCACTACTGTACGAAAACCTACTTGGAGGCAGGATATATTTCCAGAGGTGGTAGAAAATATACCAGGTATTGCAAACAAAAACTGCCAGACCGAAAAAGAAAGGAGAGACACTACCCTAAGCTTCATAACGAAAAGCTACCCAAGCATGGACTGGACCCATGCATACACCGACGGTTCTGTAACAAACACTACACAGAACGGAGGGGCAGTAGCATTCCTGAACCTACCAAATGGCAGAAAAATAACACTGTCATTCGCTACTGGTAAGTACACAAGCAATTTCAGAGCGGAGGCAGAGGCACTGAGGGCGGCAGTGGAAGAAATGGCAACACACAGTGAAAATGAGAGCCACATAGTCTTGCTGACAGATGCTCTCGCCGTAGTCACAGCGCTAAAAAGCCAGAAAAACACTGAGCTTAATGACTTAAGAGCAGCACTCTGCAAACTGTGCCAGCTGTCCGCACCAAAAAGGGTAGTGGTACAGTGGGTTCCGTCACACTGCAACATCCAAGGCAACGAGGAGGCAGACAGACTGGCAAAAGAAGGTGCAAGGCTACCACAAACAGATACCAGTATGACGTACGAAGAGTCAAAACGGCTTATCAAAGCCAGGTACATGACCAAATGGGAAACCGAACATACTGGTTACACCAAAAACGATGCCTATTACCAGTTGAACCGAAGAGAGCAGGTCGTTGTCTTCAGACTTCGCACTGGCCACAATAGACTGAGGTACCACCTATTCAACAAATTGAAGATAGGGTGTACCGACGAATGCCCGTGCGGTACTGGTAAAATGACCACTGAACATCTGCTGCAGAACTGCCCGACATACGGGGATCAGAGAGAGCAGATGTGGCCATTGCCAGTGGAACTGCAAGACAAGCTCTATGGTAGTGGCGAGAGTCTCAGGATGACCGCCGCTTTTTTCGAAAAAATAATGGTTAGTCTGACTGTGTACGCAGAAGAAGAAGAAGAAGAAGAATAGGTGGTACCTCAGTCTGTTGTGGCTTGTGCGGAGTCTGAAGACCATGACCTGCTCTCTTCTGTTCTGCTGGTAATAGGCATCATTTTTTGTGCAGCCAGTATGTTCTGTTTCCCATTTGGCCATGTATCTGGCCCTAATAAGCCTTTTGGACTCTTTGTAGGTCACACTAGAATCTGGTTATGGTAGTCTTGCACCTTCTTTTGCCAGTCTATCTGCCTCCTCGTTGCCTTGGATGTTACAGTGGGATGGAACCCACTTTACCACTACTCTTTTTGGTGCGGACTGCTGGCATAGTTGATAGAGTACTGCTCTCAAATCATTAAGTTCAATATTTTTCTGGATTTCTAGTGCTGTGACTACGGCCAGGGCATCTGTAAACATGACTATCTGGCTTTCATTTCTTTCGTCTGCCAGGAATGCTTCTACTGCAGCCCTCAGTGCCTCTGCCTCCGCTCTGAAATTGCTTGAGAATTTTCCAGTTGCCACTGGCAGTGTTATTTTTCTACCATTTGGTAGGCTCAGGAATACCCCTGCCCCTCCATTCTGTGTTGTGTTTGTTACAGAGCCGTCGTTGTATGCATGGGTCCAGTCCATGCTTGGGTAGTTTTCCGTTATGTACCTCAGGTTTATGTCTCTTCTTTCTTTTTCAGTCTGGCTGTTCTTGTTTCCAATACCTGGTATATTTTCTACCACTTCCGGAATGATATGCTGCTTCCAGGTAGGTTTGCGTACAGTAGGGATGGGCTTTGGTATTGTTACAGTTTATCATAGGGTCTTCGCTCATCTTTGCTTTGGCTATTTCTGCAAAGTTTCTGCGCTTTAGTGTCCTCCTTCCAAATCTTTTTAGTCTGATGCATTGGATGGTCTGTCAGTCTTCTGAGTTTCTCTGCTTGCTGCTGGGCTCTGCAGTCTCGTCTGTCGGTCATGGATTGCAGATTTGTAATCTTTTCAAGTTCTACAATTGGCGCTGACTTCATGCCTCCTGTTATAACTCTCATGGCTTGGTTTTGAAGTTTGCTAATTTTATCAAAGTTCGCCTTTTCTGCTGTTGCCCATGCCACAATGCCATACTCGAGAACTGGTCTCACTCTTCCAGTGTACAGTTTCTCTCCATCTGACGTTTCCATGTCATGCGCCGATCAAATGTTACTCCCAGGTACTTTTGGTTGCCGTTAAGACTTATTTTGGTATTCTGGGGTTAATTTGAAAGCGAGAATATCGTACATGTTGTTTTTTCCTCATATTTTGACCAGCCATGAGTTCGCCCACTCCTCCAACGATGTTATACCTGCTGCATCCGATTGTTTGCTATGGTGAGATTTTTTCCAGAGGTCCACATAGTCAGATCGTCTGCAAACATGGAGCTGTGAACTCTTCTTGGTATATTCTCTGTGATGTTGTTTATATACACCAGGAAACGTGTGGGTGACAGTACACCCCTTTGGGGTACTCCCTGCTCAAGTGTCACCTTTTTGCTCATCTGCCCTTGTATTTGAAATCTGGCTGTTCTGTTTTCGAGGTAGTGGCTGATCCATCTGTACATTTCCCACAAACTTCACTTCTTCGTAGCTTGACTTTAAGTCCCTTTTTCCACACCTTGTCAAATGCCTTCTTTAAATCCACCCAAACCGCTACTGTGTGTTTTTTCTCTTGGTAAGCATCCTCTATTTCCTGGGCTATGAGAGTGATCTGGTCATCAGTGGATCTGTGCTGTCTAAAGCCGGCTTGCTGTGGAATTAGTATGTGTTTTTCTTCCAGATGCCACATCAGTCTGGTGTTTATCATACGCTACATCAGATTTCCTACACAGCTCAGTAGGCTGATAGGCCTGTATCCATTTGGATCTGTTCTATCTTTTTCTTTCTTTGGTACTGGTATAATTACAGCATCTTTCCATGCCTGCGTTACAATTCCCCTTTTCCAGCTTTGGTTTAGGACTGATAGTAACTTTCTCTTTGCTGTTTGGACCAACCCCATCAGAATTTCGTTTGTTACCCCATCTTTTCCGGGCGATTTCTATTTCCTTAAAGTTCTCATGGCCTCATCTATTTCATTCATCAAAGTAGAATTTCAAAACTGTTGTCCAGAATTGTATTCAATGTTCTAATACTGGTTTAATATTTCATGTGTACAGTAGTTTTATCATTTGATCATCTGCACCCTATGCAGTTAGTAAAATGTTTTTTTTTGGTTATAATCCTCTGCTGTTTAGCTTTATGTTAACACTTTTCAATTTGATTTGTCTCCTGCCTAATTATATTTCTATATATGCGAGATTGTTTTCTTCTGCTAGCGAGTGCCAGTGTAGTTTCAGTGGAAGTGCTGTTTATCTTATTGGACTACTGTATATGTTGTCTTCTCATTTATATGCAGGAGACATTTCTAATTCCACATATCTAATCTTTGTAGGGTGTTCCCCATCCTGTAACTTGATGTTCGGATGCTTTCACCAGTTGCACTACAAGCTAGATCATCGGCATCAAGCGTTCTGTTGACCTTCTGTGGTATTCAATACACTTTATTGTTGATGAAGAGCAGGTGATAAGAACAATACAATAGGGCACTCACAAAACACTCTGATCAAACAATGTTAGCCAGGGTCAGGAGTAATATACTGGCTAAGACTCTCACCTGACCTCCTCGTTGGTAGTCCTAGAAAAGGGCTGTTGTCGAGGACAGCAGCCTGGCTAACGAGTTGAGGTTCAATGTGATACCCGTAGTAGTGAGTGACACGCAGATGAAGCCAAGCATTGCACAACCGTCTGGAGGACCCATGTCCACTTCATCAGCACGTTTGGGATGTCAGAAAAGCTACTACATTCTGCCACAAGTTCCGTCCTTTTCAGGGCACACAAATGGGTTGCCAACCCATTGTGAAATAGCAACCAACCAACCAACCAGTCTTTCCGTTAGTTTACTTTATACAGCTAAACAAAGTGATAAGTTTGTAACTGACATCCATTGTTTTGTCTTTACCGCGTTTTAATACAGGAATCATGGCTGCATCTTTCCTAATTTGTGACATTTTGTTGTTGCTTAGATGTTGTGACATTGTCATTTCTTTCTTTATTAAATAGCATGCTATTTGCAGAACGTCGCTTCTTTCAACACCCAAAGGTCACGCTGTCTCCACGCCCCTTCTTTACAGTTTATATTTATGGTTTCTAGTAGTTTGTGTTTAATTTAGATCCAAGTTTTTTTTTAACATTTACATTGAAAGTGCATACTTTCTTAGAGATTTATTGTTTTCTAATTGCCTTATACATCTGCAGATTCTTGTTGGGTAAATCACGTCATCATCTCCTTCATGTGGTGTCTATTCCTAAAATTGTATGCTGTTTTTCTTCAAATATCAGCTTTTCATGGTTCTGTATATTTTGAAAAAAAACGATAAAAGTAAAAGTCTTGAGAGCCTGTGTTTTTCCTGTGGCAGCTTATGGCTGTGAAGCATGGACGATTACCAAAACTTCTAGACAAAGAATCGAATCCTTCGAGTCAAAATGTTACAGAAAGATCCTCAGAATACCCTGGACAGAGAAAAGAACAAATGTAGACATTCGGCAAGAGTTGAGCATAGAGGAGAACTGGTTTATCAATTCCATTTTGGCTAGAAAATGCAAATACTTTGGTCACATCAAGAGACACAACGGTCTTGAGAGGACGGTGATGGAAGGTATGGTGCCAGGCAAAAGAGGAAGGGGTAGACCAAGAAGACGATGACACCAAGATATCCAGGAGGGCCTGAGTATGACAGTGGCGGAAGCTGGAGTTTTGGCAAGGGAACGAGTTTCTTTCAGACAGACTGTGATGGGAGCGACGTTCTACAAAGGACATGCTACATGATGATATTTTGAAAAAAAACAAAACCTTTCGAATTTTGCAATGAAAATATTTTTTTGCGAAATTTCTTTTTTTTCTCTAGATTTTTCTTTTCTTTTTTCAAAGGTCGAAGTTCTCAGTTTCTTTCTATCTGTGTGTTTCCTTTATTCGTGGTTCAGAGGAAGAAATGTTATGGGCGAAATAGTAGAGAATTTATATGGTCGTTTGTGTTGGTGAAAGTGACCAGTTCTCGTTCTAGCTGCCTTGTCTCCCCTTACTGTTAGCTAGGTACCTCTAGACAGTTGAGTAGCCTGATGTGTGTCGACACTGTAGATTCAACATAGTCCATGTCTCACGAAAATGCAAGCACGCTAACCCATCTGGTACTCAATAAGCCAGACCTTACATCACAGAAATGGCAGCACGACTATAACATGGGGCACAATCTAACCGCAAACTAGCTGTATTGATAAGACAGCTGTCTGCCGAAGACGGATGTGTCAAACCGAAAGTGAAAATATTGCAGTCAGTCTGTAAACTAGCGACACATCGCATTCCGTTCTCCGGAATACATCCTGCTACTTGTAAAGTCCTTTTCAGGGTGGAAGTAGAAGAAGAAGACGATAAGTCAGCAGTGTTTGTTAGTAGGTATCGTCTGGCTGTGCCCCCCCCCCGCCCCCTCCCCTTCCCCTTCCCAATCCGGAATATAGGGCTAGCACTAGAGTTGATCTCATTTTGGGGGCCTGCGCCAAAGCACTCTGTGTTCTTGTGCAGTGGTGGTTTCTGTAGCTCCATGAACAACATTTTAAGGCTGCCTATCAAGACGTACATGAAGATGGAGTGGATCTATTCTGGTTCCACAGTAAGGGACCTAGGGATCCACTGCAAGCATCATCATCGTCCTCTGTCTGCTCAGTTCGGAGACTGGTTGTAAGGTTGTCTGAGACTGGTTGTAAGGTTGTCTGAGTATGTCTCTCCATGTGACCCTATCCTCTGGTTGGTCAGTCCGGAGACTGGTTGTAAGGTTGTCTGAGTATGTCTCTCCATGTGACCCCATCCTCTGGTTGGTCAGTTCGGAGACTGGTTGTAAAGTTGTCTGAGTACGTCTCTCCATGTGACCCTATCCTCTGGTTGCTCAGTCCGGAGACTGATTGTAAGGTTGTCCGAGTATGTCTCTCCATTTGACCCTATCCTCTGGTTGGTCAGTCCGAAGACTGGTTGTAAGGTTGTCTGAGTATATCTCTCCATGTGATCCTATACTCTGCAGCTCTCTTCATTTCAGCGTAGGTTCATACTTTAATGTCCCATCATGCCTGTGATGAAAGATTGAATCTTGGAAGCCCGGGTCCTATCTTACTTTGAATCTTGCCCTCTAGTATCTAATCTAATCTAAACATGTAAGCACGACAATGATTATTCCTATTTTCTCAGCAAGAGAAGCATTAGTCTAACTCTACAAGTAATCGATTCACAGGCAGCATTTATCCGGCTACATGCAATGGTGGTCTTATAGCAATGTCATTTACGTGATGAGATTGCTAGCCTCATGCATAGCTCTCTTTAGCCGCTTGTTACAAGATACTTAGACGTTTTTTGGAAAAAATGGCTCATGACTTCACTGCACCTGGGCACCGACGTATGCGCTCAGTACCTTTCATTGCTGAAAGTGCCGCCACAGCACGAACTACGATGCCGCCTCGGCAGTTCCGAAATTATCCTCTGACATTGTCGGGTACCAATTTACAACTGGGTCCATAGAGAGAAGCAGTAAAACAATGAACAAATCAACGACAAGAATAGTTACATATGACCGAGCGCTACGACATTGTAACTTGGTACGTTGGGTTTGTAAGGCAAGCTCACAACCCCATTGGTCACACGCTCAACATAGTCTTTAAGGCCCTATTCTGTGACACCTGGATAACGCACGTGTAGTGTAAATAGTTACATTGAAGGAGATATAAAATACATTAAAATCATGGTCCGAAAAGAACTTCGCACACAAAAGAGATATAAATAACAATAATTTAGGGGATGGCATTATGAAAGAGCGATCCAAATGCTCTACTTCCTAGGGTATTCAGAAATTAATATTGCATCTGCATTTGGCTGTATAGAAATTACCTGTAATAACATCGTTTTTGAACATTGTACATAAAGTTTTATATCATATTAAAAAGTACTACATTTGTAGACTAGAGAATAAAATTACATTTGCTGTCTCAAAATTGTGTACTAATATGTTTCTGTTTCTAAGAATCGATGTCACTGCACTCCGGGCATACCCAAAGGTGCTCAGTCTCTCTCTCCGAAAATGGCGTATGGTATGGATACTGATGGTCCCAGTCGCTCGCTGGTTGTACACTCTCATGCTCCATCTGTAGCAGATCCCACTGTTTGCCTTGGCCGTGATCTAACTTAGAACATTTTCACACTCATCCACATCATCATGACCATACTCAGTAAATGACATATCAAACAGCAGGTGGCATATTTATTATATCATACTCATATCATACAATGAGTAGAGAAATTACAAACACAATATAATACATATCTTAACTAAACATTGTACTAAAACGGGAATTGTAAGCATTAGCTATTGATGGAATTCCCAACTATCTAAAAAACCCAGTTCTATTGCCTTGCAATTACATCACACACACATCGCCTTAACTGCGTCTTCAACACACCTTATCAAATACTCTTCCTCACTGAAATCCCCTCAGGCGGGCGATCTCGACATAACTCGTTCACAATGTGTCCTTGCTTACAAACACACTTTCAGATTATCTATTAATGCAAAAATCACACACCTATTTGAGCGATCCTGTTCTATCACTAAACATTCGTCCAACCGTCTATCAATCGCTCCTCTATCTAAAGTCGGTTAGTTAAACATACTATCCACATTCAGTCTCTCTCTCTCTCTCTCACTCTCCTCCATACAGCCTCTCTCTCTCTCCAGCCCCCTCCAGCCTCTCATCCAGCCTGTCTCTCTCTCCAGCCTCTCGAGCTAAACTTTGTCTCGAGTTATATATCCTCAAGCAAGACCAGAGCTTGACCAATCGATCTCAGGTATGGTCATCTTCAATTCCAATTGGAACGAAACACTTTGCACACCTGTCACTCATTCTCTCGCAGCAAGCCCCGTTGCCAATTTCGTCTGTCAATCAATCTCCCCCTACCAAAATCGGAAGGCCAGTGGTCAGTTTCTACCTGTCCACATTCCTTAACCCAACTCTGTTCTCCTTTGCTGAGACAGTGAGTGACCTTGACATGCATTCATGTAGCTTTAAGCTTTAACATGTTCAGGCATCCTAAACTCCCCTTGCTCCGGCGGGAACTGTTACATTACCTCCCTAAACTACAGACCGAAACATGGATGGTCATTTTTTTCATCTGGCAAATGACCACCATTTTCGTCTCTTCTATCCAAAATGTAAACACTACTCCTGTTTACAACTTCACTCACATCGTACATGCATAAAAAGACATGTCATTTGATACATATAAACTTTTTGTAATACATACACAATCAATACAAGCAGAAGAAAAACACTGTGGCTGGGCGTTTTTACAACACAAACCACCACTTTTACATCGTTTTGCAGTCAAATACACCAAAGTCTGTCCCTGCGGGACCTTGAACTCATCAAAACAGAAACACCTTAAGGAATTCTCCTTACTCATTTGAGGTCAACATACCTCGCCCTGTTTCCCGTGCCTTCCTCTAAGGACACGAACCTTCATTGTTACACTCGACCAGTTCAGGTCAATTTTCTCAGGCGGTCTCATTACACGCCTGGCCGACGATTCACTTCATACTAACTGCTGTGAGGCCACGAACTTACGTGGGTTATCCTCGGGCTAGTTATCACTGTCTTTCTTGACAGCTATCCCCTCTCAAAGAAAACAGCAAAATTCTTTATGTTTCCCACAAAAACGATATTTGACAACATATGTCATAGTCAATATTAAAACTTCTGATCAATGTAGTCTTCTCTGCAAAGACTCCACATACATGTGATTCTGGAACTCGTGGTGACTTGTGCTTGCGGAGGCCTACAGTCTGGATGAGATATACTGCTCTGTAGATCACCTATATAACCTGTATCAAATACCTGTAAACATGATGATTCAACAACAACAAAAAAAAAAAACAACAACAAAATAAAGAAAAATTCAATGCATACTATATCGACCATACAACCCACTTAAAATGCAAGTAATACCATTAGTCAAAACCCAAAAACCAAATACAAATGTCAAAATATTTGCACACAAAAACATGATCAAATGCCATCAACCTTCACTCCTGCTCGTGCCCCACAGATGAGCACCTGTTAATGCCCCCTTCAAAAGATACTAAGGTACTAAACTATGTCCCTAAACTATGACTAAGTTCTAACTTAATCAGGTACTAAACTATGTCCCTAAACTATGACTAAGTTGTAACTTAATCAGATACTAAACTATGTCTGAGTCAAAAGTCAAAAACCGAATCGTCCACCTGTCGAATTACGTCATGCTGTAACCCTACTAGTCCGGGTGCAGTCTTTGTCCCGAGGAATCAAAACCGAGTGTTGTCATCTAACTAATTCACCGCTATTTCCCCAAATTCTCCGCATCAAAGCTACCTGGTCAGATATTGACCGAAACATCGCGTCCACGTGTTACTCTTCGTCGCGTAATCATTACCTGGCGCATCCAGCTATCCTGCGTCTCTTGTTCGTTCTGTCCGTTTATCTGGTCGGAAATGTCCCTTTGATCTCGGTCAGTCTTCGCTTCAGACTGACCGTCCGCTCATTGTCTGGCGTGTACTTCAGACAACGAATTCAAAGGAATTTTTAACATCTGGTCATTCCTCCATCTCTATACCCTACCCCCTAATTATCCAAATCTCCGTTTCCCAAGGATAACGGTAGATGAAACAAATTTTATGCAAATGCATACATTAACTGGAGTTTCACATGATAGCCCATGTGTGTAAGTACTCCACACGACTTTACCTAATTCCATTTCTGATTTCCATGTTTGTGGCTAGCGTCAGTAAACATTGTATCAACCGTTCCTTATCACTACTGCTTATTTTAACCAGACTATGCGCTGCCCCATCAGCTGTCTCTGATTGCTGCGCGATTTCCTCCTGTAAAACGCCCATCGTCTGGTCTGTTTGTTTCACGGTTGTTTGGTTCGTACCCACCGGTTCTCTGGTAGTGTTACGTACACTTACATCGTCCGCTACTTCAGCCTTCCGTCCATCTGTATTCACTATTTGTGGGAAAGACTTTTCACACTGTTCGTTTGACTGTTGGCTTATCTCGAACTGAGATCTTTTTATCTTTGCTTCGATGACTGGTTCGCTGTCCTGGCTGTGGTTAACCTGTCTTTCCCTTTTCTTCGTTTTCCTTAGAAACTCTGTTCCTCCTTTGTTGGCTGCACGAGTATTCTTAACCGGTGCGTCCGTTTCACATTCCAACTGTGCGTCATTCACACTTCCTTCCTCGGTGGCCGAAGGCCTGTCCCTTCTTTCGGTCTGTTCAACAACTTCTCCCGCATGGCTAGGCCCTGCTACCATTCCTCCTCCTCTCATTTCCTCTTTATCTGACGAATCTCCGACTATTTCCTTGTTCGATTCTTCGTCGACTTTAACTAATGTTCTACCAGGCTTGACCACAAGTTCCTGGTAAACTTGGCCCCTTTCAGCACGCCCGACCAGGTTAATCGACGTAATACCCTCTTCCTGAATTCTCGGCATCCGCTGTCCAATGATGTAACATTTCCTCTGGACCTTTGAGCGAACGTTTGTCTCGTTTGCATTGCGTAACCAGCCCTCCGTCCCTAACTTTTCTGGATACACAAAACCTGTATCTCTTTCTTTCTGACCATCCGCCTCGTGCTTAAAGTCTCTTTGATAGCTCCTGTCCTGCCTCTCCATCTGTAACCGTGCAAAAGGCCTCTTGTGGGCTAAGAATCTGCCCGATTCAAACTTCTGCCCAACCATTCCTCCTCCTCTCACTTGACTTGGCCTCTGCACCTGGGTCAAACTCCAACCCTTTTCGCAACCTCTTTCCAGTCGTCCACACACGTCCGTCCTGAGATTTCCACCTCTGTCCCTCCACGGATCGGAATGTGGAAGTAGTACGGGCTTCCTACTCACTTTCCTACCACTCTGTCCCCTTCCACAATACTGGACCGTGTTTACTTCTGTGATTTCTTGATTTCTTCTCTCCTTCCTAGCTGGTTTGAAAGCTCCGTTTTCAAACTGTTGCAACAGCTGTCGTAGCTTCCATTGGAGATCTTTTTCCTGTCTTTCCAGCCGAATAACTCTGCCTGTTAGTTCTCTTAGCTGGTTTTGTAGTTGACTTTTGTCCTCCCACTTATCGCTGACTGTAGCTCGTGCCATGAAAGGCTTGTTTTTGACAAACAGTCCTCTTCTCCAGACAACGTTCGTTTTCCGAAATATATTTGGGCATCCTATAGACAAATGTCCAAAAGCTAGACAATGATAACATTGTTTAACATTGTCCAACCTCGACATACTGAATAAACCCGTCTGGCCCACCTAAAAAATTTATAAGACTGTCAAGTACGCACAAAGTCTTGTCAATAATACAACAATGGGTGGAAGAAAAATGTCACACTTACCAGTCAGATGATTGGAAAAGCTGTCTATGGTTCTAACACTCTAACCACTAGCTACTCCTCTATTCCTAACTACACACACAAGTTATATATTACTGCGACACTTGTGTTAAACATGCACTTCAAGATCTATAGTTACACACGCACTATATTTATAAATCTACCACGACTATCCGTGGTCAACAGGCACCAAAATAATAATAACGTGTAGCAGATCCCACTGTTTGCCTTGGCCGTGATCTAACTTAGAACATTTTCACACTCATCCACATCATCATGACCATACTCAGTAAATGACATATCAAACAGCAGGTGGCATATTTATTATATCATACTCATATCATACAATGAGTAGAGAAATTACAAACACAATATAATACATATCTTAACTAAACATTGTACTAAAACGGGAATTGTAAGCATTAGCTATTGATGGAATTCCCAACTATCTAAAAAACCCAGTTCTATTGCCTTGCAATTACATCACACACACATCGCCTTAACTGCGTCTTCAACACACCTTATCAAATACTCTTCCTCACTGAAATCCTTTTTTTTTTTTTTTTTTTTTTGACATATCACACACACATCGCCTTAACTGCGTCTTCAACACACCTTATCAAATACTCTTCCTCACTGAAATCCCCTCAGGCGGGCGATCTCGACATAACTCGTTCACAATGTGTCCTTGCTTACAAACACACTTTCAGATTATCTATTAATGCAAAAATCACACACCTATTTGAGCGATCCTGTTCTATCACTAAACATTCGTCCAACCGTCTATCAATCGCTCCTCTATCTAAAGTCGGTTAGTTAAACATACTATCCACATTCAGTCTCTCTCTCTCTCTCTCACTCTCCTCCATACAGCCTCTCTCTCTCTCCAGCCCCCTCCAGCCTCTCATCCAGCCTGTCTCTCTCTCCAGCCTCTCGAGCTAAACTTTGTCTCGAGTTATATATCCTCAAGCAAGACCAGAGCTTGACCAATCGATCTCAGGTATGGTCATCTTCAATTCCAATTGGAACGAAACACTTTGCACACCTGTCACTCATTCTCTCGCAGCAAGCCCCGTTGCCAATTTCGTCTGTCAATCAATCTCCCCCTACCAAAATCGGAAGGCCAGTGGTCAGTTTCTACCTGTCCACATTCCTTAACCCAACTCTGTTCTCCTTTGCTGAGACAGTGAGTGACCTTGACATGCATTCATGTAGCTTTAAGCTTTAACATGTTCAGGCATCCTAAACTCCCCTTGCTCCGGCGGGAACTGTTACACATCCCTTCCTGCGCCATACTCCGCTCGAACATAGTTTAATGTCGAAACTTTGCAGCCTGTGGATGGCTGCTTCATCTATTACGGTGTCCTCATCTAACAGGCGGTCATTGATAGATTTCAAAATGTCACTTCTATCCGTTACTAATGTGCACATGATGGGAGCTTGTTAAGCCATGCTTTCAGCTCTTTCATTGCCCTGAACTCCAGCACGAGCAGGACAATAGATACATGTCAACCCCTAGAGGTTTGAGGCCTTAACAGTTGCTATCCACACGTACCTAAACCATCCCGTCTGTACCTTCTGAAGTACGGCTTGTGCATCTGTCACGATGACTGCCCTTGTTATAGAAGTCTCAGATATCTATTTCAGTGCTGAGGTCACTGCTTTCGTCTCCATTCTCAAACTGGAGGTTGTTGACATGTATGACTTTCTGCGATCAGCAACGAGCTGTCCTCTCACACGAAGTCCGCTGCGGACCACTGGAAACCCGTATTGTAACAGTATAATTACGTCACTTCCAAGTCCTTGCCTGTCCTATCATAACCGTTTGACTAGTTTTACCTTTGAAACACACAGAAGCAACAGTTACAGTCTGACCTTTCAATGATTGGACTGTCTTATCTCGTTGCGTGTCAAGAATATAATTGATGCCCATATGAGTGTCGTCTTCTTCTTCCTTGTACATTTTCAGACGCCATCTTGAAAATATCTACGTTTTTGTTTCTGGAAAAACACGCCAGGGAGGCATGGAGAGCAGGAGGTAGGACATTACCTTGATTGATCAATGTGATAACGAGCTATCACTCTTCTTATTCGTGTGTCAGGTTGTGATACGTACCCATTTCCTGTATTGTTTTTTTTGTCTCCGTTTAACGAATTGGTGATGGGGTAGTTGCTTCCGCTGTTTTGACAATGATGGACATTCCAGAATTTGGAATTTTACTGTTTATTTACTCTTCTCTTTCACAATGTTTACATTTGGATGTATCTCTGGGAAGGTGTTTTTACAAGAGTAAATGTTCTTTTTGGTTGGTTGGTAACGATGTTGACACGAGGCATAGACAGACACACGACGACGAACAGAGATACAGACATAGTGAGACAGAGAAGTACATACACGCAATTGTATATATATATATGTATGTATGTGTGCGCGCGTGTGTGTGTGTGTGTGTGTGTGTGTGCGCGCGCGTTAAGCCGCTCACATGAAGTACATGTTCTCTAAACAGCCCCCTCACGTCTACACAGTTATTCTCTACACAGGCTGCACCACAGAAGCTTGGTCAACGGGTTAGGAATCGACGCTTTGATCCTCGCAGTGAAGCGTTTCCTGAGGAGGATAGCAGTGTACTATATCTAAGAGGAGCCTGGCCTACCTTCAACAGCAAACGAAATATGGATACAACCCTCTAGAAGTGAACATGTATATGTCAAGAAAAAATAATTCTGCACGAATTGTTTAAGACAAAAACTCTCTCTTTCTCTCTCTCTCTCTCTCTCTCTCTCTCTCTCTCTCTATATATATATATATATATATATATATATATATATATATATATCAGAGCGATATAACGTATTGTCAGAGAAAAAGGAGACTGCGCGAGAAAGGAGATATAGACACGTATGTTACAATGTAAGAGGCCAACAATGCGACAAATATAAAACTGTGACAAGACAAAGGAGTAGATCTCAAGTTACTAGTGTATAAGAAAATGGCGCTAACAATGATAATGGTAAAAGAAAATACGGCAGCTTGCCTGCCTTCAGATAAACAAGAAAGGATAAATCTAACAGGGGAGATAAATCTTGGGTTTAGTATTATTATCACTATAACGTCACGCGAACTGGGTGACCCAAGAATAAATGAGCATTGTACCGTGGCCCGACTAAAGAGACGGTGGGATGACCAAAAAAGAAAAAAAAGAAAAAAGAAAACGAGGGACAATGAACAGAAGGAGTGAGGGATGGAAGCGTAGAAACAGGCAGTCAATGTCTGACGTAATGTTCCTTAAAGCCGTGAATCGATACCCGGTCCTTTGTTTGTGGTCTTCTCTTCTAGATCTTTCACAGAAAGCGATTAAACGGTTGAAGACAGAATGTTTTACATACAATTTTCTGAGTGGACGTTAGAAAAAATAAAGGTCGCAGCTAGAGAGAGGGAGGCGCTGTATATATATATATATGTATGTGTGTGTGTGTGTGTGTGTGTGTGTGTGTATGTGTCGATTTATTGAAGGGAGCGGGCAGAAGCAAATCAAGTGAAAAACAACTGTGTACATATTGGAGATTGACAAATTTGGGACATGAATATCAACAAACCATAGTGGGAGCAAACCTTATTTTTTTATGAGAGTTGAAGACGACAATACACAAACACAATTTATATATAGCCATGGCTACCACGTGCGGGTGTGTGTGTGTGTGTGTGTGTGTGTGTGTGTACAGGTCAATGATAGACATGCACAGACAACATGAAGACCCATACGTTGTACATCTGCTCACACAGATATGATTTATGCTGTGGACATCCCAGTTGATAATGGCCAACTGCAACTGCTGCTATTTATGAATGCAGATATCAGTGACGTAAATTCAATATGTGTCAGTTGTGTGTCAGTTGTGTGTCAGTTGTGTGTCAGTTGTGTGCGACGCACGGGCAAATGAAACTCCCCCCCCCCCACAATTATTTTCAACAGCATGTTATGAGAGTATTTTTATTAAGTAAAAGAAAATTATTTTGTAATGTTTTCGTGAACTTTTGTTGCTGCTCTAAGACACTAGTAGGTGTAATATCCTTTGACTGCTTTGTTGGTCAGTTTTGAAGGGGGAAGACGAAGAAGCAAGAAATGAGTACCTTTGTTTATCTGCGGCTAGAAACGCAGCACACATACATATGCTATATATGGGGGGGGGGGGGGAAAGGTCTGCAAGAAGAACATGCCCACTTAGCGTTAACGTCTAACCGTTGCCATGTATTGGAGAATAGTTTCGCGCTCAGATAGATTCGGTGTAAAAGTTTAACAGAAGTTTTATAGTTACATAAGTGTACATACTAATTTATTGATTATTGGGTTGAGTAACCATCTATTAGTGTACACGGTGTTGTGAAATGTATTTGATCAATTGTAAAGCAAAGTTCCTTATATTGGATAAAATTATTGAACAAAATAATTGTACTTTACAATATCTTCTGGCACACATATTTTTTATGAACATACATTGTGGGAAATAATTTTAGAAACATTGATTTCATAGAGTATTAAATGCTAAGAATGTATGTGTGCGTGCGTGTGTATGTTTGTGTGTGTATTCGTGTGTATATACATATGTGGTGTGTATGTGTGTATACGTGTGCATGTGCGTGTATGATGTGGGGCGGTACGGGTGTGGGAGCGGGTGCGCGTTCGTGCGTGTGTATGTGGACGTGCGTGCGCGTGTGCATGTATGTATATATGTTCCAGCATACATGCACTGCTGGAAAAAGCTTAACTAGGATGGGCCAGACACTTCGTTTGTCAGACGAACGACTCCCAAAGAAGATACTCTACGGCGAGCTGAGAGAGGGATGGCGCGAGAAAGGGCTCCCAAAGAAACGTTTTAAAGATTGTCTGAGGGTCTCACTGCAAAGTTGCCAGATAAATATCACAATCTAGGAATGTCTAGCGCAAAACAGATCTGACTGGAGAAGCGCAGTCAAAGCGGGTGTAGCTAGCAGACATGTTGTGAAAGCCCAGAGCAGACGCGAGATCTGGAAATCACGAACAGCGGAAACACCATCACCTTCTACTGACCTCGTGTGCCCGTTATGCAGCAGATGTTTTCATGGTTTGTTCAGCCAATGGGCACCCACACCCAACAGGGATGATGATGTCGGCGGTCCTCATCGACAGCGACGGACATCTATTATGTATGTGTTTGTATGTACATGTGTATGTATGCATGTATACATATATATTCATAAAGACATAAAGACATACAAACATGCAAATATATAGATAGACAGCCAGATAGACAGACAATATATGTGTTAGAAAAACATATATATATATATATATATATATAAATAGACAGACAGACAGACAGACAGACCGACCGACAGACAGACAGACAGACAGACATATAGATAGATAGATAGATAGATAGATAGATAGATAGATAGATAGATAGATAGATAGATAGATAGATAGATAGATAGATAGATAGATAGATAGATAGATAGATAGAAATATTCACTGGTTTCTTGCCGGGCCAATCCCAGTTGTTCCTAATTTAACTTAACTTAACTTTACACTTTGACTGTAGAGTATGTAGACAACCAGTGTCTCATTCCATTCGTGCAGTTTAGTCCCAAAGTGACCAGACAATGATTTGAATGTTCATACCCCAACCACTCCGTCCACATCCCCCTTTTCCGAAGCAACCCCCTTCCCCTCCCCGCACAGTCATGTTGGCGCTAGAGGAGTCTGGTCAAATGGATCTGGGGTCGGCATTGGACATCTCCTTTTTGTTCATGGTCGTTGGTTTCACTACTTCTGCCAGGCTGCAGCAGAAATCCCTTTGCCTCCCCCCTCCTCAGATGTTTACTTGTAAATTACTGCCGCTCGATGATGATGATGCTGGAATGTGGTTTTCCTAGATTTTCTGCATATCTGCACGGGAAGGGCTGTGCATAGATAAATGCTAGTAATATTGACAGCAAGTCGATAGTTGACTAGGTCTCAGTGGCCTGCAGCAGTCAATGACGTAGGCAACAACAACCTGCGTGGGCAGGATGAAATATAACGTACGTAATAACTACAACGCCACGTAATGAACACAACAGTGAACTTCGATACACGAATTTATATCGAAATATTGTCATTTATTGATTATTTGGCTTGAAAATACCGTGCGAGCCCGCTCGTCAGGCGAAAACATGATGAAGGAGCGATTTTGACTTCTATGACAACAGGAGGCAAAATATGTATTTAATTCGATGTAAGGGAAATATACAGTACAATGACAGATATGGTGCACAATACGTATCCAAATATGCGCCACCATTGGCGGCCCGCCAATGGATATAGTAATATCAATCCACATCAGACGATGGAAGCAGATAGAATAACACAAACAACCGGATGAAATGGTTAAGAAGGCTGTAAGGCGCTGGACCGGAAACCAACTTTTACAAATGACGGAAGTATGCATGACCCAGTTTACATGGCCGCAAACACATAACAACAATCTATGTAACGCTCAAAACGTCATCGCTTGGATCTAAGCACCTAAATGGAAAAAAAAACCGTACTAATCTAGACGATGAGGACAGAAAAGTGTCTTAAATGAATATCCTCTGATTTAATGTTGTCATGTCACATAAAATAATGGGGTCCACATAGTTAAAAGAAAACGCTCACTTCTTAAGAAACGAAAGTGAGGTGAGATTGGGCATCTTGTCATATCTAAGATGGACGATAATATCGGAGGTCCCGTGTACACACTCGGAAAGAGCATCCTGTTCGTCACTTCGCAGGCAAATGTTCTAAAGTTAACGACATTCCTTCTCAATAGTGATTTACATGGTCCAAAAGGAGGCGGCCCCTTTATCATGCACCGTCACATGTTTGACAGTACAGTTCGGTTGCAAGCAGTGGCGTACCATCAATATATAAGTAGGACTAGGGTTGCCCCCAGACATTTTAGTTAAGCTATCTTGAGCTAAATTTCCACGGAACATAGAATAACAGTCTCGAATATTCAGTTTTAGTATTCCTCACTGTCTCATTCCGCGCTACAATACTCAACGATATGCTCGCTATTTGGGCCCCCAAATGACAGCGCTTTGGCATCAGAAGCGCTCGAGTGGAATCGGCTATCCCCATGTAGAGGTCCAGAGGAAGTCATTCTAGACCCTCTGTGCAATAGATATATGTTAACCGCTTGGCGTTCTTTCATAAGTAAATATATTTTCGTTTGCTTGTTATGAGGGGAAGCGTTGTGTGTTATTAAGCGAATGTAATTGTTCCCGTTAATACAAGAAATCGTCTTCATCATAATCTAGTTGATCAGTTCTGAGACTGGTTGTAAGGTTGTCTGAGTATGTGTCTCCATTTGATACTATCCTCTGGTTGATCAGCTCTGAGACTGGTTGTATGGTCTGAGTATATGTATCCAATTTTTTCTCTGCATTTTGTACTTTAATGTCACTGTAGGCCTGAAATGTAAAGGTGATTCTTGGTCTCCCTTGTCCTATCTTCCCTTGAATCTTGCCTTCTAGTATCTTCTGTAGAAGACTTTCATGTCTCATAGTGTGACCCCGCCAACTTTGCCCTCTAGTATCTTCTGTAGAAGACTTTCATCTCTTATATTGTGACCCAGCAAACTCAACCGACTTTTATGTATCCTATGCAATATTTGTCTTTGTTGTGCGCCACCATCAGTGGGTACATTGTCATTGTATCTTATTTCTGTCCAACTCACTTGTTCAATTTTACGGAAACACAACTTTTCTAACGCTTCAAAACTTTGTTCATCCTTCTTTGTTGAAATCCATGTTTTAGCCTCACACAGTGCAATTGTCCAAATATAAGAGATCTGGTGAAGTGCTAACGACGTGTTGGAATGTCAATATAGTTTGACAGTAGGGTAAAAATGGAAGGAGACTAGTGTTTGGAAACTGTTCCCTCACAATAAAGCTTACCAGAGTCAAGTGATAGTGATATTATCCATAGATTAAAGGGATGTGGCACGCCCACGTGTCGCAATACAGTGTTCTTGATTCACCGTTTCATTTGGAACCCTCCGTTTTGAAGAAAAACAGCACGTAATAACGAAAGGCAAACTCCAGACATTTCGGCTAAAACAGAAATGAAAGACTATGCACGTTATCCAAAATCAGAGTGTTAAAGTTCTTCAAACCTGGTTAACTGGTTAAACGGTTAAATCAAGAAACAGACTGTATTGTTGACCTTAAGTGCTGTTCAGAACAGATCTGGGAGTATGACATTATAATTGCTATTGTAATATCAGTCATTTTCATAAAGCCAAGATGCGCAACGAAAAGACTAACCCCCACATATCCACAATAGCTCAATTAAAAACCTTCGGGAAAAAGCAGAATATATTTGTGATAATATTTATAGAATGTATTTGTTTATTTATTCCATTTCTAAATATTGTGCATCGGTTGAAGTGAGCTAGACTGTGTAAGCTGTGACCGGTAACAGTGTCATTAGTAAGTTACATATTGTATTTATCTTATGAGTTTTTAGTTCTTAGTCGACCTATACCTCTACAGGGGAAGATTCCACTGAGCAGGTCCCAGCTCTGGCATGATCTGAATGTAGCCGGGAGAAAGATTTCCTGCTTAGTGGGCTAGGGTCAAGCAGCTTATTCCTCCAAAGCGTTGGAACGAGGGCCACGGAGAGTGGTTAACCGATGTGCTATATCTTCATAGACTCAAACACTAGAGAAATGTAGACCCGCAGCCTGTTAGGCGCAATATATGCTGCTCTAAATACTAAATAAACCACCGGAACATGGCCGATGTTATGCCATGTCAAACAGTTGTTTCTTACGACTCTCTCTCTCTCTCTCTCTCTCTGCGTGGCACAAAGACCCCGGCATAAATTGTACATTATATGGAGAGTATACCTTCTTAACCCAATAATGAAAGGTATCCTCGAACCTAGTACCTTTGAAAAAAAGTCACCACATACCACTGGTTGCAAACATACACAACCACATCTGTACCACCTACTTGTGGAAGAAGAGGTACTAAGTGTAAAGTGCTGTACAGATAAAGTCATTTTGGACACCATACACACTCAATTTCTTCTGAGTTCCTTTCACTTCCTTTTAAAGTTTATGTCTGTGCATATACATTAAGAGAACAAAATCTGCAGTTGGAGATGAATTAGTCATATAAGGAGGACGGAAGACCGAGAAAAAGAAATATCGAATTACCCTCTCCCTTCACCCAGAAGTGCCACTAATGCTAACCAAATTGTGAAGGTCTTCGTGCGAAGCGAAGAAGCCGAAGTTTGTGATATTGGGAGTCAACAACACTTGTTATGTTGTCTTTTAATTGACAGAATATTCACACAGTAAAACTGTCACTTCATTTATCGATAATATCATAAGCAAGTATGTGTTAAGTTTGACGTGAGCACAAACTAGAAACACATTAACTTACGTACAATAGAAGAGGCGCACGAGAATAAACAACTAATTCCAACATTAGACTGACAAGAATGTACAAGGAAATAGATTGAACATATCTGAAACCTGAGCATTGGGAAGAACACAGAGATAAAGAGATACCAGAGAAGGAAAAAGAGAAGTAATATTGCAGCCTGCCATACATGTTGTAATGAATGATTATATAGGGTTGTGTATGGAACCAGCAACGCATAAATGCATCACTTACAACAAAGTTATATACAGATAAAACAGATGTGAGATCATACACAATGTGCGTAGATACAGACCAACTGTAGTGATGCTACTTGATAATATGGATGGAGCAAGAATGAGAAATTTAGAAATAAAAGGGGACATACATACATACACACATACATACATGCATACATACATGCATACATACATGCATACATGCATACATACATACATTCATACATACATTCATACATACATACATACATGCATACATACATGCATACATACATACATACATGCATACATACATACATACATACATGCATACATACATACATACATGCATACATACATACATACATATATACATATATACATACATGCATACATACAAACATACATGCATACATACATGCATACATACATACATACATACATGCATACATACATACATACATGCATACATACATACATACATATATACATATATACATACATGCATACATACATACATACATGCATACATACATACATACATACATGCATACATACATACATACATACATATATACATACATACATACATACATACATACTTACATACATACATACATACATACATACATACATGCATGCATGCATGCATACATACATACATACATACATACATACATGCATACATACATGCATACATGCATACATGCATACATACATACATGCATACATACATACATACATGCATATATGCATACATACATACATACATACATACATACATACATACATGTACGCATACATGCATACATACATACATACATACATACATGCATACATACTTACATATATACATACATACATATATGCATACATACTTACATACATGCCTACATGCATATATGCAAACATACATACATACATACATGCATACATACATACATACTTACATACATGCATAAATGCATACATACATACATGCATACATGCATACATATATACATATATATATACACACATGCATGTATGCATACATAGATAGATACATGCATACATTACGCACACACGCACGCGCACTCACACACACATGTATACATACATACATACATACAAACATACATACGTACATAAAATACATACATACATACATGTATGCATGAATATATACACACACACACACACACACACACATACATACATACATACAAACATATATACACACACGTACACACGCATGAACAGGCACACACGCATACATACATACAAAAATACATACACACATACATACATACATAAATACATACATACATACATATATACATACATATATACATACATATATACATACATATATACATACATATATACATACATACATCCTTACATACATACTTACATA